>JAXDDW010000079.1:477500-1090000 GCA_034670385.1 Hoplostethus mediterraneus | reverse complement strand
ATGCAATTAGGAGAAGCGTTTTTAGGGTAAAAAGCTGAAATGAGTACACAGCGTGGCGACAACACATTCCTCTCTCAGAGCCTGATAAGGAGAACCAGATGAACCAGTAGATCTGTGTGTGTGTGTGTGTGTGTGTGTGTGTGTGTGAGAGAGAGAGAGAGAGAGAGAGAGAGAGAGAGAGAGAGAAACAGAGCATGTATGCAGCATAAGGAAGTTATATCCCCTATGCCCTTGTATGGGTGTGCAGCACAGGTTGAGTTTCATTGCTTATTCTTCAACAATAAAGATCTACAGTGGACTGGAAACAAACCCTATATGTAGACTGGAGCTTTCCTGTATGGTTTATACATACAGGATAAACCATACAGGAAACCCCCCCCCCCCCGAGACTTCTTCCTTCCCATTCCCCAGGGAAAATGCCCTTTACAGAATTTCATGTTTTGTTTTGTTGTCATGATTAAATGATCTTCTAAATGTGTTGACTTAAACACGCTTCTTGTATACATATGGTATTGATATTCAAGTTACATTTATTTTAACAGAAATTGGACATTGTTCTTAACAGGGGTGTCTTGCCTTGGGGTACCCTAACTATAAACTATGTAATACCAATGTACTACTAATGTAATTTGAACCTCAGAAGCCCAGAGTTGATAGATCATCCTGATTAGAGGAACTATTCTACTTGCACGGGTCATCGTGGACTGGTAGGAATAGGTTTATCCAATGTCCAGAAATGTGCTGTTTACCTGCAGGCACCCCAAAACCCTACAAACTCAACTGTACTTGTCCTTTATTCATGCTCAATTACAGATATGTTTTCAATACTTCACATTTTCACCAGCACACAAAGCAGAGTGGTGGAACCTATAGGCTGTAAAATGGCAAAAGCGCCCCTTAGTGGAAATATGTGGATGGTACAACACATGTCAGAAAATGACTTTATGGACAGACTAACCTGCCAAACATTGTACTGCATGCCAAAAATATTGTCTTTAAGGAGGAACAATGTGTATATTATGTCTGGTAAACTATAATTGGGTGTAATTTGGCTTTAGGGAAACCAACCACTAATCTATTAATCTATTAATTAATCTATAAATGAATCTATAAATATCAACAAATAAAGCAAAATCTTGAACCTGACAAATTCAGAATGATAGAACATTATGTTTAGAGGATCTAGGCTACTTGTATGGGCCATGTTGTGGTCTGTTGTTGTGGTTGTGGAAGAGGTGGGCATGACTGATAGTAACAGGGTTCTTACACCTTTTTGCCAATCAAATGCCATGACTTTTCCGAGGGTATTCCAATATAAATGACTAATATTTGTCAGAGTCTGCAACGTGCGTTGCAAATGTCACATTTTTTCCGTTTAATATCTGATGTAAATGCCCCTACCCAATGTCCTGGCATGTACCCTTGAACATTACACAACATATACAATATACAAAAAATGCCCAAAATGTAGATGCCTCTCATTTTAAATATGTTTTGAGAGGTCAAAATATATTTTGGATATAGTTGCATACATATACAAATATATTCACTGCATAAGAAGAAAATGTATTTCCAATGTCCAACATATATTCAAAGTTAATGTTCTCTGGGTGTAATCAAACATTTTGGCCAATTTTTTGTACATTTTAGAAATTTGGAACATTTGGAAACATATTCTGAAGTGTAGGTCTATGTGAAATGTGTTTTTTACATTATGATATTTAGGTTTTTTATCTTGGTGTTTTTTTTTTTTACCCCACAGCAGTGCATAGCTGGATATAAAATGGTAAAAAAGCGCCCCTTAGTGGAAATATAGGGACTAATATGTACAACCTGATACATTTATGGAATATGGATAGACGCAACGTAATATGGTAGTAATATGGTGTTTAAGTATTCATTTGTTTGTGTATTTAGTTATTTATTCATCTAACTATCTATATTTAAAAATATATATATTTTATATGCACCGAGGTTGCTTTATAATGCAACTTTGTATGTGTCACGTCTGGTAACCTATAAGTGGGCTTAAAATATAAATTATGAAAATTTATATTTTTATTATCAGCATTTCATAATATGTTGAGGTGATTGTTGATGTTTTGACTTTTGCCTTGCCTCGTAAATGACAGAGCATCAAACTGTCGGATATCCTCTGATGCTCTCATATGATCCAGTAATATCACAACCAGGCTGATTCATTTGATAACTTCCGGGTCGACACAAAGTGCCGCACGGCAGAGTCAAGACTTTCTGCTAAGGTCAGTTGTGTTATCCAGCGCGAGGCTCATTATTGTGACTTTTAACCATGCACTGATTTCACTTTATGTTTACGTGCACAGGTAGGCAGTGTTTTGGAGTGCATGCATGCTGCCCTTTGTTTTACCGGGAGGTTCTAAGCTAGCAAGCTAGCTTATGTTAGCTCTTTTTTTTTTTGCAGTCAATGGAGACAAAAAAAGAGAAGTGGCTGCCAGTGCCCGCCTCCTAAATCGGGATACAGCAGGGCAGATGGTGCTGCCTGAGTCACCTGGCAAACCATTATCAAAACACACGCAGTTATTAGGTTATTGGTGCTCTGAATGACATAACTCATTATATGGCATTGTAACCATAAGGAAGGTATTGGCTGATATAAAAACTATCGAGTTCATGTCAGTCTAATGTAAGATAGCCATGGGTAGCTTTAATTTAAATGCTCTTTTTAGGTTTTGCTCATTCAGAACAAACCAGCTCGTGCAGATGCCGCGTGCAAGGTGCATTTGTCAAGCATTTTATGATGCTATCCGGTTAGCAAATAATTAAGCGAAGTTGTGCCGATCAGTCCGACGCGTAATTCACATCGTCGGACAGCCGCACTTCTTGGTGACGTGGTAGCTGCAGGGCTGTTTTAGAGCAAGTCCCTCAAAATCAAAATCATGGCCACAGCAAGTCGAGGCCGTGATGTGAGAACCTATAGGTGACATTGCTTTTAGGCAGCCTATTGTTGTTTTCATCACAGTGACGTCAACATGACATTGTGCTACTGCTCCAATAAAGTTAATCTGTCTGGTGGGTTTTTGCTGTCATGTTATTAAGATACTGAATTGACCTTGGCCTTCAAAAAGAGGCTTTTTTAATGTGAAATGTTTTTGACCTTGTTTACTTAAGGCTCTCCCACACTGTTGTTTATTAGTGTGTACAGGGCAGGCTTGTTTGCTAACCAATACAAGTTTGAACCCCATGAGCTATTCCAGACTATACCAGTACCATTATCTCCGCTCCAACCAAACACAGTTCACAGGCTGTATATGCCACAACTGGATAGGTATTCAGTTGGCTGTCCATTATATTATTGATGTTGATCTACGTGTAACTTTTCATTTTTTTAAATTTCCAAAATGAACCTTGTGGTCTTTTGCATAAATGTTGTAAATAAAGGTGTGTTTGTGTCTGGATGCCACAAGGGTATAGGGACACATTCCTGTGGAGCATGTAGAGTCAATTTTAGTGTGTGTATATTTTTGCAAATGTGATAGTGTGGCTGATTTGGTGTGTAGGCATGGGACAGCTGTGAATCCTCACTTTCTTCTTGCCCTCTCCTGCTCTCTCTTTTTGACCCTAATCCCCCCCTCCTCCCCCTCTGCTGTGGCCCCTATCTCACCCCTCCTTCCCCCCTCCCTCCCTCCCTCCCTCACCTAGACAGTGCCGTCTGTCTAGTTGAGCTCCTCTGGGTGTGTGAGTGCACCATGGCGAGCCTCCTGCGTGTCGTGGCGACCAGCTGCTCGGCCCCTGTGTTCAGCGGGGTGTCCTGTGTCAAGCTGCAGAGCGCCCGTGCTGTCAAGTCACCGTGCCTGCGCTTCTTCAGGACCCAGCAAGCTCTGGGACGATGCGCCAGCCCAGGTAAGACACAGCAGTACACCTATACTTAACAGTGGCAGTCAGTCAGCTGCCTCCCGACAGAATAGCAAGGTCCTGTTCACCTCAATCATCCTTAAACTGTCATGCATTCATGCTGCTGCAAACTATGACCCCCATGGCTCAAACTTACCCAGATGAAACTGATCAAGTGTGGTTATTGATATTATTATTGCAACATCATTTTCATTGCAAATAAAATAAACAGTGAAAATAATCGTGGTAAATAAATCAACATTTTAGTTCAGCTGACGACGGCTATTGTACTTCCGTCTGATTATCGAGGCTTCGTTTCAACCCGTCCCTCCATTCAGTTTGTGCCAGCACAGACACGTCATGACTCGAGTGAGTACAGGTGCGCTGTGTCATAGGTGCAATGAATTATGGTCCTTATAGTTCACGGACACGCTTACGCCGCTTGGCAGCACTAAATCTTGATTATTTGAAAGCTGCATGGACAAGAATTGTTAGTTTAATGGATTGCGTCACCCGAAATGGGAACCACTTGACTACATACATGGAGACCCAGGAGGGCTTGAAAGTGTTTCAATGTAACGGATGAAAAAAATACATTTAGGACAATCACAATTGTTCTTTGAAACACCCAAAGCTAATTTTTGCAACATGATAGTACCACCACCTGCAGCATAGGTGTGCATTCCCATACACTTGTGATAAGTGTGTGCTTAGCAGCATGGCAGGTGTCCACTTACACACCACATAAACACTGAGCTTAGGAAGTCAGCAAATGCCAACCATGTCGTCCTTGGCAACGGGCTGTACATATAATAAAGCTGTCAATGTGATGTAAATATACAGTAGTGATGGTATCATGATCGCACCAGCACATGTAGCTTAGGTGTGCGTTGTCATGTACTTGCATCAAGCCCAGGCTAGCATTCATTCATTCATTCATTCATTCATTCATTCATTCATTCATTCACACTTTCATTTCACGGTCATGGGGTTGGAGCCTAACCCAGCATACACTGTAATTGTTGGTGGGAAAGGTTCATCCACCGCTAAGGCAAAATTGTGTCAAATATAGAGGATGCACGGCAGTTTTCCATAGTTTTGCCTTCAGCTGAAAACACTCCATTAATTTAGGGGTCGTTGTTGCTACCTGTGTTTGCTCCCAGTCCCAAGGTCACATCATAGATACCTCAGCCCCTGGGCATTACCCCCCCAGCCAGTATCAGCTGGTTGCAGGGGGCTTCACGTCTGCGTTTTCTGCTTTGTGCATGCATCTACCTACATCAAACTGGCTGCTTGCGGTGTTAATGGTTGACATTCCTACGGGTCAGCTCGCTCCAGTGGCAGCTGGCAGTGTCTATTCTTGACAGGGTGTCAACTGGCAGGCTGATAGCCCTGAGAGTGCACAGATGAGTGGAGAGGAGGAACACACTACACACGTCGTATAGACTTTATAGACTAGAAGACTAGAAGCATATAGACTTGTGGGTTTGCTCACAAACAGATGTTGATTCCATGTGTGACTGGTTTTCTGAGGTGACAAGATGACACAGCACTATGTGAATGGATTGTTCTATCCTAGGTGTTGGTATGATGGACTAGTTTTATGAACTGAATAAAAGGTGCAGAGGAAGCTACCCGCATTTAGGCCTTTTAGAAATGACGGCTTATTATTAATATTGTTGTGGTTGTTATTATCTGTGTGTCAACAGGTAGACTAGCAGGCCCAAAAGCACACGGACATGTAGAATCTCAACACAAGATGCTATTTTTTAATTTGGGTCACTTGTTAAAGTTTCTCCTGGGCATATGTCCGCAAGTGATTCCCTGACCAGCTCTCTTTTCTTACACTCACGCTGATTGCCAGCTGCAGGGCTAAGGGTGTTGGCTGCAAAAGATGGGACCTGTACCCATGTTAGCAGCATATGATTAAGTGGTGGCCAGTGGTGATGCCTCAAAAGTGAGTTTGTGTTGAACCTTTGAATTGTCTCGGTTGCTCAGTTTATAGAAAACAAATGAATTCTGGCGGCTGTTTTTATTTTAAGTTCCTTGTGGTGTTGTTGGAAGACGAGTCCCTTCGAGTTAGCCCGGCATGGTGGAAGGAAAGACAGCTTGTCATAGCCTCCTGTGTTTATCTATAGAAGAAGAGACAGTGGGACAGGGCTGCAGTGGAATTTTCCATAGGAAACAATGCCACACGTGACCTTCATACAGTACGGATGAAGGAGAATACTGAAGTACTACACCGTTTCATTCCAGCCAGTCCTTGTTCTCACAAATGTTGAGCTGGGTCTAAATTCAGCCAAACCTAAGAACCTGGACAACAAAGGAAACTGTTGTTCCCTTTTGCAGTACGAACTACAGTGTCTCTCTATCTCACTATCTTTGTCTCTTCCTAAAATATAAAGGCTCTCTGTGAATTGAGGGTGTTGAGGAAAAACACTCTGTCCTTGTTGGCTAGTTATTATAGGACGTTGACCTGAGTCTGCGTAGGAAGGCCAGTGGAAATATTTACGGTAAACACTCACAGAGTTTGTCCTTGAAACTACCAGGTCATCTATATGGAAGTAGGTAACTGGTCAAGTCACAACCTTGCAATGTTTTGTTGGTTTGATATAGGTGCGTATCTATTCAGGAGCACATTCTCCCTAGTCATGTCCTTTTTTTCTAGTTATCTAGTGATAGTGCTGATGCACAACGATACCTGCAATCACTGTGGCAGTCAGGAGGAAGTACTTTATTGAGGTCGTGACTGTCGTTTATTGCACAGACGATAACTCTCAAAGGTCTTCGCGGTGTTATGGTCCGTACAGATCCGTACTCATTTCTGTTATAACCAGTGACTAATGTGTATTATAGGACAGAAGCTGAATGGATCCTTGTAACTAAACCATGAATCAGTTGATGTAGTAACACATTTTCCAGGAGTGGCGAAGCTTTGATCATCTAATTTGTTTGGGTGGATTTTAGTTTTTTGAGTGGATATGATAAGACACACAAACTCATTCTCATATACATGCTCATCATATCCTGATGTTTGTTCTCTATTTTATCTCTATTTATATCCTGTAAAACACTTTGTGAAAAACTCTTTTTAAAATAAATTTGAAATGACGTGAAAGCAAAAAGGTAAACAAGACCGGAAACAACTGTCCATTAAATTGGCATCAATGAGTCAATTATTGTGGCTAAAGCATGAAAGTGAATGAATGAAAGAAACAATTTGTCTCATATATTCCTATATTGTCTCTATTTTTGTCTCCCTAGGCATTCCCTACAAACAACTCACCGTTGGCGTTCCTAAGGAGATTTTCCAGAACGAGCGTCGCGTGGCGCTGTCTCCGGCCGGCGTCCAGGCGCTCACCAAGCAGGGCTTCAATGTGGTTGTGGAGGCTGGAGCCGGGGAGTCTTCCAAGTTCCCTGACGAGCAGTACACCCAGGCCGGAGCGGCAATTAAAGATGTCAAAGATGTTCTGGCATCGGATGTGCTGGTTAAGGTAGGGAGGAGAGCGGGAGGGAGAAAAGAGGGAATGGATTAATAGTGCAACCAGGACGGAGTAGCTCTTTAAAGATGATGAAGTTTGTGCTGCCGTTGTGTTAAGGTAGAAGAAGATGGAAGAGAGAGGTGGCGAGAGAAAAAGGGGGTGGAGAGGGAGGAGAAGGAAAGAGAGAGGGTTTAAGGGCAAACGGTAAAGGGAATGGGTGGATGGATAAATGGTACGCCCTGGCCAGAGCAACAATTGCAAATGTCAAAAATATCCTGTTATCGGATGGGCTGGGAGAAAAGAGGGAAGAGGTAATGAGGGATTATGGGAGGAAGAGGGGGAAAGGGAAGGAAGGAATGAATGAATTGGGGGGAGAGGTAATGGTGCGTTCAGGGTGGGCCAGCAATTTTAAAATGGCAGAGATTATTGGCATGTGCTGCTTAAGGTAGTAGGTAGAGGAGAGCGTGAGAACACCCACTGTTCCCAGGCCAGAGCCACAATTAAAGATGTCAAGTGTGTCTTAACGTCAGACATGTTGGTCAAGGTAGAGGAAGAGGAAGAGGAGAACGGGAAACCCATGGAAATCAGGGTGTTGTTTTAAAAGGGGAGGTGGGCGGGGGGGGGGATCAATAAGATGCACAAGCAGAGACTAAAGATGTCACACGTGTTCTTGGTGTGCCGTCTAAGATGGGCAAAGTAGCGTGAGGTAAAGAAAGATGTTGGAAAGAACAAGTGGAAACAAATGTTTGGGTGAGTGCGGGGCGGTGGGGTGGGGGGTGAACCCGTGCACTTGATGATTAAAGATGTCTTGGCATCTGGCATGCTGGAGGAAAGGTGAGAAGTGGAGTGAAAGAAAGGACAATTAGCCCAATCTAGAGTAACCGTTAAAGATGTCAAAGACTTCCTGGAGTCAGACACGCTGATCAAAGCAGGTGAATTAATGGTCCACCCTGGGTCACCACTTAACGTGCCAGACACACTCTGGTGCCTGGTGTTTTGGTCATCTGATGTTTTGGTAGGAAGAGGGGGTTGAAGAAGAGGAAGAGGGGTGGGGGGGGAAAGGGAAATGGAAAACTGGTATTCCCAGGCCAGAGCAACAATTAATAATTTGAAATATGTCCTGGCATCAGACGTGCAGGCAGGTGAGGGTGGGGAGGAACAGGGGGAGCGGATGAACAGTGTGCCCAGACCCATTACATCCATTAAGGCTGTCGATCATGCCCTAGTGCCGGGTCGTGTTACAGACGGGAGCAGAAACACGTGAGTTCAGCCTCTAGCTGTATCTCCTGTACAGCGCTCAGTGAAGCTTCATACAGTGGAACTACTGTTCTGAAAGGATGATAAAACGTGGTGATGATAAAAAGGATGACCTCAATAGGACTTTCTCTCCGTTTCCTTCTCTCTCTCTGACTCTCTCCCCCCCGAATGAGGCTGCGATTATTTATAAAACCATTCTCGCTGTTACGAGTTGTCAGGACAATATTTTGCCCATTCTTTCCCCTCTTACGTTCACTCCCATTGCCTCCCTCCGCTCCTTGTTCCTCCCGTCTCCTCCGGCCAGGTGCGCGCTCCCGTTTTCAACCCCGCTTTGGGAGTCCACGAGGTTGAGCTGATGAAGGACGCGGCCACCTTGGTCAGTTTCATCTACCCAGCTCAGAACCCCGAGCTGCTGGAGATGCTGTCCCAGAAGAACGCCACTGTCCTGGCCATGGACCAGGTTCCCAGGGTCACCATCGCCCAGGGTTACGATGCGCTGAGCTCCATGGCAAACATCGCAGGGCAAGTATAGACACACACACTTATGGTGTACTGTCCACTGATGCACAGTTAACGTTACACGCTCCATACTCACTGTCGCGTATTTGTTCCGCGTATCGTGCGTGATGGATGGATATACTGGTATTAGTAGTTGACAAGTGGAAGTATTTGTTATGAAACCGTATCCCTCAACTATGTGTCAGTCATTTGTGATGGCTGCTCTACTTGGCATCGTCAGGGTAAACACCGCTTATATTTAGATGCTTATATTTAGAAGACCAGGATGACTTGAAACTCCTGTGCAGAAATATATAATATAATATTATAGAAATACAACGTATGCATACTCACATTTATTCCAGGATATATTTTTGACTTCTGACTTTCAGTATCTCTGTTGTTCCCTGTCTCTCTTTTCCCTCCTTCCTGTCTTTCAGGTACAAGGCAGTGGTGCTGGCAGCCAACAGCTTTGGTCGCTTTTTCACCGGACAGATCACTGCTGCTGGGAAAGTGCCGCCTGCAAAAGTATGTTTGTTTATTGTTTGTAGTATGTGTGTTTCCGTGTGTGAATGTATCCGTGCCAGTTTTTAAGTTGTATTGTGTGTACGTGTAGGTGCTGATCATCGGAGGTGGTGTGGCTGGACTGGCAGCAGCCGGTACTGCCAGGGCCATGGGAGCCATCGTCAGAGGGTTCGACACCAGGTATGTTTTCTGATTTGTGTGAATCGCAGAATCTTGGTTTTTAGTGAGGACGCTTGAACATAAACGCAGAGTAACATGGGATTGTGAGTTTGTAGAAATGGCAATATATTTTGTTGCTTAAATCATTTCTATCTTTCATGAAAAGATTAAAGATGAAAAAACCTCCTTGAATATTGTGACAATGTATACAGGCAGTAGAGCTCTGTGTGTGTGTGTGTGTGTGTGTATGTGGGTTTTTATGGGATAAAGCCAAAAGGTCAAAGTGAGAGTCAGCAGTGGTATAGCCAAGCATATTCAGAGTGTTGGTCAGTGTAATCTGATCTGTTGGGACCACGATTTGTAACACGCCTTTTTCCGTTGGCGGCTGCTGTATCTTAACCAGGATAATGAGAATAGAAACTGTTTGCTAACCCACCACTAGATGACAACAGCAAGCATGTATTGACTATCAGACTAATCAGAGCAGTGCTCATTACATACAACCTACACGCAGTGTGGATGTGTGAGCAACACTCTCTGCTGTAGCCGGTCTGTTTATGTCTCATGTCCATAAGCTTATTGAATACAACTTGCAGACAAACTAGGATTGACAATTTTGAGCAATTTTGAACTAGTTAGCCACTATATTATTGGATGCAACCTATTTGCATCCAAACAGCGCAGCCAAACAACCAAACACGATTGTACTAATGGTGGCTAAAGTTTACCAAGCCTGACACGTTCGACAGACTTATAAAACAGACACTGGTCCCAACAAATAACTTTAAGATGAGTCCTGACTCCAACCAATAACTTTACTTTTACTTTACTTTACTTTTAATGACTCCAGCTTCAGTTTTCTTACTTCTTCCAGACCCAACAAGCCCGTGGCTAGCCCTGAATAACCAGCAGTTGAATATACTAACCAGCAGGGTTGGGTTTCTGCCGGCAGAAACCTATTTCTGCCGCACGGCAGGCAGAAAGTGGCAGAAACTAGCAATTCCGTAAATATTGAAAATGTTGCAGCCACTGGCTCAGCAATTGAAGTGAATTTATAGTAAGATTGTGGGATGCTTCTTAAGGATTGCTAGTTGAGAATTTATTAGGGTTTCAAGAACAGAGAAATTGGCCGAAACAACTGATTTGAAAAACACAATCAAGTTTATTTAGTTGATATTCATACAGCCAGGGTTGGCAGTTTCTGCCGCTTGCCTTTTCCTTGCCAAAAGTTGACATGCTTAAATGGCAGTTGAGTCTATAAATTAATGCAGCAGTATAAACTCAGTTGTTTCTGCCAATTTCTCTGTTCTTGAAACCCTAATAAATTCTCAACTAGCAATCCTTAAGAAGCATCCCACAATCTTACTATAAATTTAGGTTGCTGGTTCAATTGCTGAGCCAGTGGCTGCACCATTTTCAATATTTCAATAAGTCTTTTCTGCCACTTTCTGCCGTGCGGCAGAAATAGGATACAGCATAACATAACATCATAACATCAAAACTGAGTTTATACTGCTGCATTAATTTATAGACTCAACTGCCATTTAAGCAGGTCACCTTTTGGCAAGGAAATGAAGGAACCCAGTATAGTCAGTCAATCACTAATCCATTGTGATTAGGTGCACTACAATGTTGAATTCAATAGTCCACGTCTGTATGTCCTCTGAGCATCCTGTAACAGAGAACCAACTTTGCAGAACAGCCAATGAAATAAGTAAGTAACTGCCAATTTTGACTGAAATACATGGTCTACAGGACTATTTCTGCCATTTCTGCCAAAATGACGGCTGAAACATATTTCTGCCCTGCCGGCAGAAACCTATTTCTGCCATGGCAGAAACCGGCAAGCGGCAGAAACTGCCAACCCTGCTAACCAGATTAATTTTGTAAATTAAATCAAAACATGGTGACACTTACAGATTCCAATTTTGCAGATGAGTCACGTACCTTATGAATTGCTCCATCTTTAAGCTTCTTTATGTTCTTTATGCGATTATGTTTTCCCGAGCAGATGAACTGGAACACATTTAGATTGGAAGTTAGGAATACTGACTCGGAGTTTCCGATTTCCGAGTACAATGGAATGCACCATAAGCACTGCTGTGAGCTGCATTTTGCGACGACGTAAATGGGATTGGTTGTTCACCTGGGCGTGGGCATGCTCTGAGAGGGGCTGGATCTGCACCTTATGACGTCCAAAAGAACCATTTTCTGAAACGGGCCTGTTTTTCTCCTATCTTTGGGAGTTTTGGGAAAAAGGAAGATACAGAAAAACGGGCTTGACTTCCAGATTTCTAATTTTCTCAGCTGCTTAGGGAAGTAATTTCCTGTGGAACATGTATAAGCGCCAGGAATAAACCGTTTTCCATAATATGGGATCTTTAAGTTTTGTGCAACTTATGGCTCACTATGCCCTGTTCATGACGTTAAAGTGCTTATACCAGTGTTTCCCCTACATTAAAAAGTTGGGAGAATGGACATTTTCAGTGTCAGGTGTGGCATGTGTCCTCCTCATGCTATGTCAGACCTTCCTTCCCCGTCCTGCTAAGACAACATCTTCGACATCTTCTCCTTCCCTCTCGCAGAGCTGCAGCGCTGGAGCAGTTTAAGTCCCTCGGTGCCGAGCCGCTGGAGGTGGACTTCAAGGAGTCAGGAGAGGGCCAGGGAGGCTACGCCAAGGTGATGTCTAAGGAGTTCATAGAGGCAGAGATGAAGCTGTTTGCCAAACAGTGTCTGGATGTGGACATTCTCATCAGCACCGCTCTCATCCCTGGTATGCACAGAAGCACGTGCACTGATGTATGTATACACCTGAACACTGTCTTGTGTGTAATTGGCAGGGGGTGGACTCATTTAGACAACTTTGGGAAGTAGTTGTCATGCACGTCCTCTGCAAAGTACTCCTTGATTTCCACCAAGTTTGCCATTTAGATTTACAGTGTGATCTCTGGAATATTTGGGAGTAGGGATTTAGTTTTTTGTCAGCCTACCCACAATTCCCTGATGCCTGTATTTCCACGTTACCATTATAGGTAAGCGGGCACCCATCCTGATCACCAAAACCATGGTAGAGAGCATGAAAGATGGGTCCGTGGTGGTGGACCTGGCTGCAGAGGCTGGGGGAAACATCGAGACCACGGTACCCGGAGAGCTGTCGGTACACAAGGTAAGGACACCGATGCACACGGAGCTAACAAACATGCTGTAGCCACAAACTCCACATAACTTCATAAGACTGTAGACGCTGATCAAAGCCATCTTCACTTACAGTAATACATTGTTATTCTTTGATCACTTGTTTTATTTGTCGTAGGGAGTGACCCACATTGGCTTCACAGACCTGCCCAGCCGTTTGCCCACACAGTCCAGCACGCTGTACTCCAACAACATCACTAAGTTGATCAGGGCCATCAGCCCCGACACGGAGAACTTTTATTTCAACGTCAAGGACGAGTTTGACTACGGAACTATGGATCACGTCATCAGGGGATCCGTTGTCATGGAGGTACGAGGTCTTTTGGGGCCAGTAATCGAACAGACATACATACATACATACATACATACATACATACATGCATACATACATACATACATACATACCTACCCACCCACCCACCACCCACCCATCCACCCCAGGGTTTCATAGTTCTGTAGGTTGCACCATGGGAAAATAGAGAAATAAATCAGTAAGTAAGTAAATCACCCAAAAAGCCCTGGAAGTGCCTCTCGTAGCCACTAGATGACACTGAAGGACAGCTGACCTCTCCTCTCCACTCGCAGCCTCACTGAACAGCTGCAGTCCCCCATGGAGCGAAGCCTTTCCTCCCAGCACGCACATTATTATCGTTCACGTTTGAATTCCCAAAATTACTAATGTATAATTTACTCTGCTCTATAATTTAGTCTCTTCCTATACCGATAGAAAAAAATGCAGTTTTGGTTCGATGGCAGAAATATCTTGACACCAGAACGTGGAAGGAAGGATTTCCAGTGTGTTTGCATGGAAGCCCCCTTGACCTCTACCAGTCACACCGTTCATTTGAAAGCAGATGACTGGGATAGTATTGAGAGCTGCCTCTGAACGCCATTCTACCTTTTCAGAACCTTAAGAGTGCAATCTGCTATAATTTGTACTCTCGTCCACCGATTACCGACTATTTTAGTTGACCTCTGATCTCTAAAATAAAATGTCATCATGTTGATTAGGACCTATGAGCTGCTTTTTATTGACACATTTAATTTTCTCCCCTCACTGTTACTTTTCTAGTGCAATCATTCAGTCTGTTGTAAATGGATTTTTGAGATTTTGCAGATAATGGTGACCAAAACTCCCCATATTGTAACCAATGAGAGCACGTGTCAGATCAATGAGACTATTGATTTACTATTAACTTTAATATGAATTGATTAATAATAGATCTGTCAAACTATGGGTCATGTTAACAAAAACAAATGGACTAAAGGAATTTTTGTTATATGTGTGTTATTAGAAGTGAAGCTCTACTTTGTTAACTACTGCTGTTGTGCAGGTTGAAAGTTCTTCTGCACAGTCGTTAATAACATGGGACTGGATGAAGCAGCTCCGTTTGTTGAAATAGAAAGGATCCTCATGTTCTGTTAGGGACTAGAAGTCTTACAGCTACATCAGTCATAGAAATAACCTGCACTGTTTGAGAACTAACCACCCATTGTCGTTTACATAACTAAAGTTATTGTTCTTATTATTGTGGAGGGGATTGTTGCAATCCTTCATCACAAAGCCTCCTGCTCAACTAGATCTTCACATAATGAACTACTGCTCAACTAGATCTTCACATAATGAACTACTGCTCAACTAGATCTTCACATAATGAACTACTGCTCAACTAGATCTTCACATAATGAACTACTGCTCAACTAGATCTTCACATAATGAACTACTGCTCAACTAGATCTTCATATAATGAACTACTGCTCAACTAGATCTTCACATAATGAACTACTGCTCAACTAGATCTTCACATAATGAACTACTGCTCAACTAGATCTTCATATAATGAACTACTGCTCAACTAGATCTTCACATAATGAACTACTGCTCAACTAGATCTTCACATAATGAACTACTGCTCAACTAGATCTTCACATCTACTGCTCAACTAGATCTTCACATAATGAACTACTGCTCAACTAGATCTTCACATAATGAACTACTGCTCAACTAGATCTTCACATCTACTGCTCAACTAGATCTTCACATAATGAACTACTGCTCAACTAGATCTTCACATAATGAACTACTGCTCAACTAGATCTTCACATCTACTGCTCAACTAGATCTTCACATAATGAACTACTGCTCAACTAGATCTTCACATAATGAACTACTGCTCAACTAGATCTTCACATAATGAACTACTGCTCAACTAGATCTTCACATAATGAACTACTGCTCAACTAGATCTTCACATAATGAACTACTGCTCAACTAGATCTTCATATAATGAACTACTGCTCAACTAGATCTTCACATAATGAACTACTGCTCAACTAGATCTTCACATAATGAACTACTGCTCAACTAGATCTTCACATAATGAACTACTGCTCAACTAGATCTTCACATCTACTGCTCAACATCAGTGAATGATGGCAAGGACCCATGAAGAGACACTCGGTCACTTTCTCTGACCTTGGTTTTTCAGTGTGTGATTTTTTGGGGGGGCGACCACATATGAGCAACACTCTTAAATCACAAATGAACTTTATATTTTTAGGGGAATTTAATTTATCATAATGCGCCGTTCAATCTCTCAAGCTCAGTTAAATCGTAATAATAGTAATCCATGCCATCATCATTTATGCGTGCTGCTGAAATGCAGATGGCTATTATTTACCTGCTGACCATTAGTTTACTCACTTTGATCTTGACAGCATCGTCTATTGTTACGCAGACAAAGTCATTGTAAACCATCAGTTACTGAGAACAGGGAATACAAAGCAGAGTCAAATTAGCTTAATAGATGTAGTTTAATATTGCTGATATCATTTATAAACCCCCTACACACACACACACACACACACACACACACACACACTCTGATGAATGTTTCTCCATAAAGTGTAGATATCTACCAGCTCCCAGCATCCACAGCCAGTAATATTTGATACTGTTGATGCTTGCTCATACTGATGTTTAGGATTAATAATATAATATTGTCTCCTTCTCCTTCCTTTCTCCTTCCCTCTCTCTGTTCTCCCTCTTTTATTTCCCCATCTCTTCTTTTTTCGCGCTCGCCTCCAGAACGGGAGGGTCGTGTTCCCCGCTCCCCAGCCCAACAACTTGCCCGTGGCGGCTCCTCCTAAACCCAAGACTGTCCAGGAGCTCAAGGCAGATAAGGCTGCACAGATCTCCCCTTTCAAAGCGACGCTCACCACCAGTAGCCTATACACCGGAGGTTAGTTATCACGCACGAATGTATCTATAGGTCCTAAGGTTGCTGCCGGGCTCTCCGTTTGGTTTTGACCTTCTGGTTAAGTAGATCGAAGAGGGTCGTTCTTCCATGGATGTTAATAGTTGCGGTTAAGTGGTGGGTCCCTGGGGAGCTTGGGGTCGAGGCTGGCGTTAAGGTGAGGGTTAGGTTAATAATCAGCTTTGTAGGTCACTGCAGGAATGTGCACCGGAGGCGAGAAGTGAGAGAGGCGGGTTACAAGCGCACACAGACACCCTGTTAGTGTCAGGAAGTGTGCATTGTAAAAGCCATCTCACGCTGTGTGTTTGTCTGAAGTCGTGCCGTAGCGAGGGGTTCCCATGGTGCCACACACCACTCGGTGTAAGTGCACCACATGCGTTTAATGTGTTTCACACGTTGTTGAGGTGCTCTGGTAGTCTCCTACTTAACCCCTCCACACAGCCACTCTAGCTAGCTGCTTTATTAAGGGAACAGCTTCTTTTAACAAGTGAGCTGGATGCTAGGTACATGTGTGACAGCTGTGAGCATCTTGGCAAGTCATATAATAATTGTAATGTCATTTTTTACATTTATTAGTTTGTTTTATTCTCGCTGTCATGAACTGTCTTGACCCCGCGAAGGAACTGAAACACACGTTCCATATAAAAGCAGATGATTTGAGGAACCACTAGTCATGGGTTCTGCCCTTTTTGCTGAAGTTGAAATAAAAATATTCAGCTCCTGGCAACGCTAAAAAGATGGACAGTTTCCACTGTTGCTGGGAATGTGTAACGGAGCATCCTTTCTGCCATGAAGAATGAGAAAGCAGAGCCAGCGTTGTAAAGAGAGGTCCTCGGTGGAAATAAAGGCTGTTGCATGACCGAGATAACACGGGAGAGAGGAAGGCTAACAGACAGGAAAACCTGGAACCTGGAAACCTGGAAAACTGCAATTTGTATTGGTTACTTCATGGTGTACCACTAGGCAAACATAAAAAATTCCAACCAATAATGTCAGATTTTTGGACAATCCTGCCCCTCCACCCCCATCAAATCAAACCGCTTGGTTTACACCGTCGGGCACTTTTGAAATATCCACGCGTCCAAAATGTCCAAAATTTGAGTGAGAATTGCAAGCAAATGATGCAGTATTATGGGTGGTAAAAACTCTAGTAGTACTGTTACCTCCAGCAATTTCTGTTATTGTCAGTGTTGTGAATATTGGTGAGCATCACCGTATAGAGGATACAGGGTTCACTGCACAAATGAGTTCAAAGATTTAAAGAGAAAGAAAGATGCCTTAGATTAAGTATGTTTTTAATAAAAAAGATACATTGAAGTATTTTTATTATACTGTATGTTACCAATAATAGCAGGATTTTCTTTGGCCAAGAAAATTCCACGTTCTAACACAAAAGAAAGAAACAATCCCAATATGTAGTTATGTTTGTCTCGTGTTTAAATAAAAAGCAGATAGATAACTTATTGCAGTTTTACCTTTTAGCACTAGTTCTGCTCTTATTGTAAATCGCCTTGGATAAAAGCGTCTGCTAAATGTCTGTCATGTCCTTGGGCCTTCAGCCGTCTCACCTCAACTCTCCCTTCTCTCTCCCTTCTCTCTCCCTTCTCTCTCCCTTCTCTCCGCCAGGTTTCGCCACCCTGTTGAGTCTGGGTCTGGCGGCTCCCAACGCCGCGTTCACCCAGATGGTCACCACCTTCGGCCTGGCCGGCATCGTGGGATACCACACGGTGTGGGGGGTCACTCCCGCCTTGCACTCTCCGCTCATGTCTGTCACCAATGCCATCTCAGGTCAGCTGTGCTTGTATCTTCAGTGTTTTAGGTCAAAACGCTGAGTCATCAAATGCAATAATTTTATTTTCTGTTTCAGACCGCAGTAGCGATGCACATTTTAAGCACATTTTTCAACCAGCGTCTAACGTAAGAAGATAGTTAGTAATACAGATTTGGTATTGGTATCCTCTCATCTCATCGTTTCCTCCTAAACAGACAAACACACACACCAAAGTACTGATAATTCATTACATTTGACCAGCTGGCTGTGATGCCCAGCAGTCGCTTATCGATGAACAACCACGGCTAGAAAACCAAACATCTGACATGTGTGCAGCAGTCGCGTTGTCCCTCGTCTGCAGTCGTCCCACCCGTCAGTCAATGCAACACTTAAAAGATTGCGTCCTTGTTGTTGGCTGATGCTCAACACTAAGGGGTTAAGAGGTTACAGGAGTAAGTGCATGTGTGTGGCATGCATGTGTGTGTTCTCGTGGCTTTGATCACTCTTTAAAGCACTCGGGGGGGGGGGGGGGGGGGGGGGCAGGGGTAGGAAGTAACACGCTGTCTGTGATCTTTGGCACTCAGGGAAGCCCCCTTCCCTTGTTGGCTAATGCACACAGCCCCGACTTCAGAGAGGCCCGCCGGGGTGCCCGGTAGTGTAACGATCAGCATGGACAGTTTTCACTTCCTTTCAAAAAAAACAACAACTTTATTAGTCGCACCAATCCCCTATCTTCACGGTCCTCTCTTTACACCACCCTGTTTCACCCTTCCATCCTCTTGGTCCTTTTATCCCGAATCCCACCTTTTTCTGTGTCATTCATCAACTGCACCTTTAGTTTGTCAAGTTCAGTTCAGCATTTTAATTGCAAGCTTTAAACACATTTTAGTTTTAGATTTTTAGTTTTTACAAGATTGATCTTTTTTTCACAGGAGCATCATAGAAAATGCATGAACAAAATGTATAAAATGGCAAATGAATGTGGTACGAAATGCTAAAACCCCATTTGAAAGTTCTCCTTTCTCCTCTCTCTGTTGTCTGCTTCCCTTCTTTCTGCCCTCCATCTGTCCACATCTCCTCTTCTCTCCCTCTCCTCCCTGTCCAGGTATTTTCCCCCTACATATTTGGCGTGGCCTTATTACCAATACCTTTTTTTATTCCCTGTTACTGACTGACTGCGGTTACGGAAACATTGAAACCAGTGGAATTCTATAGTTCTGCCAGGCGTCATAAAGACACACACACACACACACACACACACACACACACACACACACACACACACACACACACACACACACACACACACACACAGACATTAGAGAATCATATTGGAATTTGGGGTTGAGTGAGGGACAGATATATTGTCTACGGGGAGATTATAGTGTTACAGCAGGTAGTGACTCTGGCTGGTGGGTCATCTGAGTGTCTCATTGAAACGCATCTTTATATCTGCTGTCTGACAGAAATGCTTTTATCTACTTGAGAGCTCTGATTCACTATTACATGCTGTCTGTGGCCTGGTAGGTGGCATTCGTCACAGAGACACACACCTACCTGCGCAAGCGGGATTATGCCACTCCGATAACTGTGTGTGTGTGTGTGTTCCTGTCTTTGGGCCCTCTGATGCCTTTTGACTTCCTGTCTGGCTGATCTTTACATTTCTGGTGTCCAGGCATGCCTTTGATCTGTGTCTAAATAGTGCAACTGTACCCAGTGTGTTTTATAGATGATATTGATGATAGTGATACTTTCTCGGCTTCATCATATCCCCTTGCCAGTTAAAGGGTAATTCTGGGATTTTTCAACCTGGCCTCTATATCCACAAAATCGGCTATCATACCGCAAAGTAGATCCCAAAAGTTTCGGAGTTGCTCCGGTAGATCGGCTCAGCCGGCAGTCGCGAAATGGGGGCTCAATGGCTGCAACGTAATCCAGCGGGCATGTCAATGCGGTCAAAGTACGTCCACTAAATAAATTTCATATTTATCAGCTATTATTTAATGATCAGCCAACGTTGCTTATCTGACATACTAAACAAATTTGGTCAGAACTATTAGAAACTATTAGAAACTTGCTTCTTGTCCGATTACAACCCGTGGGAAACCTTGGAGGAAATCTTCACCGTCTGTTTGCTGTGTGTACAGAGATGATACAGAGATGTACGTGAAAAAAAGACACTCAAAAGCTTGATTCTGTTAGAAGTCCGTTTGACTGTCTCAGAAACAGACCACTCCATGTCCAAGTTCACAATCTGCCCCACAGTGCAAGCATCTGCTTCCTCTTCCAAATTTTGAAATAAGCGTGCTATGTCGACCAAACATGCAGCTCTTAATGCGTTAGGCCAAAATACTGTATCTCACAAGGCCGTTTCTTAGGCTTGTTTGGTTTGTTTGATCCTGTTTATCGGATTGGATGAGATACAACAGGAGCAAAGCTGCTTTCTCTTGAAGTGCGGTTTGTCCGATGCACGACATCAATACGGTGATCGGATTCGGGGGCATTACCAGTTTTAAAAACAAGCCAGTTGGACATGAAGCCTTGGGAAGGGGATGGGTTTTATTCACTTAAACAAACAGCTTTGAGGTAAACAAGGTCAAGCTGCCGTTAGATTGACTAGAACAGAGAACAGCAAAGGGTTTTGCGATGCTTGCTCTAAAACATGTTGTCATTTGTAGATGCACCAGTTTCGGTTGTGTTTGCACTACAACAACTGATCAGTGAAAAGCCACTTCGCTAAAACTAACCAGCAAAGGATCCCAGGTGGAGATGCGTGTCTTGGTGTGCTGGGTGTTGGACTTTCAGGTTTAGCCGTTTTAGCACTACGTTGTTAGTGACACGCTGTCAAACGTGCTGATCCTTATGAACAAATAGCCCGTATGATTATACTGTACATTGGCCTCTTAGTAGAGACTAAAACACACACACACACGCACACTTTAACCTGCTAGTAGACGTAAACGGTACACACACACAAGGCTGAAGGCAGGCGTGCAGGGAAACAGTGTATTGCATCTTATTGCCTGTAAGTCATTATAGACTGATGTTATCAAGATTTCCTAAGCCACCAGCACCTCTTTTGGTAAATGTGCACACACACACACACACACACACACACACACACACACACACACACACACAAACTGTATCTCTATCACACATGCACACATACTCTTTCTATCTTCCTCTTTCTTTCTTTTTCCATTAGCGATGGAAAGTTACAATCTAGGAGACTGTGAAAACACCGATGCGCGTACTGATGAAACAATCCCAGTCGGTGCTCCGATGGTGTGGGGAGTAAATAAAATAAGCTCCAATGACTCTGAGGGCTTGTTGAGGAAACTGTTTTTGTTGATTTTCTGTAATCTGCTCACAGCTTTCGACGTCCCGTATGGTGCATTATGAAGGCTGGGCTGCAGGGATACTAAAATAGCGGTGCTTTGCAGGTCTGACTGCTGTGGGTGGTCTGTCCCTGATGGGAGGCGGCTACAGCCCGACATCTACTGCTGAGACACTGGCTGTGCTTGCTGCCTTCATCTCCTCGGTCAACATTGCTGGTGAGACACACACACACACACACACACACACACACACACAGACACACACACAGACACACAAAGAGACAACTCCTAGTGCTCCTTGCCAGTTATAGCAACTTTTAGCCAATAAAATATCAACTTAAGCTGAAGATTGAAGTGTTTATATCGATCATACAATAACATGCTTTTTACCAAGTTCTGCAGCTGCCCTTTCCACCCACCTGCTCAGACCAGAGTCAATGGCTCTGGCTTGGACCACACACACTCATTCCTGCTATTACCCTTAATAATTGCCATTATAATGACAAAGTGTTCCTGTAGCCATTACAATACTCATCACTTCCTAATGGTCCTGGGTGTACCTCCAGGGCGGGCAGGGGCCGCAAATTAGTTCTCGTTTCTTTCAGGAATGTCCACGCAGCTCGCAGCTAGACACCGATGCAGACGTTTGACTAGTTAAGGTACATATTGGATCGAGGCAAGGCGTTCATCCAAAGGTCTCAGGCTTCCAACGTGTCAGTCTGGCCATACCAAAGGCTCTCTGAGTTGTGTGAGATCCAGGACCCCCACCAGGGCTAAGGGTCATGGCAAGGCTGTGAATCCTGCCACAAATATTATGGCAATAGGTCCTGTGGCATTGTTAATGCAACAACTGTTAAAACCACTTATTAGTTCCTTAGATCTCCCTTAACTTTCCTTTAATAAAAGCATGCTAAAATACCACAGCATTTATAGAAATACCTAGTTTCTTTTAAGGAGCAGTTGTTTAATTTTATTTTTGATGTTCGCCATGGGTTTGGTTCCACACGCACATTTCGGAGTGGTCTACCGCACTACCCATAAACCCCTGGGAACCGAAAAACGAACATTCCATGGAAAGGGACAAAACACAATAGTGAAATTTAGCTCCAATAAAACAGCTCCTGAAATCGTTAGACTGTGTGTCTGTTTGGAGGAGCAGGTCCCTGGCCGTAGCCTCTCATTCCGTCGGTGTTTCCGTGGTCGTGAGCCGCCGAGAGGCATGGAAAACACCTGGGCCTGAATGTCGGTCTGCGGTCCCGGGTCTCATCACATTTTGTTCTTATCTTACTGTTATTACACCTCATCTCATTTAAGAACAAGTTGTTCTGACTGTGGGCTAGCAAAACGGGATTATAGACAATAAACTTAAAGGGGAAATACATACCACAAACAGACCTCGGGTGGGCTTTTCTTATGATCTTTGGCTGTTCAGTCTTTGTCAAAATCAACACGCCACTCGCAAAACCATAAACAAGAAAGCCACGACACTCTTAGGTCATCAACAGAGAAATGCTGGAGCTGGTCCATTGATCTTTCTGAAGTTTGCTCAATGTGATTCTATTATTGAAAGCTTTCTAATTATAGGTCCAGAACTCTTATTTTGAAAATATCAGTATGGGCCTTGGCTTGGCTTTGTTCAAATTCCCGAACTGTACATTCCTCCATATTAATATATTGACTCAGATTCGGCTGGAGTAATAATAGTCAGATTGTTATTACTTCTGTTTTAACTAGGAAGGTCTGAGGCTAAAATTAGATGAACAACTGGAAAGAGACAGGTGCTAGCCTCTGGGTGTGTGTGTGTGTGTGTGTGTGTGTGTGTGTGTGTGTGTGTGTGTGTGTGTGTTCAAGAGAGGGAAAGTAAGCGAGAAACACACACACAGTAATGCGATCTCCCCCTGTAAAGCAGTGAGACACTGTCTGGTCTTGGTTTGATACTTTAGAGGTTTCCTACTTGAAATATTTACACTGACATAAAGTAGACTCATTAAATTCCTAACATTGGTTATTGGGTTTGGCAACATTTCTTCAGCCATTGGTCTTAAAACACCTGTTGTCAATGATTTCACGTACACACCCCCACCGCCTCCTTTCTCCCCGACACCCTGAACTCTCTTCTCTCTTCGTCCTGTCTCCGTTTCTGTCTCTCACTCAGGTGGCTTCCTGGTGACAAAGAAGATGTTGGACATGTTCAAGCGTCCCACCGATCCTCCAGAATATAACTACCTCTATATGCTCCCCACCGGCGTCTTTGTCGGCGGTTACGGTGCTTCCTTGCTGGCTGGATACAACATTGAACAGGTGTGAGAAGGTGTCTGTGGTGTCCATAGAGGATACGCTTCATATCATCTGTTATTCCTTGTCTATTTCAATCCAGTTCAATGATAATAGACGTCCTCTCTCTTTCCCTAGATGATGTGCTGGCCTTTCTCTTCCTGCCTCATCTAAACCCCCGTCTTCCATTCTCTCCCTCTCACCAGATGATGTACCTGGGTTCGGGTCTGTGCTGTGTCGGAGCCCTGGCAGGCCTGTCCAACCAGAAAACGGCCCGTCTGGGTAACTCCCTGGGTATGATGGGTGTCGCAGGGGGCATCGTTGCCGCCCTGGGTGCCCTCAAGCCTAGCCCTGAGCTCCTGGCACAGATGGGTGCTGCCATGGCTGTGGGTGGCACCGCGGGTGAGTCTGTTTATTTATGTTTGTCTGATTGTTCTTGGCTGTGCGCTGCTGTAATGTGCGTGGAGGGTGTCAGGGGGCTGTGTGTGTGTGTGTGTGTGTGCCTGTTGGTTGTGTTTATCTGTGTGTTTGTACTTTACTATGTGTGTGTGTGTGTGTGTGCATAGAGTTCAAGGTTGGCCATATTAAGCAGCAGGTGTGCTGTGTGCAGAGCCTCTCTGTGAAGTTTAGATCAAACACAACATGACTAACTGCTGGCCAGACACAGGAGGTCTGTAGAAATGGTCAGCATCATGTATGACTCACTCACACTCTCTCTCTCTCTCTCCCCTCTCTCTCTCTCTCTCTCTCTGAGGTCAATTTGATGATTTCAGTGCTAATTGTTCCAGTAACAAAGCTGAACTCTAGACTAAACTATCCATTCAGACAGCATTGCTTTTCCAGATGCAGTAACCTTGCATGGCTCCCAGCGACACACACACACACACACACACACACACACACACAAAGCGCAGGCCCACTCACAAACATGGAATTTCCCCAAACAACCCTCATCAGCAACACCTGGTTGCTCAGAATGACCCACTTCCCAGCAGCACTCCCGTATGTGTGCGTGTGCATGTGTGTGTGTTGTATGTTTATCGTGTGTCTCTTTTAGGGCTCGACCACTTCAGAGTCCAGTTGTAATGGTTGGGCAAGGAAATACCTTGTGATAATGTGGTATGATTGTTACTCAACATGATTGCTAAGTATAACCCCTCTCGATTCAGACAAGATGATTTGTGTATTCTAGGATTTAGAGATTTGTTCTTACTACTGTACAATAAATACGAGAATAATATGAAGTTGTCAAAATCTCTTGTTTTGTGGTGATATTATCGGTCAGACAAATGCTGATACTAATGTTTCTGTGAAAGGCAATCGACCAATAATATCACACATTGATATATTGGTTGTGTGTGTGTGTGTTCATGTGTTTTTGTCTGTGTGTGTCTCTGTCCACAAGTCATGATGACTAAATGTGTTTCTGTTGGTTGACTCACCTCTACCTGTAGCTCCAGTATGTTGATCAAAAGACAAGTCAGTGACTCATGAGGTATTAACTGCCCCTACTGGTGTTAACTACCTCTTAGTCTTCCCTCCAAGCGCAATGATGGCACACTACTGACCTGTGTGTGTGTGTGTGTGTGTTTGTGTGTGTGTGGTCTGCACATGTCCTTATCTCTGTGTATGCGTCTGTATTTCTTGACTTGCTTTTTGCTTTGATGTACTGAATATCCTTGTAAGTATGTCCATGTAGGACATAATTCAAGCTTTACCTTGCGCATACACACATTTTACCTCACGTACATGTGAGATGCGTACACACTCAAGTGTAATGAATACTCGAATACACTATTGAAACACAACAAACACAACAAAACTCAAACTAGACATTCAGATATATTTCAATTTCATACGAGCGTTTCTCAAATATCTAAAAAAAAATGTTTATTTGTATCAGTTCTAAGTAATGTATTCTTGAATAAGAAGTATCACCTTCTAGTATTAAAAAGTATTAGTTTTTGATAAATAGATACAAAATGAATGAATAATAAAATAAATAAAATGAATTGATAAATGATGAAAATAAACAGTTCTTAGTAGTGGACTCAGTTTTGGACCCCACTGTATATGAGCATGACACATTCCAGTGTTTATCAGTGTGTTTCATTACATTTGAATGTGGAAACCTGTCATGTATGTGAGGGGTGAAATGTGTGTGCAAGGTAAAGTTTGAATACTGTGTTATACGGCACCTCATCTCCAAGTGTGTGTATTTACGTTCTGTGTATGAAGGATAACATCTTTTCCAACCCTGCCACGCCTCGCTCTCCCCCCTCTCTCTCTCTCTCTCTCTCTCTCTCTCTCTCTCCAGGCCTGGGTATTGCTAAGCGGATCCAGATCACTGACCTGCCCCAGCTGGTGGCGGCCTTCCACAGCCTGGTGGGGCTGGCCGCTGTGCTCACCTGCGTGGCCGAGTATATGATCGAGTACCCCCACTTCGCCACGGATCCTGCGGCGAATCTCACCAAGATAATAGCTTACCTCGGCACCTACATCGGCGGTGTCACCTTCAGCGGCTCCTTGGTGGCGTACGGCAAACTGCAAGGTGAGAGGGGAGAAATAACGTTTTGCTAAATTCAGTTTTCACCACACTATTGATGATGCAGGTACACACGGGGAAGGGCCTGAACTACATCGCCCGCATACCACATACCATTTAGCATTAGACAGACGGACACACACACACACATCCCTGAAAACTGGAACTCATTATTCCAGGGAGTGTTCCTAATTTCCTGGGAAACCTGATGACATTCAATTGGCCCTGTTCTCCTTTCAGGCTGTAAACAACTCTCTCTTACACTTTAAGAAATGTATTTATGTTTTAACACAACTAGAAATTAAATGAGTGGTGAAACGATGTATACGTACATAAATTTCATTTGATTTGAAATTGTAATCATCTCTTAAATCTCACCGTTGGAAGACCAAAGCAGTTTGTGTTCAGTCTGAAGCAGAACACCGTCCCCCCCCTTTTTTAAGATTTACTGCTTAATCAAATGAAAATCGGTAAGCCAAAAGTTTTTGTCCCCTGAACACACCGCCGCAACTAATCAGAGAGCAGTGTCTTGTTTCTTTGGATGGAGTTTGTCAGACGGCTAGTATCAGGTTTGGAAAATCTGCTCCTATCACTGCCGTACCAATTTCTGTTATCGGTATCGATTTGAAGCTGTCTGAGTATCAAAAGGCTTCAAAATGTTGATTCTTTCATGACGAGAAGCCACATTTTCGTCTAGTTTATGGCTGTAAGAATATCGAAACTTCCACTGACACCCAGGTCTATAAACAACTTTACACACACCACTTCAAGTCGGCGGCCAGGGTGATCATTCTCTTACAGAAAATGTTTCTGCTCTTCCATTGTTGTTATTAAGCAAGTGCCTTTGCAGCAGCTGTTGAGACCGCTGAGCCGTAGATCGTATTTCACATTTGTGTTCGGCGGTGATACACGGACCATATGGGCTCGTTTATTAATATCACTGGATGCCCATCAAAACAGTTAATCTATTTTTTTCATTCTTGCTGCAAACAGATGTTTTTGTCAACTGAGATATAGTTATCAATAAGGAGAAGGTCTGAGGCTTGAGACCTGATTGGAGTACTGGCTGGGGGGGGCATTGAGTTCATCAGGTTCATATCACAGTGACCCATTTAATAAGAACAACCCTAAGCAGATGGGGAGAAATATAATAATGATAGATACTTTATTGATTCTGGAGATAAATGATAAACTACTTGAGCTTCTAAAATCTTGAAATCTGCATTTTTGATGTATGCTTACTAGCAAACTGACACATTTCCAGTTGAGTGATGAATGTACAGTACCAGTCAAAAGTTTGGACACACCTGTTTCTGTTTCTCATGATCTTCTCATGACATTTTGATATAAAGGCTTGATGCTTAAATGCTCGAAATGTTCTTAGACAAATAGAGAAGTTGATGCCTGTGTATGAATTTATTTTCAAAACTTACATTTTAATTAAATTGAAATGCACCCCAACAAGTAGTTTTCATTTAGACTTTAGAGGTGGAGAATGTTGAACCACAATGATTAAATCATCATTTTAAAGACTCACATAGTGATTGTGGCCTTTAAAAGTTAGTTTGTGGAATTTCTTGTTAATGCCAAAGGGTTTCTACTTTGAAGAATCTAAAATATAAGATAGTTTTGATTTTTTAAATTTTTTTTGGTCACTGCATAATTTGTGTTATTTCACAGTTTTGATGACTTTACTATTCTTCTCTCCACCTCCCTCTTCTCTCCATACAGGGATGCTGAGCAGCGCTCCCCTGATGCTCCCTGGTCGTCATGCTCTGAACGCTGGTCTTCTGGCAGCTAGTGTTGGTGGGATGATTCCCTACATGTTGGACCCCAGTTACACCACGGGCATCACCTGTCTGGGATCTGTCTCTGCTCTCTCTGCTGTCATGGTATGGTGTGTGTGTTTCTGTGTGTGTGTGTGTGTGTGTGTGTTTCTGCGGTGAGTCTTTAAGGAACTTGCATGAGTAAGCATGTGCGTGTGCACGTCAGTCGTCTGTTAGCAGCAGTTGAACACAAAATACTCCTGGGAAATTGTAAAATAGAAATTATTAGAGAGAATCTCCTCCAAACCCATTCCCTCTTCCTCCCCTGATGTGTTTTGGCACTTGGTGAGGACTTTATTGGCTTACGGACTGCAGACATGGATTTTTTTTCATATGCCGAGAGACAGAAGGTATGAAGACTGTTGTTAAAAGACTGCTCTGACGCCAGGGAGGAGAAAAATTGCTGGACGTGAGCTGGAGCAAAAGCGAGCCAGGGGGCCGGGTAGAAAGACGGGGAGGCAGAAGAGACAGCGGCGAGGAGTTAATAGATGAAGGCTTTTCACACGGGAGAAATGGCTGCTGGGAAATGATTCATTTTCAATAAGAGGTGAGCGGAGAACTGTGTATAGTCTGGAGTGGCGAGCGGGCTGCCAGGTTCTTCCTCGTCTTACTCATACTCTGACCGGCTCAGGCGGAGTTGAGTCATGCTTACCTTTTGAGGGTGTGCCACAGAGTTTTTCATTTCATAGACCGAACGGTGGATATATTTGTTCTCATTTTGACCGATGAAATGACACTTCAGTTTACTTACTTGCTCAGTCATGGAGGAAATTAGAGTTGTGCTTTGTGTGATTTATGTTATTGTTATCTGAAGAGTTGTCATGACAGCAACAGAAAAGCAATTTCATAAATGAAAAACAACTTGATGCAACACACAGACCCAGTCTGTGTCTATCTGATTAAACAGGGCTCAGTTGTGTTCCTGTTGCGTTAGTGCCTAAAAATAGACACGTGAACAAGAAAAATCTAATATGGGCACTTCAGCACATATTGGATCTGTTTAGATCAATTGCTGCTACTCTGGTAACAGTTGGCCATTGTTAAAAAAAAAAAAAAAACTACACCAATGAGAGAGAGAGAACAGCTGAATCTGATTGTGGGAGACCTGAAGCCACAACGTTTTTATTTTGATTGAAGGGACAATAGTGTTGAGGGGAAACGGATCAGGGATAAATCCAGATGAGGTCAAGATAACACGGGAATCAAAGACGTTAAGGTAACGAGGCTAACTCGTTGCTGCCAGTGGAGTGGTGGACGTTAGTCTGGCCAGATCATTGACGGGGCCTCAGTGCTGCTTTGGGACCTCCCAACGTTGAGTTGTGAGGATCCCCACGGAGTGAATCCCTCTGTCTTTCCCTCGCTGGATCCAAGTGTCATGGCTTAATGGGAGCTATCTGGGCCCTGCTTAGTCTTATTCCCTTGAGGTGTGTGTGTGTGTGTGTGTGTGTGTGTGTGTGTGTGTGTGTGTGTACACTACACTGTAATAATGCAGTAAGATCATAACACAATCCAACCTTGAAAACCGATCCTTTGTTTTTTAAAGTCATCCTAGCTCCCGTAGGTCCTCGACAAACTCCACGTTAATACTCCACAGGTCTGCTACCGTCATCTTATTAGGTACACATCAGGACCGTTTCAACACTTCCCTCTTAGCGGCCTCACCCAACAGCTGCTATTGACGTCTTCGCTGTACTGAAGAGCTGATTTGATGAGAGTGATGGATGAAACAGCGCTAACCCCTCTCCTATTGGCCTCTTCTCTCTTTTAGGGTGTAACCTTGACAGCGGCTATTGGAGGGGCTGACATGCCAGTGGTAATCACCGTACTGAACAGTTACTCAGGTTGGGCCCTGTGTGCCGAGGGCTTCCTGCTCAATAACAACCTGCTGACCATCGTAGGGGCCCTCATCGGGTCCTCCGGAGCCATCCTCTCCTACATTATGTGTGTGGTGAGTAGTGCACAGTCTTCATTTAAAACACAGTGTTTTGAGTTTCTACAGGGACGTGCACACACTCTTTCATTTGTACACAACCTCACGGCTTCCACAGCATTGATCGTATGTCAAGAACTACACTTGATGCGTGAAGTCTCTCAACATAGGTAGGCAAGAGAACTGCTAGTCACCAGAAATCATAAGTGCATTTCCTTCCTAAACAAGCATCTAAGAGCAGAACCAGTGCTGAGGTAAAAGTGATATCTACCTACTTTGTATTTAAACAAATGAAACAACTAGGTAAATGCTAAGAGGAAGGGTCAAGGTAGTATTTCTATTTCAGCCACACCCATTGCGGACAGGTGTATAAAATCAAGCACACAGACACGCGATCTCCATAGACAAACACTGGCAGTAGAACGGGCCGTACTGAAGAGCTCAGTGACTTTCAACGTGGCACCGTCATGGGATGCCACCTTTCCCACAAGTCAGTTGGTCAAATTTCTGCCCTGCTAGAGCTTCCCCAGTCAACTCTTAGTGCTGTTATTGTGAAGTGGAAACGTCCTACAGCAACCGCTCAGCTTACTGAAATCCTTCCTGTCAGGCCAGTTTGCAGCATTTCAACTGGAAAGCCTCCACTCAGCAGGTTTGGTGTTGTCAGGCCAATCACGTTCCAGTATTGAACTTAGTCTTCAAATTCATTCAATTTAACTAATTCAACTTTTAACTAAACAACATTTATTTGCAAATATCATGAAGATTATATTTATGCTGAGCCATAAAATGATGAAAACTGAATAATATGGGACCTTTTAAAGCTTTTAAGGCTCTGTAGGTCAGTGTACAAATGTTTTGTAGTTCCTCTCTTCTCCACTAGGAGGGACTCTAACTTTACCCTCATAGCAAGAGGATCCCATTTCAGACTAAAACCTCAGGTCACAAAGGACAGGCTTTTTTTTTTTTCTTTCTGGTTTTGAGGAAATGTCCATTTTTAATATGTTCTGTGTGCCGTGTTTAAATGGAAGCGAGGAATTTCGTGTGAACGCAGTGAACCAAATGAAAGCGAAAGGTATGTTGCGGGAATCACAAAAATGGGAAAAACAAGCTTCCCTTCTCACCCCCCCCCCCCCACCCCCCCCCTCCTCTCAGGCCATGAATCGTTCGCTGGCCAATGTGATCCTGGGCGGCTACGGCACGTCTTCCACCGGTACCGGTAAGCCCATGGAGATCACCGGCACACACACAGAGGTCAATGTGGATCAGACTGTTGAAATGATCAAAGACGCCCAGAACATCATCATCACTCCAGGTAACACACACACAACAGAAACAAGTGCCTAAGCACATGTGTGCACATACAATCCAAACATTCAATTTGTGCATCTATTGCATCATCTATCTAATTTTCACTACCACACACACCGTGACATTTGAGCAGTGTTGTACCTGTACAGGGGGCACTGAGCTACATTTTACCCCCACATACACACACACATACACACACACCTACCCCAGAGGTCCTGAATGTGAACTGAAAAACATGCTACTCTGCCAGTCACATTTTAGCAGTGTGCTCTGTTTATTTAACCTTTTCTTGACCCCTGTTACATCACCATGTTGCCGGGCTTAATTGGATAGCCTTGCTAGAGTGGTCTCTCTCTCTCTCTCGCTCTCTCTCTCTGTGTGTGGTCATCAATCCCCAGTAAATAGACAGGCTACAGTGTAGTATTGCAAGGTCAAGGGACAATTAGAGGGAAATGGTTATGGTGTGGTTCATTTTTCAGGGTTAGAGTGCAGCATCCTCGCCTGCATCCAGCGACATGAATTTCTCATTTTCGTCTTCTCATCTACATCTGTTCAATACGTGACGGCATGAATTTCCCGGTTCGTGCGACAGGCATGGTTGTTGCTCTCTGGAATTTGTCATTGTGCGGACCGATGACGTTTCAGCCCTCGCCCCTAGATTGTCCCTGTCCAATCACAGTAGCAAAGAGTCGTTCTACTCACGCGGGTACACGTAAACACGGGCTAACGGCATCCAGCCTGCAAATTGGCAATTTCAGTCAAGAGCGCTCAATGCCTATATACAAAAGCTGCCCCCTCAGAGGAAACCGCGGCCGTTTCCAAGAATTGCCAAATCAAAGTGGTCACACGGTTGAGGAGTGAATACTAGTGAAAATTAAGATAAACAATAAAAATGCCAGAGAATTTGAGGTGGCGTTACAGAGGGACACAAACACAGCGCAAATATGAGAATAGAATAAGTACAAATAGATCATATGAGAACAAAAAAAATGTGTTAAGAAGTGAAAGATTTGGCCATTTTCAGGTGCTCAGGCCATTACAAAGCCTATCAGCTTGAAAATGAAAGGCCAGGATCACCTGAGTGTGTCGTGGTAGTATTTACTCCCAGTACTCTCTTCACTATAAAGTGTATATGACGTTGTATAGATATCCATCAAAAGGAATGCCAAGTGTAATATTATTTTTAAAGTTGATAATCCTTATCAACAAGTGGATCAGTATATAGGTAATATTTCCCTAACCCTGAACCTAACATTTCATAACAGCCAACTGTGTATTTCTCTGGTCTAGTAGCCAGTAGTAGGCGAGTATTGTTACCCAGCTCTGCCTTTCAATCACTGCCCTTGTTTCCATTTTGACCATTCTCCCTAATTGGAGCCGTCACAGTCACTTTGCCTGATTGACATCTGTGGAAACAGTTAAGACTATGCCTGATAAACATAACCGTTTCCCTGGCTTAGTCTGGCCCGTGTCTGCGTGGTCTGGGTCCACTTGTTTTTCTTAGAGGAAAAAAAACTCCAGAGAGAAAAGAGTTGGAAGCACAAGAAATGAAAGAATTGTGATGAAAAAGTGAAAACCATTAAATTGTTGAGTTGGACTGCAGACAGTCAACCCTGCTCTCTGCTGCGTTTGAAAGCTTGTCATTTTGATTGGTGTGTTGTGACAAGACACAGTTTCTGACTGGTTGTTGTGACAAGGCCAGTAAACACCATTGGGCAGTTTAGTGTGTGAGATGGTGTGATGCATATCCAGCACCATACGCTAGTGTTGAAAAATAAAACATGTAGGAAATCTAAAGCTTGGAGAAAGAAATATAGTAAAGGAAACAGTAGAACAAATGAATGATTCTCCAATAGCTCAGCCTATTCAACTAATCTACCTGATGTACAAGTTGATCCTCAAGGTCTCTTGTCCTGCTACTTCTTTATATTGGAGTTTGTGTGTCATTCCATAACCATTCCCAAGGACATTATAAAGCCTTTTCCTGTACGTTAACCCTCTATGTCAAGGGAGCGAAGGGAAATAAGTAAAATTGAGCCAATCACACATGTTCGAATCTTCATGATGATAATTTGACCCATTTGTCACGATAACTATAATCAAATCACTCAAATGTACGTGCACAGGAAGCTCTACACCAGATGAGGCCAACCACTCAGAGACTAAAAAAATGTGCTATGGTACTGCAAAGACATCATGCCACATCATATTGTATAGCCTACATACACGCATGTACAGCATGCACGCTCGTTGCACCGACAACGAGAAAACCGACGTTTTCATGTGACAAAAGTTTTTTATCTTACCATGCATGTTGCTGCTTTTGACTCAGTGGGACTTTTGGCATTCCTTGCTTTCAACAAACTCTTTAAATCTGGCTCGCGTTCAGTTGTGGCTACTTGAAGCAATTCTTTCACACGTGTCAGTAAGAACAGATGATGAGGAACCTAATCTTGTGGCCTTTTCAGCTGTAGATCGTGGAATCGGTCCGCAAGATTCTGCTGCAGTGTTGCGTAATGCGCTACCTCTTCTACCTTTTTGAAGAGCTTGTGTTTGTTGACAACCGCCAATACACTTTGCACCGGGTCAGGCGACATCTTTAACTTCCCTGGGTTCAGTCTGTCCAGATGACACAGCTAAACGAGCCACATCCAAGATCCACTAGGGGTCTGAGAGCTCCAGGAGATTCCTTGCTTCTCTTCCATGAACAGCTTCATGTCCAAAAGTTAAAAAAAGAGAGCACGTTTAAAAAAAACACACATTGCACTGTGGCTTATTAAGAAAAGCAGAATTCGGTACATGCCATGTTCCAATGTTGTTGTTTTTCAGCAGGAAAACAAAAAGGTAGCAGTTTCATATTGGGGAAGGGTGTAACTCTCCTGGAATGAATTCAACCTGAACTGGCAACCCCTATCTAGATGGGAGCTCATAAAGCGCTTCTATTAACGTTGTGTAGTCCATTTATCGGAATGATCACCCGGTTGATCGGCCAGCCCTATTCTAGACAACTCCGACTTTGAGAGGCAGATCATTACAGGGGCTCTGATCTTGTATTTTCTGCCTGCTATCGTTCTGTCAATCAGCCAGCTCATCAGCCCATTAGAAACCAGTTGGCAGAACCACTCTGTGTTTACTCCACCCTGATTAGTTGAACTCTGCTGAAGCAGACCCACAACAGACCACAGCAGAGCACCCAACCTCAAGGACGGAGACATTTATTGGTAACTTCCCAGATGTTCAGATCATTTATCATGGAATTCTTTTGACTTCTGGCTCATGTGTTTGGTCTTTAAACGGTCTAACAACAGCATTAGCACATCAATGAGTGTGATAAAGCTGTGTCAAAGTCGCAATGATAATCTGAGGTATTTAGGGGAGTGTTTTTGATATTTACACTCATCTGTCTGATCATTTTCTTTCTGCAGAGAGCTGCGGAAACATTGCAAACGTCTTCCACTGATAGTTATTTGGTTATTTGAGACCCATACAGCTCAGAGAGGGGACATATAGATCGACTACTGTGTTTAACATCAAGTTTTCAAGTTATCATGTTAACTCTTAGTTAGAAAGACTTGTTAGGTGTGCAGTGTGCTGTCTATGTGCTGTTGAGGTTCACTAGGTAACACCGGCTCACCCGTTCTAATCTGGTGAAATTCTGTTTCAGGTTACGGACTCTGTGCTGCCAAGGCCCAGTACCCCATCGCCGAGTTGGTGAAGATACTCAAAGAGGCTGGCAAGAGCGTCAGGTAAAGGGACTGATGAGTAGATTAAATGACATGGATTTAATTGGTCACATAATAACTAGTTTTTACTATGTTAAATCTTCAAGGTTTTCATATTTAATTTAATCCAAAATAGTCTATTTTCAGAATTAGCTATTTCAGGGGAGGAAGAGAGGTAATTAAATTAGTTAAAATGACATCATACAAGGGACGGGCAGGAAAGAAAGCCAGGGAAAGAAAAGACAGAGATGTATCAGAGGGTGGAGGATTTCAGCATGAGATGAGAGAGTGCAGACGGGGAGAGACCTGTTTGTAAAGGAAGCAAAAATGGAATGAAAAAAAAAGGAAAGGAAGGCAGAGATGGAGAAGAAGGGTAAGGTAGAGCGGAAGCTTCTGTAATTGTCCTGCCTCAGTCGTTTGATCCCGGCTGCTGCAGCTGCTTACAGCATTTGTACTTGATTAGAGGGAAGTGGGTGGTCAGAGAAAAAGAGCTAAACCCCCTTCACTTCTTTTCTCTACTCCACTCTGATGCCATTTCGTTCTCCACACATCCCTCATTTTCTTCATTTTCGTATCTGCCATTATTTCCTAATAATTTCCCTCTCCTTCTCCACTCCCTTCCTCGGTCTTAACCCAACACGTCTCCTCCTGAGGGGAATCTGTATTAATAGTAACAACAGATTCCAGCCTCCTCTGGTCGAGACCAAAGCCTCTATGCCTCTTACCACTGCCAGTCTTGTGAATGGAGACGGCATGGAGTTATATGAAGGGCAGAAACTAACCTTTTTTCAGCCACCAGCCACACTGGCTAGATCCCACAACTCTCCATCTTCACTACGCTCCCAACCTGGCCCAATAAATAGAAGTGAATCTCCAAATGGTGGTCGGCTGGCTGGTAGAGTAGACGGTACCAGCCGCCACCAGAATTCGCCAGCATTTGGCTGGTGTTAATTTCCTCCACTGACATGACTGTGATCGTAAACCTGATCTAGTGGATCTCCTCAGGCCTTTCTCTCCACTTCTCTCTTCCAAGATCCTCCTCTCCACCTTATTTTCTCCTTCTCTGTCTCCCTTTTGCCACCTCGACAACTTTTTTCTCATCTCCCTCTCTTCTTCCTCCCTCTCATCCTCTGGTCATTTCCCTTCTTTTCAAGCCCTTTTTATAACCCCTGGCACCAACCTATTAAAGCAGCACCATCCTCTCAGGAGACTTGGAATGAGAAACTCAGATTTAATGGACAAATCCTTCAAAACGCTGATACTAATACAGGATACTAGAACAGAAAATATAAATCAGCTATATTAACCCTTCAGAGTTTTGCCTTTATATACCACTTAAGAAAATGTTTCCCCACAATGCTTGGTATCCTTCTTTTCAGCACAACCTCACCTATAAGACCAGATCATTAGTTTGTCAATTTGAGATACTGTATAGATGCACAGGACCCAAACGCACACAAAAAATAGAAAAGCGTTTTAATATTCACATTTTTTTTATTAGAAAAATCACAAACCTGTTGAACCAGTTGATCTCTATTTTGAAACACGACTGAAACACATTTGACAACAATAAAAAAAAAAAATGAACACAACTATTTAACTATAAATGTTGCTTTCTATGATAGCTTATGAACATATAGGTTAAGTTACTGTGGTCACGAGGTACCGCAGGTGTAAATGGAGCGGGCTACGCTGCAGGGTTCAGTCGTAATCCGTGTTTTGTTCCCTCAGGTTTGGGATTCACCCGGTGGCTGGCCGGATGCCTGGCCAGCTCAACGTGCTGCTGGCTGAGGCTGGTGTCCCGTATGACATTGTCCTGGAGATGGAAGAGATTAATGAGGACTTTGCTGGTAAGACCCGTCCCTTCCTGTCTCGTACAAGCCTGTTATTAACTGAGTCTCGCAGTTTTTTCTATAGCTATTGTAACCAAATATGCTTTGTTTTTGCTGCGGCAAGAAAGGACATAGTTGCAATGATTTGTTTGCTCACAAGGATTTGAATTTGACTGGTTGTACCGAGTACCATCGATTTTGCAAGACATTTCTTGTGATTTGTAAAATTGCAAATGCCTAGGAGGCGGGTGGACTTTAGCCTGGCTGGAGTGAAAGATGAGCAGGATGTGCACTTCTGTGGTCGTCCGTTCATTTCCACAGTGCTGCACAACATTAGTCGATTTTTGAAGTTGAAGTGGTCACATTCATGGTAAACTTCAGGAAGTGGCGTTCCCAAAAAGGTGTAACTGCCACTCACCAGTGATGCATCTGCAAAATAGACATCCAAAACGTACTAAAAAACAACAGCAATTAATACTGTAGGAAGAACTGTGTCACTTTAGCAATCAGAAAATAAATGGGGAAAATATTAAATTATTAAATGAAGTGAAATGATGGAAATGAAACATTTTTTTATGTTCATTTTCTTTGCGTTCAACCAGATACAGACCTGGTTCTGGTGATTGGTGCCAATGACACAGTGAACTCAGCAGCCCAGGAGGATCCCAACTCCATCATTGCTGGTATGCCTGTGCTGGAGGTCTGGAAGTCCAAACAGGTGAGACACATTTGGTTGTGCGCATGTGTGACAGTGAAATTCTGAGTTCAGTCTCGAAGTTCCAGACGTCCAAATAGGTATTTTTACAAAAAACTGGATTGTCCAACAGTCCACACCTGTAGCGGGGCCTCCACTGACAGACGCACATAAGACACACCGACCTAATGAAGTGCACGCTCAGACACTCACTCGCATGCTCACAAGCACACAGGTTTTTAAGAAAGTGCACACTTGGACACACACACACACACACACACACACGATCACACACAGTCCCAGGTGCGGTCCCATCCTGATCCCATTAGCGGTGACTCTGTCGCTGTGGAATGATGACATTTGGAGCATCCCACTGGCACCGCTCCGAGATCTGGGATTTATACAGCGATCCCACTAGTTTCCACACATATCCCCCGGGGAAATCACGGAGGACACAGCACTTAACTTACACACACACACACACATACAGTCACACACACACAGAGTCTCAGGCACGCACACACACACAGAAATGCATGCATGAAAGCAATCCTCCTTCATATACACACGCGCCCACAGACACCTGTGCATTTCATATCATACACTCTCAGACTGTATTGAGTCTTTCACTTCTGTCACTGTGATGTGAAATGTTACTGTGTGTGTAGGCTTGTAGGCTTTTGTCTGTGTGTGTGTGTGTGTGTGTGTGTGTGTGTGTGTACATACATGCATGCCAGCATGTCTACACTGCAGCTCTACATTGATAGCAAGTCTTCATTCCCTTTGTTTCCCCGTGTCTCAGCCCTGTACATATGGTTTTATAGGGAAGTAAAGCAGAAGGCTGGCTGAATACGCAACATCTGGTATGAGAGTATTATATTATTATCATGTTAGCACAGATTTCCAGACGTTACATCAAGGAGCTTACTATAAGCAGATACTATAAGCAAACAACTCCCACAAAAGCTTTCAGGAGACTTGGGGAGGGGCTGCTCAGAGAGGGATCCCTCTACCAGGAGGGTCCGGTGTGCAATAGGTGCCCAGTTTGGGTGCAAGCAGAGTATACAGAATACAAGCAGACACAATAAGGACCCGTGGGTGGGACGTCCAGATCTGGTGTGGGGCGTCAGCTCTGTCAGCCACACAGACACACTCATGCATGTACTCTCACTCACACAGACAGAGATGAGCAGCGTGAGTGGACCGGAGAACAGGCAACACCACATTTACTCCACTGATGGAAGGTTTTCTGTTCTCTGAGATTTCCCAGCAGGGGTCATGCCAGACACCAGAACAATAACTTACAGAAATATATGGTGTTTTGCAGCCCGGCTTTGTGATTTAACCTGAAGTGTAATCTTGCATACAAATCTTGCCAAGTGCAGCTTTAACCTAGCAATTACTTACTTACTAATTTAGCTAATACTCGTATCCAGAGTGACCTGCAGTGAGTGAGCAGGTAGGGGTGTGTCACTTAAACAGAATCGACCTAATCCACTCTACCTGATTTATATGTGCACCCTTGAAGCTAATGCATTATGGATGGGAAGAGAAGGGAGAGGAGAAGGTTACTCAAGAGGATGGCTGTAATGGAGGTGGTGTGTGTGTGTGTGTGTGTAGGTGTGTGTGTGTGTAGGTGTAGGTGTAGGTGTGAGTGAGTTTGTTAGCGAATTGCAATGTGTGCGTACTTGGTTTGCACAAGTGCGGAAAATCACCCGGTTGCTGGAGATCATTTCCTTGTCACCTTTGATTGGTTCCCACGGTTTTCTCAGAGCTGTTGATTTGTTCGTCTTGGTACCGCTGCTGCAGCGTTCCAACTATCCTTCAGCATCTGGAGAAGTACAAGGTCAATAGACAGAGGTGGTGGAGGACGAGAGGATGGGAGGGACAGGGAAAATCTCTGGTTCTACTTTAGAGTCGCGGCAGTTAGTTACCGTTTCAATACTGAGTGGCTTGTGTGTGTCTGTGTGTCCGTCTGTCCCTCTGTCCAGGTGGTTGTGATGAAGCGTTCGCTGGGTGTGGGTTACGCGGCCGTCGACAACCCCATCTTCTACAAGCCCAACACTGCCATGTTGTTGGGCGACGCCAAGAAGACCTGCGATGCCCTACAAGCCAAGGTCCGCGAGGCCCAGAGCCAGTAAGACGGCTCCGCCCTGAACAGAAGACTCCGTGAAGAGCACAAGTGGAAGTCGGGGGGAAGGTCGAGGACAATGAGGCACAGTTTTCCAAAAGTATCTCAACATTAAGATCATATTTGTCTGATTGTAACCAAGCCAATGGAACAACAATGATCGTAAAGATAAAATGCTTTTGGTAAACGCTGCCCCTGATCTATCAACGAAAGAAGTGACAAAATGTGCTGGTGGAGCGGGTGCCAAGAAATGCAGATACACTAGATTTCTATCGATTACTACTCCCACTAGGGTAGTATGCTTAAGTATTAAGTACATATTTGACACTTCTTTTGTTCATAGAAGTTAAAGGGAGTATTTGTCAACCACTTGCATGTGCCCCGTGCACCTTGGGCAATAAGTAAGTGTCAACTGAGCGTCACTTCAGTCACAATAATAATTTAACAACAACAATCAAAAATTTGGATGTATTAAGATGTTAGATGTGTTCCATTTTAATGTTAATCGAGAAATTTTAGGAAATAGACAATAGACTTTTATTAGCTGAATTGGAATTAATAAAGTGGAAATATGGCGGCGACCTGTCATCAACCGTGAAGAGGAAGACGAGAGACTGTAGCATTGTTTTTTCCACTAAGGATTCCCCTGCCTCCTTTTCTCTAGTGTTGTTATTATAGTATGATCAATAGGTGTTCTTTGATAGATCTATTTGCTCAACAAATGCTTATGCCACACAAAGTGTGTTTTCCTCTTAATTACTTATTTTTCTGTATGAGAAAAAAGAAAAAAAGCAGAATAGTGCAACATTTTTGTAAAGTTCTTTAGGTAACTGCATATTTCCAGTTTTATACTGTAGCGAGTTTTTTGTATTTGGCCTAAAATTATCATAAACTTATAAAGTGTGTTTGGTCATTTCTTAGAAACCTTCGTTGCCAGCATGCAAACCTGTCATCCAACCGTTTCTAGTCAAACTATTTGCTTTTTTTCTTTTCTCTTTTTTGTGTTTTTGTGACCCCCTGTGCCTTTTTTGCGCAGTAATTATCACACGTGGATCCAAATCCATTCAGATGTCCTCCATCATTCATTTAACACAAACATTGATTCGACCTGTAAGTGTGAGGGCCCCAGTAAATGCTACGCTGCTACTACAAGCACTCTTGGTAATTGAATGGATTTTATGGTTTTGACCCAGGTGTGTTTAACCATCTTGTGTCTCTTAGTGGTAAAGATGTTACAGTCTATGTGATTCTACAATTTGACCTTTACGGTGAGGAAGGGATTTGAAGGTGAATGTGGCTTGATTTTGCCCTCAACCACTCCAAAGTGTGTTTGTTCTAAGGATCGCTGCATTTAAAGTAAGGTCAAATGTTAACCTCACTCTTGGATAATGATGGTAGGGATCATATGATACTGAACTATTGTTGAGAGTGTAAAGCAGCAATACAAAAATACGTTTTTTTCAGCATTTATGAATTATGTTCCACTTTATTATTGAGCAAGCATTTATGAATTGAAAATCTTTTCAAGTCCAGCATCTACCATATACATGAACCTGTGTCAAGTCTTCCCCTCCTCCCCCCTTGTGTCAAATCTTCCCCCTTAGACTCTGAGGCCCTTATAGAGTACAAACTAGATGGAGTCCACAAACTTGAGTAGTTGTAGAAGGACTGGATACAGACAAAATGACAGCAGCTCCAACTCTGCAACCGTCTTTACACCGTTGACCAAACTAAAAACACCAGTACAGTGCCGGTAATCTGGGGACGCGTCGCTTTCCGTCGACGGTATTTTCAGAGAACCTGAGCGAAACATTGTCTTGTTTAATGCTAGTTTGTTACTTTGGTTTCCATTAGTCTCTGCCAAAGTGTCTCCTGCTATATTGTTGTTGTTTTGCTGGTGTTTGTTTAAGGTTTGTTGTCAGACATTATCTATAATTATGAATTATCCAATAATTTCATCAAGAACTAAAACATAATCCAGAGCGGATGAAATATTTGTAATATAGATAATGATTACATACCTTTTGCATTGGCAATTCAGCTTTATTTTATACAGAAAATGGATCAAACTTTTTTTTTTGTCATCTTTGCACAGAAAGTGAAAGCTGTCTCTCTGCGGTTAGTGTCCTGGTAGCGTGGCGTGTAAAGACGGCTTCTGAGACGGCATGTCAGTAGTCTTCCCTTAACTAGTCCAGTCCTCTCAAATCTCCCAAAGTACTGTATGAAGTTAAGATGTGGAATGGATCAGCACTAGGCCTCATGAACTATTTGCATCCTGGGACCTGATACATTGACCATGACAACTATCCTACCTCTACATAGAACATAAAAGCGACCAATAGCTCCCCATAGAACCTTCATCTGACCAATCACCTTTTACGGAATCTACTGTAGAATCTGTAACTGACCAGTCTTCTAAAAATCCTTAATCCAGCCTTTCGCCTTTCACGTAACCTCAACCTTGACCAATCGCCTTTCTTTTTTGTGTTGACGTTTAGCTTTTTTTTTGACCATCAGACCTCAGTTTTTCTGCTGGCTACTTTATGTTTTGAAAGTTTAGAGCCGCAAACAACATTAGCGAGCGCTCATGACGGGTTGTTGTTGTTGTTTACGTCTGTGTTTAGACCGTTAGATTTAAGAGCTCTTCACATTTGCTGAGATAATGATCAAATTAAGGGAGATGAAGAAAAGTCTTTTTGATAATTTTAGTGAGGCCAATGTGTCCCCCATTTATTTTCCACCCCCACCCCCCCTCCCGGCAGAGTATTTTTGTAAAGAGGCGTCCCTATTTGTGTAGAGACAATGTTCTGATATAGGGCTTTGGAGTTTCGTGACATTTCAATGCAACGATAGGGAGATTCATGAAATGTACTGTGAATGGTTTTGTTTTTCCCCTTCGTTTATCATGGAACATTTTCATCCCTAATAAATCTGCGTTTCCACCTGATGCTCCCGTGTTGTGTCTTTTGAATCCCTCATGGTGAGCATGTTCATCAGCAAGGTTTTCCCTGAGATCTTCAGAGGCGTTGATAGTAAGTTGAATTCTTATTTACAGCAACGGCCTGAAGAATTGTGAGAGGAAGTAGATTTCTACACATACGCTGACCTGGGAGCTGCATTGTACTATAGTCTTGTACTTTTGGCCGCTAAGTAGCCACCCTGGAGCAGTTAGGGGTTCAGTTCCTTGTTCAACAGCACTTTGTAGTTGTTGAGTGTTACTCATTAACTTCCTCCACACTTTTCCCCAGACATCACAGGGATTCATTCCAGTGATCCTCTGGTCACAACACAGAAATTAACGTCCTTCAGAAGTCTTACGTCAGCGTGGATGCAAAATAATTTGTGACATTCTTGGCTTTCACACTTTCTTTCAGGCTGTCAGAAAAAAAGGTTCAGGTTGGCCAAAGAAAAGTTTCAAGGAAAACCCATCTGTAGGAAATGCTCTAGGAGCGGCATTTGGCTGTTTCCAAATAGTTTATCACACTGACACGGAAATGAAACGCAGCTGAAGGAGTTTTTGATATGCCAAGTTCAAGACAAAGTCATGGTCGATGATGCGGTTGGCTAAAGGTGTAAATACAACACATGGTTACCAAGGAGACATTTAAAGACGGTCACACAAATAAGACCGTTTAAAGACAGCTGGGGGATTGTTTGTGTTCGATAGGACGTCCCCGCAAATACAATCCAGCCTGCAAACTACATTCGGTCTCATGCGAAGAAGAAACTCAACGAATGAGGGTTTCGAGATGGATACAAAAGCTGGGATTTGATGAGGCACAAGTGGGGAGAAGATGCAGGAAAACACCTCCGTAGCCTCCGAGTGTTCCTGTGCACTAGAAAAAGGATTGCATGAGTCTGTCATGAGGGTTGTGATAATACCTCTTCCTGTGACATTTTCACCTCCAAACAGCACTTGATTGCTATTCATCAGCGGGGAGTGAACTGCAGGTACTTAGAGGGGGGGAGTGGTACCGATATAGATAGACGGCAGATAGATCTACAAAGAATGGGATTGCATGTGTGCGCGATGGGGGTGACTTCATCCCGTAACAAGTAGCACTCAGACGGACTCTTATCTACTCCTGGAGGAGATCTGTCACTCCCACAGGAGAGGAAGAGATACAAAGATAGAGATGGAAAAGGGTTGAAAATTTGTTAACTAGAAAGGAGTGTGTGTGTGTGTGTGTGTGTGCCCCGATGTATTAAACATGTAGAAGCAGTTTCTTTCACTCTTTTTGCCCCCTTTTTTTCATAGTATCTGCAAATATTGATTGTGTGTGTGTGTGTGTGTGAGAGTGAGAGAGAGAGAGAGAGAGTCGGATAAGTGCTGAGGTGACAGCCTCCTCAGCTCAAGCCGGTCTATTGTCACACCACCAGTATTTATCCAGACCGCTGAAGGAGAGCCAGCATGTTCCAGCCACAATGAGCCTCCATCCTTCCTCCCTGCTGGGTTAGGCTCTCCTTTTACCCTTCCCTGAAAAGACGGATGATTTGTTTTGCCTGGCATCGCATGTGATTTGGTGAAGAGGGTATTTAATTATTTTTTGGGAAGAGGTTTTTTTTTTTCCGGCAAGCGTTTTTGAGGACGAGACATGCTACGGAGATTCCATCTTTGATAAGTGTGAGTAGAAGAGATAAAGCGCGAACACGATATGCAACACACTTTTTCTGTTTGGTTTTGGTTTTGGGGGGAGGGGAGGGGAGGGGTTGTAGCATGCACCAGGTAATACTACATTGTTGTGCAGTGAAGAAGAAGAAGACTTTATCGATCCACATGATGACACACAGCATGCAGGAAGTGGTGACCGCCAAACGCATGCAGGGAGGGTGGCCTTTACGCTACCCCCCTCCAGGGCCAGCCAGGCATTTTTTCAATTGGGGCCCTTATTGTGAAAGAGGACCCCATGTGAGCACAGGGGACACAGGAAGGCCCGGGAGATAACCCACCTGGGCAAAACACACACACACACACACAGTTTAGGGGTTCCCTGCACCTGACAGCAATGTACAGTACCAGTCAAAAGGTTTGGACACACTTACTCATAGAAAGGGTTTTTCTTTATTTTTACAAGTTTCTACTATTTTAGAATAATAGTCATCAAAACTGTGAAATAACACAAAAGGAATTATGCAGTGACCAAAAATAAATAATAAATAAAAGTATCTTATTAGATTCTTCAAAGTAGAAACCCTTTGGCATTAACAAGCAAAGAAATTCCACAAACTGAACTTTTAAAGGCCACAATCACTATGTGAGTGTTTAAAATGATGATTTAATCATTGTGGTTCAACATTCTCCACCTCTAAAGTCTAAATGAAAACTACTTGTTGGGGGTGCATTTCAATTTAATTAAAATGTAAGTTTTGAAAATAAATTCATACACAGGCATCAACTACTCTAATTTGTCTAAGAAAATTTCAAGCATTTAAGCATCAAGCCTTTATATCAAAATGTCTTTAAGATCATGAGAAACAGAAACAGGTGTGTCCAAACTTTTGACTGGTACTGTACTAATACCAACGATAAAGACAAAAAATAATCTTTTCCTATCTATAAATTCTATAAATAACTTACTATTACATTGTCAAGTAGTGTTCCAGATGGCATCCTCACATCCTTTCCTTCTCTCTCCCTCACTACTGTTTATCTGAACACCCTCATAATGAGGCGTGGAGGGTGATACAGTTTGGGATCACACGGTTTTCCAGTGGAACTGTTAGTGCAAGACGTGCATTTTAAATGAACGTTGCTTAGACAGGCTGAAGCTTTCGTGTGTTTGATTTTGTGACGAGCTCCAACCTCAGACCCAGAAGCCCGCCCTAAGCAATCTACAGCTCCAAACCCACAGACCCTCTGTGGTGCGTGTGTGTGTGTGTGTGTGTGTGTCTGAGAGAGAGAGTGTGTACACATGTACGCACGCATGCAAGAAGTAATCCTTATTGAAAGGCGTGCAGAAGAAACTATGCGCGATTGGAGAGATGTGTACGTAGGTCTCCCGCCACAGATGAGACTAGATTGATCTGTGGTGTGTGTGTGTGTGTGTGTGTGTGTGTGTGTGTGTGTGTGAAGGGAGGCAAGCCTTTTTATGGGGATCAACATCTGTTCGTCATGTCTTCCAACCAAATGACAGTCTAAAACATGGACCACATATCTGCTACTCCAGCAACATGTAATATGAACGTATACACCATGAGATCACCAAAACGAGAGGCTAGTAAACACATTTAGCTCAGGACCCAAATGTGAGATGCAGGCTCCTCTTCTTATTTGCTCACCAGCGATACGCCCGCAACCAGCGTGGTGTTCTGAACCAGTTTAAGAAAGCATCGGATTCCTCTTGCTAGTTAATACTCAAAAGGGCTACATTTGTGTAAATGTGGCTTTTGAAATATTGCCTCTAACCACTTTTTTTTCTCGTTTCTAGACTCCATTGGAACATCCACGTCAAATACAAATTTAGATGATGTCAAATAAAAGATGAATCATCCATACTTCACGGAGATATTGGTCGTGTTAGCTGCTGGTATTTGTCTGAGTAATTGTCTGTTATGGGACTAGAGTAAGCACACGGAAACTGTTTGGAGGAACCCCTTTTACCCTGTCTCCGCATCCCTTGTCTCTCTCTTCCACTCCTGGTACACTGTCTGATCTGGCGTAGCTAGTAGTGTAACAAATAACTTCTACCCAACAAGTAGTTTTCATCAACGAGGTAGTACGTGGGTTTGAGCCCTTCCAGGCTTCTACAATCATACTCTCTTCAAGTAAACCACCATCTGTTAAGGTAAGAGATCAACCATCCCTATCCGTCACTGCTGCAGTGGTCTCGCGGGTTACGGCAGGTAGACTGATGGTGCATTATGGGTCCAGGGTAAGAATGGTAGAGCTCTTACTGAGAGGAATCTCTTTCATCCTTTATCTCCGGCGTTCTCTCTCTCCCATAATGTGCCGAGGACACTATCTGATCTTCCCAACAGCTTGTTTGGAGAAACTGTGTTATTGAGGGGCGTCTTAAAAGCCCCCAGACCCAGGCCTCTTGGATACATAGTCCCATGGACACACACACACACACACACACACACACACACACACACACACACAATGTCTTCCCCAGACTGTCCTGAAGTCGTTTTGACTGTGACAGCGAGAGATAAATGTAGACACACTAACCTGGCTAGCGAGCAACACAACCGGCCTCTTTACTGTTCAATTTCATTCCAGCTCGGAGCTGGCTAACGTAAACACGGTGGGAGTGTGTCCTTTTAAGCTGCTTTTATTGTCCAGCTGCTTCTCCACCGCTGGATGTAAATTGTGGAGAGGCAGGGATGGGAGGATGAGAGGCGAGGTGAAGGGCTGGTTAATGTAGCGGAGAGAAGAGAGGGGATGGGGTTTTCTCCGAAGCGTGTCCGTGTGTGTATCATAAAGGCAGGGGCATCACGAAGTCCTGAGAAAGAAAATGTTTATTGAAACATCTTCAAAGACCACTTAGCATCAGTTTGTTATTGTCTTGCGGCGAGGCGAGAGTTGTAGGGGCAAAACAGAAACACAAAAAAGAGACAAATTACATTTACACTGACTGCTTGGGAGACCCAGCCTAGGCACCCTAAAGGGCGAGTCACACTACCAGGTTTTGAACCTGACTGGGGTCTAACTGGAGCTGTCCCGCAACAATTGAAAACATCGGGGTGGAAATCCTTGAAAATACGCCGTCTGGGATGAAAAATTAGTTCAAGATCCGTATCCCAAATCCCTCATCGTGTTTATCTCAAATCATCGGCATTTTCAAAACCAGATACGGAGGCGGTCGGGCTCACGTTGTGATCGGACGTCTATGCAGTCTGGACGCCATCCAGCCACGACGTGCAGAGCAACGGAAAGACGTAAACCCTACGCCATCTAATATCATTTGCAACCAAAAACCTCAGACCTGCTCATCTCAACTACATTTCCGAGGACGAGAGGAGTAACTAGTACTGACACGTGATAAATGATCAGCCTGGGGTCTGAATGGTCCTGATGATGTTTACACCCTATTCATACCACATTTCACCTAGACACATGACACTTGGAACATACATGTATCTCTTCATGTTGAACAAATCTCCCACTAATACTTTCTTTTTGATAAAACCTTCTCATGAGCCATAAGTGAGAATGTGTGTTCCTTCAGCGTGACGAATGTCTGATATGTGTCAGTACACTGTAGTTTTCCCTCTGTCCTATCATCACAACACTGTACATGTCAAAACCATGACAGGCTTTGCCACGTTTTAAGTTGATATCTTAAAAAAAGGAAGAAATTATATTCGTTGGGGCTTCGTTGCCATGCAGTTTATTACATTATTTCTTTTGTTTTCCTATAAGAAACCTTTTTTTTTTAAATTGCTTGCATAAAGGAATATAAAAAAAGGAAAAGGAATAAAGGAATTCCTTGCTTCAAGAAGTTCACGAGGAGCGCGCACACACACACCAGTTTAGTCTGAGGTTGAGTTCAACCCCTCACTAACTTTGCCAAGTCCCCGTCGTCTGAACTCGGTCCAACCTGGTTGTAAAACGGATCATCTACGCGGCGGTAGTTTGTGACCTCGAACAGCCCTACGTGTGTGTGTGTAGTACTCAGAGAGGTTCAAAGTAAATCCTCTTGCGGTCTAGCCAATCCCTTTTGTCCTGTTTGTTAAACAGCCCATCTCATTGGTCTGTTTGGATGTTTAATGATCCTGGGTGATCTGACGCCGAGGCGCAGTATGACCACATATCATAGCTATGAGAGCGTTCCGGTGGTCAGTGGCGACGTGCCTCTAGCGCCGGGAGACTACATATTGCAGAGTAAGTTGATTTTTTTTTTCCAGAAAAGATACTGGTGTTCTCCGGGCTCGTCCACAAACGACCTCAATCACTAGACACTTGTGACTGGTGATTTCAAAAAGGTTCACTTACGTGTACTTTCAAGCCTTTTATGGACATTTTCCCTCGCCACGGATTCAATCTAATCCTATAAGTTTAGTGTGTGAACTCGGATGGACTTGGCTTCATCCAAACATGATAAACACTTTGATATTTCGCAATAGGCCAGTTGAGGAGAGAGGGATTACAACACGTTCCCCAGCTATGCAGGACAAGTGCATTGAAATGAAGTATGGGAGACAGTATCAGCTATCAGTTGCAGTAAAAATCCCAAGGTGGGAGATAGTTGAAGGTTAACATCCCCCTTCACACTGCAGACATTTGCTCCAGAAACCTCACGTCACATCGAAACTATTTTAGGTGTCTTTAATACCAAGATTATTATCCATATTTCCATTCGTAGTTTCAGTCATGACAGGCATCTTAACCCTCTTACTACTACAGACAGGTTTCATCAGCTAAGTGAATGTAACAGGAAGGCTTTATTAGACAGCATCTACTAGACAACACCACCTTTTTTTGTAATACTCAAATGAAGCGTACACCTGTAGAAAGTTTCAGTGTTTCAGTAACTGAGACAGCTGAGAAAAAAATGAGAAACTTTCTTGAATTAAATGAAGGGGTGTGTGCTGTCGTCGTCCCGTCGCACCCACATGGCCTGTCAGCAGAGGTAACGTCTTATCTGAGGGGGGACTCCTTCCCGTGACAGTCCCACCAAAGAAACAACCATAAAGAAGCACTGGAGTGAATGTGGTGTCCTGTATCTGTAGGGGTGGAGGAGGGTAATCTCACCCAAAATCAGCTCACACTTCTTTTTAAAATGAAGTGTGTCTGCTACCTTTTTATTTGTGAAATGAGTTTCCACATCTTTCCAAGCGAATGGAATGATTTTATGATAGAAACCTATTAAACATCTTAAAAATATGATCTACTCAAGAAAATCTACTCAAGCAGATCTGATGATACTGGTCAGAAAATACTTTGCTCCTTATCTGTGTTCATAGTTGATCAATCAGTCAAGGGAGATGAGGGGAAACCGGGGGGGGGGGGGATGGGGGGAGGAACTGAAGGGAAAGGAGGTAGCAGGTGGGAGAGGAGAGGGAAGTTTGTCTCTTGTCTCTCTCTTGCCTTCCCCTCACATTCGGTCTCTCTCCTCCCTGCCTCTCCCCCTCTAGAACAGTGATGTAAGTGTTTTCACGTCTTCTGTGATGCCACCTGTGTATCTGTGCTAGGGTGGCAGAGGGGTGACTTAGGCATAGGAACAAAGAGAGGAGATAGAAATGGGGAGAGAGAGAGAGAGAGAGAGAGAGAGGTTTGTGTGTGAGAGAAAGAAAGAAAAGAGAGCGTTGTGGATGTGTGCATGTACGTTTGTGTGTCTGAGAGAAAAAGGGAGACTTCAATGGGAGTCAGGTATCAAGTGGATAGCCTCTTCAGTGTGGGGCCTCATCAGCAACATGCACAAAAGGACAACTGACGCCATGAAAGAGAGAATGAAAGAGGGATGGGGTTTCACAGCCGAGGCAGAAAAAGGAAAACATCATATCTCTCCCCTCCCTCTCTCTTTCTGTCTGTCTCACTCACTTTCTGTCTCTTTCTTAGTGTTTGAAAAGGTACAAAGGGAGAAACACCTGAGCCCCTCATTTGGGCAGTACTATGTCAGCAAAGGAATGTGCCACTTGTGTGGAATATTGTGTATGTGTGTGTGTGTGTGTGTGTGTCTGTGTGTGTGTGTGTGTGTGTGTGTGTGCACATGTTTGAGTGAGAGGGTAACAGCAGTAGCCTGCATACCTCACCTGCCTACCTACCTGTGTGTCTTTGAACACACCCCAGCTGTATGGTGGCCCATTCAATGATCAGTGGCTCTCATGTTGTGTTTGATCATGCAGTAGAAGTGGATATCTGATGAAGCCAAGTGGGTGTCAGCAAGGGTTAGACCAATATGTTGGTCTGCCGATATAGGAGGCCGATATTGGCCGGATTTATTAAAAAAAAGGATATTATTAATACACAATTATTATTGTTGATGTTGTAAAAACTCCTGACTACAATTCTAAACATCATAACTTTGTTAAAATAACCCAGTTCAGCTTGTACTTGCCAATCAGATATCTGTGCTTACTTGTCTCCCTACCGAGGTTGCTTGCTGTTACTCTTTTTCCTTTTGGTTTTGCGTCTGTGCAAACCCACAGCATTATGGGTCCATTATGTCAACGTCAAAAGAAATTGTGGCAGTGAACAGTACCAACTATTACTATTACTACTGGGATCACTCCTCACCCCTGTATTTGAAGTAGCCTGCTGCTCAGTCGAGGAGCGGAGCTGTTGGCCGCATCTTTTTCATCTCTACTGGCAGATGTTAACACCTCAACCTCATTAAGACCTCAACCAGAGTATGAAGCATAGCCAGGTTACTGCACGTAAACGTAGCCACTAAATACTTCAAATATAGTTTTCCTGTGGATGATCACATGAGGAGGAGGTGGATGACAACTCCCGGGTATCTAATGAAAAAGTGGGTGCAAGCCAGGGTGAATCAAAAGATGGTGACGTTGATGCTGCTGCTGCTGAGGATGATGGGAATGAGGATGAGGAAGAGGCAAGTGTCATAGTGACATCTAGCATATTTGCAGCCTCCACTGTGGGTGGCTTACGTTGATGTTGATGGTGGCAGCGGTGGAAATCCTGTGCTTACCCACATCATCACTCCTGCCTTATCGTCGCAGCGTTTTAGAAGCACCGGTTTTGGTGTGCGTGCGTGTGTGTGTGTGTGTGTGTGTGCGTGTGTGTTTGTTTCATTTTAGTGTGTGAGGGATGGACAATAGGTGTTTCGTGCCACGGAGGACACAGCGCGAGCGGAAGAAGGAGAGATGGAAAGAGAGGAGAAGGTATAGGGTTGCCTCGTCCCTGCCTGAGCGTGCGAAGGGGATGAGGTCTTTTCTGGAACACACAACAAAAGACGGTTTCCGCCACCTCCCTGCTCACCGAGGGGATTAATGTTCAGACACACACACACACACACACACACACACACACACACACAGGTCTGTTTGTTGATGTGTACTATAATCAAGGAGAGAGTATAACAGCCTTAACTAAACACTCTGGTCTATCTTTATCTATATCTCTTCACCTCACCTCAATCAGCCAGAGCATCACTTGACAGCTTGTTGTGTGTTGAGTCAAGAGTTGTCCAGGTTGTACTATATCCCTTTATGTGAATTTGAAATATCCCACAATGACCCTGATGGCATTACTGATGTGAGTTAGACAACATTTAAAAAAAAGGGTGTATACCACATAACCATGATGTGCCAGTTTTTGTCCCGCGTGTCATCCCTCCTCTCTCAGCCGATCTTTCCCGTCTCTCTCGACAAACTCAAAATGTCCCAAACAAAATCAGCCTGTATTGATAAACACAAGCTACCTAGAAAATGGTTGTGGAGCCACATTGTGCTAATACGGCTGCCACTGAATACCGCAATGTCCAAACATACTTTATCACTGACTACTGACTCTTTTCCTCCCCACCTCCATTTCCAAATGTGTTTTCTTCCTCCTACCATCTTGCCTTTCTTCCTCTTCCTCCCATTCCCCTCATTCTTTCCCCTAACCCACTTTTTATGAGATGAATATTGATCATTTTTAGTTTAGATCTCTGATGTGCATCTCACACAAAAGTCCTTGATATTGAATTTACAGATTTGTATTTCTAACCGTATTGCGTTAACAGGGAAGAGCAGTAAAGACTGCTACATTCCCAATGTCATTTCCCCCCATTCATTTTAAATGGACCAGCTCCTGTTTGAAGCTACAGCCTTGGTTCTCTGGTTTCTTCGTCCATGCTCACAAAAAAATGTGATGACCCATTCCATGCTACAGAAATTACATTTGTGTATTCTTAAATTGAGTGGCATTGAATGGAGCCATGAGACTGGGAGAAATAAGCGGTCAGACAGGGAGGGAAAAATGGGATTTAAGTAGGGGAAGCCCTTATTAGTGTGAACGTCCAGTGACTCAACCTCTGGAATGGCAATGAAAACTTAATTTGGAGATTTTTTAGAGGAACTCTGATCTGTTTGCACAGTCAGGCCACACACCGTAGCACAGCCCAGCCTGCCAGCACTCGCAATAGGAATTATTAATAAGAGGACATGACCTCCCTGTGTGTGTGTGTGTGTGTGTGTGTGTGTGTGTGTGTGTGAAAGTCTGTATTGGTCTGTCCTTCCTGTTGATAGACTAAACATAGAGGCCACAACTACCTCTTTTTGGTCTTAACATCAGTCTTGAGTCTCGAGACCAAGGCTTCTGCTACACTCATGCCTGGATGCATTCAGTGAGTCTGGACGCACAAAAGACAGATTTTGCACACATTGCTATTGAATTTCCCCAAAACCAGGTATATGGTATACGGAAGTGGTCCGGCTCACATCGCGATTGGAGTTGTACTTGCAAACCAGCCAGCCGTTTCTGAGCCAAGTGTGTACGTATAGTGACGTGATGCCATGAAATCCAACTCAAGTATCAGTACCTCAAAAATCACATTGAAAATGACGAGTGTAACCGCAGCACAAGACCAGTCTCAGGAACTACAACGCCAGGTGATGGCTGAGCCAGAATCAAATCCTAACATCTTAAAGGCAAAATCCAAAAGCCTAAAACATAAATAACATATGGTATCGCTGTGACCTTGGGCGGTTCAGTTTAGATGTGTCAAAATGAACAAGTCTCTCCCAACGCTAGAAACGAGATGGGCATGAATCTCTTGATAACGTCTTCCAAGAGGCAAATTCTGGACCCACTTAACTTAACTGGGAATATGATATTACACTGTATGTGATCATATAATGGGTGTACGGTATATGAGCACTGACAGAGCCAGGATATAATGAAGAAAACTGTACACACTCCAAACTCTTAATAAATGCCTTTTTTTTAATCTAAATGAAGAGTGAAATCGAAGAAAAGTTGTTCGTCATACTTTGGCTCTCATGCAAGCCTTAATTTCTCCCAACTAGTGCTCTTGTTTATATAATAGCCCATTCATCTAAATGCATCTATTAGTACTATCAGTAAAGTCTAATAACTACTACTATGTAAGACTGATGTTTATGATTTGCTGCCAAATTATTTTTCCTTCATCTTCCCACATTGATTCAGCATGTTTACTCTAATGTTCCCCACACCTGGAATGTGATGTATTATTTTTGTTAAATTTTTTGTTTTAGTGCAGATGTGTGTATATGTGTTTGTGCCTGCGTGTGGTGTGTGTGTGTGTGTGTGTGTGTGTGTGCACACGTGTGTGCGTGTCCATATAAGGGTAGTTCATCTTTGTGTCTGAGCAGAATTGGCGTGGTGGTGTTTTGAAACGTAATCCCTCACACCCAGCCGGCGCATGGATTGCTTCACGTGCCAGCTCATCACCGGGAGAGTGTGTGCATTTGTTTTGTGTATGTATGTGTGTGTATGTGTGTGTGGTACTGAAAGACTACCCAAGAAGGTGCATCATCATCATCATAACCGAACCGATGACTTCATGATGACAATAATATGAAAGGCTGACTTATTTTTTCACTTCTTTATTTTCATCTATCTTCATTTTGTTTCTAAGCTCTCGTCCAAATCTCTTACTGGATGTAATAAAAGCTTTTCTTGTTCGTGGAGCGCTTCATCCGTCTTTCCGCTGCGCTGTCATCAATACATCATTTCTTTTTCATTTTTACTCTTGACTATCCAGACAAGTTAACGACAAACACATTATAGCAGTGGCCTGGAGGAATAGTTGCAGGGAGATGGAGATGGATACAAATCTATGTGCACCTGAGACGGCTATGTGCACTCACCCAATGCAACCATAGTATTATACTGTTGACCACTGACTTGCTCCACTGTAGCCGCTAGGGACTCAATTTGGTAGTAGTTAAGGGAAAGGAGAGCACCGTTTATTCCCTCCCTTTTTCCAGCTAGTCTGGGGACTCCAATGACCTCCTCATCATGAGCTTGACTCTGTAATCATTAGGTTACCGTCATCCAAAGAAGCTTGTTAGGACTGACAGAATTCACTAATGTTTCAAGGAAAACAAGCCCTCGCCGAAGTTCAAGCACCAGCTGACCTGCGATTTCACATCTGAGATCTGACGATAAGGAGACAGAGATATGCTGAAAAAAGTTTTTACTGACGTCAGACGGAGTTACTACATTTCCTCCTTCCATTAAGCAATGCGAGTGTTCGTGTGTGTGTGTGTGTGTGTGTGTGTGTGTGTGTGTGTGTGTGTGTGTGTGAATACATATATAAGTATGTCCATCTGTGTGTGTACGTCCATCAGTGTGCGGGTTTCCTCGAAGGGCCCTGCAGAATCCCAACTCTAAAACAAATACTGCAGGACGTTACAGCTGAAGACAGACACTTTAGAGAGAGACAGAAAGAGAGAGAGAGAGAGAGAGAGAGAGAGAGAGAGAGAGAAAATGTCAAATAAAATCACTGCCTCTAACATCGTTGTTTAACTTGTTTATCTATCAGTTTCCTGGTGACTAACTCAGAATAGATCTTTTTTGTTGCTTGTATGTGTGTGCATGCATGTGTTCTGTGTGTGTGTGTGTGTGTGTGTGTGTGTGTGTGTGTTTGTGTATGTATGTACATGTATATGTCTGGGTCTGTGCATGATGGCTGTTTCCATGTATATGCATGTGTATTTGGTTCGTTGCGTGTCTTGTGTGTCTGTGCTCAGTGAGTGTCCCCTGAATGGAAGCGCTGCAGTGTGTACATGTGCAACATGTCTGTGGTTAGCCTGTTGTGGCCTGTCTGCCTGGTGTTGGTATATATTTCAAAGTGTATGTTTAGTTTTGTTTTTCTTGCTCCTGCTACTGCTGTTGCTTGACTGTGGCTAATAAAGAATGTGTTGCTGATGCACTATGGGTAAATAAGGTCACCAACCCTGAGCTAAAGAGATTAGCCGGACTTTCATTATGTGCAGCTGATTGTTTATCCCAATTCCTGTCTAGTTGACTGTCCATCTGATTCTCTGGCTGGTTTATACCAGCGGTCCTCAAATCCGGTGCTCTCGGGCGGCTGGAGTACTGCTGCTTTTCTATCCTCAGTCAGATTGATAGTGACAGTGAGTTAGAATTCAGCAACTGTTGCTTGTCAGTGTAATATGGATTGCATGTCAAAGTTTATTATAAGGTAAAAAGTCAGAAAACAGATTTCGATTATGAGTTCTTCACTGGCCTCCATACTATAACCATGAGAAACATCAAAAAACTCAAACTTACTCATGCGTTTGATTGTACAAATATATATGAAGGTATATATTTCGGGGTGTGTTAGGTTCTCTGGTCTTCTTGTCTCTTAACGTATCTGACTACATTTCTTTCTGTGTTTTAGGTGTACTGTAAGTTCTGAACATATGCTTGTGGGCAGTGCTGGTCACGTGCGTGGCTATTTTTGCTACATGATTCTTGATAGCCTGTTTGAAACACAGCAGTGCTAAAAAACATGCTAACCTCTCAGTGCTGAAGCCAGTGCTGTATAGTCTCAGTGTAACACATGTCCAGGTTCAATCACAACTAGATCTATTGCTTCTTTACTTATATAGTATATAGTATAGGAAGTATAAAGCCTGTTCTTAAAAGTCCCATGCCTCAGAGTACAAAACATGTTTTGGGACACTTTGGGCCCATTTCTCATGTGCATGTGCTTCTGAGTGGTACAGAGTTACTTTGGGGCGATTGTGTTAACAAAGGGTGAATCATCCCACCCCTGGCTGGCTGTCTCTCCACCAGGGGTTATTGTAAATATTTGAGGGGAACTGTTGACATGAAGATAACACTCACTAATGGATACACAAGCCTGGACTCAGAACAGGACTGATGGGTCTGTGGGAGTGATAGAGAAAAGGATGGGCGGGAGAGATAGAGGTAGGGAGGGATAAGGGAGCTGGGGAGAGGGAGAGAGAGAGGAGGGACAGACAGCCAGGCAGGGTAGGAGGAGGGATGGAAATGGGAGGTAAAGGAGAAAAGGGAGTGATATAAACAGGGGAGTGGGAGATGTAGGTAGCAAGGAAAGGATTGTAGGCACTGAGAGGGGGTGGAAGGAGTGACATAACCAGGGAGAGGGAGGGGGGAAATAGATGGAGTGATTGGGAATAAGAGTTGGAATTGGGCAGTATAGATGGGGGAGAGAATCAAGATGGAAATTCATATGGGGAGGGGAAGAATTGAGCTAACAAGGTCACTTGCACTCAGTGGTGCCTCGATCACAAATGTCAAAATAAACAAAATGAATACTGTGGTCTGAAACATTAGGCAAAAGGCAAGATGCATGATCTGTTATTTAACAAGTTGAATTCTTTGAGTTTAAATTATTCTTGAGTTAATAATTAATATTAATAGTTATTAATAGTTAATAATAATAATTAATTACTATTTTTTAAAAGTACATCCATTCTGCCTTTTGAGCGTGGGCCACGCTTTCATTTTGAGCTCAGGAATAGAAGAGGTAAAGGGAGGGGGGAAACTTTCCATCCCAGCACTGGTGTTTGGTTTGAGATAATATCAATATTGATAAAACTGTCTGTAATACTGATTTCAGGCAGATACTCTTACTAATGTGAGAAGTGAATTAGAACAGAAAGGAGCTGACCACTGTCCCCAATACAATATTGAGAATATAATAGATACAAATAGAAAGCAAGAAAATAAAACATAACTGTTCCCTCAGAAATTCCTTGAACAGCCTCAGTGTGTGAGTCACTGTTTGTATGTTCTCATTTATCTTGATTAAAGTGTTAGAGATGTGGAGATGTTTACAGTTATACACAATAAAGATAAGGAGGACTTCTATCAACAAAAGAAAGGTCATAGCAGAAAATGTTCTTGAAATTACGTCAAACACAAACATGCCGTTTCTTCTCTACTTTGGTCTTTTCTTTTCTTTTTTCAACATTATTTTTCTGGGATTAAATCAGTGTTTGACACATGTTTATGTATCTGTGCAGGAGTCAAGGCTATGACTGAGTTATTCTAAAAACATTGACTCTCAGATCAGATTAATTTCTCATGTATGAACCTGTTTCCATTGTATGTACACACACCTACACACACCACCAAAACTATAGATGGATGTTGGTAGCTGAGACCTTGTTTGACCTCATTACAGCCTAGCCAACAACTAATACCTGACAGCTGAAAGCTGATAGCCCCTAGTATTGCAGGATCATTATATTACAGTCATTTAGCAGACGCTTTCATTCAAAGCAACTTACAATATGTGCATTCAATTCATTCTGATGTTGTAGAGGAGGAATCTGCAGGAGCGTGTTACTGATGGGATGTTTGCCGAGAACGACAGTTGGTCGTCCAGGGTCACACCCAGATTCCTCGCAGTCCGAGTTGACCACAGCATTATCACTGGTGATGGCCAGGTCTCGATGTGGACAACCCCGGGAGGAGCACCAGCTCAGTCTTGTCCAGGTTGAGCTTCAGGTGGTGCATCGACATCCACTCTGAGATGTCTGCCAGGCACGCAGCAATGTGTGCCTCCACTTGTGTCAGAGGGGGGAAATGACAAGATCAGCTGGGTGTCATCTGCATAGCAGTGGTAGGAAAAGTCATGGGAGTGGATAACCAAGAGACATTGTGTAGAGGGAAAAAAGAAGAGGACCCAGAACCGAACCTTGCGGAACGCCAATAGTCAGCCCACGTTCTGACACAGACCCTCTCAGCGTCACCTGGTAGGAGCGACCTTTCAGATAGGATGTAAACAGGGAGAGTGCAGAGCCTGAGACACCCATCCTCTCGAGGATTTAGTGGTTCACTGTGTCAAACGCTGCAGACATGTCCAGGAGTTTCAGGAGGAGAGAGAGTTCGCTCTGAACTCTTCTGGAGTTCAGTGAAGCAGCAGTAGTAGTTTCCGGCTTGGAAAATCTGAATGGGGAAGTGAATGAACCTTGTGCTTCATAGCCAGTAGTGCAACGCTGTGGTTGTACTGGGAAGGTCCATACATACCCTCAACTACTCTAATGCTGTGGTGTTCTTTCTTTAGATAGTGTTAGATAAGTCAAGATGTTGTTGATGAGTGGCTGCTGCTTGTGTGACAATACAGACCACTGAATGAAGTGAAATAATGATGACCTGTCTGAATGATTATGCTGTGCAACTTGACATTGCTTAAATAGATTTGTATGGCAGAGAGTAAAGACAGCATGGTTTAACTTAACTTTAATATTATCTGGGCGCCCAGCTTTAAAAGTTTAGTATGGTGAAGGGTGAATGCATAGAGCAATATTTTTGAACAGATTTAGTGCCAAACTATAAGTTCAAAACTTGCATTTATTGTCTCTCTATAGTGAAGGAAACTAGAAAAAAACTAACCATCAAAAGGGCATGTTAAGAATTCAGAATATGAGCAATGCCAAAGTTCGGTCAAATAACCACCATAGCAAAGGCAAAACACAATCCAAGAAATGGAATCTCAATAAGCCATGAAGAATGTAGAAAAGTAAAGAAAAAGTAGACAAAAAGTCTACTCCAGAAGAAAGTAATCTTCCGAGGTCTGGAGGGCATTTTAATGAGTCCTCTTTTGCACTGAAAATTCACACACACACACACACACACACTGACAAATGAGTTATTTGGAGAGTGAAGATTACTGTACCATACATCACAGAAAAAAATGTTAATTTGTTGATCGTTATGTCAAACAATAGTCAAGAAGGAATGGATCTTGATAGTCTACTGTACCTAAAGACACCCAAACAGATGATGCTCTGGTTCCAACTAACTGGTGTATCATTACAAACATACAAAAAAAAATGTTCTCTGTTCACAGTTTTATGGTAATGCACATGTTTACAATAATTACAAATCATCAGCTCACATTTCCACTAAAGAAAACTTTGGCACATAAATTATTTGACCATGAAATTAAGAATTCGATACGCCTTCTTGATTTTATCATTCCCCAAATTTGATTTGAATCAAAGCAACATTCTCTAGTTCCCAATGACTCAGAGGGAGACAGAGGGGGTGAACGAGTGTGTCACTTGCAGATCTAATTGAATACAGCGAGTTGGAGTTGTTGCCCAACTTGTTGTCAGTAAAACGTTCATGTCTAGTGGGTGTGTGTGTGTGTGTGTGTGTGTGTGTGTGTGTGTGTGTGTGCATGTGCATATCTGTGTCTGTGCGTTTTCATGCATGCGCAATGTTTAGTGTTCCAGGAATCAAAGTGAAATGAGAGGGGAAAAAAAGCTTGAGCTCCAAAAAGGCCTTAACTACGCCCTGGAGGTCGAGCACCCCGTGTCCCCTCCACATATGTACACACACACACACACACACACACACACACACACACAGGAAAATGCCCTATAGCCCATTGGTGAACCCCAGAATGAAAAGAACAGAGCAGACCAGCTGCCCGTAAAGCAATCTATCCCAGACTCCAAACTAAATTGAAGGAAACAAAATGACCAAGACAGAAAACTGAGTTGGTAAAATAAATCAAATATTTTACACATCCTAGTTTTTTTAGGCATTTTGAAAGTGTTTTCCCACCACCTGTAGCATTAACAGTCCACTTGTTTTGGGTAGCAGGCTGAAAAGTGACATTTCTTCAGAATGAGGGCAGTATTTGTTGTTCTGGGGATGATGGTAAGCAAAAACAACAAAAGTGTAAAGCAAAGTTTGTGACTGACAGATGTGGATATTATGGAAGACAGAGTTTTTACATACTTCTGCTTACTACTGCGTTTCACCTGCACTTTTTCTCTACTGCAAGATAAATATTTGGAAATGAATGCAGGATAAAAGCAGGTTGGAGGGGCTTCTATACTGGCTACCAGTGCACAGTAATATTTTACATTGGAGCTGTAGAATATGACAACTCCACTGACTGCTCTGCAAATGTACAAATGCAAGCCAATAACAATTTTAAGCATAGTGGGTGCAGATTATAGGTCACAGAAATGCTTATACTGGCATTAATGCTGTTTTTCTTGGGGCAATATAAGGAATGATGCAGCAAAAAATGCAAAAATGCTTTGAACGATTTAGTTGATTATGTGTGTGGACCTCGGCAGCAAAAGATGCATGAATGTGGCATGCAGAGACACGGAGGAGCAAAATGTCTGTGCATCCATCTGATTGTATAGATTGTTGTCTGTGCCTGTGTTTGAGTGTGTGACGGTTCAGTATGTAGTGTTTCTGATGCGTTTTATGTGCGTGCAGTCATGCGCATGAGTGTTTGTGCATGCATGTGTATGCGTGTGTGCAGCTTGTGGTCAAGGTAGGAGTGTGTGAGTCATGCTGTGTACAGCTGTGGTCCAGATGAAGGAGGCCACCTGCCCTCCCTTTCCTTTATTTTCTCCTTACCTCCATCCTTTACACGTTCTCCCAGACATACAAACAACCTCCAATTAGGCCAACCTTGACTCACTCCGTGTCTGCACCACGCACACACGTGCACACGTGCACATGTACACACACACACACCTACACACACACACATTACATGCAGACAACCACATATCATACATATATGTATACATACACATATACACCTGAACACACGCACACACCACCACCACATATTATGTATGTTTGATGTGATGTGTCTGTATATGAGACAGATGAAGAGAGACAGAGAAGGGGACAACAGGACGAGAAAAGAACAGAATTAAAAAGAGACATATGATCCGATTGCAGTTTGAAAGCACTTAAATCAAACCAGGTTTTAATCTTTTCTGTATTGTAGCATTTGACAGCGACAGGGCTCAAACCCAAGACTTCATGCTCCTGAAGCAATATCGCCCAAGCTCAAAGCACAGACATACCATAACTCTCCAATGACCCTCCAAGCCACCCCACTCCTAACACCAATGTAATGTTTGGCAGGGATGGGATTCGAACATGGCCCTTAGTGGCGTTAGTACAAACATGCCAAATAGGCTGCCTTGGCAGGAAAGGCTTTTGGCTCTTAAAAGGGTCATTACAATATCACCGTAGTCCCAAAGAGGCCTTGTATCTCTAAAAAGTCTGGAAAACAGGGAAAAAATGTTGATTTTCCTATTGAAAATGAAGTTTCAATAGTTTGGCTTGGTCCCAGTGTCATAAAACATGTTCTAGACTTGGGGACAATATCAGTTGTTTTTTAAAGTTAAATAACAATAGATAAATACACAGACAAATACATGAATAAATATTGTCAAATAAATTAAATCTCAGTGTACAGCACATAAAATATAATACCTAGTAAATACATGACAATCCCATAATCCATCCATCCATCCATTATCTATCACCGCTTATCCTGTTCAGGGTTGCGGGGGGGGCTGGAGCCTATCCCAGCCACCATTGGGCGAAAGTACTAAATCTACTAAATCATCGCTCAATCAGAAACGACTGCATGTTGGATGCTTGTGGCCCATGTGCGTGTTTGTGTCTCATTCAGTCACGGTGGTCGTCGGCTGGACCACACCAGGTGGGAGTGTGTTTGTATGAGTGAATGCATGCATATGGGCATGCGAGTGTACGTGTGTGTTATGTGGTGGAGTCCATATCAACCAGCCATATCAAATCTGAGAATAAATAATAGGCAACGTTTTGGCTAATTTCACCCAGTCAACCAACCAATCAACCCAAGTCCAGTGTCTGTCCTGATTGGTGGAGGAGATGTGATCTGAATTCCTGTAGGCAATGCTAATTACCCAGCATGCTGTTCTACTTGTGTTCCACCATAGAGTTAGTCTTCCTAGAGCAGGTCTGCTTTTTGGTTACCTCGTTCTGTTTTAGACGGTGAAGCAAGATGGGAACTTCTGGCCAAGTATTGGGACATTTTGTATTTTCTCTTTGAAGAATTTGGTGTAATTCAAGTGGGAAAGCATAATGGTTTGAGTAAAAACAACACGTACTGGGCCACGATCAAACATACGTTCTGTGGCACATAGACGTCCTTTGTCTTCCCATTCCATAATGTAAGTCTTTGGCATAGTGTCTGCTCCAAAGCTGTATGGATGGACAGTATCAACTATATTTTTATGTTTACCTCTTTCCAGTATTTCAACCTCCATATATCATCTATATATATAGATGTATAGTTATCAGGGTTTATACAATTTCCAGAATAAATTAATTATAGAAAATGTGACTATTCTACAAACTATATTTTGTATCCCTCTTCCCTCTTCTAATAATTTTATTTTATAATTTTTATGCCTTCTAATGTTTTGCACAGAAAATGTGTCCACTATGAAAACATGTCTGTGTTCATCCCTGCTGACTATTTTAGTTATTCACTCGTTTCTTAGGCCAGGTTTAGCGACATTATTAGGTTAAGTTATATTTTAAAGCTGGACAGAACATCATCCATTCTACAAATGCTAGTATTTCTTGTTTATATATCACAAGTATCCCATATATTCAATTAATTTCATGTCTTATAAAGTATAAGTTTCAGATTCTTGTTGCTATCAGTTGAAAATCTTTAAGTTTCCTGTTATCTTTAGAAAGTGAAAGAGAAGATTCCTTGTCCACGGACCCCCGACAGCCTTTCAGAAGCCGATGTATAATCCAAAAAAATGCATGGCTTTTTTCTTTTTTTGTGGCTTTCCATCCCAGACTATCAATATGTCCACTCTATAAATGGTATTTCTGTGTTTATCTCTGTTCTCTATTTCAGCCTCCATACATTCCAGCTAAATGAGGCCTCCCATTGGACCCAGTCAGTAATCAGCCCACTGGCTGGCTGCTGCTGTTCTGTAATAATATTCTAATAAGCAGTGACTGTTGCTTTGATGAAGGCCTGCTACTCCTACTGCTGATCTACTGAACCTACTCCTACTGGGGTAATTAAATATAGCTGAAAGGACCACCAGCTCTCCTTGTTTCTCTCTCTCTCCGTCCCCTTCTTTCTTTCCCTCGTGTTTTCTCATCCTGTCTCGTTGCCTTTTCTCTATATTTTTGTCTGACTTTTATGTCTGTCTTTTCCTTGCGCTCCACCTGTTTCTAGTTCTTTCTTTTCTCCTCTGTTTTCGCTCTCTCATCTCCTTAATTTCTTTTTTGTTATTGTTTCTCTGTCCTGATAGAGGCCTAGTGCTGAACTGCTGCTCTGATCTCACTCCTACCCAGGTAATTAAATAAAGAGCACGGCGAGAGGGAACATGGACCACCAGTGGGATTGAGAGATTGATTTCTTGTTCTCTCATTTTCTTATTCCCTCCTTTTCTCTTTCTTTCCCTGGGTCTGTCTGTTCCTACCACCTTTTCTCTCTTTCTTACACACACTTTTCTCTTTTCTCTGGCACTATTTTCTTTCTCTCTATCTTCATCTCTTGTTACCTTGTTCCCTTATTTCCATCTTTTATCACTCACCTCTCTGTCATATTCTCTCTCTCTCTCTCTCCCTCCCTCTCTCTCTTCCTTCCCCCTCACTCCCTTGATTGACTTGAGTGGGTGAAACAGGCCAATTTGTTCTCCCAGGGTCTAAAATTACCTGGCTGTCTGTTTGGATGTGGAGAGGCATAGATGATTTCTGCTCTACCATCAGTGACCATGGCTATGTCATTCAAATAAAATCAAAATCAGCATTGTTTGTGTAGCTCTTTATACAAGGGTTTTCCCTGAAGAAACCCTGAGAACCGTTGGGGCTATTTCCTGAAATGATATCAAAGTTGTTTGCATGAGTTTGTTACCCCAGAGGACCAAAAAAACGGAGCCCCAAGTGCAAACATAAGTATTAAAAGAACCACTCAAAATACCCCAAAAATGAAATATTGTATTGTACATTTTGAGTTAAATGTCATATGCACACGATTCTGAAATCTGGCAGGATTTTGAAAAAGGGTTTTAAACAACATAAAGGTGAAAATTAATCCTGCCTAAAGTTACGATTTCAAATGATGAAAACAGTTGTTGGTCGTCTCCCGCTCGCTGGATCCGATTCACCACCTGCCTCTTACTGCTCTGTGAAAGCAGTCTCTCCTGGCACATGTTTCAGGGAAAAGACAAATCAAGCACACTACGAGAGAGGTTTTGAATTCACATTTTGTTTGTGCTTTTGTTTCTTCGTCTGCCCTCGCCTGTATCGGGTGTGATCCGACACCTGACAGGAAGGTGATTGACTAAAGCAAATCACGGTCGCTTGCCACGCACAGTAATCACAGAAGAAACATCTCTGATCCTGTACGGCACCAATTTACTTGTTCAGTTCAACAAGTTCACAGGACAATGAGTCAATAAGTTCACCACTAAACCATCTAATATCTATCAGTAAGTATCGGGGGGGGGGGGCGTTTTATTCTTTATTTGACGGTTGATAGTAGAGAGAGACAGGAAAGACTGGAAGAGAGAGGGGGATGACGGGCAACAAAGGTCCGAGGCTGGATTCAACCAGCTGCCCCATCTTTCAACAAAATCCACAGATACTTCAAACCGTATATAGAAGCAATAAGGAGAAAAATGAACGACCATGTGGAGCCATTTCAGTGCCATGACAAACCGTTCTCACTCTAATTCTATAATGGACCCATTAATGGCTCTTCAAACATGATCAGATCTACAGCATAAGGCCGAGAGTATGCGGGTTTTCGTTCCAACCGAACACCGGGTGATTTGACCAGGTTATCACACCCTCAACCAGAGAGGAGGGACCAATCAGTCTGGTGTGTAAGTCTTTGGTTGGAATGAAAACGGTTCGACGCCCCTCGAGGAGACCCCCCCGACAGGCGTCTACTTCACAGAGTGTAATTGGCGTCCCGTTTCGGTGTCCTGTTGACGAAAGCTCTGCGGAGAGATGTTTGTCAAGATCGCTGTAAATATGACAGATGAAGTGCAACCGAGGATTACGGAGGTGGGTGAGAGTAGTTTTTGGTCCCGTTCCCGCCTGTGCCTGGGCCTTGTTCAGCTCCTGTTTCACTGTTCTGTCAGCCCTCGTACCGTCGTACCGGGGGTCTGGAATTAAACAAAACAAAACAAACATACTACGGATTCCATTGTGTGTGCGGTTTTTTAAACTTGGCTTGTTTGGGTCATTTAGACTATTCCTAGATGTAATTCCGCACACACACAGACACACACACACACACACACACTCAACGTGCACAAAAACTACCCTAGACATAAACACAGACAGCATGCACAAAAAAAAAAAAAAACCACACATGCTGCAGCCACGGGCGTGCGCGCACACACACACACACTGTCGGATACTCAATGTCCAGATGAAATAACATTGCCCTCCGTGTTCTAAGAGGTGTATTACTATTGGCACCGGGCGCTAGCATTAGGAAAAAAGGGACACAGCAGATATTTCTAGACAGACATTCTAATTTTACTACTTATGCATTAAAACGCATGGAGGCGGTTTTTTTTTTTTTTTTTTTTCCCCAGCCCCCAAAGATCAACAGCTTTTTTTTTTTTTTTCTTTGTGTGGTTTCAGAGATGGAGTTTTGTGGCTACATCTTCCAGTCTCCAGCGCGCCTGGCCTTTTGTACTCTTTGTGTGAGGAATACTTTTCCACCTCACTGGCTGTACCGCCTGCCTGTTTTCCCTGCTCATTCTTTGGATGGAGAGTGTGTTTTTTCTTTGTCAGTGTGAACATTATTTCATCTCTCCCTTGCTCTGAGGAGACTGTGGTGAGGTGGGGTGGCCTGACCCTCACTGGAACTGTGTGTGTGTGTGTGTGTGTGATAGGAAATAAAAATTGGGTTTATTTGAGTTCTTTATTACACACATGTCTTTGTTAGTTATCAGAAATCCAACTGTTTGTGTGTGTGTGTTTGTGTGTAATGATTGTCTGCGTGTGCATCTGTGTTTATCTTCCTTGGCCTGGTGACACCAAGCCGCAAGTCTACCTTGGGCAAACACCTACACACGTTTTCCTTCAGGTCTCAATAAAGTCACCAGCTAATACAGAGTTTATTAGCCCAGAGAGCTGCTTCAAAATCAGAATCTTTCACAACTGGCTTGTTATTGTTTTTAAAGCTCTGTTTACTCTGCACACACAACCCAGCCCGTCTCTGGGCTATGACCCAAGCGCTTTATTAGCTAGATGAGTGTTGGGTGGCCAAATCTAAAGGCGTGATGGTGTGTGGTGTGAGTGCGTGCACGTATATGAGAGAGGTAAAAAAAAAAAAAACGAAAGGCAGAGTGTAAAAGAGAGTTTATGTATGCATGCTTGATTGTGTGTGCGTGTGTGTGTGTGTGTGTGTGTGTGTGTGTGTGTGTGTGTGTTAGTCTGGGTTTGACCAACTGCTGTGGTGTGGTTGACTTCACCTCTTAAAATGTTGGGAGGGAGGTGATTATTGCATTATTTGTTTGTGTGTTTTACACAGTCTGCAATATAAACTAGACAGGTGTTTAACTCAGCCCATTATGCCTTCACCTGCTGACAGTGCAGCACAGCACTATAGGAAAACACACGTTCTGTTGGTTACTGTTGTTCCTGTTTGACTCCATTGGTCAAAAAGGTTAAAATGTAATGAAACCTCATCTGACTAAAGCATGCACATGTATAGAGAGAGGAAGACAGAGGGGGGGAGGGGGATAAGAGAGAAAGTGAGAGAGTGAGAACAATTTTCCTGTTGAGTCAGAAGATCATGGAGCTGTCTCTCCGGTTGGACCAGATGACACAGGATTTTTGTTTAGATGACAACTTTATTTGACAACTTATACCTTTACATTAATACTACAAACCAGGGATTTACGAGATTTACTAGATTTACTAGATTTTACTAGCCTGATAGAATTTAAATGGCTATTGATGGAGAGGGTATGGAGTTACCGTAGGTCTTTTTGTAGTGCCCCAAATCCCTGAGAACCATCACCCAGAGTTTATGCAATACAATGCAATGATTTGATCGAATCCTGATCGAATCCTCCCTTACTGCTTATATACACTGCAACACTACACTGTGTTGCTCCATCCTGACCGATATAGATGCAGCGGTCTCATGCAGCTGCAGCAGTTTGAACAGGCAAATCACACATTTCCCACTGTTTTGGTATTGTCTTTCATAGCGTTACATTGTCTTGATTAATTTACACAGCTTGCTAGCAAGTGCTAATTTGATTGCATAAATCGTAATTGGTTTGTTCATGAAAGAAATCACATTGGTAGGATACCAAGGAAGCGCTGAAATCTGATTGGCCGTTGGTAACCGATGACAAAGTGGTCAGCCGTGGCAAACCTTTCTTGGCCGAAAAGCTTGAAAAGTGGTCGAATTTCCCTGGTTGTCCAAGTCTATAGAAAATGAATGGGCTTCTGGTGACTTGCTGATAGTGCTGCTTGCCGTGTGGAAGCACTGTAATGCTATATAAGTGCCTCAGTCCATCAGCCAGTCAACTCTGCCAATGGGCATTAACACATCTATACCATCTGACAACCCCAACTTCATCAAGTTCTGTGCAGCAAGCTGATACATCATTTCAATATGAACACTACGTTCTCAGGTTTCCCTCACGAGCTGCCGTTGCCAATGAAACATCAACACACCCAGCCTTGCTGGCTGAGGAGAGGACATCTAGTCTACCTAAAGAGAATAACACAGGTCTCTTTTGACACATTCCTTTTGTCTCAGAGATGTCAAAACGGACTCATTTTTAATTCTCTCCCAACCAGTGTCTGGGAGCTGGCCCAGAGGACATTCCTACTGGGCCAAGGGGAAAGAGATATAAATGAACTGAATAGCTTACAGCAAAAGTATCAAAAGGACTTAAGCAATACAACCAGTATCGCCATGGCAACACAGACCTCATTAGAGGTCATATCCATGGGCTTGCACAAACAGCACTCAGAACTGTGATGCTCTCCTTCATTTTCATTATTAGTGAAACTTTCGCAATGGAGTTTATAATGGAACGCTTCCCTGGGAATCTTACTGGATGTACTGAATGACGTTGGCTGTAGTTTCCTGTAACCCCTCATCTATTGTACAGTAGTTTTTGTTTTTTATAGTTTGACTGTGGGTAAACAAACATTGTGCACTGCCTAAACTGAATCATCATTCCAAGCTGACAGAGACTCACAGCATGTGGTCATATTACTGTTCAGACGACTGGCGTAATAACACTCATTTTATGCATACCCAAATGCCACAACATGTAATAGGAGAGGATAAAAAGGAGAATTTGAGGTTTAACTCAGGCTGAATTTAATTTCCACATATGTAGCATAAAAAGGTTAGAAAAACTATTGATAATCTGTATCCCAGGTGATGCACGTCACCATTCAGACCAGACCGCCCAAGACCCGTGTCACCATGTTTACATCTGTATACGTCACTGCCGCACAGGGCCGAACAAGTGATATTGTCGTATTGCCTGTGTGATATTCCTGTATTATATTTTCTGTTATGAGTCTTTTACTTTTAATTTGTCGCTTTATTTCCTCTTCCTCTCAAATGGACAGAAGCTCTTTGATTTCAGAAACTTTCCATTTCTCTGTTGTTATCCGTTCTATTGGTTCGTTTTTGAAGTGGTCCTTGTTGTGAACTGGCTTGCATATAATGCGTCTCTGATCTTAACCAATAAGGTTTCTGTCAATTGCGTAACCCGGGTCGCTCTGTTCACACCGCAGCCAAGCCGAGTCTGACCCGGGAATAACCCGTGATCGAGAGCAGGGTTGTGGACCCGGGTCTAATAACCCGGGCCGACCCATTCACACCGACGCCTGACCTGGGAATAACCCGGGTCGTTGTTCCGGTGTGAAAGGAGCATTAGAAACATTTATTCTTTATGCAAAGTCACTTTAATTAGTTACAGACCTCCTTCCTGGAACGTTCCGGAGGGAGATTGGTGACCGAACCAGCACATCAAAGCCATCCGTAAGCGGCACGCTCCCAAATGTGGTTGATGGTATCATTGAGCTGGCACCATAATATACCAGATTCCATATTCTGCAGTCGAACAGACTCAAGTAAAGAGAGTTTTCCATGCTATTGCTGGCCTGCAAAACACCATCAGAGCAATAGACTGCACACATGCATGCATCAAAGCACCGTCTCCAAATGTCTTTCCTTATTTAGATGACAAACAATAACACTCTATAAACATGCAATTAATCTGCAATGCCAACCCAAGCCTCCAAAATGTGGTTTGCCACTGGCCAGGAGGGAGTCACGAACAGCAGTGTGGGCATGTGTGTTAACCAGGGTGCTGCTGGAGACACGTGGCGCTTTGGTAAGTGGCCTTTCCCACTGATTGAGTGGAAGTTAAATGAACCAGGGTCTCATGACTGCCTAGTTTGGCTCTAGGTGATGGAGGTTATGCCCTGACCACATGGCTGAAGTCACCTCTGTTGAACCCTCAGACCCCCTCAGGAGCATCACATAATTATTGTCAGGCGCATACCCACTCCTCTCAGAGTGCGAGCACAAAGCTCCTGTCAAGAGTTGCAGTCAAAGGTCTGAGCTGATCTGATGGAGATGCTGCTTGAATTAAATCAGTGACCAACTCTGCTGATGACTGGACACCTGGCAGCGCTCAGGTACTCTCCTCTTATTCCCCTAATCCTTTTGTCCAAATCGGGTACCTCGACAGTACGACAACACTTGTATTTCAGAGTTCAAAGTTTTTCTTCTTCGCTGTGGTGTCTCCACCTTTCCATCAGTGCTGTCTATTTGCATGGCCTTTGATGAGATTGCCATGGTGTCTACCTATGCTAACCAACATCAACAGGCACAAAATCAAGGGGTTACGCATGTTTCGTGAATCCCAGACTGTTTTTTTTTCCGTAGGCACTTTTCTCGTTTTTGTGAATGAAGCCCATTGATCTGCTCCCTTGACAGAGAATGGAAGACTGACTTTTATGGACACTGACTGACAGTACCAAGGGGTGAATTCATGGGATATGGGAACATTTTCTGGTTAATAAATGTTACCACTACAATGAAATGAAGCATGTACAGTAAAATCCCAAACACACAACAAGTCAGACTTCAGTTCATTCTTAATTGCTCTGGTTTCAAGAGTTATTCCTCTTCACATATAGTATCTGAGCTGTCTAGGATCATAGGAATAACATATGGGAATTCTGTTTAGAGTGTCTTTTCTCTTTAATATGACGCTTGTCAAAACAGATTAAGCTAGCCTTAACTTACATCCCTCCAACAGCAGCTGAGGGATGACAACTCATGCAGCACTCCAGGCTTTCTCGTGGTTTTTAGAGGTTGTTGTGTGATATTTCAGTGTCAGACATTTTAAGCTGTAGGCTGAGTGTACAGCGAAGCATGTCAGTGCAACCTGTTAGCAGTTACACGAGGTTGTTGTTCTCTCTGTCTGTTTTTCTTTGTATCTGTCTCTCTCTCTCTCTCTGTTTGTTGCGCTTTCTTCCCCCTCTTCCTCTCTCTCTGCCTCTCTCTCCTTCCCTCTTTCTCTCTCTGTTTAGTAGGTCAACATGTCCTGCCTCCTCTCCACATTAATTGTTGTCTCGCTGTATCACGCAACCATCCACAGCTGGGACTTATTAGACCTGTGTGTGTGTGTGTGTGTGTGTGTGTGTGGGTGTGTGTTGGCCAGGCCAGGGTAATTCCCCTCTGTCTTTGATGAGCAGGTTGGTCCAAGGCTCCAGGCTCAGTTCTGTAAGATGCTTCACACTTGGATGAGGCGCTAGTGTTTGTAGTTTTCCATGCATTGCTTCTGTCCCTCATGTGTCATGTCAAAAGTCGGTAGACAAGAATACTCATTCGATGTACTCACATCTATGTACTTGCTGCGTTGTGGGTTTGAGTCAGGCTCATGACCATTGGTAGCCTGTCATCTACTCTCTCTCTTCCATCTTTCCTCTCCATCTCCATTGTGTGATATTTAATAAAGCAAATATATTTCTAAAAAAAGACAATAAAGAATATGTGTGATATATTGATCATGGTCCCCAACTAAAATAATCCTAGGTAGTGTTTGTCCTTTGTGAGAAATTTCCTGCTAGAGCCATGTGAATCTGTCATACTACTCGTAGCTGTTGAAGAGTTCTGCCCACCTTGCGTCGATTTTGCATTTGTACCACAGGATCCCTCAAGCATTTCCTCTTTGAACTGCGGAAGCAGTGCAGCGGTGTCGGGTGAAAAAGAACGAACAAATCATTCTCGAGCTCGAAACATATTGAGTCTGCAAGGGTAGGTTCTAGAAAATTAAATCAAACCTCTCCGGCCAAGAATCTCATCAAAGCTCATTTAACGAGTCCAATGATCGGCTAGTCACCTTTCCCCCGCCCACTCACTCTCAAGCAAGCATTGAACAAGCCAAGCTCTCTCAAGCTGCACTGAATCAAATGGCTTCTGTAAATTAGGTGATGAATGCTCAAGCTCGACTCGAAATGGAAGTGCTATCGAACGCTGGTCAGCCTGCAAATACTGTGACTGTGGTATTTTGCGAGGCAAACAACTGTTGCTGCAGTTTTTAATTGATACTTAGCCTACTTGTTTTGTATATTGGTGTAACTAATCTTTTAATTTTTCTCAAGCCATATTACAATTAATCTTAAATGAAAAGGCAATGTACTTTAACCCTCTTAACCTCTTAAAACCCACCGGGTTATGACTAGGTAATAACACTTAAACCTTACACACACAGCAATTAGAAAATTACTATTATTGTACTTCTCTTTCCCTTATAAAACAGACAGGTAGAATAAATACAATTAAAAACTGTTAAATTAAAAATCAAGCACTTTGCATGACTTAATAACAGTTCATGTGTACGTAACTTAAGGGCAGAACACCACATAGCTCAATCTAAAGTTTGATACTGGTACTGGCTCGAAATGAACAAATCATCAAATGACTGGAGCTGCCCAGCACCACAGTGCAGCAAACACGCAAAACTTGGCAATTGACAACAATACAGTACTTTACCTTAGGTGCGCACATATAACATGACCTCGGATACTCCTAATTCCTCTGAAGTGCGTAACATCCTGCTCCACCCTTCCCTTTGTCCAGGTAGTTTTGACATTACGTCAGAACATATAGTGTTCACATTAAGTGTCATGATCTTGGAGAAGGTCAGCTTCTATCTATACTTATTTTCTTTTGGAATAAGAGAGAAATTATTTATGTAACTTAAATGCAACAACAACATTGACAAAATTGAAAACAACTTTTCCATTTTCATAAGCCCAGGTCTTGTCGCCAAGCCCTCTCTTTAATTCCATTAATTCCACATGTACAGATTGAACTATTATGTGATTTCAGATATCAGATATCACTTACATACAAACAGGTGCATGTGGGTACACACACACACACACACACACACACACACACACACACACACACACACACACACACAGATGCATGCAGTGCATCATCTGTACAAGAAGAAATGTTCTTGGCTCCTACAAATTAACATGATGACATTAGCCAAATGGCTCTCTACATTTGCATAATACCACTGTGATATTCAGCCAACAAACATCTCTGTTTACCTATTACCGTCAGCTAAACTGTGTGTGCCTGTGTGTGTGTGTGTGTGTGTGTGTGTGTGTGTGTGTGTGTGTGTGTGTGTGTGTGTGTGTGTTGGTGCATCAACAAAGTAGAGATTTGGAGCGCAATTCCAGAGACTAAAGGGGATCCACAATCATATTTCTGGCTCTCTTTATTCACAAGGGGATGGGGTTGTTTTGAAACCTACAATTACTTAATAGTGTACATGAGGCTGCATGTCGAACATCTGTCGACACAAGATAGTATTTGAGAAGATTCTTGTTAATGTTAGATGTTGTATTTATGATCTGTCAAATACTTTTGTACTATGCTATTTTCTGATTCTTTTCTTTTTGGTGACTCTTAAGAATGATGTAAGTTTATAAATGTTAAACTGTTAGTTAATGATGAATACATAACAAAAAAGTTGCCTATCATATAATGAATAACTAGTAGTACATCATTAGTAATTACAATTATTTAATTCATGATGACAGCATCAAGGAAAGATAGAACATTTTATAGATGGTTGTTTGTTGCAACTTTAGATTAGGGGTTTTATTAATGAATAGTATTGCAAAAAAACACATTTATTTATAGCACATTAATAAAGTATTAGAAATAATTAGGGAAAGCTAAAATTTTAAAACAAAAAAAAACAAAAAACTATACTGTACATGATTGTACATGATGAATTGTTTATCACTTTTGATAAACAGCTGCAAAAATGTTCTAACAAATCATTTACAATAAATTATACTAAATAAATAATACTAATCAATAATACAATTAATTAATGAATTAATAAAATATAATGAATACTAAATTAATAATACATAATTAGTAATAATTAGTCATTTTAATTGAATTACGTTTTCCCCCAATTTCTTTTTTTTTTTTAATTAACACCATTGATTGGCTTGTATATCTCTTGTTGCCCCAACCTCTTCTGTTGAAGAATGCTAACATTTTGTATCCTTCTTTGTGGATAACATAACACAGCCTAGCTTGCCCCTGACCTCTCTTCTGTTTCTCCCATTCCTCTTAACCAATTTGTCCAACTGCAACTGTCCTTCAGCCCTCTGGATATAATCCCTACTAAATTCCTCACAGAGGTCCTGGATGCGATTGGCCCCAATCTGCTCTCTATTGTGAATGGATCCCATTCACAACCCCATTTCTTTCCAACCCCTCCTAAGAAACCTGACATTGATCTATCCCTCCCTCAAAATTACAAAACAATCTCTAAATTATCATTTATCTTTGAAATATCATTGAAAAAATAGTTGTTAAACAACTCTTAGAGATAGTTGCGGGCAATACATTTCAATTTGGTTTTCATCAGCATCACAGCACTGAAATAGCCTTCTTAAGGCTTTTTTAACTTACATGCTCATGCTTGCTGATGAGGGTGATTGTGCCACCTCAGTGTTTTTAGATTTAAGTACTGCCTTTGACACCATCAATCATGCCATCATAATTGATAGACTTAAGCACTGGGTTGGTATATCTGGTTGTGGCCTTAACTAGTCCTCTTCATACTAGTCGAAATTTTCAGTTTGCATCGGGACCATGTTCCATCACATGCTCCAATGAAACATCCACAGCTTTGGTTGTATTTTTGTCATTGTTATGCAGGTGATACACAATGTTATATTTATGTTAAGTCCAATGACCTCACTAAAGTTGCTATATTTTGAATATTTTGCTGCAATTAAAGATCGAATGGCCCAAAACTTTCTCTAACTAATAAAAAATAAAACTGAGGTTCTTGTTACTATAACCACTATAACAACCTGACTGTCCCTATTTAAAGCAACATATACACTTCACGCACTGGGAATGGGGTGGGAGTAACATAGTAATAAGTTAATTTAAATTGTGGTTAGAAAACACGAAAAGCATTGCAGGCTTCAGTCTGGTGGGTCCCCACATGACAAGAGCAGTCATTTTTTCATGAGCTTGGGACTTTGGATATGATATAAAATGTCTTTAGGTCACCAGTTTGTTTAAGAACATCAACATTTTAGCAAATCAGCAAAAGCATATTCCCTATATGAAAATTACAGTGGTAATTGTAGTGGTAATCTTGAATGTGGATAAAAGGTGTAGCAGCAGTGTGTAAAAATATTTATCATCAGCTTCATTACTTGGTGTTCAGTCCCTCTGCCCCCCCCCCCCCCACCTCTCTCCCTGAGGTCTCTCATCCCTCTCTTTTGAAGTCTCACCCTCCACGTTCTGAGACCCTGACTCTTTTTAATCATGGTGGAGGACTTGAGTTGTAAAGCCAAGGTAAGATAAACTCTGCCTGCATTGAGTACATCTGGCTGGGAGAGCTCTGGTAGTAAAACAACGGGAGAGAGACACAGAGAGAAAGAGAGAGAGCCAGTAAACTGTCAGGGCTCGGGCAGCCGCGGGCAGAGCAGGATGAGAGAGAAGGGGAAGCAATGAAAGGAGTGTGGAGGAGAGAAGGTGAACGAAAGGAGGAAAGGAAAGCAGGACAAAGGGACAAATGAAACTGAAATGGAGTTGGGAGACGTTACAAGTGCACATTGCATCCCTTCTGAGAACATGGCCCTATGCCTCATATTCTCAAAGTGGATGTGAGAAAAGACAGATACACAATGGCTATGGAGCAATACTGCAATAACACATTTTATAGAGAGCAGTCAATTCAAATACATCCAACCAATTGAACATTTTAAAGGGGAATTAAAGGGGAAGTAGAGGGAGATAGACCTTTTTTTAACCAGAAACAGAAGTCTGGCTCAGGGAGAAGTCTCGCTCTGAAATCTGAAAGATGAGGTGAGTTGTTGCAGGAAGAGGTTAAACAAAGGTTTCTGGTTAAACAAAGGTCTATCTCTGTAGGGATCGTTTCTGTAATGTTGTCAGACACTTCAAATAACAATCTGAGCCTGTCAGTGGCCAAAAAAAAGGCACTTTTAGTGGACGTACTTTGATCGGGCGCAGTTGCACCAAAGGATTACGTTGCAGCCATTGCAGCCCGTTTGGCGACTGCCGGCTGAAGCGATCTACCGGAGCAATTCCAAAACTTTTTGTACCTATTTTGCGGTATAAATGGCGAATTTGTACAAATAGAGCCCAGGTTTAAAAATACCGTAATTCCCCTTTAAGTGGAGCGAAATACAGGATAGTAGAAACAGGATCACAATCACAGTATAGAGGTACAACGACCACAGCAACAAACAGGACATGGAGAACTATTCACTTCCTGCAAGGGTAGTGCCTTTACAGAGTTGATATTTCTACTTCTAGTCCTGGTACGACATACTTCTCCATGCAAACCTTTTACTATGCAAGCTTTACATTGCGCTACCTTTGCTTGAGTAGGTCACCAGTCCTTTACTTTTCATGTAGAATCAGAGAAACACATGAAGATTGGAGGAACTCAGGCTGGGCACAAACAGGTATGAACCGTTGCATGCATAGATCTTCACTCACTGAGACCAAAACAACACAAATATTGTTATTCATCTTGCAAAAAAGTCACCACATACACACACACACACACACACACACACACACACACACACACACACACAGACACACACACACACACACACACACACACACACTAGCTTATGTGTGCTGATAGACCAGGAGGAACAAACAGTAAGGGGTAGGCCTACCTTATCAAAGACACATGGAAGTGAGCATGATGGGGCCAAATATTTAGTAAGCATCTGAGTGAGTGTGTGTGTATGTATATATGTGTCTGTCTGAGTGTGCATTTGCAGTGTGTAAGTGCTTTCATTGCGTGCGTGAGTGTATTTGCTGTGGATGTTGATTGTTTGTTTGTGTCCTCGTCCAGTGTGTGTGTGTGTGTGACGTGAGGTACCATGAAAGCTCCGTCTCGGGCCGTTATCAATTCTGAGTGGTCCATTTCATCCCAGAAAAAGCGCATCAGACATCATAACACCCGCCATATGGATATTGTTACTATGGAAAGCAAAGCAAGCAAAAAGAGGCTGCTTCATCCTGAATGCAGGTCGCACAGACTAGGACTCTGCAGGAGAAGATGGAGTTCACACACACACATACACACACACACACACACACACACACACACACACACACACTAGGATATTGGACAGTAACCAGGGAGAAGCAGAGATAAGGAAATTGAAGGCAATGAGAGCGAGTTGAAACAGCTTACAGTCTCTTTCCTCTGTCTCATTCGGCTTGTTTTCTCTCTAAACAAACGGTCCATTGCAGCACAGTGTTTAGGAGCCCTTTATGAAATAGTCTGACATCCTTTATAGGGCTTTATACACACACACTCACACGCACACGCGCACACACACACACCCACTGTTCCAAAACAACATTACTTTCACACACAAGCACAACGGAGGTATACTAATGCCAGCCAAATTACACCGCCAAGTGCAGCTGTTGCAAATTCAAAAAAGCCTCTAAATGTTGGAGGTCCCCACCAGACACCGCCAGAGTCACTGTAGGTTACAAGCTATCATACATCTGGATCTGTAGGTGACCGGAGGGGATAGACGAAGAATGCCAGTCTGAACCACCACTGTCCTCTGAGAGTCTCTATGCTATAGTGATCAAACGTTTGGGTGGTTAGTAGTCCCAGTGCAGCTTGGCATGAGAGACACAACACACACACACATGCACATTCACATACTGTATGAGCACATACAACACATACAAATGTGTACTGACACACGCACACACACACAAACACACACACACATGCATGCACACAGAGTCTGGGTATAGGGCTGTGAGTGACATTGTGGTTGCCCATCCTAGTCTTGATCTCCCATAACCACTGTTTTCTCCACAGTAAAAAGACTGAGAGGCTGACTGCATTAGACTCAGGCCACAAATCCCCCAGTGACCTGTGGTTCCTATTAGCCGGCCATCATTTTTGACAGTCTAATAAAGCAAAATCTTCTCAGGAAAAGCCTTTCCTTTTGTTTTCTCTCTTTTTAAGCTGTAGTTTTGAAGTTAGTGTCTGGTGCTATTGTCCACAGTGTCTAGCAAAATATGCAGAAGAATGTATCGCAGAATGGTTTTGTCTTTTGCTTTATTTGTTTAAGCTGGAGCAGTGTTGATGTGTGTGTCTGTGTGTGAATGAGGGTGCCAGACTGTGAGGACACCCTAAGGACACTAGCCAGCTAGACGAGTCACCGGTATCTACTAGGGACACAAGCCAGCTACTGTAGACTAGTCATCAGCAGCTACTTATAGGACACTGGGCAGCTAGAGTCCCCAGCGTTGACTGACGTCACATGTCTACTTGCTAGTCATCCATTTAAGTCAACGTTTAATTGCTATGAAAAATAGAAATATACTAAGATCATGTATACAAACACAGTTTATGAATGCAGTGATAGTGGGTCTCCCACCAAGATGATAAGCCACTGTAACACTTCTGACAATCAAGTCACAGAAAAATGAATTGTAACTTATTACTAGGATCACACTGATCTTTTGCACATGACTTTGCAGGGCGAGTGATTCTGTCTCATGTAACCTTGGAGGCTAGAAAGCTCCCCACTAAACAATTAAATGCAATAAATGTGTTTTGGGCAGTCATCATTGCTATTATCTATGCTCGCCCTGTATGACGGCTGGAATTGGGGACATGGGGCCAGAAGTTGTTTATTGCTTGCACATGGGGCCAACATGTGTTTCACATTTGCCAAGAGGGTTTTTTTAAATATGTACACACAGGGTACTCTTACCATTGAGACATCACGCTGGCTCCACTGCATTGTCCAAGGTTATCATTTGTTAGTAAAACAAAAACTAAACTAAAGTAGACTAGACTAAATCTAGCCACACAAACCAATTTATTAAACAGAAATGAAAATGAAAGTGAAAATAAAAGCTTAATGAGAAACTAAACTGAAACTATTAACTAAAACTAAATTATTTTCATTTTTTGTTTTTTTATGTTGCTAAACTGTAAATGAGGTGGAAAGAGAATTATTTTGTAATCAGTGCATATTGTTCAGGGGCACACCCAATAACAGATTAAAGGTTAACCTGATACTAAACAAAATAAAAACTAAAAGGATATTGTTTGAAAAATAAAATAAATTGTGATTTGTTACACCGTGAATCATCCAGATACAGTTTAACTTACAGTTAAACTTACAAATAACATTAAACAACCTCACATTTTGACGTCTATTTCAATATAAACAAAGTTTGGAAATCCAAAATAGCCAAAGCATTCTTTCCAAATCATGAACATGCTGATTGGGACTCTCATAAAGGCCCTGTAAGTGCGCTTGCTCTTTTAAGCATCTTGAACCTGTATCATAAGTGAGATCATTTGAACATAGTCTCTGTTAACTGATATCCAGGAAGGATACATTGGCATGGAGTTACTGCAGGTTGTGATTGAAATCAATGGGATGTTTCTCAGCTGTGCTGAAAGGAAAAGTGCATTGCTGAAACATTCATCAATGTTCCTTAGGGCTCTGTGCTGCTGGGACCCCTTGCATGCGTGCACGCGTGTGCACACAGACACATAGAGGCCAGGATACAGACACATGTATGCTCACATACACACAGACACACACCCACACCATTACAGGGCTCATCTTCTCAGTGATTACCAATGCAGGGCCCAGCAAGAGCACGTCTGATTGAAATGAAGCAGGCACAGGTTTTTTTCTGCAGCAGAGAGGGAGAGAGAGAGAGCAGGTGATAAAAGGGAAATATTTTGTCAGGGCCAGATGTCCATAGCTCTGTAGCTGTACTGTATGACACAACACAGTCCTCAACTGCAATGCAGCTCTCCACGGTAAAGCTGAAGCTCCCAGGCTCCATCACTCCATTTAGCCATGAAGTGCACCCATACAAACCCCAGTCAGTGTAAAACCTTGCACAGCCTATTCCCACACAAATCCTGCTGCTGAAGTCTATATCACACTAGACAATCTTGACACTTATACGAAGGCCGACTGGACCATTCCCACCACTGGGGCCGACGGACAGTGCAGATTATCCTGTATGAAAGGGTTCAAGGCTCAAGACTTCAAACGACTCCCAACAACTATGTGTTTGATTTTGTTGGGCCTAGTCTGGCCTGCCTTGTGTAGCATGAAGTGGTCCAAGATTCGCCAAGACTGAAATCTTAGAGATATGGTGGCAACAGCCAATGGGAGTTTAGCTCAAGGGGGAAGAAAAAGATATTGAACCAGAATAGAAGTCGCTTTTAACAACAACTCCCACTCACGCAGACATTTTACACTCTTGATAAATTGTTGTACAATTTTATCTGGAGGAATAAAGATCCTAAAATTAACAAAATATATCATTACAGACAAAATATATGATAGGGGACTTAACGTATTACATTTCTCCTCATTTAATCAGATAGCAAAAAATAACTGGATTGAGTTCACAAACATCTGGAGGGATTTTATTCCAGTATTTATTCCAGTATCCTTTTAGTGTGGATAGAATGAGCTTGTACATGTTGGTCAATATACAAACAAAACCTTTCCCCTGCACATGTTCTTTATCTGGAAAAAGTTTATGTTGTCAATGATGGTTCACCAATAACCTTTCATTAACTAATGGATGATTCTGGCCAACGTTATGACTTCATACAAAAATACAAATAAGAATAACGAAGAGGAGGTTATTTATAAATCAGCTTCTATCTCGGACATTATAAAAGGTGAACATGACGGGATCAATCCACTTAAGTATGTCATTACAAATAAAGTGAAATAAGTCTCATAGAAGATTCCTCATCATCGGAGAATGAGCTTTAGTCCCAGCACAGCAGTTTTTTTTGTTAAAAGGTGATATACTGAGGGTGCTTTGTGTGGTATTGTGATTTGACCCATAAAAAGACTGATAAACCTTTATTAGCCATCATACAATTCATGCATATTACAGATCCAGTATGATCAAGCGAAATCTTAGACAATCTTTGGCTCTCCAAGTCTATTTCACTACAAGTTTTACATGAAGAATGGCAGTGGTCCAAAAACTATGACCTTGTCTGAGCAGCATGGCAAATCCGTCTGTGGGTGTGTGATAATGTTGGTTCACAACAATAAAGTAATCCTGCGCCCACCTTTACATCAAGGGTGGGCTCTGCGCAAAGAGTGATACTCTTGTTTCAATCGGTTGGATGACAGATGTTTCTAGATGAAATTCCATATGAATCAATAGCAGATGATAAAGTTATTCTCTATCATAACAGCTTCTAGTACATTATATCAAAATGTATACTGTATTTACAATGTAGTAAATACAACCAAATCCCCCCTGACCCTGGGCCTCCGTTGCAGTTTTACTCACTTGTTTTCATCAGCAAATGCCTTCCAATGAAATATCTGGCTGGCATCCATTCTGCCTTCAAATTAAACCAATATGATCTTCACACACACGCGTCAAGAAAGGGTAGAAAAACATGCGCCGCTCTCTAAAATCTGTCAGGCACCAAATCAGACACACTAGGTTACAGTTACGAATCAGTGAGTATGTTATGTGTTTGCAGTCATGCATTAACACTATTACTCCACTCTCTCACTAGTAGTAGTGCGGTGGAGAACATCACGTTGGGATGTAAATTCCTCTCTTTAGCAGTAATAGTCTCATAGGACTCTTATAGGATATAGGACTTCACCAAATGTACAAAGCACTGAGAAGTTTGGTGACCACGTACAGTACCAGTCAAAAGTTTGGACACACTTACTCATAGAAAGGGTTTTTCTTTATTTTTACAATTTTCCACTATTTTAGAATAATAGTAAAGTCATCAAAACTGTGAAATAACACAAAAGGAATTTTGAAGTGACCAAAAAAAACAAAAAAAAACAAACAACTATCTTATATTTTAGATTCTTCAAAGTAGAAACCCTTTGGCATTAACAAGCAAAGAAATTCCACAAATGAACTTTTAAAGGCCACAATCACTATGTGAGTCTTTAAAATGATGATTTAATCATTGTGGTTCAACATTCTCCACCTCTAAAGTCTAAATGAAAACTACTTGTTGGGGGTGCATTTCAATTTAATTAAAATGTAAGTTTTGAAAATAAATTCATACACAGGCATCAACTTCTCTAATTTGTCTAAGAACATTTCAAGCATTTAAGCATCAAGCCTTTAAATCAAAATGTTTTTAAGATCATGAGAAACAAAAACAGGTGTGTCCAAACTTTTGACTGGTACTGTAGGTGGTTGGATCCAGTCAGAATGGCCATCACAGTGTCAGGAACTATTGGGGTGTGATGTGGAAATTCAGCTTGAAGTGAAGTTATGAGTTACTTTTGCTCATGCCCCAATTGGAGTAAGCTGGATACTCTATACACACTCACTAGGAGTGAATCAAAATGGGTATCAGTAGCCATAAAGCTGCTGTTACACCAAGTGAAAACAAAGGATTGAGAGGTTTTATTAGCATGCAGGAAGTGTCAGGGTGTCATGATGCCGTTCAGTAACCGCGATATTGATAGGAAAACGGGATAAGAGATTTTAGGATGAGCTCTCCATGGTTCTGAAAGTGCTGTTCATTATGATTTGTTTGATCCTTGCTACTATCAGGTGAAGGTCAGTTGTTGGCTTTGGTTTGAAAGAAGTGTATGAGAGAGCAGACACTGTGCAAAAACGTGGAGACTAGATGTGTATACAGACACACACACACACACACACACACACGCACACACACACACACACACACACACACACACGCACACACCACTTAATCTTATGAACTTTCCTTGCACACAGGGCAACTCCCCAAACAAACCTAATGATCATTGCTTAAATCACTATTAAGCCCAAGCACGCTTTCATAAAGATTTCTTGAGGTGCAAATACTTGGCCACCGTATTCCTTTCATCGTTCTAACTAACTTGTTTATCAAAAACAATGTTGTTACAGGCAGCGGTCAATACGTGGTTTTACTAGAAACAGGCACCCAATAAATTAGTCTCTATTTGATCCCGTGTCAGGCCCTAATGCCCTGCATGTTGACTCTGCTGTCAGGCAGCCAGTGATCAAGGCCTAATAGAGGCTTTCTGCTGCCATACCTGCTTCCAGCGACCCTGGGTCTATGGCTAAATCACGCCAGTGGACTTAGACGGGAGAAGGCCAACAATAACAACAAATATATTTTCATTTAGACTGCAGGCATATTCCTCTAGAGAGTAGTGGGCAAAGGGAGGTGGAGGAGTGAAGGTGAGGAGAGGAGAGGGGAGGGGAGAGGAGAGGAGTGACAGAGGAGAGGACCAGTTTTTGGACATTAGCTTTGCTCTGGCTTGGGCTTTGGAAAATGTTTCCCAGGTTTATCAAAGCTTTGACTAAAATATCAGTAAAACAAGATGTTTACCTTCTCGTATTCATCTTGCTCATAGCGTGCGCATTAAGATGAAACAGTGTCTGCTTGAGTGACTCAAAGTCCCATCTGGGAAGGCTGATGTGAGACGTTTCTTTGCTCTATCCTACACACTTTTAAGTTTATCTTTTTTCTTTCTTTCTATTTCTCACTTTCCCTCCCGCTCCTAACGCTCCTCACTCTTTCCGAATCGATAAACAGAGTCTTACCTCAGTGCGGGCCAAGGTAAATGTTTGAGCCACCTGTTGCAGGAAACCTGAAGCCCTCAGGAGATGTGAAGATGGAGCTGGAGCTACGGCTGAGCTCCAGGTACTGGTCGCCTCCGGACCAGAAAAAGAGAGGGAGAGGGAAGAGGTGTGTGTGTGTGTGTGTGTGTGTGTGTGTGTGTGTGTGTGTGTGTGTGTGTGTGTGTGTGTGTGTGTGTGTGTGTGTGTGTGTGTGTGTGTGTGTGTGTGTGTGTGTGTGTGTGTGTGTGTGTCGGGGGGCACTGGGCTGTACTGGACAGGGCAGATCAATTCTAGTGTGTGAGAGCACATTGGTGACTGAGCTGGAAACATCCTTCATATTTCTATATATAGACTCTTATTCTGCTGACACCATATTAATTAGAATCAGAGACAAGAACAAGGAGCAAGAAAAGTTGAGATTTATCTCATTTTTCATATTAACTAAACTTAATTATGTTACTGCATTGGCAGATAATTTCATTTTTCAAGAGACTTTTTAAATCCAAAAAAATAAAAGTTATTTTAAACAATTTGTTTAAACAACAAAATGTTCTTTAAACTACTAGAACATAATAGCGCTGATAAGGTTTGGAAATATGAAAAAAAAAAAAAAGTGAGCTCTGAATCAAAGATAGATGACACTTTCTGCAACAATTTAAGAAGAAAAGTGCTGTGAGATAAAGAGGACAAGAAATACAATGAGGAGTAAGAGAGGAATATGGAGGAGTAAATGGAGAAGGAAGAGAAGAAATGGAGAAGGAAAAGGAGAAGGTGGAGAGCGAGAGGAGGAGGAGGAGGAGGAGGAGGAGGAGGAGGAGGAAGAGGAGAACTCTGGTTCTCTGATGTGCCACACTCTCACCTCCTGGGTTCCAGGAACTCCCTTGGTCTGCTTCCAATGATGGCCCCCGAGCCCTTTCACCCCCCCCTCCCCCACCCTCCCCCCAATCCCCCACCTCTGCAAATACCCCTTCACACTACCCGCCCCCCTCAACTTCTCTGGCAACTTCTTTAATCACCCCCCATCACCCCCTCTTCCTCTCAAACACTCACCCCTCCTCTCACCCCCTGGCATCCCATCCAAACTGCTTCCCCCTCTCCCCACTCCACCTCTGCAAACATCTCCCCTCCTCCCTTTCTTTCTCGCTCTCTCCCTCGACTGCAGTAAATGCCCCCAGGACTGTGGTTCTCTTAGTTATTCACCTCTCCTCCAAACCCACACGTCTTTCTCTGATTCAAAGCTAGCAACTCTCTCTCTCTCTCTCCCCCTCTCTCTCTCTCTCTCTCTCCATCTCTCTCTCTCTGTCTCTCTCTCTCTCCCCAGGATGTAAAATATTCACAGCTGCTGCTGCGGTCAGGTCGCACGGCCACAAGTCTCTCTGAGCAAACAGAGGAGCTGTGAACGTGTGAAGCCGATGGTGTACGTTTCATTTGAGGTCCGACACAGGTCCGATAGATCCTGATGTAGTCAAAACAGAAACCGCATACTGAGCCTCACCACATGCCTCAACAAACCAAACACTAACCAAACATACCCAAGCACAACACTAAAAAATGACATTGGCAAACAGTTTTCAGAAACATGTTAGAGGTACTGTAGAAATGGGAGAAATGGTGCGTGGCTCAGCACCCGCCGAACGGGCTAACTCAGATGTCACCGGGTTGATAATCAGTGTGAAACATCTGTCTTAAATAATGCCCCGCTTTTTAAGTCTGGTCTCGTAATGGCTGAAGGCAAGACCACATTAAATTATATTAAATTTGCAATAAAGTTACACCGGACTATTCCAAGAGATCTTCGTACGACGCTATCAGATGAAGTTCTCTGAATGAACAAAGTTAGGAGTTTGTCCCAAATTTGTAATAATGACTCAGATAGTGAGTGAGCCTTACATATGTAGCTCTCTGCAGTCGTACGACCAAATAACAGACATTTTGTGCTGAGGAATGCCAGCCCTTGAACTTTATGAGGGGGGGGGGGGGGATCAGTGTCTTGAACACATTTCAAAGTAATTGTACTTGATATGTCGTTTACAGAACACCCAAGTAATCATATAAACAAAGAACGAGATGCCCTGGAAGGATGAAAGGAAATTTGAATCTCCCTCTGATGCATCATACTTACTCACGTTTTGACATGACCGTTAGACACTGAGGATTCCTGCGCACAAAAGAGGATCTAGGACCTTTCTGTAATAAACACAGCGGGATGGACTGGAGTCTGGTGGATTCCATCATACTCAGAAATTAGCACACGTGCGCACACACACCCACGCGTGCGCGCACACACACACACACACACACACACACACACACACTCACTAACAGGAACAGATGGCAAAGAGTTGAAAGTGATGGATGCAATGTACAAATTACAACGACTGCAGCCCTAGGCTCCGCCAGGCTGTGTGTGTGTGTGTGTGTGTGTGTGTGTGTGTGTGTGTGTGTGTGTGTGCGAACCTTTTTTCTCGGTCTGATCCCGCTAATTGCTGGAATAGATCTGAAGGTTAGAGAGAAAGGGCAAAAAGTTTGAACGAGAAAGAGAAGATGGGAGAATGCAACGTAGGAAGAAAACACGGGGATCGCACAGCAACAACAAGAGAGAGAGGGAGTTGAAGAGAACGAGGGGGGGGGGGGGGGGGGGCGGGGGGGGCGAGAGAGAGAGAGAGAGAGAATAAAGAAAACATGACATCATGGTTAATTAGAATCAGGTGATAAACAGGGGAGTGATATTTACGTTACACCATATGCCCTGCTCCATGTGTCTTTCTGTCTCTGGGGGCACAGCAACAGGTTTCAGACAAGTAAGGTCAAGGAGGAGGCTTTTCCCAGCTGCTAGACCACACTGATGCACACACCTCTTTACTAAGCCCGAGTGTGTGTTTGTATGTGTGTGTGTGTGTGTGTGTGTGTGTGTGTGTGTGTGTGTGTGTGTGTGTGAAGGCCATTGCTAAAGCCTGTTCTGTCTTTGTTGTTTTCACATAAAAGACAGTGTTTATCCTCTAGGAAGCCATGTTTGCCATGTGTACTTGTAAAGGAGAGGTGGTACACAAGGAAATGAAAACCCTCAAGTCATCCAGATGAGTTGTCTGTCTGTCTGTAGGACTAGAAAGGATTCTTTCAAAATGTAATGTCTTACAGATTCCTTAGTTAGTTGCATACCCCAATTACTTTCATTACTTTTAGATAACTTTGCTCCAAAATCAGAAAATATGAGGTTATAGGTTCAATTTAGACAACAGTTTGAATATTTTTATCACCATCTACAATTTTTGCTAACCACAATATCCAATGTTTTATATGTATAGAATGTCAATTGAAATGTCTTGACCATACAATATGTGTGATCCCATTAATAATCCCATATTTGATGTGTAATCTAATTACTGTATGTGTTCAAGTTATTTTTAACTATTTCATTGTGATCAACTATATTGTTTTGGAATGTTTTATTGATTTGTGCCTCTTTGCTGTGTATTCACAATGGAGCAGAACCTCATTGAGTCATTAAAAAGAATACAAAGTCTAAAAATACAAAGTCTAAAAAGAATACAAAGTCAATCAAACCAGTTAAAGAGAAATATATTTACTTTATTCATGTTTAAATGATAGATTAGTATTCAAAAAGAAAAGCATAAATGTTAAAAAGAATTTGTCCTTTCCATGTTTTTTGTACTTTAGTTTTGTTAAATATTACACAAAATAAATAATTTGAAAGCGGTCAGGTGAAAGGAATGAAGAAGAACAGTGCAATGCCAATGCAGTGACTGTTGCAAGTTAATAGGTGTTAGACTTGTGTATGTTGTTGGTGCTTACGTGACTAAATTCTTCTGATTCTGACTTATTTAGCTTTAGACGTTTGCCAAATTCTCTCTATCGCCTTTCCTGTCTCTTCTCCTCTGTCCTCCTGATTTTTTTCTCTCCTGTTTTTCTTGACCCTTTTCCTCCCTGATACCCAGCCCCTCTGGACCCTCTCTATCTCTTTTCCTTCATCCTCTTTTTTTTTAACTTCCTCTCTTTCTTTTCCTCTCTTACCACTTGTATTGCCTTTTGTCCTTTTATTTGTCCCCAGTGCTTCTGGCATGTGGCAAATGTGTTTATGGAGTCATTCACATGGACACAAATCTAGAAATCTGTTCCATCTTGGTCCCTTGGTTAGTACAGCATAAATAACCCATAAGAGTTAGTATTGTATAAATAACTGCATCCACAGATAACACACATTTACATGTAAAACACAAATTATACTCTTTCCTGCATACCAAGTTTCTGTTGGTGACATTCTGAATCAATGTCCCTTAATCATCCCCTATCTATTTCATTCAGATCTATAAAATCACATTTTGGCACAGAATTTCCATTTTTTTCATATTTTCTCCTGTGCCTATGTACTTTATAATTTAAAACAAAAAATAAAATATAACTTGTCATGTTGGTACCATGTCTGTCAGTTCTTTAACATAATAGTGCCTTTCTTTAAAAATAGAAATGTCTTTGCAACAGAAACGGTTTGATTCCTCCATAGTGATAGAGCGTCTATAAGTTCCCATTCTTTCCTCCTCAGTGCAGCAAATCCTCCTCATACAGATCTGTCCCACGTAGCCACCACTTCAGCCCACTATTACTCCAAAAATGTCTAATAGCACAGTGTAACCCTGAACCCCTCCAGTTCACAGAGCTGTACCATAGCTAATGTGTCCAATCACCGTGGCTGTACCACAATGGGCAGGAAATGAGTGGCTGTATTTTTCCTGCGTGTCTTCTTCCCCCTCATTGGCTTGCCATTGGCGCTGAGTCCCACAAACATGTGCTTCTTCTTGTTGCGCCACTCGGCCGAAGCGTAGGTGTTGTACTTGTTCTCCTCAATGCGCTCAATCAGGCGGCAGTCCGGACCAAAGTCCCTCTGAAGTGAAGAAACAGGGAGTGTAAATGGGTGATACGAAAAACAGTGAAATCAGAGCATAGGGCCAGGTGCGTAAAGATTGCAGCCTCCTGGATTGATATCATTAGTGTCCATCCAACAGTGCAATGTGCATTCACTGTTTGTACTGCCTTTTCCTCTCTGTCTAAACTGGCGAGAACAGATGTTTGAATGCCTAGCACTGTAGGATGCTAATGAAAACTATTTTAATGACCTCAAGCAGAGAGGCAGCATTTGTGTAGACCTGATTAATGAGATACTTTTGTGACCTGGCTCTACCTTGGGAGAGGGTAACACTACAGTCAACTCTCTCTTTATTGTCATGTCTGTAAGTCCAGCCCCCTCTCTCAAGAGTGGCCATGGTTGCACGATTTCTTGTAACCCCGTTTTTTCACTATCACAACTTAATTATCTTGTTATCAACCTTCGTGTTCTTGCCATCATGACATCATCATCTCATTATGTCAATATAACGACATTCTTCTTCTTAACAAAGACTAATTGTCATTAATTGAAGACATTGTGTGCCTATGCTTCGGCTGCACTACCGGGCTAACTGACTTGCCTCTTGTGAAGGGAAGCAAAATGTTGTTATCTTGAGATAACAAGATAATGATGCCGTGACCACATGAAAACGGGATTAAAACCGTTCTCAGCATCCGTACCCAAGCATATTGGATTCACAACCGGTGGTCCAAATCTGCTATCAAAAAAATAACTTTCTAAATAAAGGGATTGAGAGAAGAGTTGTGAAATGAATGCAAAACTGAACTAAAAAACTCTAAAACTAAAGTTTTTCACAGAAAGGATGGAACATTTCAATAAAGATATGAGAAAGCTCGTTGCTGGAAGAGCTGAGATGATCAGTGTAGTAAAAGAACATACTCTAGATCGTAGTACTACTACTAAGCCTCTACTGAGCCTCACTGAAAACTAAGAGCCCTATTCCTCTTCCACAAGTGACAAGGTCTCTCCTTCTCCCCTGTCTTTGAAAATTGAAAGGCCCTACCTCTCCACTCATCCTCACCACCTTGAGGATCCCAGCTTTCTCATTCCTATTTCAAACATGAGCTCTTCCAACTGCCATTTCATCATTGGACATAAATATTTTACAGAGCCTGATGCACTTTTGGCATGATTTCAAAAGCAAGTATATAAAAGCTGTAGAGGGTCTTTCGCCTTTCGTGTGCAAATTAAGAAAGTCATGAGAATGAGAATAAATGGGTTCCCACATCTTAGAATGGCGACAAAAAGTATCCCTGAAACATACAAACATATTATTATCATGAATTATCCCTGAAGAGCAAAGCATATTACTTGACACGAATGCCTATAAGAGAGTACATGGCCCGGGGCCTAGGGTCGCTGGAACGTTTTCTGAACCAAGAATCAACATTTTTACTTGGCTTTTACTTGGATGTTCCTCTTCATATCACCATGGGTAAAAGCAGTGATTTATGTAAGACATGTACACTTAAACCTAATGTGTGTGTGGCTCGCCACCAATGTATTCATCTTCATCATCTAAGGATGATTTACATCTGAATAAAGAGGGTGCTAACTCCTTACCAAGGCACTGAGAGACTCAGAGCTTGAAAGTAAAATAAAGAAGATAATATTAGGAGTTGTGGAGGTCAGAAAAATTGTGTATCACCATCATATCACAGAGAAAAGAAAGCTTATCCACTTCCAGCTCTTAGAAGGATTGTTCATTCTCGTTTAGAGATGCTCCTCTACAGACCTTTCCAAAAGGAGGCAGCAGCATCTTTCCACCCCCAACAATCCCCAGATATCCCTCCACTCTCCACCCAAAGATGCCAGGCCTCCCCACAATTCTCCACCCATTTTCCAAAGATGCCAGGTCCCTCACTTGTCTCTATGCAAACTGATCAGACGACTCTACATGGGCTGTCAGACCATTTCTATAGTTTCCAGGTTTCTCCATCCCAGATCCAAAGCTGCCAGACCCCTAAACCCAACTTTTCAGAGCCCCCAAAGATGTCAGATCTCTTGTATGATTCCTATTCCAAGTTAGTTTGGACTACCTATCCAGCTGTCAGCTCCCAGCACTTAAGCCCACTTCACACCATTTCCCTGTTGTGTCACTGCCTCTCATGTTATGACATCCTGTTTGCAGAATCAACAGAATCAACTGCAGAGGTTGTAGCGAAAGAATTGTTCCCTGTTGAAGATGCAAACAAGGTGTCTATCATCCAGAGCATCACAAGAGTAAAGGAATAGCATCAGCAGCCACAATGCACTTTCCTAGTGGATGGCTAGACGGCGATGCTGCTTCCCCAGTAGAATTAAATTGTGATTTGTAAACATTAAATTAAGTCCATTGTTGAGTTTCTGAGTGGGCCTGAAGAGAGCCATGAGTCTAAGTAGTTCCAGTGGCATGGTTCCTAGGTTATATTTTGTTTTCTGTCTGCGTGCTCCTACTTCTTCAATTCAAAATTGAATTAACAGACCTAATGTCTGCGATGTTATGCTGATGAGACACAACTATATTTGCCTGGTAAACCCAGTAATACAAGTAGCTTTGATAGATGGAGAACGTTATTCTAGCCTTTATTCCATCTTATATTGACTATAGCAAAACTGTAGATAATCTTGCTTCAACCATAAACTATAGCTCAGCTGCAACTAGTTGATAATGCAGCTAGGCGCCAAACTACAACTTAGAACAACAATCATATAACTCAGAATTGTCTAACTTACTTTGTCTTTCGGATGGTTTTAGATTTGATTGTAAGATTTGATTGATCACTTTCAAAGTAATAAATGGCTTGGTCCTGGCTTATAGTGAGGAGGTTTGACTCCTTCTGAACAGAAACATAGTCTTAGATCTATAGATGAAGCTCTTCTTCAAAAAGGCGATCAAGCGTTTGTGATCAGGTCCCCTAAACTTTGGAGTAACATGCAAGAGGAAATGTGATAGTAGTAGTAAATGTACCTTCTCTTACACCCCTGAAAACTTTTTAGGTACTTGAATTTAACTGCTAACGTGTTATTGCTGTCATTATGGTTGCTGCATTTTTCTGAGTGGGCCTTAACAAGTCAGTAATAACAGTTGTCCTTTTGGATTTTTATAGGCAGTTAGCAGTCAGTGATCTGTTGAGTTGGCTTTAAAGCCTATGACAGTTTTATGTTTTTATGTCATCATAATATAATGTCAGACAGTGCTATTTCTGTTCGGCTGAATGTCCTTCAATGGAGCCAGTAGTGTTCCTGGCAATCCTCCGTATATTAGTGTTATTATGATTGTTGTTGTTGTCATTACAGTTGCTCTTTTGGGCCTTGTTTGAGGTTAGCAACACCAGTTGAGTTTGACATCTTACTTACTATAGTGACAACATTGATCAAAAATCAACAAAAACAATCTGTTGTGTAATCCCCAGTGTAATCAAGACCAATACTGTCATTGGAGAGAGGGAGTGGGGGAAAGGGGCAGAGAGGTTAGGATGAGATGTGACATCTTATAGGTTTGGGCTTGGTGCCAACAAGACCATTCTGACACCATGTTTGTGGCTTACATTACCACATTGACCACCCACTGGTAGATGAAGAGAAAATGATCTGAGAGAGTAACATTTGTCAGTTTACTGGAAGCTGCTCTAGCGCTTCAGGCTAGCGTCACTTAACCAGCCAGTTAACTGGATGCAGTTGATATTCACAACCAAGAATGTACCTTCCCCAAAACACACACATATACAAATGCACACACACACACACACACACACACACACACACACACACATGCACACACACATGCACACACACACGCACGCATGCAAGCACGAACACACACACTCTCTCTCTCTCTCTGGCCACAGCTGTTCAAATTGGTTCCAGAAGTAAAACTGAATGTTCCCAAAGCAAAATGAGAATATTTTACAGACACTGTGCAGCTTTTTAACTAACATCGGTCTCAGTGAGACCAAACAGTGTGTGCTGGCCAGCTTTCAATTAAAATGGTGTGAAAAAAGGGTGCGCTTAGAATGTCATAATGTCATAAATTACATCCAGTTATGGTTATAATCAGGGAAACAAAAACAAAAGGGAAACATTTTGCTAAGTGAGTGACAAATACTAAATACTTAAAACATAAAAGATAAAGATATATAGAGAATCTGATGAAATTCTGCATTTGTCATCAGAAAACAATTGTTAAACTAAAAGTAATGTACTTCAGTAATACTTTCACCCCGACCATCCAGTATAATTATCTATTTATCATCCATTCTTTTTTTTTTTCATTGGGCGGTTTATACAAATTAAATCTTAGTAAAACCTAAAGGCAGTTGTTAGCCGTCGTTAGTCTCTGTGTCAGTTACTTGTATCAATCCGGCAATATAATGAAATAATGATTTCATTTGATTAACGCTGGATAAAGAAGCCACTGTGTAAATCCATCAAGTGTAATTGAATCCCGGACCCTCACTAGTGTGTTACTACGGCTAATGTTGCACAGAGTGGAAGACGTCATGGGAATTCAGTGTCAGACCATGCAACAGAATGCCTTTCTTTCTTTCTACCGTGTGTCATTTCATCTGTGGTGTGGCTCCAGAGAGACACACTGAAAGTTAGGTCTTTCAAAGTAAGGAGAGAGAAAAAGAGGGAGAGAATAAGATGAAAAAAGAGAGAGAGGGGGAGAAAACAGATGAAACAAGGGCTCCTCTCCCCAGAGGGATTGAAGCAGAATAGAGAAACTGGAGGATTGTGTTTCCTGTTTCTGAATGGAGTGGAGAGGAGAGGTAGGTAGCGGACAGGAGAGCCTCCACTGACTAGCTGTGGTTCCTATTTCTGGAACAGAGTCTTGCCGCCTTGTCCATTGTTTTAAAAAGCATGCAAGACAACTCAGAGCTGGAGAGTCTCTCTGTCCCTCGGAAATCCTGAGACTCTACATTTAAACGGCACAAAGAAGGGAGGGGAGCAGAGCTATGGATTGATACCACCAATTGAATTAGAAAGAGTCGTAGAAGGATGCAGGATGGCTGCTACAAAATGGTTACAGGAAGTGCGAAATCAAATTAGAGTGAAGGATACCTATACGGTGTTACCAAAAAGGCTTTTATTTTCTGAGTTGATGAACAAAGAAATTGTAGTCCACATTACAAAGGAGGAGATCACTAATAGCAATAGTACTGAAATAGCCCTGGTGTATTTCTGGTGAAAGGTGGAAAGGTTCACTCACCGCTCCGTATAGCTCGCCCTTCTTGCTGATTGCCAGGTAGTAGTTACTGCTGAGGCCCCTGATGGCCACCACTCCCACATCCACTGACTTGATCTCCAAAACACCTGGAAGAAAGAGAGAGAGAGAGAGAGAGAGTTTTGGTGTAAGTCGATATCTCAGACATGGAACAAGCATGGAGTACCAGTGTGATTGAGCTGTTTGTGTGCACCGTGCTTTCTTTCTGTTGCTTTTTTTGCATTTTTTACGCTTGAATCAAAACATTTTGGCACCAAAAAATGTCTTGGGGGATCCAAAATACGACAGACTATGCAGGCAGGTATAGACATAATGTGAAAAAAACAACAATGAAGCACCAACCAAATTCCTGATCCTACCAGAAGTAATTGGAAAAGGGTCATTGTGAAACTTTAAAGGTTTCTGTCACGCTTAACTGAATACTATAATAATGCCGAAATGCCTTAAAAGAACATAAAACATTCTGCAACCCAAATCATCTCAGCTTGATCCTCACAAGTGAACCCCAGCCTTGCCTCTCTCTCTCTCTCTCTCTCTCTCTCTCTCTCTCTCTCTCTCTCTCTCTCTCTCTCTCTCTCTCTCTCTCTCCCTCTCACTGTGTGACAGTCAGAGCTCAGACTGGTCTCCTGCCCCTTGTTTCGTTTGCTGGTTTGCTAGTGGGCCGTGTGCCCTGGGACCGAGGCGCAAGCCAGGAAAAACCATTTCTCCATTCCATGTTTGTTTTTCTGACCAGGGGAGAGCAGGCAGGCGGGCACACGGACAGGACGGAGGGAGGCCTTCTGGCTGCTCGGCCGGCGAGAGGCTGGGTGTCCATATCAGTTTTCAGGCCTGAACCACTTACTAGTTTAAGCTGTGGTCGCTGGCCCTTTCTTCTCTCATCCTAAAGTCAATTACACCAAGCCATAAAGCGATCAGGGGTTAGAGAGGATTAGCTAAAGGGGCCTGGGCCAGTAGGAAGTGGAGCTCTGTCCCAGGCATGGTAGGAAGGATGAGAAACAGGGACATTATAGCCAAAAGCAAACAGTCATCACGTGTTAGAATAGTTATAGAGGTCCATTGTTGTCATTTTTGAAGTGTCAGTTTTGGGCAGTTAGCCGAGTCATGTTTTGAAAAGTGACTCCTTTACAACTCCATGGCAACTACATAACAACTGCATCGCACAAATTGCCTCAAAATATTATAGATGTGCTTCACTCACAAAGAGATTATCGCTGCACAGAAAGGCAGAGGAAAGTGATGGAGGATGGTTTCAATGACCTCAGTGCGTTTGAGTGCGCAAGAAATACGGGAGGCTAGGGTGAGAGACGACGCAAAACGAGTCCTGCTCTGTGTTGTAACCTTCCAATCTGAAACATACTCTACCAATCTGCCCCTTTCCTGCCCTCTCTCATCCCCGGTCTCATGAGGGGAGAGACAGAGATTTGTAACATCCTGCAGCCCTGGTGTGGTTATATGGTGGTCAAGAGACACGCAGAGACTAAGGGACCGAACTTTAGGAGCCCCGTCGCACCATTCTTTGATCAGGACTAAGCCATCTCGGCATTTGAAGGCATCTGGAAGCGTCTTGTCACTAAGTGCTTTGTTTTACAGCTATAAATCTGTCTCTCTCTCTCTCTCTCTGTCTCTCGTTCGAGCACATCCTCTTACCCCAGAGAGCACCGCGTTAGGTCGCTTGTGTCTTTGTGAACATTTGTATTGTCCATTCTTCAATCATTCATACGGTCATAGTCACATCGCAACGCTAAACGCTCAACGCTCAACGCTAAACGCTAAACGCAGGTGGAATCAGTTCAGAAACCTTGCCAGCGCCACAGCTGACATTTCTGAGCCGAGTTCAGTTACAATAAAAACCGGTCTGTGCCGCGCCGAGGAGCTCGTCCACCTGTTAAAACCCTTTTCCCCCCCGCTCCCGTTTGATGTGGTGCACCAAACCGAAGCGCGCCGCTCTTTTTTATGGCCCCCCTTTACCAGTCACCAGAAGCAGCCTGTCTGCCCGTGAGTTGAAAGGCCGGGGCTGCGACAAAAGGCTTGGATTGCAAACAACTGAGTTTACGATGGAGGTAAGTAAGAGGGCAGGGAAAAGCCGGCGAGTTTTGGTGATAAATACCGATACGGGCACACACGTATGCACATTGACACATATTAGGCTCTCGTGTTGGACCTGTATTGCCCTTTTCCCGCCGTTTTCTCACTCATCTCGCTCAAGTTTGTTTACCTACACTTCTTTTACTTTTTACGCGTGAAGAAAAACGTACACGATTGATATTGAAAGCACAAATAACACAGAATTCTTGTAATATAAACAGCTGCAGACATACCTGCTATCAACATTTTTGAGAAATGACTATGGGCAAACACCTTAGTGAGGGCAGTATTGCAACAACACAACAACAAGTATGTGTCAAATACACACCGTAAGTGTTCCTGGATCACTTTATAAAGCCTCTAACTTTAAAGTCTGTTGTGTTTTGTAGTCAGATAGGTTAACTCCAATATGCACTATTGAAAGTTGAACCGAAATCTGCCTTAAAAGTGCCATGGCAATTGAGTCTTAACCAACGAGACACAGTTCAAGCCGTCTATCAGTTCTCCTGTTGCAGCTTTTAGGTCTGGTTATAATACTGGCTGATGTTGACGGCTATTGGCTCGAACTGGACTTGTTTTAAAATGTTAAATCCACATTCTATGGGTGGTCGCCGTAACTTTGTTGTCTGGTTCTCTCAGACTTGGCTTCGAACCTCATCTCAGTAGGTGGGATAATTCCTCAACCCCACTTTTCTCTCTCGGCCTTCCTTCGTGCATCTCGCTCGCTCCACATTCACTTTTCAGCGTTTCTCTTTCAGTCCCTCCATTTTTCCTCCTCTCCTCTAAACACTGCCATCCACCTCTCAACCCCCGTCGTCTTTCGTTCCTCCTCTCTCTCCCCTTGGCTCCTCTTTTCTGCCTTCTTCTCCATTCCTGATATTTCTTCTAACTTCCTCTTCTCCTTTTCCTTCTTCTCTGCTCTTCCTCCCTCGTTCTATTGACCTCAGTCTTCATACGTCGCGACAGACCAGACATTATCATCATCACGTCCTAATACTGCAGTGCAACACCTCTATGGATGTATTTGTTTGGAAACAATCAGTGTTATGTGTAAAGCGTCAGACTTTGAGCTTGTCAGCACGTGGCAATAGGGACTTCACAGGTACAGACACAACTACTGACAGAACACAGGCTTGCTCTTCGCCTGCTAACTAAACCATGCTCCAGTCGCTGTGTATTCACTTATTTGCTCAATCCCTTGTGATTGGTAAACAAGTGGATAGCTTTCTGAATATACTGTACTGTAAGTAAACACATGAGTTCAATCCTTTCAACTGTAATTACATTTAATTGATAAGAAGTAGCAACCTCAATGTTTTTTCAAATGTTTGATTTGCTTGAAATGTGCTTTAACTCGCTGTCGCAAAGTGAAAACATCACTTGCAAGATGAGTTTTCATGATTTTTTTCAGCTATCTAAAATGCACAGCTTTTGCTCAAGACTGCTGCAGTGGTTTCTCTGAACAATAGACAAAGATGGGATGTGTATCTGTCGTTCCACCAAACACACACTCTCGCAGGTGCAGCCTCACACACACACACACACACACACACACACACAGACATGAACATGTATATGTACATGCAGACCTCTTCTTCACCCGCCCCCCGCCTGCCCCCTGGCTGCCCCCCTGCCTCTACGAACATGGCCAGTGAGACTCCAGCTGAACCTAAAGGTTAAGGGAGGTTGTGAAAATGTTTCCACTGTTTATCCCAGAGCTTTTTTGAAGATTATACTGCGGCTGTTCACATTGTGACCTCGACACGGTGACTTGCTGTGAGTTGGTCTACTGCTTGCTCGCAGCCTGGAGAGGTCTGGGTTCGTATTATGAAAAAAAAAAAAACTCACTAGTCCACTAGATCACAGCGTTGTGAACTCCCTCGGTGAGGAGAATCAAATGGAAATGATTTGGTTCTTTTTTTTTCTAATTCCAGTGCTCAGATATGGAGATTTTGGATGAACCACTGACTTTCTTGTGTTTTCCTACAGCATTAAATTCTCCCGCTCCCTTAGACGCCAAATATAAATGTCACATCCAAGAATTTTCACTATATAAAAACTGCTCAGCGTGGCTTTTTTTTTTTAATATCGTGTTTGATTTGCATTAGTTGAGGTCTAAGGACAAAGATCGTGTTTCTCTCGTGGCAACGGGGTGACTGACGATGCGTCCCATTCGCCGTGACAGCGAGAGTGGAAAAGTCTAAACCAATGGAGAAGACAAGAGGAGAAGAGGAACAATTACGCTGCCCACTTCCTCACAGTTCTGCAAAGGTTACTGTAGTGAAATATCCTGCTATATCTGGAGGTACAAATAACAACTGATGGATGACAAAATGCATTGTTAAAGAAGGGAATCGTGCCAACGGGTCCAGTCATGCCGTAGGTTTTAACATGTATTTCCTTTTGCGTTATTTCCTCTCCGAGTGTGGGTGTGTGTTTCCCGTCTGAAAGAACAAGCAACATTGCGGGGTGTGGAGTTTGCTTGGTGAGTGGTGGAGACGATATTGGGTTGGAGTCGAACTGCTGTGTATTATATGTTCTGAGAAGTGGTGAGGTATTGGTTTAGACTGATGTGGTTGACAACAGCATCATCCTGCACTAACTAGCCACATCAAAGCCAGCCTTGCCAATGGTTTTGACCAAAGCTGAGAAAACAGGGGCCTGTTTCTCATTTTCAATACGGCCAAAATGTTTTTTGGCAAATAGTTTTTGGTAAACGGATTTTTTTTTTTTTTAAATTGTGTTTTGCAATATTTAACACATCTTAAATTGTTTGGTTGTGAGTCATATTTCCGTGAACACAGGTATGGTATGCCCTTCAAGCTCTCCATGTCAAGAGGTGCAAAAGTGTTTTCCTGATTAGCGAGATCTTTCTATATTATGACCTGCGCTCGCTGTAATATTTAGCTTACTCTTGCCTCCATAATGGTTTTATTTCCTCCCCTGACAGGAACACTCACATCACTGTTTCACTTGCTAAGACCGAGATAGCCAAAACCGCACTGTTCAAGCTGTGTGTGATTTCAAAACTGGCCGCGGTACACAAAGAAAAGCAAGTCCAGATTCAGAAACAAAACAAGATGGATCACCTGAGTGTAAACCGCTGTTTAAAACACCAGAGGTCTGTCCGCGCCGGCCAGCCAGATACCGTTGAGTTTTCCCGCTCATCGTTCCTGTCCACATTGTTTGAGATCACCTCCGCCAGCACGACGAATGATGCCACACGCATTTAGGGTAGCAAGGGGGGGGGGGGAATGAAAGGAAATCCACGGCGATGCTGAAGGTGGTTTGATAGAGAGAGAAAAAAACGCAACCATCTGAGATTGTTGTGATTCCTCTAATGCAGTTGACTCTGTAACATGATAAAGTGCCAAGGCTGCCAGTTTCTGTCAAAACATTTCACAGGCCAATGACTGAGGGCAGGAGTTCTGTTTTCAGGGAGAGCCATGTGACGGCCGTCTGCATTTCACACATTTTTCATTTACGTTTCGGTTGCCAATACAACGTTGCCTAATTGTTGTGGTTTCAGTTGCTGGCATTCAACCTTTAGTTTTGGGAAAACCTGTCATTTTACACCACATTATTCATGCTATCATGAATCTCTCTCTTTCTCTCTCACTCTCTCTCTCATGCACACACACACACACACACACACACACACACAGTCTAATTAGCTGACATTCCTAGCTGCTCTGTTCAAACGGCCAGACTACCCAGCTGCCTCTCTGGACTCGACTCTGGGCTCTCAGCTCTACCTTTGATGACTCCATTAAGACGCTCGCTCGCAGACACACCTCCCATCTGTCCTGGTGTGTGAGCGTGTGTTTGTGTGGATGTGTGTGTGTGTGTGTGTGTGTGTGTGTGTGTGTGCATGTGAGTGTGTTTTTCGTGCACGTGTAGGTGTGTGTAACAGGGCAAAGATCAAGAAGAAAAAGAGATGAGCGAGTTCTCCATTAAGACGCTGATACTTACAGACACACCTCCGTCTGTCCTGGTGTGTGTGTGGTGTGTGTGTGTGTGTGTGTGTGTGTGTGTGTGTGTGTGTGTGTGCAGAAGGGGGCTTTTCCTGAGGCACCTGGTGGCTAGGGTAGTAGCCCTGGATATTATCTGTCACAGATGCTCTACTTCGCCACCCACTGCTTTACTGGCCACAAATTCTGCACACTAAGCAACGGCAGCAAGATTGGGACTCTGACATGGTTTGCCAGAAAACTGCAATTTCCAACTCCTAACTGTAAATCAAAGGCCCTGATGTTCACTACAGGGCCAAGCGGGGATCATCAGAGCTTGCTCTTTTTTTTTTTGACGTCACTCGGTTTATTCCCAGGCAAACATCGATGTGATTTTGAGGCGTGTTGTTAAATGTAATGATTTGTTATTTAGACCGTTTCAAATAAAAAATAAAAAAATGTTGCTCAACATGTTGATGAAACCTGGTTCTGCTAGGCCTCAGAAATGTTACAAAATGTCACAAAAACGGCCGACTTCAACAGTGTTAATCTACACTCCCACATGTGCTGAGAAATGCTCGTCCAAAGAAAACTTCAGCAGTACAAATATGACAATTACTGTAAAATACACACATACTTGTAGCAACAGATTTGTATAGTACATAAGATTCAAATGATAATTCAGACTGAGGCTTGGCAGTTGTTTGGCAATCTAGATAATGACTGAGAACCAATGGAGTCAAAGGTCATAGTCTCTCTCTCTCTCTCTCTCTCTCTCTCTCATTTTCTCTCTATCTCTCCTTCTCTCTGTGGGATGAGATGAGTAGGCTAACCCTAACCCTAACCCTAGCCCTAAGAATCCTCCACATAACATAAACAGTGAAAAAAACACACTTTCGTCAAAACAAAGATGTCCAGCTTCAGATTCCTGCGGATAGTAATCGACTCTTGATGTTTGGAGCCATTTTCTCTTCGGAGAGTTGAATCGCTCCGAAGCGGCAGAAGATCTTACAGAGATGTGATTGGCCGCTGAAAGACTTTTGTTTAAGGTGGTGCGCCCGCCTGGTGGGCTCAGTGGCATCACTTGCCCGGGGTTTCTGACACAAATCTGGCTCTCGTTTCAGGCCATGTCGAAGCTGACACGTTAACGGACAGGATAGCGAATCGACGGGAGAATATCAAGCTGTGATGACAGGAAGTATGTAAGCTGATGGGAAACTGAGACGACTCAGTTCTGTCCTCGTCCCCAGTGACTACGCTGTGCTTTGAAGAACATTTTAACAATGAGAACAAATATCCGTTTGAGTGAAGGGAAACTTCAAAAAATGTGATTGGATCAAGGCTAGATGGGTGTTCAAATAAGTTTCCTCCAGCAGCACTGCTCATGTCTCTCTCTCTCTCTCTCTCTCTCTCTCTCTCGCTCCTCTCTCTCCTCGGCACTCCTGACATGGCCAGAGCATGAACACACACATGCTCCGTAAATGACCCTGTACGCTCAGTAATGAGGTCAAAGGTGACTCATACATCTGGACCTCTGGACCTTCACATCCACCACTGTGTGTGTGTGTGTGTGTGTGTGTGTGTGCGCATGTGTGCGTGCGAGAGAGAGAGAGAGAGAGAGAGAGAGAGAGAGAGAGAGAGAGAGAGAGAGAGACAGATAGAGAGTGAGACCTGAATAGAGCTGAAGAAGCAGGAGTTGAGTTATTCTGAAGTTGCAAGAATAGTCTTTTTTTCATTACATCTAATGATGCAATGCCTCAGTGATAAACAGGAAATCACAGAGCTCTGCTTAAACTAGTGGGTAAATGTGTACTATTTTCATCATAAATGAATTGCCACACCTGCTTCAGTATCTGCCCACTAACCAGCTGTCTCACTGCAAAAAGGCAAAGGTAGCAAAGGAGCACAAGGGAGCCAGTCCTTAAACTGGCCAGCATCCAGAGGATATCCAGTATCCTCTTGAAATATCTATTCAGAAACTTTGTGAGGATTATCTTTTCATTCATCATATCACAATAACGCAGCGACCATCATTGAACCAAACTGCAGTCATGAAATAATGGTCCAAAATGTACATCCCCACACAAGTGAACGCCGGTCTTGCCGAGATACACGGGTAATTTATTGCGTAACAACTTGTGCGCAACATTTGAGGTTTTGAAAGGACTAATCCCCAAATGTGTCATGTTCAATACGTATTAAATGACAGCACTTAGGTTGTAAATTTCTAAAGCAAGTCAGGTCAGGAATGCTTTCTCCCCTGCCACATCTGTTTTACAGTGTAACCGACACAATAGCACATGCAGGCTTTCTCAATGCAGCGGGGAACATTTCACACTCCTGGGTCCTCCTAGACTTAGAGGGCTTCATGCCTGGGATTCAGATTGAGCATTGTACCAAACTAAACCTGTCAGTCCATAGGGATTCTCCATTGGAATAGAGATGATGTAACAATTTGAGTTACATTATAATATTAAGTTACATTACGCCACATCAGTGTGCTGCACCTTTGATTCTTCCTGTGTTTTCTTTGTTCCGTTATTCGTGAGAAAACGTCTAAATGTAAGAGACAATGTCATCTCTTTGTTACGATGACATAATATTAATAACATGTAAGGTAAAATCATGATATCGGGTTTCTGCAGGACGCTGATTTGTTTGTCGGACTCACTATGAAACAAAAAAATTTTAAGAGCTAAGATGAAATTAAATCAAATTAAATCAAATATCCAAATATCATCACAATGGGTGTCATAAATGTTATTTAATGTTTAATGTTATTATTGCATTTTATTTGATTTTAAGTGGTTCTTCATAACAGGTGGATAGAAATTCACAATGTCATGAGAGTGCTGAAGTTGCAGCTACAGCCTGACCACTATGCGCTCGGTGTGATTCGCCTTTCCAGCCAATCAGGAAAGAGTCCCTGTCCATTGCACCCATGCACATGTCAATAATGTCAGTATAGTTGGAGGGAAGGTCAGAGGGAGCATTGTAGGATATCTTTATTGTATGCTTTCAAAGTACATCCAAGTATCGTTGATTTCACACGTGACTGTGGGAAGCTTGAGGAGTATGCACTGTGATCATTTTTGAGCAGCTTTGAGTTGTGACGTTTACACTCCAGTTTTATTTATGCCTGTTGGAGAAGAAAGTCTGTGAAGACGTCAAAGTTTCTTTGAATGAAAAGCAATGCTGACACTAACCTCTGGTGCATCCAGCACCTCCTCATAACTCTTTTTTATGGGCCACACTGTTACCTTTTCCCACGAGAACCCTTAACACACCCATCAAGCAGACAGCAGAGAGTGAGAGAGAGAGAGAGAGAGAGAGAGAGAGAGAGAGAGAGGAGGGAGAGGAGAGAGATAGGGAGGGAGAAAGAAAGAGAGAGAGGGGGGAGAGGGAGAGACTGACTTTTGATGTTTTTTCATGAAACATCTTGACTAAAAGACATCAGGACAAAACTGGGACAAATTTCAAGAAGAAATTTCAAATAATTTAAAGAATGAAGTGAGGGAGAACAAGCAGTTGTAACAGTTTCACATTACGTTTGTAACCCTCACCGGAGGTTAATGCATAAGGACCCAAAAGAGAAAGACGAAGACCTTACTGAAAAGAAATGCTCCTATACTCTGGGTGGAAAGGGTGAGAAACAGTTGAGATGTTGCCTTCAGCAGCGTCATGTATCATCACGAACTGATTGAAAGCATCAGCGGCATTCGTCTCAAATTAGTCTGAGAGCGGGAAATATACATTCTGCACACCCCCGTCCCTAACCTGGCATAGCTAGCAGAGCAGCTTAAAGTGCACTGATGCATGGTGGTGACCTTTCCATTACCAACGCTTCCTGACAGAGGTCAAAGGGTCAGGGTCAGACCAAGGGGGGGTGGAGCAGCCCAGTATAATTGTGCCTGGTACTACTTCATCTCATGTTTAGTATATCACAGTATCCCCCGTGTGTTGTAGTACATTAAATTCATACGTGTCCGTCATGGCTGCGGTGCGGTTAAGGTTAACAAGAACATCTAAGTGTGGCACTCTTCTGCAGCCTGGGTGGCCGCAGCGAGAATCAAAGCCCCAACTGTAGTCGCGTTGGCACCGTTCAGTACTAATTGAGCTACGCGGGACCGCAAGGCTGTGGTCAAACTACAAACACATGTCTATTTGTTTCATTGCTTCATTCGTTTGTTTGTAAGCGAGATGTGACAGTCCACGCACAACACGGGGGGGAAGAAAACAACAACAGTTTTTACTGCTTGTACGGTCTGCGGCATGATCGGTGCTAATCGCATGATGGCACCGCGGGATTTCCAATCGAACGCTGAGCAAGGCCTGACGAGGTGAGAGGAGGACAGATAGATGACCACAGGTCATGCACACTCACTCTCTCTCTCTCTCTCTCTCTCTCTCTATCACACACACACACTGACCCTGAGTGATGTACTACCTCAACCTTGACAACATGATTAGAAAGGCTAGGCTGTGGGGGAGAGCCCCATGCAGCAGCCCAACCCTGGAGCTGAACCTGCAACTTCACCATCTCCTTAATCACTTCTGACACCGTCTAATGACGCCCATTTGCAATCTGCCCTTCGTCACATTACCAGACTAAAGCCTGCCTTCTCCGTGATAACCAAACAAGGAACTGCCTCTTAATAGTATTTGCATTTGACACTTTCCTCTGCTTTCGCTGAATTTAAATAAATAAGCTAGGTAAACTTGATGGAAAGAGTTTCACCTGTGCATGCCCAGTATGGATGTAGTTTTGCTCTGGAGCATTTTAGCAAACTGTGTATGGTGTGTATGTAGTGGCGCAAGCTAGCTGTGTATCATCTCAAAAGCACCGTAGCTACACTTAATACTGAACATACGGAGGTGAACCAGTTTCCTCTGAAAAAACATTTGATAAAGTTGATCAGCTCCTATTCACCAAAAAGTCTGCGTATTGCTTCCAACTTGAAACTTCTAATATAAAAGAGTGTTGATGTGATGCAGGTTATCTGGTACTCATACATTCAAGTATTACAATGACACATGAGTTGCTATCTACACATCTTTCACACATGCTTTTCAACACATGTTTTCGGGGACAACACATCTTGTGGCACTTTTCAGACCAATATTGAAAAGTAACAATACAATGTATTGTTCCTAACTCGGCACAGATGTGTTGAAAATGACAGTTAACTCCACTTTCCTTAATAGTAATAGCTACCAGTATGTCTGATAGTTAGCTGGTACCCTGGTTGTAACTGTTGCTGTAGTGAAAAGCACTTCAGTCATCAACTGTAATACGTAAGTAATATATTACTCTTTAAACTACTCATTGTATTATTTTTCTGTTTCACCCCCTAAAATTGATGATTGCATCCTCACTTGGCTTCAGAAATGAAAATAACTAATATTCTGTATGAACCACATCGTGCTCTTATCATCTCTTTCAAAGTGGGAATATTTCCACCTGGAGAAATTGAAGCTTTTCTGCAAAACAAAAAGGGTTCTGGGATATATTTTTCTGTCTTCAGTCTGATATTTAGAGAGGGTGACAACAAAAACGTTTTTTTTTGATTGGAAACTGTAAGAATTTAACTGAAATTGAAATATCAAATTGTTAGATATCTCATTTCAACCATCACAAAGATGTTGGCCAGAGCAACACAGCGACCTGCATTAGATGGACTGAGAAAGGGAGTGACACATTGCAACCGGGGTTAGGTTTCACACACTGTGTGTGGGGTATTGTGAACAGCATTAAGTGAAGCAGAGAAACAGAAAAGGGGAGGGAGAAAGAGGAAGGAATGAGATGGATGTTGGATAACAGAAAGATGTAGCATATGAAAACAAATACTAACCATAGACAAAACTCACACGCACGCTCACACACACACACTCACACACGCTCACTCAAGGAAACCTCCTGTGCAGGCAAAGATCATGCCAAAGAAATAATGTCTAGAATTTAAAATACCACATCCATGTTCCCAGTTGGGGGACTGGAATCTCATTGTGTTGTGTTTGCTTTGGTTTGAAGGCAGAGTTTGTCTAACCTCCGCTGATCTGAGAGCACATGCAAACTAATAGGAGGTGACAGACTAGCATTAGCATGACCAGACCAAACCGCTATGCTATTCTAGCTAACATACAACATACAATACAAAAAACATATGGAGAGACAGACACATGCAAGCTTCTACACACACAGATGCAAATACATACACACACACACACACACACACACACACGGTTTCATCTTGACTTGAGGCTGCACATGGACAGCCAAGCCTCTCCTCTTTATCAGATTCTGTCTATTTAACCTGAAACATGTTAAACATCTGCAGTTACTAGCAGGTAGATGTGAAGTCTGGCCTCCGCAGCCGAAACCTCATATCTCACATTGTTTGCTAAAATGTTCTTGCCTGTATCTCAGTTCACCACAATCAAGTGGCAAGAGCTGTTGAAATTGATGGATTGTGCCTTTAATGCCATGACCTGATGCCATTATAGTTAGTGACACGTTGCACCCTAATGGTTGAGCTCTTTGTGTGTGTGTGCGTGTGTGTGTGTGTGCGTGCGTGCGTGCGTGCGTGTGTGTGTGTGTGTGTGTGTGTGTGTTTAGGACTGCAGGCCAGGGGAGGGAGGAAGAGACGCTAATTGAAATTCCTTCAGCCATGTCTGGCAGAGCCTTGGTGTCTGAGTGGCACACACACACACACACACACACACACACGCACACACACACACACACACACACACACACACACATTCACACTGGCCCTGGCCCTAATAAAAGTGGGCTTTGCCATATGGAGGCCATGTGCAAGACTGGCCTCTCTGTGCTCAGGCGTGTGTGTGTGTGCGTGTGTGTGTGTGTGTGTGTGTGTGTGTGTGCGTGTGTGCGTGCGTGCGTGCGTGTGCGTGTGTGCTCACAGCAGGAAAAAGGCTTGTATAGCACCACAGACCCACAGACAGATGCATACAAACCCATGACACGTGCATGTAGGTGTGAGTGATACAGATCAATCCATGAATCGTACATGCCCAGACACACACACACACACACACACACACACACACACACACACACACGGTCCAACACACAGATACGCCAACACTTTGAACATTAGCCTGTTGTCATGTGTTAGCGACGCGGGCTTCTGTCTCGGAGGTCGCCCGTCTGATTCGCTGGACAGCCAGGGAAAATCCCAGCAGGTAAAGTGATTAATGCGCCCTTGAGCAAGGCAGGGAACCCCAAGTTGCTCAGAGACAGAAACCGCTCCCAGGTGTGTTTAACTAAAGTGATACAGATGTGGGTTTCAGGGGGTGAATGCCAGATTTTCTGTTCTAGCTCAAACATAAATAATCCAATACAATGAATTTGTATTTGCCTCTGCAGGTCTCCTACCTACCATATATATATATACAGAAGCTATATTCATGTTGGAAGCTGTTTTGAAGCATAAACAATGATTCGTTTTTCATGCTACTACATGTCAGTAATAGTGCTTCATAGCAGTACAATAGCTATGTATATTCTCAGTGTGCTTCTTCACCCATATTACTTTACTAACGGTCCCACAAATGATGTCCTGTGTTCATTCATGTATTTATCCATTTATTTTTCATTCATTCTGCCCTCCCTAAAAAAAAAAAACTGCTGTTGATCTACCCCAAGGCACCTCGAGCTGCTCGGTGGCCAACGGTAGAGCACTAAGGTTGTACTGGGCAGCTACCGGGTGTAAATGTGTGTAACTCTATCACTGCGAGGCAGGGTGGTGCTGAAAATAAGAGCATGTGTTCTCAGTGAACCTTCTCTGGATAAATAAAGGTTAAACTCATATTTCACAGGCCACATAATAGACAAATAGGAAGGAAGCAGGAATCGCATGGTTATTACTTTACATCTGTCTCTGTACAACCTCATACTTAGCATATGCCACCACCGTTATAGCAAGAATACAATAGCAGCTAGAAATAAGTGTACTTGTCATCCTCCCCAAGGGTTTGGTAATAGTTGTGTTTTAGATATTTCCTCAAAGAGGAAGAACTTTCTCTGGGCAATTTCTAATTGCTTCCAGTAGATCATCTCTCTTTCTATCTGCCTTTTGTGTCTCTCCTCTCCTCTCCTCTCCTCTCCTCTCCTCTCCTCTCCTCTCCTCTGTACACACACTCCTCCTCTCATGCTCTCCGTTCCCCCCCCAAAAAAAGTCTGCATGCTGGCAAATGATGCCTGCCTCTACACAAAAGCTTAAAAGCACGCAGCATTCGCTTGTTCTACTGCCCAGTCACCTGCCTGCTAAAATACATTTCCTAATGTGCGCCGTTGCCAAGGGAGGAAAAACAAAAACATTACTTTCCACAGAAAAACACACCAGGGAAACAGGACGGGGGAAACAACCTCATGTAGCCCACACCAGGGCATCTTTTACCACAATGGTACCTGTGAGAAAAACGGCCACACTTTTAGGAACAGACTTCAAAAAAATGGACTTCCCTTTATTTTATGTTGCTCTTATGTAATTATTGGTGTAACAAGCTACTAGTGTACAGTTTAAAAGAGCTTTAATAGGTACATTTGATCACTTGGATACTGGCAAACCCAGATAAAGAGATACAACTCAACATCAAGAGCTGTGTATATAATGTATAGAGCCATGAAACACATGAAGAAATAAGGTGCTGAGTGAAGTTGACTTACTGTACGGGTCATCCTCACTCTTGGTGCCGTTAACTTTTCCCTTCTTATCGATGCGCAGGAAGAATTTCTGGTAGGAGAACAGTTTTCTCCTGCGCACATCTCCTTGGAGATGGTTGTAGCTGCTCCGCACGTGGCGTCCGATGACCGCCGCCGAGGACGACGCGTCGGTCTCCCGCGGCAACCTCGCGGAGGATGCCTGCAGCGGCGGAGGCAAGGAGGAAGAGGGGGAGCGCCGAACGAGGAAACGAGGAGGGGTCCCTCCCGGTGCATTGTGGTCCTTTTCGGAGTCCGAAAGCAACGACGACGACGACGACGACGACGATGACAAAGAAGACGGCGACGAAGAGCAAGGTAAAGGTCCGAGCAGGAGGAGGAGGAGAAGGAAGGTGAGGGAGAGGAGGAACGAAGGAGGTCTGCGGCAGAGGCAGGAGGAGGACCAGGCGACCGGTGCACCTTGTGTCACTGTCCATCTACACATGGTAGTGGAGCTGGGAGCGCTGTGGAGATGCTCAGGGGCTGGGGCATGCTGAGCCGGGTGCAGGGAGAGGGAATGAGAGTGGGAGAACACCCCCCCCCCTGACTGACCAACAAAACCTCCTCTGTCTGGGGACCCGCAACCTCGCCGGGACCGCACGCCGGTTACTACTGGCAATTTGACTTTTTGTTTGACAGCGGTCGTCGTAGATCTGATGAGTTTTCCCGGTAGCGGATGTATGGGGAAATAGAGTTGATGCTGATGATCGGATCAGCGGCGGCGGTGGTGGTGGTTCTGGTGAGTCGGCTTGCTGGTGGTGTCGCCGCTGACGGTAATGCCGCTGGTGGTCGTGTCGGTAAAGCCTGCAGTGCTGCGGCTGACTCTGCTGTAGTCCTCCCCACTGCTGTTTATTCCTCAGCGGTGCCGCAGGAATGTGTCAACATCCATAACTCAGATCACCTCGCGGCAACGGGAACAACCTGGGGGGCTCGCCTCAAAGACCTCTGGCCACCGCCTCCCTCTCCTCCCGGGACAGACGAGCTCTTTTGCTGCTCCTCGTCGCTCGCTCAGCTGCTCCTTCTTAAAAGTTTGAATGTGCCCGTTTGCATCCGAGCCGTAGCTCTTCACACACTCACACACTTCCAAAGCGATACACTGTTAACACACTAACACGCTGCTGATCTCTGCTCCGGACACACACACACACTCGTATCCTCACAGTATCTGGCGCGGTCCGCTGAGGTGCAGGGCAGAGGAGTTCTGAGTCAGAGATGCCAAACTGTTCAGCGCAAGATGAATAAATGAAAACAGGAAGTCAAAAAAAAAAAAAAGAACTAATGCTGTTTCTCATAAATTGTCCAGAGGAATCCACGCAAAGGCAGGCAAACAAAAAAAAAAAGGAGTCACACAATCCAGACTTTCGTTTCTTCTTCTCTTCTCTCTGTTTTAGTCGGCGCTGGTTTGAAGTTACTTGCGTGCGTGTGTGTGTGTGTGTGTGTGTGTGTGTGTGTGTGCGCTCTCGTCTTTCTGCCTCTCTGGTTGTACGTCTGTCAGTGAGCTGATCTCTCTATCTCTCCTGTGTCCTCGCCTCTCGGAGTCTGAGCGCTAGAGCGGTGCGCTGCCTCTCTTCTTTCCTCCTGTGTGTGGCTCCCTCTCCTTTGGCCCCCTCCCTCTTTCCTTTGCCTCCTTCTCTCACTCTGTGCCTCTCTCTCTCTCTCTCTCTCTCTCTCTCTCTCTCTCTCTCTCTCTCCTGTCTCTATCAGCAGTGTGCTCTGCTTATCTGGAGTTTCTCTGAGGTGACTGAATCTTGTCTCTCCTCTCACCTTATTTATCTGCTGCAGTTCCCCCAGATGTCATCTCTTAGTGTAATTGGATGTCTATGAAAACCACTTGGCTTTGAAGAGCTGTGTGCATTTATGTGTGTGTGTGTGTGTGTGTGTGTGTGTGTGTGTGTGTGTGTGTGGAGGGGGGGTGGGGGTGGGGGGGGGTTCTGCCCCACCCCATTTACTCTCCCCCTCCCTCTCCCCCTTTCTCTGTCCCCTCCCCTTCCCAGACCAAACCCCACCAGTTGAGCAGAGCAGGTCAGAAAAGAAAGAAAGAAAGCCTTCCCTTCATATCTCTCTCCTTTTCCCCCCCTGACACTTTTAGTCCGTCTCTCTCTGCTGTTTTGTTCTTGTGTTTCTGCCCTCTTGATAAGGTGTGTATCAGAATTGCTACATTTTATTATAGTCATTAATAATTCCTTGTGAGACCTAATTGAAACAAATGGCATTAAGAGAGAAGTGAGAGTTGTGTCATGACTCATAACTTTACTTCTACTCATCTTTTTTTTTAAAAACATGAACATTCACAACCACTGGCAGCGATACGCCAGAAACAGTCTTTGCTGCCAAGTCAAGCTCCCCTCAGCTGTTTTGACAGATACTATCTGGCTGACTTATTTATATATCACTTACCTGGATCATTTAAAGCTTAAGGTTCGGGTAAACGTCCTTTTGGTGTTTGGGGAGAGAAAGGCGGGGCCTTCCGTGTGTCGCTGCATTTCACCTTTCAAGAATCCAGGTCTGCCGTCTGGTCTCAGCATTGTTTCATTTCCTTTTCACATTGTCAGACAACAGCCATATCTCCGCCGCGGCCTCCTCCTCATCATCTCCTCCCCCTCTCGGTCGCCATCATCTCTTCTTTGGTTTCGGAGGTGGTTTGGTTTCACATGATGTTGGAGCTCCGTTTTTCTTTTTTGTATTGCTAACCCAGGTAAAGACAGGTTGGGCTGTTTTAGTCATCCTGTTCTACTCGTTTTCTCCCTACACACATTCTAGGTCCCCCCAGCCTGCATCTACCCTGCTTTAGTACTGCAGGAGTTTCCAAACAATTCTTCTTGGGGGGTGGAGCATCAGTACTGCAGCAGAGCAGTGCGCCCTCTGTAGCCAACCAGCAGTTTATTCGTTGGAAGTTAACAGCAGATATTGTTAGCCACCGCCAACAATCTGTCATTCACATCAACTTTACAGCCTTCGCTTTCCTGCCAAAGTCTTGACTCCGCAGGTGGCAAAGACTGATTTGAAAGACAGACCACTGTTGCGAGTTTGACTGGTCGATTCACGTTGTGGTATTTCTACATTTTGACGTATTGATTGATTGTATAACTTTCAGCACCGACTTTATAAAATTAGCTGTTGGAGAGCAAGTATATTGTGTGTGTCTCTGTGTGTTTGTTTTCACTATTTCGTGGGTCTGGACACATCTTCATGCGTTTGGGCATTTGAGGATATCGCCACTTCCGTTCGTTTCGCGCTGACAGGATTCAGAACCACGGACAGCGGTGTACGACGCGGCAGCTCGAAAGGCCGAACGCAACCGGAAAAAAAGCCTCGGCTCGGAACATCGGAAACTTTCCCCCGCGGCCGCGGCGAGCTCGGCGAACCATTTTCAAGTGTATTTGACAATTCCCCTAACTGAGTTTGGGATGAGGCTGTTTTCCAAGGCCGGTTTTTTACACTCGCTGACATCAGACGGTTCGAAAGCGATAAATACCAAAGTGTGGATATCCTGAAACGCGTACGTGAAAGAAGGTCTGGTGGTCTAAATGAATCTAGTGTGGCATAGGTGTGACGCAGACATCATTTACACTCTAAGACAACAACACTACACATACATTACACCTAAATAAAATACATTACACCTACATGTGTGTAACGCCTGTGTGTCCGTTGTAAGTCTGCAATTGTTGGTGTAATCTCAGAGCTATGGTCAGGTCTTATAGGCAGGCGCTGAACGTGCTGGTTTTCTAGGATATTGTTGATCGTGGGACTTCATACACTTTGAGTACGTGGGTATAATAACGTGAGAGTTGTAACTATGAAGGTGAAATCAATTCATTTGCTGAATACATTTCTAAAGCACACAGGTAGAAGATAGAAAGGTAGAAAACAGCGCATGGAGAAAGAACAGGGGTAAGATGGAGGGGAGAGGAGGAGAGACGAAAGGAGGGGAGTGGAGGAGAGGAGAGGTGTGGAGGAGAAAAGAGAAGCGGAAAGGAGAGAGGAGAGGAATGGAGGGGAGAGGAGGGGAGGGCAGATGAGGGAGGGAGAGAGAGAAAACATCTGGTCAGTGGCACTGTGGCTTGAATTCAGGGGTGTAGAATGACAACACACACGCACACGCACACACACACACACGCACACACACACGCACACACACATGCACACACACACACATGCACACACACACACAGCATGCAGCACATGGCTGGCAGCCTCTTACTAACACGCAGAAGATTTCAGCAGTTTTAACCTCGGTTATGTTGTAATATCAAACATCGATTACTATTGGACTGATTATCAATTACTGATCAATTATTGACTGATCTCCCCATTGTCTCACCCTCTAATCCTGTTGTTCTGTGTAACAGTCCTAACCAGACTCAGATGTTGGAAGTCAGTCGTCCGTGAGGGAAGAAATGTTTCGTCACACCAGAAAACAATTTGTTTTGATGCACCACATATTCAGCCTTCTTCTCTGAACTACTTAGGAAGGCTGTAGGGGCTTCCCTCTCTGGAGAGGAATGCCAATCAAATGTACTCGAAAAAAACCAACACGTGATTCAATGTCATCCTCACTGGAGTGTCAATCACATTTAATTGAAAAAAGCGTCTCAATGTGATGATTTTGCTGTATTGTTAATTTGTTTATCAGCTAGATAAAATGAGGAATATTTTTGGCTGCAACCACAAAAGCTTTTTTTTCCCCTCATTGGAAAGAAATGAGTCAGTCTTGTTGTCTGGTGGTTTTGGCTTCAACTACAATCGCAATCTGAGGCCTAATTTCAAGGTTCCGCAGAATAAGTGCTGATCTAAGGTCAGCACCCAGAGCAAATGACTGTGATCTTATTTATTCCTGAAGAGCAACTGCAGATCTACTCCAGATTCCAGATCAGAGGCTTTTGTGGATTCAAACTTTGATGAGTTGAGGAGTCGATCCCCTCTGGCTCCGCTGGTCGTGCCTTGGATAGGTCTTGATTGCTCATGCCTAGGAGGAGAACGCCATTAGGGACCAGCAGTTCAGCTCAATGATTCTAATTGTTTCATTGCGGTTGAGCTGGTGGCTTTAAACACATTATGGTCTTCAAACCAGTTTTGCTCAAATGGCACTGGCAGTTAAGTATAATTACAGACACATTAAAGCACTTATGGACAACAAGGAGGACTTACGATAAGCTAACTTACAGATGCACTACAGTTACGGTCAAGCTGCTGAATAGTTAACTGTCATAGACACTCGGCTGCATTCATTCTCAGTGAATGCAAAACATCAATGAAAAGCCACAGCACTTTGATTACAATCTCTTTTCAACGAGACCTCAATTTCACAGTAGAAGCATGTCAATTTACTTGCACCGCTCATACACAATAAATAAACACAGATAAACAGTAAAACAGAACAATTGTAGCATGATGAAGGTTATATTTCAAAAAATGCCTTTTGAGAATCTCATTCATTGCTTTTATGTGATCTTAAATTAGTCAAGGCTTCCGGTAAACATTTCTAAACACCACTTTATTCTTCCTAACACAGTTAAGACTGCATTATTGCAGCGATTCTATTGGATAATCGATGTACTGGATGCACTTGAAAAGGAAAACAAACATGGATCAGTGTGTGAACTGTGGTAATAAGAGAAACACGGGTAAACACCTCTTTCTCAAGCGACCTCAGAAGGTATGCCAGACCCCTCAGTAAAAAGACAAGGCCTTCAAATCACATAAACAAAGACGTTCTGAAGACATGAGACAGTGAAGTGGAACAATGAGACTGGTGCTTTGGTTTGAGGATGTTTTGTGATTTGCGTACCGCAGTATTTCCGATGGTCTGCTGATTCTGTAACCAGTCAGTTACTGAAGAATTACATTTACGATCCAGGACAGCCCACACTAACGCTAGTAATGTCTGTTGCCTCCCAGTTAATGGAGGTGAGACCTGCTTTGAGCACAATCATCACATACTAGGGTCTGTGGTTTCCGCTATTGGGGTGACGTTTTTCCAGAAATTAATGAAACTATCCAATCATAGGAATTACTTATGTGAATTTTTCTTTTCGGTCACACATTTTTTCCTTTGACTATTACATGGAGGCAGCACAAAAAAATTTCTTGTGGTAATCATTGAAATTAACTCTATGTGATCAGTCAGAATAAATGTAACTGACTGAATGTAAGACTCAGAAGCCTAGAGGGTCATCTCCAATGGAAAGACAACGTAGAGATCAGTCTATTTCAAGGATGCTGTTCTTCTTCAAGCACTGTCGTCCCCCTAAAACTCCACAGAGGAAAAGAGTAGTTTATCTCCGAGGGCTATGTTGAAAATTATGACTCACAATGAAGTCATAACAAGGCAAATTATACATATGAAGGAAAGTGCTGCCATACTTTGGTTTTTTTAGACAGTAAACCTCCCATCTGTGAAACAGACAAAACCCCCTGACATCTGCCTTACAGATATATCCATACACCAACAGCACTGATACCATAATAAGCCATACAGTCAAACAAACAACACTCAGAAACATAAACTTTACAGCGGATATAGGGTGTGTATACACCAGGTGTTAATTATATTTGATGCCCTTGTTCGCCCGAAAAACGATTGATCTGAAATATTTTTTTTTTTTTTTTCTTTTTTTGATTGTGTTTGATGGATATGGTCAACATAAACTAATTTCAAGTAAAAAGGCTTGATGTACCTTGAGATAATGTTGTGGGTACTGTCACTGTCAATGGAAACACTGCATTCAAACCATAGAATTTGAATGGCTGGAAGGGACACCTTTTCCATGGCAAACTCCTTTGGTACAAGTGCAGAAGCAGCGGTTGTTCTTGTGTTTTGTGTTCATGTTCAGAAATGATAGAGGTCAAATAGTCTGATACAAAACAAATCAAAAAGCCAGCATAAATCCCCACTGTCAATCCCCAATCTCGGGATGATTGTACTGATGAGTTTGTTTACATTTTAAAGTGTTGTCTGTGCAGCACTGCTTGACAGCTTCTCACAGCACCGCTTCTTGATACAAGCTGAGATAGCTTCCATGCAATTTGAATGATGTTACGGTGCATGGAAGTGATTATTGTGCGGCTCATGCAGGAGACTCAAAACGCCGGAATGTTGAACACAACTGCCACTGGAATGCTGATTCAGATGATACATTGCCATGGTAACGAATCACTTTCCTGCATCTTGTACACCAAACCAATGTTCCACACGCTTCACACTCTGACAGTCTGCTTAAATGTGCCAACCGATTTGGGGATTGCCCCTTCTATCGCTCTTTGATCCTGTGGGAATTTTCCTTCAGTTGAGACATTGCCTTCCTTCACTCTGTATTGATGCAAAGCTGCATTATGTAACTTTTTTGATGTAAAAGTACAAGCGCCTTATCAGTACACCATACCTCCAACCCCAACAAACCACGAAGATGAAGAAATTTAGGTCCAAACAGTTCCCTTCCGCTGCCACTTAACTAAATTAGTGCAGATTTAACTGATACTGATTCTTTTTGATCAACAATTGTAATAATGAATCTTACTGTTCAGCCGAATACAGTAGCTAGAGCAGCTACAGCAGCTCTCCAAACAAACTGCTTTCTTCTCCTCTCCTCTCCAAAATGTGACCATAACGGATAAAGTCAAGCTGCTCTTTCAGGGAGCATGAAGAGGATGGCATCTGCTGTTTTAACATACAACATGGAGACATATCTTGTGTTAGATACATCCATCCACACCACTCCTGGACACACCTCTCCTCTTCCTGTCTTCACCTTGTTCATTTTGAACAATCTCAATTTTTTTCCACCATACTGCCAGCCATGTCTATCTCATACCGCTAGTTGAGCAAAGACCTGGGTCAGCAGAGGTGGCTGGTCTCCACTGAAATATTGATGTAGGGACTGGGAGTGTTGGTTCTAGGTAAATAATGCAACAGGTGGATTAGTTCTGGTTTCAGAGAAAGCGAGGGATTGGATGAATTAATGATTGCGGAGCTCCTTCCATCCATCTATTGGATGGGAAGGAAATGAAAGGAAAGAGACGGAGAGAAAGAGAATGCCGATCTCACAAAGTCACGTTCACTGACACATCTCCGTTGACACCTACTGTTTTGGGTTACACAGCAATTAAACTACAACTGTAAGAAAAACACAAGGTTATGGTTTAAAAGTAAGTGCCTCCTAGTTCTGAGGGATGTTCCTCACATATTACTTACAGCTGGAGGCATCCGAATCATTTGAGGTATTTTGCATTTTGTTGCACTATGTCTTAGCCTTAGGACACTTTTTTGTTTTTTTGTTTTTTTAGATTGACTGCAGCTGTAACATTAATATGACTTGTCTTCGGCAGTTTGCATATAAGCGTTTTTTTGCATGTTTTTTTAGCATGTAGTTAACGTCTCATACCTAATCTATTGTGGACCGTCACTTTTAAAGTCCAGCAATAATTTACTGCATTACTGCATGATTTTAGCATGTACCTAACTGAAAAGTCTTTCACATGACCACAATAAAGCCTGACATTCAGCATTAACTGGCACCTCTTTCACTATGGCCAGGACATGTATGGTAGTGAGAGGGAGAGAGAGAGAGAGAGAGAGAGAGAGAGAGAGAGAGAGAGAGAGAGAGAGAGAGAGAGAGAGAAGAGAGAGAGAGAGAGAGAGAGAGATAATTGTCTTTGATGATTGATGATGTTCATGCCTTCCTTGTTTATTTCACCAGGCAGGAAGTCGAAAGCAGAGAGGGCCTGTGACCAATCAACGGTCATCATTAAAGGGGGGGGGGGGTGATTTCCAGAACCTATGAAACATTGACTCGTTAGAAGGCGGGACAAGTGCGAGCCAGTCACAAGTTCACCTGACAAATCCTCTGTAGGGGACAGGCCCACTGAGCGACGGCTATGACCTGTGCTATGCTATGACTGCTATGACGTGTCGGACTGCGTCAGGAGGTAAAATGGAGGCCAGGTGTGTGGTGCAAGAGCTGCGACTTACGGGTTATTAGGCCAAAATGCTCCCAGACCTTTCCTATGTGGAGAACATCCTGCTCTAGACTTCACACTGTAGCAGACTGTTTCATTTTGAAGATACCCTTCAACACTCACTTCCCCGTGCCTCCACCGCAAACGCATACACCCAAAGACGTATACACTACATGCACATGCATAAACACAAACACATGCTGACACGCAAAACACATGCACACATACACTAACCCATACATAGAGGTCAGATGAGGGTGAGAGGTTAGAGGAAAGAGTGAGACATGGGAAGTTCTATCAGTGCCTTGCTAATGTTACTGAGGCTATTGTAACCACCCTCCCCCACCCACCCACCCACCGCTGCCACCACCATCACACACACACACACACACACACACTTATCACCCTACCACCCCCACTCTCCTCCATTACCTTGGCTGTAGTTGGAACCAGACACCTGTCCTGTGCCGTGCACTTAGGTTGGATTTCAGGTGTCAGGTTTAACTGGGCCAAAATTCACAATTCTGAGGAGACACTCGTGTGTGCACACTCTACTGCCCGCCCCCCTGCACACACTCACCACCACACACTCCTTTTGGGGTGTGTGTGTATGTGAGTGTGTGTGTCTGTAAATAGTTGTTTTCAGCCCACCACACCTCAAGGCAGTTTTTCTGTCAAACCCAACAGTTCCTCATAGCCGTGCACATATATGCATACTTCCTTCCATATGTGTCGTGCAGGTACAGGGCTCCCATCCACCAGCTCCCCCTCTGAACACGTCAGTCAGGAGGACAGAAGAGGAGTTGAAAGGCGGTTATGTCTGGGCTATGATGAGAGAACAAACCCAGCCAGACAAAACCCTGTGATGTGGTGCAGCCATCCAACCATCCACACGTAGACAATACAGAAAACTCAAAGCCCTGCAAACTGTATTCTGTCTAGACACGCTAACAGACCAAAGCAAAAATAGTCCATACGAAACTGTCAGAGAGAATGAAGACAATTAGTTAGTAGATAGGACAAGAACAAAAATGTATTTGAAAATGCTTTGAAACTACTTTGAAGCACTTGAGGTGCACTTAAATTAATCTGTTAAGCACTTGTGTCAATAGTGGGAGCTTCCCTTTTATCAGGGACCAAGCAGTAACGGCAGCAACACAAGGATCATTTTTAGATAAGGCTTTATTTCACCAAATCAAATGTTCAATCAAATAGAAAAAGTTGCATTTGTTTATGTTTTATGGGGCGGCTGTGGCTCAGTGGTAGAGCAGGTTGTCCACTGATGACAAGGTTGGGGGATGGGCTGCTCGATACTGTCGCGATCTTTTCAACACTCACAGCGCCAGAACGACGTCCCGAGATATGTTTTAATACACGATCATAAACACCTTCAGTTATTGATCATAAGAATGGTGTATTACCACTTGACCAAAGAAACTAGATCATAACAGCGTGACAGATGTACAAGACTCAACGCTCTCTCAGCTGCTATGACTGCAACTACCACCAGATGTCACCGTCGAGTAAATGTTTCGAGCGTTTCATAAAGCATCGACTCAAATGTTTCAATTGTGTCGGTGCTTCGGAAAGCCTCGTTCTGCACATCTTCTGGACCTTGAAGGAGAACAGCATCCAGCCCACGGTCTGAGGCATCAGTCTGCAGGATGAATGGTTGTTGGAAGTCAGGGCAGTACAACACAGCTCATTGCCTACTGGATGTCCTTGAAGGCTGTTTCTGTCTCTTCTGTCCAAGAGAACTGACTGGGCCTTTTGGGGTTGGTCATGTCTGTAAGCAGAGCAGCTCTGGCAGAGTAGTTAGGTATGAATTTGTGGTACCAACCTGACATGCCGAGGAAGGACTTGAGCTGGGTCCTTGTTCGTGGGAAGTGGGCAGGACTGGATGGCCTGAACCTTCTGTCTTCAATCTGTGGCTTGATGGCGCCCTTTCCAATGATGTAGCTGAGGTACTCTGTCTCAGCTTTGGCGAAGGTACACTTGGCAGCGTTGACAGTGAGTCATGCAGACTGGAGACACTCAAAGACCACTTGGTGCTTTAGGTGTTACTGTAAATAACAATGTCATCCAGATAGGCCAAGGCAAAATCTGACAGACCACACAAGACTCTATCCACAAGTCTTTGGACAGTAGCAGGAGCTCCATGTAATCCAAAAGGTATAACTGATCCGATCCCCAGGGGGTTCTGAAGGCTGTCAGCTCACAGGATGACTGTGTTAAAGGGACCTGCCAATAGCCTTTACACAGATCAATGGCTTACGACTTTCCCAGTGTTGGATACGAGTCAAATTTGGAAATTGCATTCAGATATCTGAAATCATAGATCATCAGATATCTGAAACCTGATTGTGCTATCCTTTTTAGCAACCAAAACAATGGGGTTGCACCATTCACTTTTAGAGGGCTCAATGATGCCAAGGGACAGCATATAGCATCTGTCTTCAAAACAATGTCATGCTGCACCACTGTTGTACGACCAGGGTTTTCCTGAAACACATCTGGCATACAGAGAGACCTCACCTGTGACTCCTGAGCCTTTGAGAGGAGATCCATGTTTGGCACTGAGGGGGTAAGTATCGGCAAATATTGCTCTTCCACTTCCTCATCCCTCACACAGGTTTTTCCACAGTTGTAGGAATCCACTCCTTCAGCAGGTTGTGTAGGATCCTAGCTGGGTGACTCTGACCTGGAGTGGAGATTTCATATGTGGTATAGCCTAGTTTTCTAATTACCTCAAAAGGTCCTTGCTACTTAGCCAAAAGCTTGCTCTCCTCTGTAGGCAGCATCACCACACCAGCACTTTCTGGCCAGGCTCGAAACCTCTCTTGCTGACTGGTCATACCAGGCCTTCTGCTTGAGCTGGGCAGCTGCCATGTGTTCTCTCTCATGTGAAGAACATAAGAAACAACATTAATGGGTTCTTTGCTGCACTGGTTTCCCTCCCACATATCTTTAAGGAGGATTAGTGGACTTCTTACCCCATGAACAAAGAGCAACTCAAATGGTGAGAAGACAATAGAGGCTTGTGGCACTTCTGTAAGCAAATAACAGGGAAGCCACTGGTCCCAATCTAGACCAGCATCATTAAAAAACTTACAGAGCATCTGCTTAAGTGTCTGGTTAGTTTGTGGGTGGTATGGAGTAATTCTCAAACCTCTGATTCCCAGCAGTTGGTACACATCCTTTAGCAGCTTGGACATGAAGTTGGTACCCTGGTCAGTAGGTATCTCCTGGGGAAAGCCAACCCTTGAAAAGAACTGGACAAGACAAAACGCTACAGGCTTTTTTTTAACTGACTTCAGGGGGAAGACCTCTGGGTACTTTGTAGCATAATCAGTAATGACAAGCATAAATCTGTTTCCTGACTTGCTTCTCTCTACAGGGCCAACGACGTCTATACCAAGATGTTCAAATGGTGTACTGATCACTGGAAGAGGCTGGAGGGGGACTCTGGTGGGAAGTTTTGCAGAGGTTTGCTGCAACTCCGACAGAATTGGGCTACATCTTTGCGTAAACCAGGCCAGTGAAAATGACATATGCAAGCTGTTTTATGTTTCCCTAGGTGGCCAGCCCAGGGAATGGCCTAAAGCAAGCACTGACTCTCGGGCTACTTAAGGAACCATCAGCTGTTTGCCTGACCTGTGTTGACGGAAAAGGATAGGACATACCCTTCTTCAGAGCCATGCTCAGAATCAGCTCTGTAGTGAAATAAGATGAAAGCACCAGTCTGACTTTGGCCATCGACAAGCCACTGCAATCCTTTCAAAGGTAATGAAATGTTCAATATCATCTGAATCAGTTAATTTTTTAAGTTTAGGCTCTGAAACCGAAACTGACCGTACTGAGAGTCAGAGGTCCTGCTGGAGGACCTCTGGTGGAGAAGCAGCCTGTGCTGGAGAGCTGACCCGGTCTATATTACCAAGAGGACTCTGCTGCAGGAGGGATGACTCAGTGCTTGGACCTCCAATTGGAGGAGACTGAATTGGTGTTGAAGTGTCTTGAACCTCTGCTCTTGACGTGTCACTTCCTGTTCCCATCTAGCCGACCGCCTCCAGTTCTGCTCCCTCTTCCTCCTCGTGGCATTCTGGCACAAAAAGAAGGGTAAAAAAAAGCAAAACTCTTGTGTCCTCTACTGAAGATCCCACCGCTGCCACCAATGCCACTTTTATTTGTTTGTTTTGTATATTTTATTTATGTTTTCAAATATTTCAGTTATTATTTGAGAAGATTCAAAGCGCTACATTGTTATTTCTAGACATGTCAGACTGACATCCTCTCACCACTATATTCACTTCCTCAAATACCACTACTCTCTCAAGTACCACTAAAGTACCCCTGTACTGATGCAGGACAGATGTTAGTTTGGAGGTATCTACAGCTGACATCTACGACTGCTACCACTAGAACCCTTAAAGCAGACATTCAAAATAATTCCTCTGTCCGTTATACAGAAGTGACATACTTTGGCTTTGAGGAGTGGTACTGCATTCTGTGTTGGGTCTAAATTGGTTTGTGATGGTTGACTGATGATACAAGTTGTCATTTGTCCGTAATATCTGTGGTACAAGTTTGTGCAAGGCAGACGTGAACACCTGTGATCATGTGCTCTGACTTGCTCTGATGCCATGCTGGGGCTCACAACAACAAATGACTTGGCATTGTTTACAGTGTTAGAGCTATCAGAGGCTCTGTCACACACACACACACACACACACACACACACACACACACACACACACACACACACACACACACACTAGCCCAGTTCCAAAACCACAACACTTACCCCAGCACTAATCCCATGTCTATATTAGTGTTTTCTCCTGTTTAGACTCTCCTGTAATGACAGGGCCAGTAGACATTAGACTGGGTAGCACATGAAAGCAGGCAAACGCTTCATCATCTCGACAGTCTGTTGCCGCTAATGAGGGCAGCGAGTCTGGGGCTTCCCCTTGTCTAGTTGTTGATGCCTCTACTCATGTCCCTATAGAAGTGGTCCCTCAGATGTCTTGATTGAAGGTTTTTGTATGTTAAGCGCTATAGTAGGTGTATCGTATTGGGTAGATGGCAAATATAAACACTGCTGCACATGACAGTAATATATATTTAATCACATTGGGTAGCCACAACTCTTAAATGTGAATGCTGATCTTATCTGAGCAAACTGAAGAAACTAACACAGACAGTGACATTCTATTCCGTGACAGTGAAAGTCCTTACGCCAAGGAAGGATCCCCCAACATATTTGTGAAAATTTCAAAGGGCTCTTCATATGGTGGCCAGTGCAATTGGCATATCGTCTTCTTTGCCTTTGTCTATCAGAATGTGTCGACTATGGCCAAGTCACTCATATGGAGGCAGAAACACACAACTGATATTGCCTGTTCTCTCTCTCTCTATGAGTATGCAATGCCCTTTTCCAGTCTGTAAAAATGTGCCTGCTGAGGCCAAGTCCCTCATATGGAGGCAACAACACACGAAGATCTTTGATGTTTTGGATGCGGACCCAACTGAGTCCACATGTTTCCCAAAGAGATGATTAATGGCTATTAGAACAGAAATGGATTAACAAGCACCACCGCAATATGGGTCATGAACTTTTCACAGAACAAACAAGCGTGTCACATCAGACGTGTTTGTATAGTGGTTTTGATTTTTTGGTCTTGTCTAGGATGTTGATGAGCGATGAGGCAACATGGGAGCTTCCCAACAAAGAAAGGGGGGTGTTGGTTGAATTATATGATTATTCTAGACTTGTCACTCCCTGGCAATGATTTGTTACATTACTCCTTATATCACATTTCAGTTACACCTCCAAAATGAACAATTGCATCCTCCCTTATCTTCAAAAACTGTGATGACTCAACAGATTAATAGAGTGCAGCGTGATGTTATTATTCCAGAGGTGATATCTTGTAGGGAACTGACAGGGAAGAGTCGATAATCAGGTCTTACAAGTATGAACTTGTGCATTCAATTGAAAGTAAACTACTTTTTTTGATTGACTGCAGCTGTAACATTAACATGACTTGTCTTTGGCACTGGCTACTCAAAGCTAAACTAACAAATCCTGTCCTCCTGTAATGTATGGATCTTGTGGATATTAGTGGCAAATGTGGTAGTCTAAGTATACTAATGCTAAAAGACATATCTAATTAACCAGCGTTTACGTTAAATCTGAATCCTTAACAAAATAATGCACTATGATGTTATACTATGTCATATCATAGAGGTTTGTCAAGCTACAGAAGTGAGTAAACTATTCTGCAAATTAAAAAGTGAGTAAACTTAGTTCAGGTGGTTTTACCTTCCATTACATCACTAATAATCACCCACTAACAGAAAATTGTTACCTGTCCTGGCCATTCCATTGCTTGAAATATTGCAGTGTTATTGTTAATGGGGATCTGGGAATTTCATCTTGTTGCAGTTACTCTGGAAGAGGGGGTCAGCTAAATGCCTAAATGTAAATTATAAAAATGGTTTAATTATGCTTTTTTTTCACTTTCAGTTATACATTTCTTGCAAATGGGACACACAAAACTATAGAACAATTGATTTGTTATTATGGGTCACATAAGCTTTTGATCTTTGTTAATCTGCTGATTCATGATTGTGACAAGTGGGGTGTGGATAAAGTGTTGGCTGAGAGGGAGAGCCAGGAATGGCCCAGCTGGCCAGCAAATTAACTTCTCCCTACTTACATACTATTAAAAGCCAGACTGAGGATATGGTGGAGAAACAGGGAGGCATAATCACAAGTGTGGAACAGATAATATCCACACTCACCTTGACAGTGTACAGGTTTGAGAATTCCCAGCGCTGCTCCAACTTGAGACTTGTAGGAATGTTACAGCCTTTTCAGAGGAATCACTGGCAGAGGCCCTGGGAAAAGAGCACTTTCCAACAAAAAACATCCTGGAGAGCCCACAGACTTCCAGGAGGCCACCACCAGACTCCTCAAAAACAGAAATTTGTAAATCATATGGATAAAATCCATATCATGACAGCTGCGCGCACCAAAACCAAGGTGATGTTTAGAAACCACCAGGTTCGCTTCTATGCTGACTTCAATCAGGGTGGAAAGAAAGAGAAAGAAAACACAGCTCCACAAATGAGGGATAAACTATTCACCGCATATCGCCTACAAAGGGTAGACCAACTGTCAAGACAGTTGAGTTGGCTTGGGTTTGGACCGCCGAGGTCCCTCCGGATCGCTGCGCCACGTGTCTATCCGGCGGTCAATCTCACAACGCTTACCTTCACTCAAGAAGAAGACCCCAAGATGCCACACCTACTTCTACACATGCTCACCCCAGGCCACATTTTTCCATGAGAGAACCATAGCCTCAGACGTGGAGGTGCTGATCCTCATCCTGACTGAGATGCTATCCTAATGTCACCGAACCGGTCACTCTCCGGACCTCGGCTGCACCTTCTTATCCCGTCTACTAACATCACAAACAGGACAGGAGACAAAGCGTACCCTTCTCAGAGTCTGATGCCCACCTTGAATGATCACCTTGAATGCTTTTGGCTACAGAATCATTCAATGATCCAGGTGAATTGATGTAGGTGCAGTATGGCATTTCCAAGGGGTCCTCACATGCAGAAATATCCCCTATGGCATTGGAGGTAATCAAGTAGTTCTTCAAATAGTAATGGCTCCATAAAGCTCTGTTAACCCACTGAGAACCTCTGAAGAACTGACTTTGGAGGGAACTACAAACTACAAACTTCCACATTCCCACACGCCTGCTTCCCTCTGTTCTCTGTCTCTCTCAATCTGTCTCTCCCTCTCCATTTTTCTTTCTTTACTATGTTCAGGGTTTATAGGGTCCCTTGGGTGCATGACCTGAGCTCCTCTCACTGATAAATCAGACTCATCCATCTAAAGGGACCACACAAAACACACTCGTAGCCCCTGGACACTTTCTCTTTGAACATGGCAAGACGTCTGTGAAGTTCCCACACACAAAACACACTTATACATTTACAGTGTAAATGAGAAGACAAGTATGTGTCCACTCGTGTCATAACCACTCTCTCAGGACTTTGACAGACGAGCGATGAACCACTTTGACAGATAACATTGGGTTGGGAAGAGGCATTAAACCGATTTGAGAAATAATGATAATAATTCTAATGATTATTGGGATCCTGAGGGTTTGCATGGTGCTAACCTCACCCAGTTCCCATCGAGGCTAAAACAAACACACGTGATCTGATGACTACTCAACCTTTCACTGATGGAGAGTACAGTGCTCTTTGTATTGTCGGTTTGAAACCTCATTATATCGTGTCTGATTGCGGTTTTAATCCCAACCTTGACACTGACGGGGCCACTCGACCGAGGCAAGACATCCGCTGTCTCAACAGGAGGGAACTGGATCACAGCCCACTTTCAGTAGCACCGTAGCTTCCTCTAAAATTGAGTTTCTACCCCAGTCTCAACTCATGAGTGGACTCACACACTCAACCCTGTAACATATACATTAGGTGGTAAGTGAATGGTGCTGCCTGTCTAATGGATGCTTACCCTGGAATATGGTACAAAGGATCACACCCTCTGTATTGCTAACTAGATAGATAGATTTATTTGACTAAATTTAAAACATACATGACAGGCTGATCAACATTCAGGCTCCATATAAGATTTTATAAAATTATCAAGGATTAAAATACACAAAAAAGCCCAAGGGCTTATTTCCATTGTGGTCCTCAATCACAGTACAAGATGGCAGATTGAATAAGAAAGTGTCAAGCAAGAATGACATTAAAGACATTTTGAACATGTTGAACATGAACAAGTGTATAAAAAATAGAGTTTGAGTTAAACTCTTGAGTTACTATTACTTAATTAAAATGCTATCACTTTTTTATTTTTTTATTTTGAGAAATAAATCACACTTTTAGATGTGTTAACATGTTCAAAATGATTTCAAGTGATGTACCATTAAAGACAACAATGCGCATCATCAAATTATAAGTTGCTTAGGTTTAAAACATAAGGTTGAAAGCCTTGTAACAGCCAATGTCCAACAAGCCTCCATCTCAGCATGTAGGGACCTCCAGCAGTAGAGAAGTCCTCTGGCCATGCCAGCTCAGTTAGCTCAGTAGGAGAGGGTGACACAGCATGTCATAGGAACTGGTCGGCAATTTCAAAGTGTTTCTGTCAGCCCTCATTCTCTGTCTGTCTGTCTATCTGTCTGTTTGTCTGTAAGTCTTTCTGTCTGCTTGTCTTTTTTTTTTTGCCTGGATCTGTCTGGATCTCAGCCCTTTTCCACTCTTTTCTTCCTCCTTTTTACTCTTTCTGTCTCTTTCTGTCTTTCTGTCTCTCTCTCTCTCACACACACACACACACACACACACACACACACACACACGTGCACACACACACACACACACACACACACACACACACACACACACACACACACACACACACACACACACTTACACACATTTGCATTGTTCCACAAAAGCTATAGCAATCATCAGTTAATAACATTATTTGCATTGTTCAATTCTAGACCCAGGTCTATCCAGAACTCAATTTTCCCAGCATGCTCACTGGTTCCACTGTCAACCAAACAGATGCTCTTTTATGTCACTTATCCTCGCTGTGGTAAATCCGTCAATATGTCTGATGTTATATATGTCTGTCCACATATCCACCACCTCCAGCCACTAGCGTGAAATCAAGAGGAGTCTACTTGATGTTGGGAGGTGGAAAAAGGGAAAAAGGGTTGATGTTGGGGTGGTATGATACTATGACATTCAGATGGCTCTTTGCCCTGAGAATAGTCTGAAACCAGTTGAAACTGGAATGTAAGGATTGGTTTATTGGTAATTGCCACACATCGGCCGAATAGATCAATAGATACATGAGCATTCTGCCAAAAAATAATTCAGTCAAATTGGCAACCACAATATGTTTCATAGTTCTTGATGAAATTGCCTTTGACTAACTTCATTCAACACCTTGTTTTTTTCTAAATGAGGGTGATCACATCCAAATTTTTAAATGTTGTGGCTTCAGACCGGGTATTCCCTGGACAAAGACTTCTTAAAATATTACATGAAAAAAGGAATTGCCCTTTAAGCAGCAAACGATAGTGGGAAAGGCGGTGGGTTGTGATATATTGAGGTAAGCTTTTGGGGGTTACGCTTGTGTGTGGGGAGGGGAGGAGAACTGAGCCAAATGGGGGAGGAATCGGGGAAGTTGAGGCTGTGATATATGCAACAAGGGTTGATGTCATGAAGCCAATTTTCTGGGAGATAAAGAGAAGAGGCAAGTCTGTTATCCCAGAAACATGGAGTGAGAGAGAGAGAGAGAGAGAGAGAGAGAGGTTAAATGTAACACAAATCTATCTATCTATTCTTAACCTCAAGCTGTCGTGTTTGATTCCAGTCAACAGAGAAATTCCCTTGTGCTTGTAGTACATTATACAACATAAATTGATTGAATTGATTTTGGTATTTAAGTATAAGTTTGTTTATTATTATTATTATTATTATTATTATTATTATTATTATTACTATTATTATTGTTATATAAAGTGTGTGATATATCATCAGAATCAGGTTTATTGCCAAGTATGTTTGACTTGATGTCCTGGTGCATAACAATGAACAATATAGCAAGAGAAGAATAAAAAACAAGAATAAAAACAAGTACTCTAAAAAGCAAAGGTCAAAAATACAATATAAAATAGAAAACTTCACACTAAAATATATGAAAAGATATTATAAGAAATAAGAAAAAAAATAATAACAATAAAATAAATGTTCCATATATATGTTCTGAAAATTAAAGAGCTGTGCATTTTTGTGCATGCATTGGTTTATTTTTATTATGATATAGAGAAGGGTCTTGATAGTGTTGCAATACTACAGTGCTGTTCCATTTCTTATTTTGTCACTCCCTTGCAGACCAGAGAGACCTTGTAAAAGTCCAGCTGTGAAGACGAATTCCAGAGCTTCCAGGAAAAACACTATCAGACAGCATTAGCCCAAATAACGTTGTTGATTAATCATTTACTAACAGGCTCTGACGTCGCTTCATATGAGAGACATCCAAAGGCTGAGCATTACTCACACCGCCTGGTGTTTCTGGTCACACACACAAATATGTATGGACGTGCACACTCATACATGCACATGCGCGCACACACACATACACACACACACACACACACACACTAAGTACTACTTAGAACACTTACATGTGTGCATAACTCTCTCAGGCTCCCTTGGCCTTTTACCTGATTGTAACTTGCAGACCAAGTTTGGTTTGTAACTAAACCCCTCTCTCCTCCGTACATCTGACATCCACAGCCCCAACAGGTGACAGAGACAGAGAACATGAAGTGGAAGAAAAGTTAATTTGAGGTGTTTTTCCAGCAAGACATTAACCCTAGTCAGATAAACGGTGATTAATTGAACTAATCTGAACCACATGGTTAAGCTGCTGTAGGCCCTAATGAGAACTGAACCTAAGGGCCAGATCTTCTAGATCTTCTTCATCACTGTAAGTACATATAGATGAATTGCCTCCACAACATCAATGGATCAAACCAATATCAGCCTATTGGATTACTGAACTTACAGTAATGATGATTGCTTTTTACGGAGAGCGAGAGAGAGGGAGAGAAAGAGACAGACGGAGGGAATAAAAAAAGGAATTTGATATCTATTTCTCAGTAATCCTTTGTGTGATGACAGCATTATTTTCATGTTGGTGTTTCCCTTGTTACAGTAAACCAGAACATATGTACTTAGTGTCGTTTGTTTGTGCTTGTAATTAAAGACCCGTCATTTAAATACAGCAAGGTCTCCCAAGGCCAAGGCACACACACACACACACACACACACACACACACACACACACACACAGAAAAAAGTCTGCACTATAAAAACTCAATAAATCACTGTAATTATTCTCAGACGTGTGCTGGGGGAATACCTCAAAGACCCGCATCACTGTCATTTAAGCACATGGGTGTATAGTGGTAGCTGAGAAGCTATGGAAGAGGATTAGGGCCACATGTGAAAAATGTATTTGAGTTCTGAGTTTAAAGTCAGAATTCTCAAAACTCAGAACTCAAATACATTTTTCACATGTGGCCCTAATCCTCTTCCGTAAGAAGCTGAGTATATTTGAATGTAAAAAATATCAACTTAAGGGAGTGAAATGCTCTGGATGAAGCGTGTAAGCTCACCTCATCCTCATAGTAATTACACTGATGTGTGAAAAGTGTGAAGTCTAAATATTTGATGGTATGCCCCCTAAAATAAGGGGAAGTGATACAAAATTATACATGTTAACTAAGCCCAGCCAAAATAGATAACTTGGTGAAGCAGGAGTACGAATTGTTTTTTTAAAATGTGAAGAAAAAAAACACAAGGACTAAGGCTGAGTTGATTCAGCCAATCTTACAAATTCAGCTGGGTAAAAAAACGTACTCAGGTCTGCTGAACAACAGTCTGTCCATTCCAGGGCCCTAGGCCAGAGGAGAGTAATCAATTTCAAGTGAAATAACGTGGGTGGAACTTGAATCATTGGAAAAATTCAAAAGAGGATTCCAAATTTGTATTGGAAATCTTGAGAAATCTTTTGGACTTCACTGAGGTGAGCCTAAGTATTCTGTCTCTCTGAAAGGTGAGTACACCGTACTAACTAACGGGATTCAGTTTCTTGCATTCTAGAATTTTCCGCCTCCTCTATTGTCTCAACCTTGTAATTACACATTAAGAGCGAATGTGATCCGTTTTACACAAAGCAAAGGCCCTATGTCATCTGAGCAAAGGATTAATCTTGATTAAAGCGTTGGAAACCTGTAATCCAGATTTGTGTGTGTGTGTGTGTGTGTGTGTGTGTGTGTGTGTGTGTGTGTGTGTGTGTGTGTGTGTACGTGTTCGGATATTTAAGGTTATATTCTAACATCGTGTAAAACATGATCTGATATTAAAATGGAGAACCTTAATCCTCCTTAAACATCAAAACTGTAGCGTTTATGCCACACTATCCTCAGTAGTATTATTATATGTATTATTATTATTATTATATATATATTATATATTATATTATATTATATGGTAGTAAAGAAAAGCTAAAAGTTATATTCACAAACTTTCAATGACTATTAATGAATATGGTCATGGAAAGTTTGTGAACTCTTTTTACTCTTTTTACGATGCAATCCTTTGCTTTTTCTCAACTGAAATAAAGGATCTATATTTACCGATCTCATCTGGCTTCAGCTCCAACGGACAACGCCATTGGAGAATGCGTAGGACCGTATTTGCTGAGCTGTGCTAATGTAGCTGCGTGTGTAAAAAGCGCCAATTCTGTATGCAGAAGCATTTTGTACGCGTACTGTTTCCTGATACTCACTGTTCGGTTTTTCAAATAATATTGTACCCCCAAAAATTATGAGTCTGTGTCCCATTGTAAATCTCTTGATGGATGAAACTCACACAGTTTAAGAGTAGGAGCTTTGCAAGGACCTCTGAAAAGATAAACAAAAACATCCTTCCACAGTGCAGCTAGTAACTGAAATAATAATAAGTGTAATAATTCTTCTTTATTGGGGGGGGGGGGGGGGGGGGGGGTGACCAGTCAAGGCTGCATTGCACCCCTACTTTTAAAAGCTCCATATCAGAGAGTGTGAACCCATTTAGAGACTCCGACTCGGGAGTGTTTAGTCTGAGAGCTCGACTCCACCATCTGCTTTACAGCTGCCAGTTAGAGGGTCTCATTAGAGCAATGATGATATCCAATCATCTCTGCTACATTAACACATCCAATCACATCGGGCTGAGGGCTCGTGGAAGGAACTGCGACCGTCGAAGGGATGTTATTAAATGGATCGGCGGTTAAGGTTCAGAACATTTTGCTCATTATCCTGATACTTACAACATAATTTAACTCAATAACGATGTTTCTGAGTGAAGAGAGAAGAGAGAAGAATTTGGGGGTTTTCTCATCATGTTTTTTTCTCTAACACTGATATGTGTGACGTGCCCATACAGTATAGTGGTTCTCAGTGCTAACAGTTTTTCTACTACTTGTCTGGACTGGGTTTCCTAATCATATTAGACTTATTTTTATTGTATTAAAATGACCTTCATGGTGATGTAATGACACGTTACAGACAAAGCAGAGTTGAGAGAGTGTCATCTCCGGGGGACGTTTCAGGCAAAACAGCAGCAAGAAGTTGTGAAGTGTCAACCTTGTCTCATTTTCATCATCTTGTCATGTCTCTCCCCATTCCTGCTCCTCCTCCTTAACCTACCCACCCCGTACTTCACACCGTTCCTAATTATCCCTCTCATTGTGCCCCACCCCCTACACACACACACACACACATACACACACACACACACGTCTTGCTCCTGCTGATCTTCCTCCTCCTTTCCCCTCACTGCACATCAACATGTTGGCTAACACCCCACAGCCCTGACACGAGCTGCTCCTGTGTTCTGCCCCGTCTTCCTCCTCCACTTTCCCCCTACTATCCCCCCCCGACATCAGTCATCTTTTTCTTCTGCCCTCTCTTCCTCCTCCTCTTCCTCCTCATCTTGTCTCCCTCCCATGCCCCTTAGCCCTGACACCAGTCCTCCTTTGAAGTCCTCTTTTAAGAGCACAATTAACCCCCTCCTCCAGACACCGCACTCACTTCTCACCTTTTTAATAAGGCACTCATAGACAAGTGTCAGTCTGTTTTTCTCTCTCAAACACTGTCACACATGTGCAAGCTCAAACACACATGTGCAGACATGTGTACACACACACACACGCACACACAGACCTGCATACACACACACACATACACAGACGTAGTTCTGCAGGACCTTGCAACATACCTGTACATTTTTTTTGTTTGGCTGCAAACTCAGAGACCTCTTTCTGTGAATGTGCTTGCTGTACTGTACTGTACGGTACTGTATTGTGTGTGTGTGTGTGTGTGTGTGTGTGTGTGTGTGTGTGTGTGTGAGAGAGAGAGAGAGAGAGCACTTTCTGGTGGTTTGACTCACTGTTAATGTAGCTTCCGGTGCTTTGATACCAAGTGAATCAGTGGTGACTGGGGGTGAAAGAAGCCATTAGGAACATAGACCACCTAATTGAATTGTTGTTTAGGAGAACTGTGTGTGTGTGTGTGTGTGTGTGTGTGTGTGTGTGTGTGTGTGTTGGTATAGGGCATAGTGCAACATGCTCACCTCACGTGAAGAAGGACTCTGCCCTAACACACATCTCCTGATCAGAGTAAAGAGTTGGGCTGCTCTGAGAGGAGGGACGTGGGTACCAGTCAGACTGAGAGGATATTCCACAGGCAAACACAGACGTGCTGCCTTCCTATAATAACTTCCTCAGAAGCGACAGCAGCTCAGTGTTGAGCTATTTAAGACCAGCAAGCCTTTGAGGAGGGAGGATTTTCCTTCCTGACTTTTCTCGCTCTCTTTCTCTCTCTCTCTCTCGCTCTCTCTCGCTCGCTCTCTCTCTCGCTCTCTGTCATTAATAATATGATATTGTCCCATCTGTCGGGAGAGCCAGCGTGGAGCACGTGTTTCCAGTTAGACTCATAAGAACCTGATGTTGGGAGGCCTGAGTGAACGAGAGAGGGACCCGAAACTGGGAGACCTGGACCTAGAATGGGAACGGCGGGATATAGGGGCGAGGTAATCAAATGACCGTTTCAGTGCCCGGGTGTACACTGTGGCGGTGTGCGAGAGTTCAGGCAGCGTGAGTGAGCGGTGGTCTTCACTACGTCGTCTGTAAAAGATAACATGAACCTCACACCTTAGGAAAGTATTGACCAGTAAGTATAGTGAAATGAAGTCATTTTTGATGCCGCTGCGATCGTTTTCACGTGGTTTAACATGGAGGCAAATGAAGAGCCGAGCTAAGAGTTTGTTCTTTTGCTTCAGCGCTTCATGGCTCTCTGCCCAAATGTTTACATGTGCACGTTTTTTCACTACATACAAGCGTGTGATTATATCGTTGTATTGTGTTACATCAGGCGGTTCCCGGAGTTGGGTTTAGGTTCTCTGAGAAAATGACAATTAAGTTGATTTCACTATTAATGCGTTTCAAGATGACATAATGCAACGCCTGTAATGATAATAATCTGATCAAAGGCTTCGTCTCTCTCTCTCTCTCTCTTACCCCCCCAAGCGATCACTCTGTGCTAAATCAGATGCAGAAGTAAACATCTCCATAAACAATACACATTTGGATCCGTGGCCAAAATGCTCGCGGATCGTGGTCCTCAGCCAAATACGCATCTATATGGAGGTCCTTGGCATCACAAATGTTCAGGACTCTTGATCTGCGATGATCTGTGATTTGTACAAATTCAACAAAGGACACGGCGGGTAATTAAAGTGATGTTTTCCCTTATACTGAAGATGCACTCGATAGTTTTTGTGAACAAGAAGATGTTTTTTCCTTTAGTATCTCACATCGCTCCGTATTAGCATTTCCCAAACAGCCGTCCATCTGCCTCTGTTCCATCTTCATTTTAGTTTGTTCTCATCAGCAGCATCTATCCATCCCAGGGTCAACAAATAAACACAGATAACAGACATACAGATTTATGCAATACAGATCTAAAGACTTGAAGAACGTTCACAATCCGCTACCCGCCGCGTCTCTGTGCAGGCCTCCGCTGGAGAACCTCTCTCTGTGGTCTGTTGTCTTGTGGTCTCGCAGAGTCAGTGAGCGTAACTATATCTCGGTGACCTCGGTTACCGCCGACGGCAGAGCTGCAGTCAGTGCTATGATGTCAGGGTGTGTATCGCTGTGCCCAGAGATGGTGTAGCGGTTATAAGGGAACACCACTCAATTTAGGAAAACACATCTGCTATCATTATGGCATCACACTGTCAAATCACATTTTAGGAACGCCAATAGCTTTCTCCCAAAGCAAGAAACCAGAGACCCTAGACTCTAATACGTGATGTCATTCTGGTGTGCAGCCTGGAGGTACTCCGCTGACAATCAAGATGAGACTGAATTTTGTGAACTCATGCAAAATTTGTCTGATCTTTTAGTGATGTTCGATTTCGTTCTGGACCATAAAAAGCATCCTTTCCCCTAGGACGCGTTCCTGGGTCCTGTTACAGTCACCTCCTCCAACTCTTACAATTGATTCTCTATGGACCTGCACATCGGTCACAGATTCATTCCTGTTACTTACCTTGAGAGATGGTAGTGAATGTTCACTGATACGGATCAAACCGTCCTAGAAACAACATATTCCTGTTCAAGACCCCTGCCTCAGGAACACAAGCCCATGCTAGTCCAAGATCAAATAATGCCAGAACCTTCTCTCCCATCTCATCATTCCTATTTAATAAAGCATAGGCTTCACAGGCTTCTACCAAAGGCCACATGTAGGTTACCCAAAGGTATATTTGTATTAATATCATCTTTCACCCATTAGACTATAGTTCAAATATGGTTTTAAGAAGCCTTAAGGAAACACGACTCCTATATTTTGGATCATTTCAATTTGGTTTGGTTCCATTTGGTTTGGTTCAGAGAGAAAAAACTTTTGAATACTCTCAGAGGACATGAAAGGACAGCCTTGTAGTAGAATACAAACCTTGTTTTTCACCAGCAAACAAACAAACAATGTGTCTGTGACGTTTGGGCCAGTGCCGTTACACAAAGTAGAAATCCAGCCATGTTGTATTACAGTAATACACACAGTTTGTGTTTTCCCCCCTGCATGTATGTGCAAGAGTGCATGTTTGATTGTGTTTTTGTGTGTGTGTGTGTGTGTGTGTGTGTGTGTATATATGTGTATGTGTATGTGTATGTGAGTGTATTTGTGGGCCACAGTAGGCTGCAGGCGAGGTTACATCTTGCAGTAATTATGCTGCATGCGTCTCTTACGCCCCTCCATTCGTCTACTGCAGGGTCTTGTTTCAAGGCCAGCCTGTATTAGACAAACTGGGAGTGTTTGATGGCTTAGTAGCTGGGGTTGGATGGATGAACACAGTAACAACATGTTGCAGGCATCAGTTAATTACTTGACAATCAAATGTGGTCATATAAGATTGAATACAAGCACGTAAACAACGCTGACAAGCCATAGAGATCTGGAGCAAAGGGAGGGGAGAAAAAAGAAATGGGGAGAGGAAAAGATGGGGAGAGGAAGGGAAAGAGAATAGAGAAAAAGAAGGATAGGGAAAGAGAGATGGGGCGGTGAGGGATGGGGTGGACAGTGGACAGTGGAAGGACACTTGGTGAAAAAACAGGGACTAGAAAAAAGAAGAATGAGGAAGGAAGTGATGAGAAAAGAGATGGGATATTTAGGTTTTACATGAATATATTCACATTTTTAAATTTTAAAAAGATCAGGAAACAGAAAAAATGTTTTAAATTTAAAATATAAAATATGAGCCATCAGACCTCCATCAACATGTACACCGATCAGCCACAACATTAAAACCACTGACAGGTGAAGTAAACAACATTGATTATCTTGTTACAATGTCGCCTGTCAAGAGGTGGGATATATTGGGAAGCAAGTGAACAGTCAGTTCTTGAAGTTGATATGGTGGAAGCGGGAAAAATCAAGCGTAAGGATCTGAGAGACTTTGACAAGGGCCAAATTGTGATGGCTAGTCGACTGGGTCAGAACGTCTCCAAGGAAGGACAACCGGTGAACCGGCGACAGGGTCATGGGCGCCCGAGGCTCATTGATGCACGTGGGGAGCAAAGGCTAGCCCGTCTGGTCCGATCCCACAGAAGAGCTACTGCAGCACAAATTGATGAAAAGGTTAATGCTGGCTAGCCGCAGACCGGTCAGAGTGTCCATGCTGACCTCTGTCCGGAAATCATGTGGGACAATGTTCTGACTTGGCCTCCAAATTCGATCGATCATCTGTGGGATGTGTTGGAAAAACAAGTCCGATCCATGGAGGCCCCCACCTCGCAACTTACAGGACTTAAAGGATCTGCTGCTAACGTCTTGGTGCCAGATACCACAGGACACCTTCAGAGGTCTGGTGGAGTCCAGGCCTCGACGGGTCAGAGCTGTTTCTGGTGGCATGAGGGGGACCTACACAATATTAGACAGGTGGTTTTAATGTTATGGCTGATCGGTGTGTATCTAAACATCTCTGTAGTCTCAATGTTCTTCCAAGAGGAAAGAGTTGCGGATCAGTAAGAATTGCTCTCTTTTACTGCTGTTGAGTTCCCTGATGACAGGAAGACTGAAACCATGCAGCCAGTTATCATGACAGATAACTTGCATACCAAAACCTTCTCCTGTTTATGTGAACCTGGCTGGAAATAGCCATTAGCCAGTTTTCCATAGCAGTGCTAAGCGGCACTTGCCATGGCCAAGTCTATCAAATGCACCTAAAACTATATGTCAGTTGACAAATCATCTCTTTTGGCAAGAAGATGCAAAAGGAATCACATAAATGTTGTTTATGGAGAAACTAAAACATAGTGAAAAAGCCCTGGCAAGCCCTGCCTGGCCTTGTAGTGGAAACTCGGGTGTAGCTAGGTCCACACTGCCCCTAGGTGGAGTTAGCAAGAACTGCAGTTATGACAAGAATAGTCTACTTCATAAAGGGTTGTTTCTATTCTCTTAAATCTACTGAAGTCATGGGGGGAAGATAGACGTGGACTGAAAAAGGGCAATTGCAACTCAATATCAGGAATATTTTCTAATGTTGGATACACTTCAGACACTTACTAAAGGTATTCTTTGGGAACTTTAAATATTAAATCTTACTCACACCATCATCCAAGATGTCATGTAATCACCCGTCACTGGACATTCTCCATTTTACAGTTAATGTGGGACATTTCTAAATATACACATTTACATAGGGTGACCCCGAGAGAATCTACACTTACTAGAGGAACCTGGTTCAGCCCCACGTTTGCAAGCGTCTGCCCTGTTGAGTCCTGTTGAGCCCTGAGTCCCTGCCAGCTCCAGGGGTGTTGTTTTGTAGCCCACCCTGTGCTCTCTATCAACAGAGTAAATGCACACATATGCCATGGATGCAGTAAATGCATCCACCTATTTCCCATGGTGCATTAGTGATTCCGTACATGTCACAGTTAATAGAGGAGGAAACCCTCATCACGGTGATGTAGGGCTCTCTTGATTACCCGCTGACTGCTTGTTCACTGCACAGTGATTGCAGATGATGTATGATGTAGTAGATCTTCTGATGAAAAACTCTTAGATCAGCTGATATTTCAGCCTCATGGGGCCACAGCAGAATCTTTTAAGTCATATAGGCGTAACGGGACGGGCAAGCGTGTGTTGGTTCCTGCACATTGATGACAATCAGTTCCTGTGCTGGGTGGAAAATGCTAACCATAGTATTGTGATGTTGTTAATGTCACTACATTTTATGTATTTTATGTTTGTTTGTTTTATTTGTATTGTATTATATTATGGTACAACATACCAGTTTGATTAGGTTGCCATTGTACATAAACACTAAAAAAATGTTTTTTCAAACTGCTAGAATTCACCATAATTTGAATCAAATTACTGATCTAATGGTCTGGATTGAAATGAAATCACGGAGGACCCTGGACATTTCTATTGAAAACTAAAAAACACAATTAATAAAAAGGTAGTTGTAAAGTGTAAAATCACTGACAGGATTGTTCTGGACAGGGTGTAAAAAGAGCTTTGGGTATCAAGGGCTGTTTCTATGCCACTGGGTAGGCTCAGGGACACACAAACACACAAGGCTGTTTTTGGACCTTTTAAGACGACAGGTCTTTCAACCAAGGTCGATAATGCATCGGCCAAGATGCTCAACCTGCCACTCAAAAACAACAGACCTTTGGGTTTAACTCTAGCCTGGGATGCTTGACAAATATGGGTTCTGGCTGGATTAGGATCACAGCACTAGATCGCTTCCCTGACCTCCACAGCCTGAGGGCAGAACATGGAGTAATGTAATGTAAGATCGGAGTTGTCGTGTAAAGACAGAACTGGCTGGAATGTTGTGCGTGTGTGTGTGTGTGTGTGTGTGTGTGTGTGTGTGTGTGTGTGTGTGTGTGCGTGTGTGTGTGTTTGCCCAGTGGGCAGAACATAGGGCCTGGGGAGGAAACTAAATAGTTGTGCCACCGGTTAGAGGAAACAGAACGGCAGGCAAATTACCCAGAGTTGGGCTGGCAGGACATCTGAGAGCCATCAGAGAGGGAACACTGAGGGAGGACAGAGCAGGACAGGAAGATAAACAATGCATTGAAACCTTTTCCCAGTATTGCAAATATTGAGGTACACTTGGTTTAATATGAAGGTGCGCTGGATTGACTTTCTTACTCAGAACCTGGAAGGTTATATAATCTTGCAAAAAACTGAAATCCTCACTTGGATGTTTGTCAAGGATTATACTGTACTGTTCACTGGAAGGGCAGAGGAAGAAACACAGTGTGAGAGAGAGAGAATAGAAAATATATGTGCTATGTATGTTTGAACAAGAAAGAACATAAGGGAGGTCCATTTTAGGCTAAGGTTGCCATCTAGTGGCCTTTTATTCTTCGATAGGCCTTCGATCAAACCACATATCACACTTCAACAGGCAGGCACTTGCCACAAGGTGGGGTAAAGAACTTTTATTACACTTGGGTAACCAAAGAAACCTCCTGCCTCTGTTGGTGGTCCCGTCATCATCTATATCTCTGATATCATTCTCCATTGCATTGCATACTATATAACATTGCTATTAAGCTTTTAAAGCGTTTAAAAAAACATCACCTTTTCACCATTAATTATTATACATGTTTGGATGTATGGAGCACATGAAACAAGAAACCACAGAGACACAAGGAAACAGCTTCAAAATTTATTGAACGTGGGCAAAAAAAAGCAATTGGCAAACATTTCTCCATTTCACTAAAGGAACAACCATCAGGAGACAGAGCAAGTTGTTTCATTATCATCCCTTTCTCGATAGGCCTATTTAACTCTCTGCATCATTGAGAGAGAAGTCAGTATACAATATACTACAAGCTAATGAAAATAAGGACGGGCTCAAAAACAGTCTAAGCCTCTACTCAGGATCTAGTGGATCTTAGGTGTAATTATGTTTCGCAATAAATTCCTGAGAGAGAAATAAAGGGAGAGGAGATTAAAGTCAGTCTGACTGATTTCATCTGGCTCCGGTGAAAGAGCTTGAGTGTCCTTCGCATTCTGAATAATCTCAAATACTCTTCAGAATAAAGGTCAACATCTAAGGGTGATGGCTCCGAATATACTGAACTGAGATGTTCAGTACAAACCGAACACCTCAAAGTTGTAAGGCAGAGAGAGTGTGGACTGAAAACAGTTCAGAGGCCTCTAGGAGACTCACATGGTAAAATAAAATGCATTTGAAATGAATTCCCAAATATTGTACAGTGTAATTCCGTACCTACAAGCTAACGCTGAAACAAGAGGACGTATCCCCCAAAAAAACACACTACAGGAAAACATTAGTTGTATAAATGAATAGGCTGTTATGAGACGGGTGAAATGGCTATGGCCACTGAGATCTTACACTGACAGTGACAGTGATATCCTCTTTTAAGCATTGTAAAGCCAGGAAAAGTGTATCTGGTTAGTAACTGTACTCTATGCAGGCACATGATAGGAGACAGAACAATGGTTTTCAAGAGGGCACATGCAAAACTCAAGACAAGTGCCTGCTTTTCAAGTAACACGTTTCCAAAATAAAAGACCGGGCAAGAGGAGATGTAATGTAAGAAGTAAGATCCTCGCCATGTAGACAATAAAAAAGATGCTGAGCCCATACTGTTAGGTACTGTTAGAACTGTTTCATTATGTTAAATCAATTATATAAGAATGTGAATATGGTGGACAATAAAGAAAAAATAAACTAAACACATTCAGGTGACACTAGACATCATAGTGTGTTAATAATATACTAGGAAAAGCGTCTCATTCATTCATACAAAAAACACCACAAGACAAGGCCATCAAAAACACAGACATCAAACCTCTTCATTGTTCATTAGTACAGTAACTTGGAAGATTGACATGGTAATACAAGTCAATAAAACACATTTTATAAATGTTTGTGCTAATAGGAAAATATTGATAGAAACGGTTTTGTGCATTTCTTCATGGAAGTGCAGCTAAAAAAAACATGTCTTAGTGATTTTTGGGCTGGCTTTGAACAAAGTCACATGCACAAATAATTTAGATTGCATCAGGAAAATGTGGATGGCAATTATACATTTTGACACGTAAAATAAAACTAACACTGTTGATTCATAAAAATAGACACTATTAACAGCAGCTGCAACTCAGTCGTTCATTGCTCCTTCGTAACAGAGACAAACCAAATCAAACTCACTGTTTGTAAGTTTGTAAATACGTCATGAGTACACGCAAGATGTTTGCATTATCATGCTTGTGCAACTGCCTGGGGTTTATGGACGCTGCACATTTGCAGTGTAGTGTTAATGTGGACATACTTGGACTAATCATATTATAAAAGTTTGGCTGGTACACCCAAGATGGCCACCTGGCTCACCCATGCGTTTCCTGTTGTCTGAGTCAGTTGACCCGATGCTGGCTGACAGTGGGCTTGGGTTTCCCAAAAGTGTCATAGTGGACGATCCCGGTGACCTTAGTGAGTCAAAAATGACATCGGCAAGTCAATGAACAACAATGTGCTCATACAACGGATGGTCCTTTGATTGAAAACCTACTCCTCAGTTACAAATAGCCAACGGGAATCAGCTTTTTTCCAGAGGCTTGGTTTGTTGGCAGAGTCAGACTTGCTTGTAAATGGACACAGGAACAACGTGAGTTTGGATGGAAGAAGGAGGTGATGGATACAGCCGACAGCAGCAGGTCACTTCTGTTACTGCAGGAGGGGTAATGTGTGGCCGGTGTGTCTCAGCAGGCTTCCTTGGCTTGGCTTGGCATCTTGCACATCATCAGGATCTGCTTCAAGGCTTTCTGGACGTCCTCATCCATCTGACCCTGGAGCACACAGAGCAGGCTCAGTAAAGTCAACTTCAAAATAAGATGCATGAATCCACTGATTTAAATCTACTGTAAATAAAATCCAAATGTCTAGGCTGACTAGAGGATGGACGTACCTGGACAGCGTAGAGGAGGTGCATCCTGTAGACTGACACTATCTCATGGTGCTGCTTCTTGGACTCCTAGACAAACACATAAACAAGGTAAATAAGGATCAGCTTCAAACAGAAAACAATCAAGTATGTAGTACTTCAACACAACGGCACAGTTTCATCATATCAGTTCTACATTGTACCCATGGATTACCTTATCAGCCAATGTGTTTTCTGTGGATGTTGTATGTATAAAAAGAGTCTTACTGCTAGTTGGTACTGAAGTTGTTTGATTTGTTGCTGCATCGTCTCTAACTGCTGGTTTTGCTGCAGCCTCTTGGAGGAGGAGCTAGAACTGTAGGACAGCTGTGATAGGCTGTTCAAGGCGTCCTTCAACTTCCCTACCTCCCGTGACAGGTCATCTATCTGAGAGGGGGGGGGGGGGGGAAACGTGGTTGTTAGTAAACAGGTATTGTTAGAAAGTACTAAGCGCTGAGGTTTGCAGGGTTAATGCGATCACCTACCCTCTTGTTCTTCTCTCGCTCCGAGCTGACGTGGTTCTCCACCAGCTGCTTGAGCTGAGCGACGGCGTCCTGGGACTCCGCCAGCCGGGAGGTCAGCGTCTGGTTCTCCTTCTCCCTGGACATCACCAGCTCCTGCAGCGCCTCCCGCTCTGCGCCGCTCTCCCGAGCCTGGCGGACGGAGAGGAGGATGGGAAAGTATGGATTGAGGAGTGCGTGATGGAAAAGACACATGGGGATAGAGGGATAGAAGTTGAGAGTGATGCTTATCCTCCTCTTTGGACATCTTCGGCTACTGCCAGCACCAGATAAGCTACTCTTGCTCACAGTCTTCACTCTTGTCCTCTTGAATCACTAAATGGCCTTTAGCTACTGAACTGTAGAGGAACTCCTTCCTCTTTCCATATTCTTACCTCCTCTCTTCTCCCTTTCATCCCTTCCTCATCTCTTCACATGTCCCACATCTTCTCACCTCATCATCTGTTGCTCCTCTTTTGCTCAACAGACCCAAACTCTCTCTCTCTCTCTCTCTCTCTCTCTCTCTCTCTCTCTCTCTCTCTCTCTCTCACCTTCTGCCATGCAGCGGCAGCCTCCAGAGCCATCTCGTCCTGCTTCCTGAGGGCCCCCTGAAGGAGCTGCGTCAGGTGGTTCACCTCGCCCTCCAGACCCTCTCTCACGGTCTCGTGCTCCAGGCGGGAGACTGAATCATCCGGGGTGAGGTCTTTCTCCACCGTCAGCCTTTTTTTGCACAAACCGCATTGGGACATATAAGCTACCAGTACTTCACCAATAGTTTAGTAATAGTCAGCAGGATTTTCTTTCTCACCTGTTCTGAAGGGCATCCACTTGCAAGGCCTTCTGGGATAGCTGCTGTTTCAGGGCTTCAGACTGGCTCTCCAGCTCCTTGACGGCGTTGCCGAGCGACGACACCACCTGCGCGTGGTCGGCGAGGGCCACCGAACCCCGCGCCTGCGCCTCCGCCTCCCGCCTCAGGGAGGAAATCTCCTGCTGAGCGGCGTGGTGCTTCTCCTCCGTCTCGGCGAGCGACGCCTGCAGCTCCTCCACCCGGGCCTCCAGCGCCTGCTGCTGCTGCTGCCGCTGCTGCTCCGAGGAGGAGGAGGACGCCCGGGCCTCGGCCAGCTGCCTCTGCGCGGCGCCGAGCTGGCCCTTGGTGTCGCTGTAGGAGTGCGAGAGCTCCAGCAGGCGGCGCTGCAGCCCGGCGGTCACCTCGCTCAGCTCGGCCTTCATCTCCTCGAAGTCTTTGGCCGCCGCCTCCACGGGCACCGTACCCCTCAGAGCCTCCTGGACCGCGGGGAAGGAATGAAATGAGATATGAGTGAATGAAATAAAAGAAAAGGAATGAATGAAAAAGTGATGTTTACACAAGGGAACAAATAAATAACTGAAAGAGTGATTAAATGATTGGCAACAATTAAGCATGTGGATAAATGAACAGAGAACATGAAGTTGAAGGTTTATTATCTTTCCTTCTTCGGTATTTCAGTGATTTTGTGAATGAGTGATACTGTATTTACCTGGAGCATCCTGATCTCCTCCTGAGCCTCCTTGTATAGCTGCTCCATGTGTGCCGTCCTTCTGTCCTGTTCTTTTACTTTTACTTCCTCTGCCCTCCTCAGCGCCTCCTCCAGCTGCCTGATTCGCTGAGCCGCTTTCTCCTGCTCGGACCCCGACTGGACGAGCTGGGCCTTCATCTGGTTCACTTCATGTTCCAGAGAGCCTATGTGTCTCTGGACTTCCTGTTTCTCCACCACGTCACTTCCTCTCTCTCCTCCTCCTCCTCCCCTCCCCCATCTGTGTTCTCAACTCCTGCACCTCCTCCACAGCTTGGTGGTATCTCTCCTGAGTCTCTGTCAGCTTAGCCTGAAGCTCTGCAAGACTCTCCAACAACTCTCCCTCTCTTTCTCTCTCCCTGCCTCGTTGGTCTTCTTCTCTTTCCCTACCTCTCTCGGAGACACAACCAGGTTTCAACTGAGCCTGTAGCGAGCGGTTTTCCTTTCGGCTCTCTAGTAGTTTAGTCTGAACGCCCTCTAGGGCCTGTCTCAATAATCTAATCTCCTCTTTGCCCTCGCTCTCTTCCTCTTCAACTTTGTCTTCCTGTCTGGGGGGCACACTTCCTGAAACATCAGATCCCTCCAAAGGCCGGGTGGAAATGATGTGGGGTGGTGGCGGCGGCGGCTTGGGGCAGCAAATCGAACTCATCCTGGGTCGAGTGGAAGGAGGAGTTGGAGGCCATGCTGTTTGGACGACTGGTCTCCCTCAGGTCCTCACCCGCTTGGAGGGACGGACGTTTCTACGAGGTGAGGGGAAAAATTGAGCAATTGAGTGGGTGAAGGGGCACCAAAGCTGTATGTAACTGAACTTAAGTGCGCTGTATGTGCTGCCTGTTAGCGTAGCCAGCTTGTGCACCGGGTCTTGACCTCACCTTGAGTATGTTAGCGAGTTGCTGGTTCTCCAAGGTGAGAGCGGTGATCTTGGCTTGCAGAACCGGAACCAGAGCTGAGGCTTCTGTGCAACTGTTCTCCGTCTATTTACACGTACACACATAGACCACAGACACACACACACACATTTGCACGCACAGGCACACATAAGAGAGACACATAAAAGCGGTGATCGGGACCACTAGCTACCTGCTGAAAAACAAAAACGAGTCGTAACACGTCTTAAGCTCGGGTTAGACCTCCCTCAAGAATGCCTAAGGTGAAGAAGTTCAGCAGCACGGAATCGTCTGTTGCCGGGGCTTAGCGCTGAGTTCAGGGGAACCGCGTTGATTTGGACACCAGAAGAGTTCCTTAACAAACTCGTGGTGCATATGAGCGAGTGTAAGTTGAATCGTAAGTGCAGAGGGAAAAAATGTGCATTATTGTATTCTGCACTGCTAAATATCTCAGATGAGAGAAACCTATCTGGTCCTTGTTTGAATGAATCTTTAATCTTTTCTGTAAACAGGTTATCCAGTTCAGAAGTCTGTCTTTTAATGCTCTAGTCTGCATCTCTGACTTTACTTAGACTTAGACTAGACTGTCTTAGTCTCTGGCCAAGTCAGAGACTCTAAACATCTTCTCCACAAAGGCAAAAAGTCACCACAGCGTTGCTTAGTTCTAACTCACATTTGTTTCCGGCTCAGGACCACTGACCGCCGTCTGCTCCGCAATCTGCTTCAAGTCTTCGATTGTCTCCAGCAACATGCTTTTCTCCTCCTGTAGCTTCTCAACCTCGTCTCTCAGTGTCGCTCCTCTAACCTCATCCTCCTTGGAAATAAGGAAGGGGAGGGGAGTGGAGTGGAGTGGGTGGGGGGGGGAATGGGAGGAGAGCAAAAGAGGGACAAGGGACAGGTGAGGAAAGAGAGAGTAAGAGAGAGGGTAGGAGGGGAAAGGGGGAAGAATGAAAAAGTGGGAAAACAGAAATCGTAGGGCAATATAGATAATAATATACAGCTCATTGGTACTTCTGTACCATCTGAGATGAGATGTTTTCTATCAAACTCTCACAAGAAAGCATCCATTTGCAGTAACCTGGATAGAAGAGTTTTAGCCACGGGCTAGTACAAAGCTTAATACTTGCAAGATGCCACTAACTTTGTTTCCTTTAATTACCTTGTAGGTGAATTTCTTGGGGGTGTCGCTCTTGCCGGAGACAGGAGTCCCGGTGGAGATAATGTATGAAGGAGAGGAGAGCCCAGAATTCTGAAGGAGAGGATGAAGGAGGAGGAGGATGTTATTATTAACGTACTTGTCAACATTTTGGGGGACAAAAATCCACATTTATCCTTTAGCTGCTTTACATATAGGATGCAGAATGTTAACAAGCTGTTAGCTCAGAAAGGTTTTTGCCAACAATGTGAAGTCTGATGAAGAAGAGCGATAACCCACGAAGATGCAAAATGACAAAGCATCCCTTTAATACAACGAGGTAAGATAATAGGACATCAGTCAATATACACAACTACAGATTATACTGACATACTGCACATATACACACATGCATAATGTACAGAAAAGCCTACAGAGACAAGCAGACAGACAGACAGACAGACAGACAGGAAGACAGACAGACGTGCATTTACCTGCAGTGGGCTAATAGGAGGTGGAGGTGCTTTTCGTTTTTTGGGAGTTGTGATCCGCTCATCGCTTAGCTTAGCGACTTGATCATGCTGAGTAGCCAGCAAAGGAGGCAGAGAGGAGGAAGGAGGTGAAGAACAGAGAGAGAAGAGTAGAGAAAGACAGGTGGATTTTAGTTGTGGTTAGTGAAAGAGAAGGATAGTCAATCAATGAGTGCTGAGACCAAAATTTAGTTTTTCTAAATCACATCACTACTGTACTGCTTCACAACACACATTAATGTAGGATTACACACATGGAGACTCTTCCACCTAAGTTAATTGAGTACTGGGTCCGATTTGTGAAGCTAGTTAGAATAATTTCACATTAGACGTTCTACTGTTTTAGTAGCTTTCAGTAGCTTGTTGTTTGTGTGAATCTTTAAAGAAAGGGTATTTGTAGGGGAAGTTGATTTCTTACCTGAGGAGATCTAGGAGACTTGGCATCTGTCAATGGAAGTAAGAAAAACAAAAAACAGAATGTCACCTTACTTCTGCTCAAGATGGGGATCACCTCAATCACAGAGAATGATGTATACATGTACACAACAAAAACTCAGAAGAGGAAAATGAGTACAGTAAAACTACAGATGGCAGTATTGACTGTTGAAAGCATGAACCGGTGTAGTACCACTCTCCACCACACAAAGGGCATGAATACTTCAGCAACGGTGAAATGGACACCCACACATCCCAAATATCCTCTTTGTTGTTCGCGATCAACTGAGACAGCTACAGTAACTGAGCGAGAGAGAGATGAAAGAAGAAAGGTTATACAGAGTGTAAGAGTCAAAGCAGAGAAAGAGGGGAAGAAAAGGAAAGAATGCCAAGAGGTCCAAAGCTGTCAGCACTCACCCGGCCAGAACCTCAGTACCTTTTAACTGGATACGGGAAGCCCTGGGGTTTTTGGTTTAAATGAACCGTGAACGGCTGAATATCTGCCCACTGGTTGCACTTACCGCCTCATGGTGAACACACCATTTGAATGAACTGAATATCTTTTGTGTTGGGTGTTATTTGATGTTGTTTTTGGGGGTTCATTTATTGTGGTTACGCTGCAGTGTTGTGGAGTGAAGGAATGGTTCGTTCTGCATTACCACCGGGGTTATATCTTGGTCATATCCTTTGTAGCGGTTTGATGCGCCTTGAAATTACTCGTCAGGCTACTGATGACCGGCATCCCAGACTAAATGGGTCAAACCACTTCATAAAAAATGACAGAATAGAAAGAATAGAACTTCTATACTTGAATCAATCCCGTCTATACTTGCCATTCTTTTGTACTTCAGCCATTAGATATAGAGCTCAACAGTGTGGTTCCGTAAGTGAAAATCCCATTCATATTCTGCATAGGGATTTTGATTATTAGCCATAATGTCGTAACCATCCAATGTAGACTCACCACAAGCTAGTAGGTTGTGAAACGATAGTGTATGCTCCTGTAGAAGCCACAAGTCTGTATGATATCAACCTTGTTTTGAGAAAAACATGTTTTCTTCGCGATGTCATGGAGAAGTACTACACTACCCACAATCCTAAAGTGTAACAGCGACGTCTCTGATTGGTGGAGCTCGCTGTTACCATGGAAATGTTTACCGCACCCGCAAACATCTTGTCAGCTAACGTCAGCTACTAACGTAACCTAGCTAGCTGCTTATCCTAGGCAACTGGAACGAATCACTGTACCATGTCGATGACAACACTTTACACCAGTGGTGTCCAATCATGTGCCATGGAGGGCCGAGAGTATGCAGGTTTTCACTCCAACCAAAGACTACAGCAGGTGATTTCCCTGATTAGCCCCTCCTCTCTGGTTGAAGGTGTGTTAATCAGTGAAATCACCTGCTGTAGTCTTTGGTTGGAGTGAAAACCTGCATACTCTCGGCCCTCCATGGCACATGATTGGACACCACTGCTTTACACGATACTATATGAAACACTACATATACGCACACAAAACAACAACAATATCAACACTATACTATTGACAAATGTTAAATTCAAGAAGAAGCGAGCTAAACTATCGTTAGTTTGTTAGTTCGTTTTTGGAAAAGTATAATTCGCAATGGTTTATGGGATGAGTAGTTCCTTCACTTCATAAAATAATTATGTACACAGTCTTGTACCTTTACCTTTTCTTCCATTTTCTGATTTTTTTTTTTGCTCAGAATCAAATGTTTTATGGTCACGATTCATCGTCTAGCTGGTTGTCTTGGTTCCAGCCTTAAAACTCTTTATATAAGGATTTTCTGAAATGTCTATGGAGTAAATGAATGGGAAATTTACTTCCGGAACCAGAGCTGTAAAAAAAGTGGGCGGTCACTGTTGCGCTCTATTACATCAAGCAGGTCACAGAGGACACAAGAACAGACAAGAACCCGTACTGAGAAACACCTCGGGTATCATTTGTGTATTGCTGCCTGTGAAGGGTGGTGTGGCTGGTTTTGACCTCTGAGCTGCCTCACTGCTTGGCGTAGTGTATACGTGTGTGTGTGTGTGTGTGTGTGTGTGTGTGTGTGCACGTGTCTTTGCAGAAATCTCACCTGACTCTTGCTGTCTGTGCAGGGCAGCAGTGAGGGTGGCTTTCACTTCGGTGCTGCCGGACAGCTTGGCGTAGTGTAGGACATCGTGGCCTTGTGAATCTGCGGCCCACAGGTCCGCTCCTCTGAGGACCAGGACCTCAACGACAGACACGCTGCTGGACTCGCTGGCCAGCATCAAGGCCGTCCTGCAACACACACACACACACACACGCACACACACACACACACACACACACAAGAGGATTGTCAGAAAGTACACACGGTAACATCTATTCTATTATCTGCTATTGTTGGTCTCACAGGTCACTCCTGAATGGTGTGTGTGTGTGTGTGTGTGTGTGTGTGTGTGTGTGTGTGTGTCTTGGCTAGGTCCTTACCTGCCATTGTTATCAGATGCATTGATTTCAGCGCCCCAGTCCAGCAAAGTGCTACATGTTTCAGCATGAGTGTGTCTGGCTGACAACAGTAAAGGAGTGAGTCCGTCCTATAGGACAAAGAAAGACAGTATACCCATTAGATATGATTGAAATCACTACGGTGGGACCACAGGCCAAACAGAGACAACAATACTTCATTTATCTGAACATACAAACGCACACACGCACACACACACACACACACACAGGCACCTAACTTCACGCGTCACACACATGCATACGTGGAGTATGATCAGTGTCTGTGTGGCGAGAGATCTCTCAAAAGGGTGTGAACTCAACGTATCTCTCAGCAGCTCCGACAGAACAACCAAACTTGTTTCACTTCCTGGTATGGTATACGGTACACACACACACACACGTTTGAATGTGTGTGTATGTTTGAAAGTTTGTGAACCCTACAGGGGGTGGTCAATTGATCCCAAATGAAGAACGTGCACAAATATATGAGATATACTTTCAGTGTTTATTTAACAAAACTGGTTTGAGTAGCAAAAGCTCAGATATCCCTGTATGCAAAAATATGTGAACTCCTTCAATCAATAACTTGTGGCTCCTCCTTCAGCAGCGATGACTTGGAGTAAACGTCTCCCACAGCCACTGATCAGTCTCTGGCATCTTCCTGCCACATCATCGCAGTTCGATTTAAGTCGGGACTTTGACTCGGCCGATCCGAAACACTAAACTTCTTCTTCTTCCTGAGCCGTTCTTCGGTAGATTTGCTTGAATGTTTGTGATCATCGTCTATAAAACTACAGACGGAGAGTTTTACAGAGTATTACACTCAGAGTAAAAGGCGTTTCCGTGCAGAGTCATTTACACTGTTAAAAGTGAAACGAGGAGTCATGTTTGCAAAAAAAAATCGAAGCAAACACGGTCCCGTTGGAAAATGAAAGGGAATGTGAAGACGCAGTAAAAATGTGTCAGCAAAACTTTGTGTTTTATATTACAAGGCTACTGCTGCCACACACCGCAGAGTACAGAACTATGTTGTGGGTTCCTCTGAGCTCTGCTGAAGACTTTACCAGCCCTGCCTCCGCTCAGTCTGCCGGGCTGCAGGCTCCTTTTTCCTCTGGAGTCGAAAAAGACGAATCATTTTCTATTCGCAGGCACATTTGACTGTGAATGTGTGTATGCATGTGTGTGTGTGCATGTGTTATGTATGGTGTGTGCATATGTACATGTAGTGGGGGGGGAATACAGATAGAGTCGTGTTTTCATACCACCTCTGCCTGCTGAAAAATAACAGCAGAAATGTTTGAAATGGTCATTGTGTCTAAATAAAGGGACAGTTAACTCATCATACAATTTATTTCAGTGCCTTAACCTTTACTGTATTGTAGCAGTTTAGATGTTTCTATTTTTAGTCCTGTTCTATTCTAACGTTTCGATCCTGCCTGGATCTTCGTCAACGACAAAGAAATGTTGACGATAGAAACATTGTCTAATAACGGTGTATGAATGAATGAGGTTCCTAGAGTGTGTCTTTGTCTACTGTTGCTGAAATAGCCAACGTTTTGCTCAACGTTGCGTATAACTGCTACTTATCCAGAAGTGTTTTACGATCCTTGGACCCGCTCAAATCAAATCCATGGATGCCAATGAAAAACCAAAGCCATGTCTGAGAGTCCAGACTATATTGTCCAAACTGGCTTTTGGGGTAGGGGGGTAATTTAAGCTGTTGGGAATATGAATTCTTTCAAAAAAAAAAAAAAACATAAGGAAGCTTTTATAGTATATAGTACTGCTGCGTCTGATCAGGATTTAAACGGACTAACTTGATTTTACGTAAACATTCTCCTTGCAGAACCTGGCAATCACAGATGCTCCTCTCCGTGTGCCTATACCTTGGGTGTGTTTACGTAAGTCAGATACATGGATGGATGTTGTAGCCGTGATGTGTGCCCGGGGCTGACAAGCTGGCATGGTTTCTTTCTCCCGCTCCGCTCGGCAAAGTCAGAAACGCAGCAATGTGTTCCAGATGGCTTCGCGGTTCCGTCTCTACATGTCAACTAACCACCGGTGCAGCCGACGGGACAGCTCAATCGTGTACCTAACTACCACGCATATGCACACATGTTCGCACATGTGTGTATTGCACATGTGTGTCATGACGTTAAGGGGTACACGCTGACCAGAAAATCCTTTTTGGCAGGCCGCAACCCACCGTGGCCAGTTGAGTTTTGCTACCCGACCATAAGACGCTCACAAACAAACGGCTATTGCAAACACCTCTCCTTGTGCAAAAAGAACACACTTTATTTAATGTTTATTCTAGCGTGCCACAGGAAATAAAATACTCATCTGGTGGCGTCTGCAGCCATAATGCAATAGCAATAGCCAAAACTGTGGAGGAGCTTTAAAGGTCCTATAGGCAGTGGCAAATTGGTAGCTTGTTGTTACTGGTTTAGAAAGCCACAACATCCAACTCCTCCCAGCATTAAAGGAGCACGGGGCTGCAGGAAATGTTAATTGGATACACGTAACATAACGTAACATAACATAACATCTATGTAGGCTGAGATACGTCTGGTGTGTGTGTCTCTCCGAAAGGCCAGCTGTGGCATGAGACAACGAAAAGAGAAATAAAAGGACATCACTTTCTCTTTTTCTTTCATTTCTCTCTCTCTCGCTCTCTTTCTTAGACTCTGTGCGTGTGCACACGCACACGCACACGCACACACACACACACACACACACGTTGGGTAGAAACCACAGGCATGGAACGTCACTCCAATGGAGACCACATGTCTGCGGCTGCAGAGCACAGTTCCCACAGTACAGTGACCCTCTACCACACACACACACACACACACACACACAGAGTCTCTCTCTCTCACTCACACACTCACACACTACACCATCAATCTATTGTAAAGAGAGGAAATTCCTGTGTTAATGAAATTCCTTCATATCAGAGAAGCTTCACAGCTGTGAATGGCCACTGCAATGGATTTAAAGCCACACTCACTTTTTAATGATCAAATATTGCCTTATTTTCGATTTCAGTAATGTGTTGGGGCTCAGCAAGAGAAAATCCACCCATCACTTTCGGGCACGAGCAGCGGCAGGAAATGTTCTCGGTGCACAGGAAGTGATGCGTTTTACGTATTAGCTAAACAAGGAAGAGAATTACACCACAATCTGTGGCTCGGATTCACAGCCTCACCCTCAGCCGTCCAGCAAACAAGGAGAGGGAAAAGAAGTGCAACAAAATAGGAATAAACATTGAACATCATACTTGAAGAGAGGTAGTGCACATGAAGGGATGGAAAAGTGGAAAAATGTGATGGAAAAACAAAGTCTGGGGAAAACAGGGGAAGTCAACGTGGAGGTACGTACTGCATCTCTCAGGTTGATGGGACTCTTGTGCTCACACAGCAGCTGGACAGTCTGGATGCTCCCGCTGACAGCTGAGGATGAATGAAACAGTCAGTCAGAGATAGTAGTCTGCTCTGCTTTACACCTTTTTTAAAACATTTCTTTTTAACTTTTAAAGAGAACAAAGATAAACAGATGAACAGCAAACAGTAAAAAATATCATCATATGCTCTATTCATATGTTGCCCTTACTCAAACTCAAAACACTGAAAAACTTTGCTTGCTTTTCTGAACATTTTTTCAATGCATTTGACAAATTCTCTGTTAACACGAAAATTAAATAATTTGACACCTTTTTCTTCTTGATACTTGATTGACTTAATAATAACCTCTGCCCACCTCTTGTAAGGAATGTACACCGATCAGACGCAACATTAAAACCACTGACAGGTGAAGTAGAAGTAGAAAGTAGAAGTACTGACCATGTTTTTCCTCCACCCATCCCACATACCAGGTGATTCTAATTAGCACAACTCTTCATCTTGGCAGGAGCCAGGTTGGAGCAAATACGTGGTTAGGATTTCTACTTTCTGAAGCTTTACTTTCTACTTCTTACCACCCCTGTTGGGAAGCAAATGAACAGTCAGTTCTTGAAGTTGATGTGTTGGAAGCAGGAAAAATCAAGCGTAAGGATCTGAGAGACTTTGACTTGTGAAGTGAATTGTGATGGCTAGACGACTGGGTCAGAGTGTCTCCAACCTACAGGACTTAAAGGCTCTGCTGCTAACGTCTTGGTGCCAGATACCACAGGACACCTTCAGAGGTCTGGTGGGAGTCCAGGCCTCTGAAGGTGTCCTGTGGTATCTGGTACACGATATTAGGCAGGTGGTTTTAATGTTCTGGCTGATCGGTGTATGTCTAGGTGAGCTAGTGGCGTTTTGTCACGTTGTCGTTTTGACTGTCTGTGCGAAGTCAATTACATTCTTTAAAGTGAAGGGGGAAAGACATCACGCAATTTCTTGCAGTGTTTTCCTAGCACAATTTCCAGGGTAACATAAGATGATGATTCCCACCCTGATCAGAGTAATATGTGAAAACAGTTGATTCCAAGTAGGCAATACAAATGTAGAAATGTCCCAGCTGCCCTCATAGATGCTCTTGCCTTCTTTTCTAAGACTTCTCTAGACTAATCTTTAATTAAAAGTTGGCTGGGGTGGCGACTTGGTGCGTCATCAGCTCAAGAAATCTGATCTCAGCGAACTTTCCACACCCCAAAAGAACTCAACGCCCCCCCCCCGAGGATATTTCAACACTTACCTGCGTGATGCAGCGCAGTCTTCCCCGAGCCGTCGACGGCGTCAACCGCGCATTTACTCTGGAGGGGAGCAGAGAAGCAGAGATGCAGAGGTGTGTCTGTTTGTGTTCAGTCGGGTGTGTGTTTCCAGATTCTGCTGATTGTCATGGGTTAGTTAGGTCAGCAGATCATAGCAGGAAGTGTGCGTGTGTGTGTGTGTGTGTGTGTTTCAGCAGATCTCAGCAGACTGAATACATGAAGCAAGTCGGAAAGATTGACATACAATTACATGACTATTACGTTGAAACATAACATGCTTCTGCTTTCACACATTTTTCTACATTCCTTATTTGCTACACCAACTAAAGCATCCAAAACTAAGATGACATGACATCTTCTGCCATAATATTCTTAATTTCATCATGAAAACATTTCACAACTCAAGATTACATTACAACACAATATCTTATCATCACTAAAACACTGTAGGACCATATTGTTCATGAGCTGCACCTTCCATAAATAAATACTTGATATGGCCCAGCATGTTGTTGAACTAATAGGCTTGTCTTGCCGATGCCTTAGAGCTCCGATTTCAGACATGAAAGCTCAGTGCATGAAGTGGAAGTCCGGGTAGACGAAGCAAAGCACGTTCTGAGATATACATTACAATCTGTCTCACTCTCTTCACTTTACCTGGATGAGCTTCTTGGCACACTCCGCATGGTTGTTTTTGGCAGCCAGGTGTAAAGCACTGAAACCTGAGCAGAAATCAAGAGGGAAATCAACGCTCTTAATCACTAACTGTGTTGTTTTAGGTTTCATTTTTTTTTTTTTGTACACTGCCGACTCAAACTGACACACGGTGTAACGTCACGGTTCAGATGAAAAGGGTACAGCCTCAGGAGAGTACGGGTCAACACAGCGTCTACATACCTGCAGCGTCGGTGATTGACAGGTCAGCTCCGTGGGACAGGATGACAGACAGGCAGTCTGTCTGACCACGTGTGGCTGCTACATGAAGACTACACACAAACACACAAAAACAACAACAAAACAAAGAGAAACACTTAATGGTTATAAAATTGTTATGAAATCACAAGTATCCTTGTAAGAAAGCTATTTGACGGCTTTTCTCCCTGTGGTAGTTTTCCGAGTAAGATCTAGGATTGGGATCTAGGAGTGGGTAGCAACACCCGTGATCAGATAGCTTATATAACAACATGGTGTTTCAGCATAAAACAGTGTTATTCTGAGGACGTCTTTCAGGTGGAGAATGTCATAAGCCTCCGTCTCGCTCTGTGTGTCTGTTTGTGTGTGTGTGTGTGTGTGTGTGTGTGTGTGTGTGTGTGTGTGGCAGGCAATCAATACAACCCCTTTCAACTCACTGAGCAGAATGGGGGGAAAAAAGGCAGACATGCACAAATGCATGCACGTTTGTGGGCGCGGGTGCGCACACACACACTCACACACACACACACATGCCTTTCTATCAGGTTTTATCACCATAGAGACACTGTAGACTCCTCCTTTGTGGGTACTGAAAAGATTGGACCGCTGAGATCCCAAACCACTACATCTATCATGATTTACAAAGAGTGAGTACGTGTGTGTGTGTGTGTGTGTGTGTGTGTGTGTGTGTGTGTGTGTGTCCTACTCACAAACCAAGAGAAGGTCAAAGATGTGAAACTACTGGTGAAACAAAAAAGTCTGTGTGTTCCTGTGTATGTGTGTGTTTGCGTGTGTGTGTGTGTGTGTGTGTGTTTCCACGTGTGAGCATCCACACATGCGTTCGTGCGTGTGTGGATGTTTTTGGCTCGGCGCGAGCTGTCGAACACATTGAGGTCAGTGGGTGTTGTGTTTCAGAAGAGAAAGAGGTCAAATATTAACACTGAGCCTCTGTGTTATCAACGATCTAAACCAGTGGGGCAAAGAGCTCTGCTGCCTCTAGACACAAAGACCCAGACGCTGAAAATCTGTAATCCCTCAGGGGAGGTTCGCTGAATGACTTTACGGGGATTGCTTTGCAAAACGATTGAAATCCTAATAAACCTGAGTACATTACCATCATCATACATGCCGTATACATTGAGAAGCGCACTGTTTCGGTGTACTCATGTACTGGAACCTGACTCGTGTGCGCCAGATGAAGCACTACATCAATCCAGATTATCACTTTTAAATGAATAATTTAAAAACAAATTCGATTACTAACATTGTGAATAGTGGGAACGTACAGGAGCAGCCAGAGTTGCCCCATCACATATTTTCTGCTTATTCTAAGAAAGCAGACTATTGTTGCTGGAATAACAATTCATCAGCAGGAATGATTTGCAGCAGTCGGCATCCAGTAAAAAAAAAAAAAAAAAAAGTGAAATTCCTACGATGCCTAAATCTGTACCGAGGTTTTGTTGTTCTTGTAGTACCACTTACGCTGACTTGCCCTCGCTGTCGAGCTTGACAGCGCTGGCACCTTTCTTGGCAAGGAGCGATGCCACCTTCTCCACCTCGCCGTGCTCCACCGCGGCCAGCAGGCGCTCGTCATTCTTGTTCCACTCGTGGGCCTGGAGAGAAAGAAATAAAGAGAGAGAGAGAGAGAGATGGATGTTAAGAATGAAAGTGCATTTCTCCTCAGTGGTCACAATAGTGTTACGTTGTGTTAGGTCAACCCTTTCCCTCTCTCTCTCACAGACACAATGGGCAGAGCTTCCAGCGAAATGGCTGAGATGCCCTGTGAGTGAGTAATGTTCCTCAAAAAGGAGGGAATGTTATTTTGGCTCTGCTGTGGCCCACACAAAAACAGTTGTGCCCATGTATGTGAATGCACACACACACACACACACACACACACACACACACACACATTCTCGTGCGGATACACACACGCACTTACGCAGTGAAAAATTGACCTGCTAACACACGCGTAAAAATCTATTCAAAGTTGTAAATCGCTTGCGTGTGTGTGTGTGTGTGTGTGTGTGTGTGTGTGTGTGTGTGTGTGTGTTAGTGTGCACAGACACAGGCGTGCACACGGAGCAAACGGGCCCACATTTGTATTTGTTGACAGCCTGTCCAGATAGAGAGAAGTCAGCTATTGGAGCGCTTCAACCGTGACCTCATACTAAGGCAATCTCGCTGCGCTGCAGTCCGACGGCACGGCAACGCTTTAGGAGCTGTTCACCGCAGCGCTTCCTCCTGCCAAAAACACAACTAAGCCCTGAAAACCATACGGGGGAAAACACACATGCTGTAATCATGTGAAAAAGCACGGGGATGTGCGCGCAAACTACAACAAACCATAATCAGGGATGCCAAACCAGGAAAGAACAGCCATGCCCAAAACCTAAACATGTGGCCGAGCATTTAGAGAGGAGAGTGGACAGCTCATCCCTTCTTCAGTTTATCTGTTTTTCACACATTGCAGTGAAGATAGATAGACAGACAGACAGACAGACAGACAGACAGACAGACAGACAGACAGACAGACAGACAGATAGATAGATAGATAGACAGACAGACAGACAGACAGACAGACAGACAGACAGATAGATAGATAGATAGATAGATAGAGAGAGAAAGAGATAGATAGATAGATAGATAGAGAGATAGAGAGATAGAGAGATAGAGAGATAGACAGACAGACAGACAGACAGACAGACAGACAGACAAACAGAGAGAGAGAGAGAGAGAGACAGACAGACAGACAGACACAGACAGACAGACAGACAGACAGACAGACAGACAGACAGACAGACAGATATATATTAGACAGACAGACAGACAGATATATATTAGACAGACAGACAGATATATATTAGACAGACAGACAGACAGATATATATTAGACAGACAGACAGATATATATTAGACAGACAGACAGACAGACAGACAGACAGATAATTAGATAGATAGACAGACAGACAGACAGACAGACAGACAGACAGATAGGATGCTCGGAGAAAGGGATGGAAACAAATAGAATGACAATAATCCTTAATCTGACAGCATGAGGAAGATTTGAACCCACGCAGTTCAATTTTATGGGCAGTTTCAAGTGCAGTAGTCAACTCAATCTTCAGGGACCCCCCCCCCCCCCCCCACCCCCCGCTACCGCAACCTGTACTTATTAGGATGTAGTACAGTATTAGATTTGACCTGATAGCCTACTGACTTACACATGATAAGGGGGTGAACTCTCTTGACGCCCCAAAATAGCCGCGGTGGCGAACTGTAACCTGTAATGTTAGCAGCAGTAGCAGTGAGCCAACATTGCACTACCTGGTGTAAATAGCCTCTGTGGCACACGCCCAAATGCTATCGCTGCAATACATTCTGCACCGCTGGTGGAAAAACGCTAGGCTATAAAAAAAACTCCCTTCCATCACTGAGGCGGCTAGCAAGAGCACTGAGCTGAGGGGTCAACGTCACAGAACCAGGACGCAAAGAAGAACTGATGACTGAGCAGTGTCATTTTTCACACTTTTTCATACAAAAGGCTTTGAAATACTGATTCTCATACTTGTGTACTAACGCCACACACTCCTCGTTTGCTAGTCCTCAGAGCACCGCGCTAAATACGACGTTTCTATTTAGAAGTCGGTGTAAGAGGAGATCGTTTTCTGACAGGCTGAGAATAACACGCCGTGTTAAAAAAAAAACCCCACTGAGCACATCTGACACCCGTGCAGGACTAAAGATGAAAGATGTTTGAAAGACGTTTGAAACGTGTCCACGGAAAACTATATCCACCATTGTGCACGCAGACATGTCACATGGCAACACAAGCAAGAGTGCACGTGCACCAAAAAGTTAATTATACGGAGAGGCTATTTTTACATCAATTTCCATCGACTGGGAAAGAAGAGGGCAGTTTATATTTCAGCATTGGAGAAGTGGACATAGTGTTGAACTACTGCAGGTATTGGATTCTATGTTATTCTATTCTACTCATCTCCTCTATGCTCTTGTCCTCTGTGTGTGTGTGAGTGTGTGTGTGTGTGTGTACATGAGGGGGCAAGTGAAAGTGGAACAGAGAAGCCAGACAACGTGAGGCGGTTAGTGTCACTATGACCGGTATGCAGTGAAATATGACATGGCAGGAGTCAGCTGAGGCCAGAATAGACGCATCCCATATGGCCTGCTGGTTAGGATCCCTGATCTTCACCCAGGTGGCCTGGGTTTGGCTCCCAGTACGGGACGTCTCATGATTTTCACAAGTCATGTGTCGTTCTATGAGCGGGGCACTGAGGGCAATCAAACAGTAAAGATGGATACACTTAGAGACGACAGACAGAAAGCACAGATAAGGAAGGAAAAGAAAAGAGAGAAACAAGCGCAAACTCTTAACCCTTAAAGGAGCGCATCCATCTCTTCTAAAAACTAGCAGTCCAAGTCCAGCCAAAAGCTTCTTCCCATGAGCTGCCACCCGTCCTGAGACTCACCCCCTGCAAACCTCCACAATCTCTCCACTCCTCCCCACTATCAAATAGATGTCTGCCATTTCTAAGTGGTTTTGCATAAATCTTGCAGCACTTATGTCTGCACAACCCCTGTGTACTCAGACTTTGCACACTCTGATACGTTTATGTCTCAGGAATGTAGGTCTTACAAGTGCTCATGATTTCATTCATCTCATTCTATTCAGTGTAACTTTCTCTCGGTACACCGAAGCAACACACTACCGGTTGTGCACCACATTTCACTCCACAGTGACACTTCTTCTTCTTCTTGGACTTGGACTCCAAAAGCAAAATTCCCCCCCAACCACTGCTAGAACGCATTACAGTGATGAGCTGTATAGCATGACCCCACCTAATGTGACCTATGTGATTTCAATAGGCTGAGCTAAAGTGAAGATGGAGCAGCGTGACACTGATAGCATTAGGCTACATGGTGACAGACAGGTTTAAGTGGAGCGGAATGCACTGCTCTAGTTTCCATCCCATACGCAGTTAGTGTCGGTACAAAAGCATCGCAGGCCTGGAGACAGTAAAGAGTGTATGTGAGAGTTTTCTGGACGACAAAGTGGTATAGTGCAGGAGGAAGATGCTGCCTGTTTCTGGAGAGCGAGCCAACATGTATTAGTATACCCCGGTCCTTAGACGGTGCGCTGGCAGGGAACAGAAAATCTTCGAACATAAATAAACGAGTCCCCTCATCTGCACAAGAAGACCTCTTCAAAAATCCACCTAGGACTCAAAGTGGAGAAATAATTGGTTTTTTTTTTTGTATTATGAAACGATGAAACAACTGTCAAGCTGGTTAGCACAAAAGAAATCTGGTGAATTTGTCTAAATACCCAGATAAGCTCAACTGAATGCTTGGCTCCCTGGGGAAAAGGCTTGAAAACCACTAAGGAGGAGAAAACAAGCTGGAGTCACTTGACATAGGACATGAGCTTTAAAGCTTTCCATCAATTTGGTTGATGTTGTGCGTACTAAGTGGGTGGAAAAGCCCATACACAAGTAAAAAACAACAACTTGAAAACCAGTAGTAACATGAATAACACCAGCCCTACTTCTACTGTAGAACACAGCTAGTCAGATACTGGACCAGGTGATTCGGCCCCAACAACAACTACAGGGTAACAGCTAAACCAGCACGACCCATGAACTGTAAATGCCTTGGGACAATATCTGCCTGTGCAGGGTACTGTGGGCTGAGCCTCCGTTGGCCTGCACGGGGGTTTACACCGGCAATAAGTAGTAGGTCACTAATCAGGAGATTATAAAGAGACCACTACCGTTCTGTATGTCTCTCTCTCTCTTTTGCTTTCCACCCCCTCTCTCTTTTACGATCCTACTACTATCTCTCATACTCTCTCTGGTTCTGTCCGTCTCCCTGCCTCTCTCTCTCCATCTCTTGTTCTGTGATAAGAGTGTTTACAGTGGGATCGGGGTGTGGACGGTAGTGTTTGTTTCCCTCTCTGTCTTTCAGCCTGACATTCATTTAGACACAGAGAGCCTGCTGATAACACTAAGTGTTTCCCTTCCTGTTTGTCCAGGCCAGAGGCTGGTCGCAAGGACAAGGACAAGAGAGAGCAGGGAACAGAGTCAGGAACAGGGGATTGGGAGAGACATGCGGGGGGGGGGGAGAGAGAGAGATACCTTTGAATACATTTGTTTAAAAAAAGCAGTGGTTACACAGTTCTCACTTAATTGCAATGTCCACATTTTTCTATTTTTATTTTAGGTTATCTTTACTTATCTGTTTGTGTTTTTAAGTTAATTTTACCTGCTCTTATTTATATATTTGATTGCAATGTTACACGGCTGTGTTTACACATTTCTTTATTCTAGCATATCTTTAATTGTACGTACATTTTTTGTTTTATTTCACACTTGTTTTGCAATGTTTCCCATGCCAATAAAGCCCCTTTGAATTGAATTGAATTGAGAGAGAGAGAGAGAGAGAGAGAGAGAGAGAGAGAGAGAGAGAGAATCCTGGGCAGAATTTTCCAAATTTGGAAAATTTATTTTAAATCGGCTCACAAATTGCAGCGTGGATGTGATGTGCTGAAGTCGTCCACCCACAGAGAGCGCCTGTCATTCCATCAGTAGTGACGGGACAAGAAAGCAAAGCGCCATAAAGCCACAAACAGAAGAAGAAGAAGAAGCCGGTCCACCGGGGCCTGGCATCATGCCTGGCAGGTGTACTGCATATTGAAGACAAAGAAGTGTACAACTCCAACTTATTTCAACCTTTGAAGAAACAACGAATGACGCTGGAAGTGTTTGTAAGGTTACGGGCAGCGATCTGTCCAGCCGGTAGCTCCTTCTGTGTATGTTGTAGCAAGCTACCGCTACACGGTCTGGTGAAAACACTGACAAACACAAGCGGCTACGCAATCAGCTCAGCTCTGTGGAAGTGCACGGTTACACGTGACGAGCACAAGGTTACTTTTTTTATTGTTCATATGATTTCTCTGCAACAGTGCCGTTTCACCATTTTCTGAGTATTAAGAGAGAGAGAGAGAGATGGGTATTATATATCTCTAGGTATTGCTGTCATTTTCAGCAGTACATTTCTCTCTTAGTGAAGATAAGTTTGAAAAAATGGTATGAATGGAAACGCATCTTGCTGAGAGTAGAATCTAAAGAAAACAAATGTTCATCAAGTGCATGTAAATGTTGGTTTTTGCGTCAACATGTCTGTCCTAGAATGGCTTTCCTGTTCCTCTGAACCTCCTCCGTTCTCCGGAGGAAAAACAAGCGCAGACCGGAAACCAGTAATTCCTCCAGCTTACACTCTGTATGTTTGTACAGTTTAGCCACTTAAAGGAGATGGGAGTTTAATAGAAACAACATTTACATTAGAAAACCCTTTACATTTCCTCCCAAAGTCCAAATCACATCTTTGCTGATCTACAGACTAAAAAGATGTTTGATTTGATTCATTCATGCTTTGATTTCATTCTGGATAAAATGTTAAAGGAACTGATACGTTCCAATATAGATAGTGATCGCAGATATATTGGTAATTGATTTTTTTTGGGGAGTCTAGATGGTTGATTGGAGTTGTAGTGTCTGAGTTGGAAACTGACCATGTGCGCTACAACTGCACATGCACGAGGGCTGCACATGTAATCAAACACAGATACAAACCCCAATACCACCCACAGCCATTTCAAAACAGCAGGAGACTGTACTTGGTGTACTTTTTGCTGTATATGTCAATGCAAACACCTAAATACCGTGTATAAAGAGGTAAAGTAGTTCGTACAAAACAAAAGGCAAAAGTTATACTAGTATCCAGTATAGTAGTACAGCAACTCTGCACTGATCTGAAACCGATCCCGTTCCGATCCGGTCTCAAATGGACAGTTGAATTTACCAAGAGCAGCATTTCAACCTTATCACAAGAGCTGTGGTTTCTTTTCTCATCAGCAACATGAGACACAGTACTAAACAACAATCGCTGTCTATCCTAGTGCAGGGGGGGGTGGAGAGATAACTTCTTCCGAGTTCAGTCCGATGCTGGGAACCCGGTCTTCATTTTGTTGCCAAGTACTGCAGTTGTGTTCTGTGGGATCGGGGCTTCTACTCCTACTACTTCTACTTCTTGTACAGATGAATGGTTCACCATGTGGAGTTCCTCTCTCCTGCTTTCCTGGAGAGGTTCCTCATACAACCTCGGCTGCTTTCTCAATCGTCCGTCCGTCTCCCCCCCCGTGTTGCACCTGTCTCTCATCCAACAGTTTTTTTTTCCAACATCCCTCTTACGTGTTGCTTTGTGTCTTTTGTATCTCAACGCAACATCTGTGAAATCTGTTTTGCGCTGCTTCCAAAAAGCTCTAACCCCGCAATCCCTGTAAACTCTTTGCTTAGCAGAGCCGCTATTGATGGAGTTACATCAGCAGCTGACACAGAAACGCTCATTCGCCTCGTCAGTTCTTCAAACGTTACAAGCGCTGTGAGCATGCATTCAGGGTGGTTGGCAACTCGTATTTCAAGGCTTTGCGGCATATAATATGTGCTATTATTTGTATTGAAACATCCTGAAATGCACCAGATGGCAGTCGCGAAAGCTTATTGAAGTGATATTATTTTGCATGAGGTCATGGATATGCATTGACACATCAAAGAAACAAACACCAGAGAAATAGTGTCGGCAACGGACACAATCCCACGTCCTCCACTGGGCTGGTCATCTAACGCAGCGGTTCTCTGTCCTGGTCCTCGGGGGGCCCAGAGCCCTGCTGGGTTTCATTCCAGCCATCTCATCGGGGACTGAGTTACACCAGGTGAATACAATTAACCACCTGGCAGGACAGAAAACCAGCAATAGTCTGGTGATGGTTTATTAAAGTTGTTGTATTTACGTGTTTAAGGGTATTTCCCCTCCACGCAAAATATGTGCACTCCCATGTGTTACAAATTGCTGTTTTGTTATCTTTCTCAGACAGTTTGTAACAATCCCACACACTGCAGGCGTTTTGCAGGCTGTGAGTGTGTTAACTCAACGCACTCTCCCGTTAGGCTAAAGATAAAAGACCCCTCCCCCGCTTAGAAGGAAGTGGCTCAGTGAAACAAGCAGACCTTCCACACATCCATTCAAACACACACACACACACACTTCCAGGTCGCCTGCACACAAAAAAATATGATCAGATCAGATACTGATTGTTTCACGCTTTATCATTCTGTCTGGTATATCATTCTCTCTTTCATATACCAGATATGAAAGAGAGAAGTATTCTCCATGGATTTGCTATGGAGACTCCAGTGAGGCAGACAGGGATGCAGAGAGAGATGTGCAGGCGGCGGGTGACTGGGCTGGACAGCTGTCAGGTGTGAATGTGTACCGGCGTGGCACCGAAAAACAACATGTATGCCCAGCAAATCCTTTCCTGGGATATATAAAAGGTTAAAAAAAAAAAAAAAAAAAGGAAAAGAAAGAGCAGACAGAGTGATGGAGGGTTGTTTAAAAAGACAGAGGCAGATAATAGACAGAAAGACTGATAGTTGAGCAAAGAGGCAGGTAGGTGGCAAAGGTGAAAGAGAGAAAAAGGTAAAGATGTAATAATACAGCACAAGCTTAGTCAGAAAGGATATGTATTTTTTCTTAACTTCCTCTCTGGGTTTCAGACGAGTTCACTGACTGTAACGTATAAGACCACGTATTGTCCCAGATCACACACACCAAATCATACCCATCGTTCTCCTATGAAGACAGATGTAATCTCTATGGGATTTCCTGCAGAGATCAAAGATAAATCTAAATAAACGCAGAAAGAAAAGTCGGCTACAAGGGAGGAAAGACATAAACAGCACTCACGCACTCCAACAGGGAACACCCACTAGACAGGATACGAGATTGATATATTCCATATTTGAAAGACAGAAGGGGGGAGGGGGGTGCAGGCAGGAAGCAAAGGAGAGGATGAAGAGTGAACAATATACAGAGAAAAAGGGAGAAGAAACAGTGAAAGACAGAAGAGTGACACATCTTCAATATCTAAGCTCTTTGATCAGCAATGGATGTTAACTTCAAGCCTCTTATCTACAACAAAGCAGATGCTCAAATGTCCCCAAACAATACATCCTTTCTCTGAGGCCACAGCTGAAACTGCTTACTGCCCTCTCCAGTACAAACATATGTTCACACACACACACACACACACACAGACACGCACACGCACACCACAACAGTTTACTGGCCTCTAAAAGGCTAACCCAGAATAAGAGTTAGTAGACAGCACTGTTAAACAAAGACCAGATGGCTGGTCTCATAATGAAAGGATGCTGCCACAGAATATCACATGCATTTTACAGTATTGTCCGATCTTGACTTCACATGAAGATGTTTTAATATAAATCTAATTTCAATTACCTTCACCCTAATGATTTTTTTTTTTTTTTTTGCTTCTACCTTTTACCTTAGCTCTTATTTTATTGCTTTCCTAGTACGTCTCTTTTAAAGGTTACAGGAATACTGTGAAGGCACCATGGTTCTAGGAATTCTTAAAATGAAAAAGAATATATATATAAATGTAATTTCATATATTGTGACAGTATTTTTATTTTTATTACATCATTATATCATTTGTTTAGTGTATTATTTCTGCCCTCTGCCTAAAGGATGCAGAAAGACAACACAAGATTCTCTCACAACTCGAGAAATATCACTTGAATTTCCAATTTCATGTTTTTCATTTGTAGTCCTTTTATTTTTATTTTTTTAAAGCTGAAGGATTGATGCAGAATTCCACCGTGGGGCATTTATGGCCTCCAGTAAAAAAAAATAGAGCTCATGCAACACTTCCTGCTGACACAAATAACCTTTCCTGCCCTAAAAATAAACAGCGTCGGACTTGGAAAGCACCCAGCCTCGTAACACTCCGATCCTGTTCAGAAAGTCAGTGGAGCAGGGTAAAAATATACCTCTCCTTCCTTTCATACGGTACACGCACATTCAGTACCCGCTCATGCACACAGGAATTCATGTGCACACACACACACTGGTGTAACAAGAGTCAAATTAACAAAATAAAGCGATAATACCTCATTCATCATCCTATCAAGCTCCAAGGACTCATAAAGGAAGTGGCAACGGGCTCAACTAGTCATTAAAGTCATCGCCATTAAACTTGTGTCACTTCTGTCGCTTAAATCACCGCAGGCTAAAACAAAACTAAAAACATATCTGACAAATGTTTGCAAGCAGAAACAGTTCTCAGAAGTATAAGCAGCAAATCAGCCAGCTCGGTGCCAAAAGCCTCTTGTACGGAAAAGTTCCCATCGTTTTTTTCAGGTGAACTAGGCCTAACCCTCCCTCCATCCATCTGCGAGCATGGATATTGTTCAAGTTGTTCAGTGCAGGCCAAACTAAACAACCCCTCTGAACCAAACTTGGGAGGTTGCTGACTGACCTTCTCCTCGAATCGGGTTTCTCTCCCGCTCACGTTCTTCCCCATCATCCCACTTTCTTCTCCCTCTGTCAATTCAATCCTCCCTCACTTTTCCGCTCTTCTCTATCTCGCTCTTTTCTCTCTTCATCCTTCACACGCTAACTCCCACATTTCATCTTTCCTCCTCTTCTTCCTCCAGATCTGCCTCCTCTCTCTCTCTCTCTCTCTCTCTCTCTCTCTCTCTCTCTCTCTCTCTCTCTCTCTCTCTCGCTCTCTCTCTCTCTCTCGCTCTCTCTCCCGTCTGGTGCTGTTGTCATTATCAGTGATTAGTGGTCAGTCTAGTCTAGCGCCATGACTTCATCCAGCTGTGAGCCTTGCCAATAGCCGTGCCAGTCTAGTGAGGCAAGCCGCGCTGGAGATATACTGCCATACGAGTTGCATACGCACGCCTACGCACGCGCAAATACCTGCACACACAAGCATGAGGCAAGCACCGACATACGTGCACACACAAAGCCTTAAACACACACACACACACACACACACACATGCACAGACACACAGATCACAGCCATCCTCAGTCCTTTCCTGACGAGTAGGTTTTCCTGGCTCTACGTCTGTAGTTCATGTAAACAAGCTGATAAGGAGTAAAAAGACGGGCTGTTCCTGCTTTAATTGGATGTCTAAACAGACCCTAACCCACTGGATCCTTCATTGGATTACTCTGACCGAGTTACAATCTGAACATCCAATATTGAGCTAGTGGCATAGGCAGACTGGTCATAGAGTTGTGTTCCCTGAGGGCCGGTCAAGACCAATACTAACGAATCACACACAGAATTACATTTCTCTGCTTTACATCGTTTTTACTGCTTATGTTATTGCTTTTTATTCTATTATTTATCATTTACTGGCTTGCTTTTTTACTTTTTACATTGAAGGAAAAACCCCAAACTTTAACCTGAAACATCTTCGTTTAAAATAACATTTATTGTGAGAGTCATTGGGTAAAAAACACATTTTAAACTTGAGATGAGATTCCATAGAATTATACTATAAATGGTGAACTGTGTCTTTAATAGTTCATATGACATTCATATATGTGTTTCAGCTGACTCATATACCGCTTACTGTCAACTACCAACACACACACACACTGTACACAGACAGCCACCCCTCCCAAACGAATACATACATCCTCCCTCCTCCTCCTCCAGACCCCCAGATTAAAGCTCTGCTGTTCCAGGAGGTTCACTGTCACTCTCAGTACTAATACCCTTTTACTACAGCCGACCAGGCCAAACCATTCCGTGCCAAACCAAGCCATGCTGGGCCAAATCAAACAGAGCCAATAAATCAGGCTGTGCCTCAGTTAAAAAGAGTTCAGGTTCAGGCTCGTAGGGCTGAAACCGTTTTGTTTCTGCCTAATTGAATCTTCTTCCTCTTCTTTTTCTTCGGGGGGGGGGGGGGGGGGGGGGGACTCCTGTGCTGTACCTGCCATTGACACAAAACTTGGTACACACATGTAGCTATACTTGCTTGCTCAAGGACCACTGAAATTTACATTTTTTTGAAAACCTGTTTTATCCCTATGGGGCTTTTTCATTTTTTGCTCCATCACCATCAGATTTGGTGCACATCCAAAGGGGACCTCAATACACTTATGTTGTATAAATGGGCTCAACTGGATAATCAATATGACCCCATCGACCACTTGACAATGTGTGTGGCCTAGCCCAAAATTGACAAATTGTTATGATATTTCGCTCAAGTTAAAGCTATAATATCAAATTGGCTGTGGTTGGTCAAAGTGGGCACGGCCTCTGACATGATAACTACATAATGCCTTATAACCCAAGGTGGGTTCAAACTATCACCATGAAACTTGTTGAACCCTTCAGAAACTCAATCTTGAATATGCATTGAAGAAGCATGTATGCACGCATGAAGGGTCTAAGGTCTAAGGTGGGTTTGCTTTTGTTTCGTTATAGTTTTCATTAATTGTTGTCTTTAATGTGGCCGTTTGTGAACTGTAACAGAGACTGCAACAGTGATTAATGGATACACAAAAAAACTTGACTTGACTTGAGATGGTGAGCATGTTATTTTCTTTGCAGCTCTAGTTAACACAGATTGAATTACTTTAATTAACTACTGCTAAGAAAGAGAATTCATTCACCGATTCCATAGCTGCCAGAAATACAGTAAACAGTAAATGTACAGTCCGCTGTGTAATGTAGCTCAGATGAATGTAAGCCACGAAAACAGCTGTGCTTGGAGTGAGAGAGGAGACAGCTTAATCCACACATCAATTAGACACAGTTACAGAGACTGGATGATAAGGGAAGTGTGTGTGTGTGTGTGTGTGTGTGTGTGTGTGTGTGTGCATGTGTGCAGAAGCCTTGGGTAATCCCTCTTAGTCTAGCAGCTGGGCAGCAGGTTTAAGTAGTGTGACCATGTGTAGGTCTGGGTTTGGGGGTAAAATACTAGGACCACTGTCAGCAATGCAATACAGAGTAAGGATCCCAGGGTGTGTGTGTGTGTGTGTGTGTGTGTGTGTGTGTGTGTGTGTTGAGTATGGCTCTGCTCAACTAGCAGTAACAGAGTTGATTATATGGTCTAAAACGCCCGATGCACACTACACGATGCACGATGCCCCCTTTTCCTTTCCTACCTTAGTGTTTCAGACTTTTGTACTACTATAACTGTGTATGTGACAAATAAAAACCTTGAAGATTTCTTGAGATGTCTTTATTTTTTCAAATCAGGGTGCTTTGAGAAACCCTCACGAAAGCGTATGCTGGATTCTCTGAAGTCAATATCTACAGTCAATATCTCCTGGTGTGTGCTCACTCCAGGTAAAATCAAATAGAAATTATCATGCTCAAATAAAACAGAAAGTACTACGTTTTGCCTCTGTACTATAGTCAAAGAAATACTGTGCAAATGTCTACAAATTAACAAATGAAAAGTACAGTTAATACAGAAAACACATTACTGGTGACTGGTGACTGATAGTCAGACACACAGGGGTTACAGGGCTGGTGCTACTGAGGCAGATGTAAGAGCCATACTGGTGAGTCCCTTTCAATACCATTATGGGGACTTCCTTCCCTCTGGCAGAAGGTCTAGACCACCAACAGGCAAGTCAACAACTTGAGGAACTATTTTATTTCCCATGCCATTAAATAGCTTACTTCATTTACAGAGGATAGTCAGGAGGTTATTGTTGAATTGTTGCTCTATGGATAATGATGCTCTTAATTTATGACTTGTATTTCTTGTGCTATGTTGTATGTATTTTTGTGTATTTATGTTTTTGTGCTTGTTTTTAAGCATCTGGCTGCAAGGAGAATTTCCCCCCCGGAGGACAATAAAGTTGAATTATTTGAAGGGACTGAATTAACAAAATAAGTTCTGGTCTCAACAAAAATGACCTTTCTTAGTGACTTATTAGCGCGGCGCACAGCAAGACCATTTCTAATTGGTGATTGTGGACATAACTGTAGCAGCTGTATCAGAATGCCTGTAAGTCTTTCTGTGGCTACTAGCCAAGCCCATTCCCTGAAACCGCTTACACCGTCTGCCTGCCTTAAACACTGATCACACACACACACACACACACACACAGCACCTCCCTCATTACAGAGACTGGTTGGCCAAACAGGCTTTGCACAAAATGATCCACGAATTACGCCCCAAATACCAACAATGTACTCCAAAGACATATTCAGGCAGACATAGGCAAACACAAACAAGAGTTAAACACAAATATACACAGAGGAGACAAGCACTAGCATTTCAACACACACACACACACACACACACTTAGAAGGATTCCTCTGATTCACTATGACCTTGTATAATTACACGCCTGCTCAGTGTTGGATAAAACAAACCTGGTATTACTCTCCCTTCAATTTCAGTGACAAACTTTTGAAATAAAAGTCAGAGCACAACACAACTGTGTTGATTCCAGTGCAGAATAAACACTGTTATGAGTATGGGTATACAATGTCAGGGAACAGCACAAATCCAGTTTTCTTCTCAGTTCATCTTTTAGGCATTTTATACTGTTTGATATTAAAGTTGGAAATGTACGAGTACCTTTAACCCAGGTGGTATTTTCATACTGCTTATAGGGCATTCACAATGCAGCGTGTAAGGAAGCCAATGTGCTCAGGCTGGCGACACATTCTGCTGAGTCTGCCCGGCCGTACGATTTTAGCTAGTCTGCATTGTGTTTTCCACAATCAAACATACTGGAAGGTCACAAAATGTTCACACTAAAATTATCCACACAAACATTGTGTCATGGGAGCGTCTAGTTTTTGTTTTTTTTGTCCTGCTTAAAAGCAGACATGGAAACATGGAAAGGCACGTCACTGAAATCTCATTCCTGTTATCCAGTTTGTCTTATACTGTCTCCTGCCCGAAGCATCCCCTACAGTACACTGACAGCAGTAAATACCTGAGTCAGCATGGTACAAGTGCAACTGAATTGTGTGGGTAACGAAAATGTGTGTGTGTGTGTGTGTTTTCTCTCAGAGGACCAGACTGACAATCTTCTGACAACCTGACCTTCAGTCTCACTCATGTCTCTACTATCAGTAACAATCACCTCTAGTCGCTGATACAATCGAGTGCGGTAGCCAGGTGAAGAATGCCGTACCTCCCAGCGTCTTCTGGCTGAATACAGAGTAACTCAAAGAGATCAGACGTTAGAGGTATGTACGGCCACTCGGGATCCAGCGTCTTCAGTAACATCGTATAACATTCTCTCCTCCGGTGCAATTTTCTCCCTTACTTAGGCCTCATGTTCTGGAGATGTTTGAGCACGGGCTTGGCTGCCTGTTGCGTTTCTGTTCGCGAGGCTGGAGGAGGATCCTGGGAGTGAAACGTTTAGTGAAGATTTGACGCTACTTAATACCCCTGAACCCCGGCTAAAGCGGTGATTTCATCACAAAAGAGGATCTGGCAACGGCCTGACTTCATCAACGAGCTATTTATGTAGGCATTCTGCTTCTCTCGCTCGGTCGAGGAATAAGCGGCTGGGTATGGTGGAGAACATTCCTGTGCAATCTGTCATTGACACACAAAGCCTAAAATAGAGTCAAGGAGATATTTTCTTTCTATTCCCCTTGATTAGGGGGTCTATAAAAAGCAATGGAATGACTATTGGCTCAGAGGTTAAACATGCTGCCCAGCGAAGCAAAAGATGATCCACGGTTGTTTTACATATCTTAAACACAGCCATTCATTCCGATCACTATGTGTACAATACAACATTTTTATCCAGCATTATTCTACATATGTACAATGTGAATGTGGATTTCAATATTGTTACTTATATGTAAAGGAATCTAAATAGAAAATGTCATCTCTAATCCCAGGTGAGAGTTGGTTACAACATTCTTTTCAATAACAGAGTTACTGCAGCTTTTGATTTCAAGACATAATCAATACACACAACATGACACACATGCAGTGGGGGTGTAATGTTATTGACTTTAGCATCTGTATGGCTATGCCAACATGAAATGAACAGTTTGCAAACCCAGAATGAATTCTACCATCAAATGTACCTTAATACAAGAGAACAGTTACTCCACAACAAAACAATAATGCATTACTGACCGTAGTTTTCTTACAGAGTTCAACAAAATAAGAGTAGCAGAGTTTTAGATGAATGGCTAGTTTTCAATTGCAATTCCTCAGGGAGATTTAATTACAGTTAAGATACAATTGGATTAAAACTGAATACCTACAAATGATCAGATTTCAAAGTGTGAAAGGGTGTGTGGGTGTGAGGCATGCGAAGGCATGGATGGTTGCAAACAGCTTCAGTCTTGTTCCTAAGCAACATTCACATCCATCTCTCTTCCCTTTCTCTCTCACGACACCCACGACTGGCTATTTTAGTGAGAAAATGCATTGTACACCAAAAGCATCTATTTCACACAGTTGTCAACTCTTACAGTATCTGTGTTGGTTATGAACCAACACTGATACCAAGCGGGATGACAACACACGAACACATGAGCAGAGGGTGTTGGCCAGATAATGCCTAATCGAAGGTACGACTCAGAAGCTGAGGAGGAACTATTGTGACATCATCAATTCTTCTGGAACAACACCTCTTTTGTACTCCCACACAATTGACAAATAGTGCACTTTTAGGTCCATGTGGAGGCAAAACTGCAAAATTGGAAAAAAAAAAAAAAAAAAAAGGAGCATGTGATGTGATGTGATGTCATTAGTGTCCTGAACACATTTCTAACCCCTGTGGTTTTAATTTCTCAGAAACTAAGAAAACCTGTTTGATTTTCCTATTGGCACATGTCACTGCCAGCTATGTTTTACATGCCTCATCAATGGTTTCAATTGCTGAGTGCAAGGTTATTATTAGGTCTTTCTACAGGTTGGAAATCATGGGCATCAAATGCACTGTGAACAGAGCTTCTCTCTTGACTTTGCTCTCCACTCATAAAAGTGTTGGTCCTCTACACTTCCATGCAAAAGAGTTAAGTCATGTAAAGCAGGGATGTGCTCCACCACGCTCCCTCCCTGGCACAGTTCAACCCAACAAAGAATGTCATTTACACAGTGCTCAACATCCTGCTCCACCATACACTCTTTGAAACACTGTCTACCCCAACCAAGCATCTTATTTAGCTAGCATTCTTCACTCCATTCACCACGCACTCTACCTCTCTGACACTCCCCATCCTTTAAAAGTTATCCCACTCAGCCAGTACCCCACCAGACTCTTCCTGTCTGGCACTTGCCCCTGTCTCATTACGGTCACCGTGACAACAGATGAGTCACACACTGTGCAGGCGCCTCACTTCCTGTGAGGGAATCTTACAACGATGATTGAATGACTGTCCCAGCATGGAAAAAAATCCTCCCGAAAGACTGATTCATAGTCAACAGAATCAAATCCACGTCTGGAACAGTTCAGAGTCAGACTACAGAAATAAATGGTCTTTCCAAACTGAATCAAAAGATTCACTCTGATCTGTTCAGTGTAGTCACCTCCCAAAATGAGTCAACATGAATCGTGGGAGTAAGTAAGCCTGTATGTGTGTCTTTCCGTCTGTCTGTGTCTATGTCACTCTATATCTGTGTGTGTGTGTGTGTCTTTTAAGTCTGAATGCATTGGCAGTAACACTATACACCGTTCCCAGCCACTCAAGCCATACCTACACACACACCGACACAGCCATGCAGACACACACACACACACACTTAGACAACACACACATACATTGACTTGCACATATGTTACAGTACTTACATCACTTTTTCTAAACTTGGCTTTGAGGCTCTTCATGTTCAGTCCGGTCCATGCAGTCTTTCTCGCTCTCTCTTACTCAATGAAGCCTGGGAGGAAGATAACACAGACGGTTTAGACCAACTTCAGTGATGTTAGCGTTCAAATTCAGTTGACAAGTTACAATTCAAATCAAAATGATGTGTAGATGTGCAGAAGGGATTCAGCAATACCTATTCCAGAATTGTGTTATTACTCCTATTTTGCCTAGTAAACAACAATTTCCTTGCATAACTTAGAAAAACTAAAATATTTAGAGAACATAAATCACAGCTAGTAACACAGTCGTTTCAATACCAGTCTCTGGGCACCTGCACCACTGGTGCCATTCAAGCTGTTCAGATCAACCTCTAAGGTTCCCAGTCATGAGGCAGTTATCAATTTTCTGATAACTCATACATGAGAGTGAAATCTTCTTCAGAGAATAAACGGCATCACTTTACACCAAGTGTGCTAAAAGATCATTTAACTACAGCTGTTATTAGCAAATGTAATACTGGCAAGAAGTGACAGTGGGTGTTTCTCCACCATATAGAAGTTTCTGTGGGGTACAAGAGGATTACATGACTTAGATGATATTTTAGAAATATGCTGTCTGCTGTTATGGGGAACTGTGACTGGACACCACAGCCAAGTTTTTTTTTCTCCCCAGAATCCACTAGTGACCACAGGCAATACTACAATGTTTTCTATTAGAGGATGAATTCCAAGTGAGACAGAAAGAGTGCAGATGGCCACAGCTAGGCGCGAGCATTAATAAACAAGGAGAGAGAGTTTATCATGCCTTATTAGCTGTGCATAGCTGCATGCTTTTCCCGAGAGCCACCGCCGGTCTTCCAAACAGTGGGAGCTGAGCATGTTTGGAAACAAATAAACTTGAGTGAAGTTGCAGCTCGTTTAGCACAAAGTAGCAATTGCGCGCGACGTGCATGAACATACACAAAACACACATCGGACCGTCACTTTTAGAGAGCGTGATGTGTTGAAAGGATCGTGATGTCGTACCGAAGTACCGTTCTTGTTTAATTGATTTACAAACAGCTAAACAAAAAAAAAAATTCTAGTGGTCACCAGCGACCAATTCCGTCAACGTAAACTTTCAGATATGAATGCACCAGGCACACTTACCCTGTTAAAAGTTGGATTGCCGATATAAAGACGCTGATTGCCGAGCCGGTAAAACAACGAGCCGGTGTACTAGTCTTCTCTGCGGTGAAGTCGAATAGAAGGATGCATAAAGGAGAACAAAACGGTGCGTCCGAGTCGGCCTGCATACATTAAAAGTTGAGCTATTCAAGAGGCACTCTCTCTGGCTCGGGACTCGGGAGCTCTGTTGCCCGGTTTAGGAAGGTGACGTCACTTTCCCAGTGCCCCCGTGACCGAGGCTCGCTCTCTCTCTCTCGCTCCCTCTCTCTCTCTCTCTCTCTCTCCCCTTTCTGCTCTCTATCCCATTAATGTTCTGATTAGAGGGGGTATTTCCCTCAACACCACGCAGTCACTTTTAATAGAATAGAATCGAATAGTATATGAGGGAGACGGGAGAAAGAGGAGAGAGGAGATCCATTCTTGTTCCTCATTTGCCAAGTATTAGAGCAAACATAAAAATGTCGCAACAACACTCCACAATAAAACACAACAATGCAGGCATGAACCTGTCTGGGCTGTGAAGTTCTGATGTTCATACCATCTGGTGTGGTAAGTTGCAGATTCACCTCCTGTCAATTTTTGCATACACAGAAATGTGCAAATACACAGAAGAGTATAAAAGTAAATCCATCTATATATCTATCTATTTATCTATCTATCTATCTATCTATCTATCTGTCTGTCTGTCTGTCTGTCTGTCTGTCTGTCTGTCTATCTATCTATCTATCTGTTGATGTACTACAACACAAGAGTCGAGAAGACTGGTCTGTTGAAAATTTCCCTATATTCAGTACCAAACTTGAAAATGTCCTGGCAGGCCTCAAAAACCTTTCTAAATGAGTCTCGTACATTAAATGATCATGTCTATGCATTATACATTGTATAAGTCCATATGGAAGAAAACACCATTTACAGCGGTGTGGAGCCTCATTAAGCCTCAACACAGTGACATCTACTGGAGAAATGTGATGTATCCCTCCTCATGACTTGATGGTTGCTTTGTGTTTGCATACATGAATCTGTATGCGAACGTGTATGTGTGTGTATGTGTGTGTTTATGTTCATCTGTGTATCTGTATGCATCTGCATGTGCTGAAACATGTATGGATGCATGCATAGTGCACATGCATACACAAACATAAACACACACACAAAAATGCAGGGGCATACACTAACACATGTACATAGATGTGCTTGAGAATGTCACATTGTGTACATTTGGGTTTCAGTCTTAATTAAATCACCCTTGATAAAAGTACAGTGTTTTGTTGTGCTATGAGATAATTAAGGTTTAAATAATTACATATGTGGCACCCCCCAAAGCGCTCATAGATTTACCTGGAATGATCCTCAAGGTGAAGTGTCCTTTCATTTCCTGCAGGTAACCTTCATAGACATTATCAAACTCACAAACTGCAAAAGAGGAAGGACTGACATGACTAAGGCCAAATCTTAGCCTCACCTATTAATGGAGAGAAATGCAAAATAGACCCTAGATAAGTGTCAAGGGGCAACTCCACACTACCCCAATTAACACTTTCAACATGAGTGGCAGAGACAACACTCCAGTCCACTTGCACTGCACCTTCTGTCTGGAACTGGAATTGTGTTCAATATGAACTCTTCATGTCTTTTTTATGCCATGAAAATAACCATAAATAAATAGCCTAAAAAAGAGTCAAATATATTCAATAGATTTTAGAAGACCGTACTTTACATTTAATGCGCTTGGAGGTCTTAAATCGTATACTATGAGCAAACTTTCTGTTGAACTAACACCCTATCACAAACATACTTGGTTCTGCTTTGTTATGCAACCTCACCACATGTTTTTCACAGATATGGGACAATGAGAACCTACACCACTGGACAGAATGGTTTAACAGCAGCATTTCTTCACTCAGCCAGTTTATCAGTATTAATGGTACCCTTTAGACATATCAACAGTTTATTGGAAAATATAACCTGGATGTATCTGTATGATTGGTCTTATTTAAAGAACATGCTCATTGAGAGAAATGCTCCTAATAATGAGGTTCACATCATGATGGTATCAGTTGATGTGAGATTTACTGTAAATTTGTTTTGTTATTGTCTTCATAGTGAAATATTTTGGACATATTTGAAAATCTTCTTGAGTAAAGATATGACACAAACGTCCACCTTTCCAACTACCACAAGCTATTACACTGGACCAACCCAAAAGTTGATACAATAATGATAATTTATTGTATAACATAGAATGTATGAAATTGAAACCCCCGTTTAGAGTCTTTCGATTGATATGAAGCCGAAATTAGAAGCTCAAATGTGAAAACGTCTGTGTTATTATGCGCTTATAGCCTATTTTATGTTTGCATACCCTCTGCTTGTCTGTCCACTGCATATTGTTATTTCTTTGTCTCTTTTAGCTCCATTGTTATGTACACTGTTACATGACATCCTTGCAACAAACTGCAATTTATTGAGAAAAAAATAGACAGGGGGGCTACCGATGACTATGTGTCATGTGATAACTCCAAAGAGTGTTCGTCTACTAAGATAAGTAACTTTCCCCGCATTTCGGTTTTGTCCCATAGTAATGGCAAAATGATGTCCGCTACCTGTCAGTGAATTACATGCTAATCATTTCTGTTTTAAACCTATGATTTAAAAAAAGAAATGTTTCATCCTCGGGGCAGATCTGTGGCGCTGTCGACTCGGGATAAACCGGAAATAGGCGTAGTAGGGAATCTCGTTCAAACTGTCTTTATCTTGGTCTCCAGTCGCGCTCCTCCTAGTGCGACCAAAACAAACACGGCAGTCTGACATAAGTAGCTGCCTCCAGCTACTGACGGTAGTTTGTCTGTCGTGTAAACATGCTGTTGAAATCCTGCTGCATCTACAGTATCGGGATATTTTCTATACTCGTTTTAATAGCGGGCATTTCTTTGGTCTTATCTAATGTGTTTCCGACTTTCGTGCACTTGATGGTGGAAAAGGTAAGCTAGCTTTCCTTCCAGGCTAACACTAACTAACCAACTGCTATGTGTTTTGGCAGCTAATGTTGGCTAGGTTGATTTGGCAGAACAGCAGCAATGAGCCAGAGTCGCTTTGTGCTACTGGATTAGCTTGTGAAAATCGTAGCTAGCTGTCTGCTTGCTAGCTATCCAAGTTGCATGCTTTACGTGACTGACCACAAAAACAGGTTGTTCAGAAATGTGCTGCTGCCGTTGAGTCATATGGCTTGTGCGTTCCAGTGGTAATGTTGTTTGTCAGTACTTGAAAAAGATTATCTAGTCATCTTAACGAATGAACATTACCCCAACACGAACAGTTCTTCGGGGTACTTTAACGTAAAACGAATGTCAGAGGATAAAAACCTGCGTGGTTGTTTCACCAATTGTCAGCAGTCTTCTGCGGTATGGTGCAAGTGTTTGTCATATGATGTGAGGTTTGCTTAGCCAGCCCTGATAACCTCATCTTTCTCAGTAGCTCACACACAGTCACACTCTGTGAAGGGTGACTAACCCAGTGCCCTTTGTACTCTGTAGGAAGTGGTGCTGAAGAATGGCACAGAGGCGTTTGAGGCCTGGGAGGATCCACCCCCTCCTGTCTACATGCAGTTCTATTTCTTCAATCTGACCAATCCCCTGGAGGTGCTGGACGGGGAAAGGCCAGCAGTGCTGGAAATCGGACCGTATACATACAGGTTAGGGGAATAGGACATCTGTCTTTCTGACTGTCGATGCCCGGATGATGATGCTGTGATGTGGGGCAATGTGGATTACACACACAAACAATACATTATAGATTGCAACACACAACAAGGTTTTGAGGATTAAAGTCCATGAAGCCAACCATAAATCCCTCTAAAATTTAAATATATTTCAAATTTGGAACAATAATGTTGATATGACCTTTCTCTTGTAAAAAGTTACCATGGTAGTCAAAAGAAAAGTTAGTTAAGTTATTAGAAACATTACAGTATTGCATTTAGGCCCTAAATAAGCAAAATAACAACAGTATCATTTTGTTGGGAAACCTTTAAAACCATCGGTACTTTTTGATACAGAATACACAACTAAAAGTGCCAGTCAGACACTAGCATTACTACCCAAACTACCCAAAATGAACTCCATTCAATCTTACTGCAAAAATGAACTTAGAATCTTAGAAGCTGACTTTCATGTTTTCTTACACAGGGAATACCGGCCTATGGAGCAAGTGAACTTCCTGGATAACGGCACCAAAGTCGAAGCTGTGAACACTAAGACCTATGTATTCCAGCCCAACATGTCCCGAGGCCCAGAGAGTGACCTCATTAGGACAGTTAACATCCCTGCCATGGTGCGTTGGGTGGTAATGCGTTTCCCAGTAGCAAGTAGTGTAACAATTGCATTTTAAGTAGTACAGTTACCAATCAAAAAAGACTTATAGTCGTTTTGTTAACTGTATTCCGTCTCCATCCCTTCATTCGTCATAATTTGTCATCGTCTTCTCATTTGATGTGGGTACACACTGAGCTAGCCTGGATGATAAATGGCAGAAAAGTTTACTTTCTCCAGATGGAACGATTCTCCCAACATCGAATACCATCGGTATTTAGTTTCCCTGAGCATTCACCTAGAAGCGTACAGGCGAGGCAATTGAGTTATCCCACTTTTTGAAAGTAAGAGAGGATGAGTAACAGAACAGAAGTAACATAACAAGTAGTTAACCTATTACTTCTCTCAGGGTATAATAAGTAAAGTAATAATATTACTTTTGAAATGAGTACTAAGCCCTAGGTGTTGGTTGTCCCCAGGGGGTTCACAGTGGTAGTCTGTCACTGATTCGTTTTTTCCCCTCCCATCTCTCCTAGACGGTGATGGAGAGATTCAAGGACCATGTAATTATGTCCAATGTGATCTCCGCCTACATGAGGTCCGAGGATGAAGGCCTGTTCACCACCCGTACAGTGGGAGAGCTGCTGTGGGGATATGAGGACGGCCTCCTCAAAGCCCTTAAAGTCCTCGCCCCCGAGCTGGATGATGTCTTTGGACTCTTCTACAAGGTCTCATTTACACAATGCATCGCTGTACTTTGCACCAACTGGAGTATTCATAGTCCCAAATCCTTGTAAAGACAGGATGTTTGTCGTAGTTAAAAGACTGAAAGTCCACTCACATGACAGTGCTTGTGAAAAGTACATTGTGTCTTTTATTACAGGTCAACAATTCCAACGATGGGAATTATGTGTTCTTCACTGGCCAGCAAAACTTCAAGGACTTTGCTAGAGTGGATACATGGAATGGTGAAAGGTAGTTGTGTCAGAGACGTTTGAAATCTCCACCAACACAAAATGATACTTATCTCTTGTTGTGTACATCCAATCAGTGAGATTCCCTTTAAGTACAATATCATGGAAACACAAATCATTCTAGTGATTGAGTCATCTCATAAGACCTTGTTTCATCATGCCTGCTAACCTTAATCAAGGTGATGACGTTATAGTGCACTGGCTTAAGGCAAATGATTGATGAAGGAGTAGTAGGGTGTTGGGCATCCTGAGTGCCTGACATAGCGATGGTAAATCATTGGACAAGGAGAATATCCCTTTACAAAGAGCTAAAAATTGTTTTATAATATTTTTCATTGATTAATGTAACAAACACACATTCACGTTCTCTGTATTTCCGTGTGCACGCAGGTCATTGAATTGGTGGACGACTGACGAGTGTAACATGATCAATGGAACCAATGGGGCGTCTTTCCATCCGGTCATCAGCAAGAATGAGACGCTCTACATGTTCTCCACTGATCTGTGCAGGTGGGTGGAGGAGGAAACTGAGACGCAAATTGTGAGAAGATTAAATTTGTCGCTAAATAAATCTGGTGAAGCAACAGTGCGTGTTTGTATTAGGGCTCCACAATTATGGTGAAAGTGATGATCCCTATTATTTCGTTAAGTATGTTTCAAAGTAGTAGCAGCTGGAAATTCTTGTTTTCACCCTTACTGTCTTAGTGTTATTGTGGTTCCTGTTTTCAAAATTCAAATAATAAAAATAACATTTGTTATTTTGGGGACAGGCACAACCCGAGGGGAAACCAACAGGAAGCTAACAGACTCTGTACTTGTTTGTTGTCATCTGGTAGAAAACCAAATTAGGGTGTAGGGTGACCATTGTTTTTTTTTTTTTCTGGTCTTATCTGCATAGCTGGAGTTGGCTAGTGAACTCGTATCCCCTCAAACATCCTAAGAATGTCTTCCTGAGCCTTTCCCGCAGCATTATTCAGGTCTGGATGCAGTATTAAGGATGCAGATTTAGCCTGGCCGGTTGCATTGCTGGCTAGTGTTCGCCTCTTGAATGAGGTCAGTGTTAGCTTACCACTTATTTAGTGCTTCTTAGACACGACCACCAACATCAGCGCTCTGAGTGTTCATACATAAGATCAGATAATGCAACTTTAAGCTAAAGGCAAACTAAATGCTCGATGAGGAAGTGAAAAGGTTGAAAGCAAAGGTTTACGAGTGTGCAACATCTAACTCAGTCCATTTAAACTTCCCATAAAAAGTGTTTGTGCCATGCAGGTTTTCAATTAATCAGCTTACCACAAAGCTCATGTACAAGATTGATGTGAACCTTCCTTCTCATAGACTGATTTTTAAACTTTACACTTGCAGCTCGACTGAATTGATTTGTCCCTGGTCTGCACTGATTAAAAATAAGGTGTATACCCTAGAAACCACAGAAGAGGTGCAACCTCTTCCTTTTAGATTAGAGAGCCCATGGAGGGAACAGTCATAACCATCTCAATATCAAATAAAATAGTTTAAGTGCAATACTTTGGTCTGATAATTAAAAAATGTTTTTTTTAGAATTCAGGTTGTGTTCATTTAACAGTGTTGCACCTGTCCACCATTTTCCACTTGCAGAATATATTAAATCAAAGCTAGGGCTCAGTCTCGTCTTGGTAGGGTTTGGAGTTGAGAGGGCAGGAGGGAGATGTGCTGGCTACGTCAAGTTTTAGGACCTCACCTGGGACAGAGAGGAAAGCGAGACATTAAGCCATGGTTAATCAAAGAAGTAGCAGTGATTGCTGTGACCGTCCGGCCTAGCGAACTTGATGTGGTTAGTGAGGAGACGAGAGGGGTTCCCAGTGGGTTTAACCATGCTTTTTATTACCATGTGAGAGGGAGGGAGTGGGGATGTCAGCCAGGCCTCGGTGAGGGTGGGAGGCGGGTGCGGGTTGGGGACACGGAGAGGAGAGGGCGTGAGAGATGGATCGGTTGTCGGGGGTTCGGGGTCCGCCTTGGTGTCCAGTGTGTCTGGGAAGTCATACACAGAATAATCCATTACTTACCATCACTGAGATTCGGTTTGCTCTACCAGCTGCAGCCACCTTCCTCTCTTGACTTCTTTGATCTCCTTGTTTGATCTTCTGTGTGATTACTGATGGAGAGCAGCCGGGTGTTCCCCAGGTTCTTAGGATTTGCCTGTGGTAGTACCTGTGGTCTACCACTACTCTCAGGATGTGTCGCTTCGCTGGGGCCATGGGTGCTGTGCTTTGCCTACCAGGTGGTGGTTTCTGGTTCACCACAGTGCCCATATATTTATATATATATATATATAACCCTCTATCATTTGTATGTATCTAAATGTCCCAGGTCGCTGTATGCACTGTATGCAGAGGATGTGAGTGTGAAGGGGATCCCCGGCTATCGCTTCAGTCCCCCCAGCGAGGTGTTTGCCAACCACACTGTGAACCCAGCGAATGCAGGCTTCTGTGTCCCTGCTGGAAACTGCCTGGGGTCGGGCCTGCTCAATGTCAGTGTGTGTAAACAAGGTGGGAAGTTTTAAGCAGTTGCTATTTATGAAAGATAAGATTATAGATTGTTATTGTTTCATGTAGGCAAATGATGGTTTGAATGCTGTTCGTCATGAGGAAAGAGCACGGTCTGTGTTTTCTCTGAACCTGCTCTGCGTAATGTCTTCCACGCCGTTATCTTAAACTGTATCTTGCATTTTGTCTGTTTAGGTGCTCCGATCATAATGTCCTCACCACATTTCTATCAGGCAGATGAGAAGTTGGTCAAGGCTGTATTTGGCATGTATCCTAACAAGGAGCGGCACCAGACTACCATAGACCTCAACCCGGTAGGAGCTTTATGCCAAATAGTTTGCGTACTGGTTTTATTCTGTCTTTCGATTATTTTCTACATGAGCTTTTCACTTCCCTCATCCTGTTTGTAGTTTTGCATTACTTCCATGAAGAAAATCGAGTGACATTTGGGAGGCAGTTTTGCAAGACAAGGGGTATAACCTCTGGTCACGGAGACAGTTGGTATTCACCTTTACCACTAGATGGTGAACTATCCCAACATTGCAACAGTTAGCCTAATAGTAATAAATGAAGACAAAGGTTTTCTTTATATGTAGTGGTGTGGCAGACAGGGGTGTGTGGTGGCTGTTGGCTGGATGCGGAGGGTGGACTCGGGCCGGGTCCCCCTGCCCCGGCGGATTGGGGCTGAGTGGTTGCCGGGCAACGGGAAAGTGATCTGATTTGTGTGTGTGTTTTTATATATTGCAGTGAGCAGGAGAGAGAGAGAGAAGGCGAGCCAGGATCGGAAAGCCGCAGTGAGTGGACGAGTGAAATCGAAGTCTGTGTTGTCGTTTGTTGATGCCCACTGTATCAACTCACTACGACCAGGGTCGGGACAGAGACGGGGACAGAGAGGTTGATGCTGAGCGGCATGCTGGGGTTTATTCAATAAACCAAGAGGAAACATAAACAAACTTCAGGCTTCGATTTCACTCGTCCACTCACGGCGGCTTTCCGTTGCAGTTGAGGGCAGACACCAAAGATAAGCTACAAGAGCCGTTATCATGTGTAATAATGTTTTTGTGACCTGGGTTGAGCCTGGGTCAACCTGCAATAAAGACAGCAGACTGAAAGAACACTTTGATTCCAGATGCACAATGTGTGGCCAGGTATCTATACGCCTCGTATAGATACCTGGATAATGGATAGTCGAGTTATTATATGTAATCTGAATATCAGGAGAACATTCCTGCACATAACTGTATACCTGTTATTTACTGCAACAGAGCAAGGGCTTCCTTTGGTTTTGTCAAGTTATAATGTTTTGTGTTAATGTTTTGGGCCTTATTGAGCCGAAAAATAAGGGGATACAAAGATACATATAAACATACTGACGAAGCCATATAGATACAGTAGTATTTTACCGAACTTCACATACATGACAACATCAGTTACAAGCAGACTTTGAACCCATTAGTCATACTACTGTTTACGTGTTTGTGCTCATCGCCACTCTGCCACTGTATGAGATTATTGATATTAGTCATAGTCCTTTGACATCTATCATAAAACCTGCTGCAGCCAACTCTGGCCCTATGTAACTCAATGGGTAGAGCGTGCCCTAAAACTGGCAGGGTCAGGGTTTTTGATTCTGCCACCCATACTAGAAATGTATGCATTTATGTTTCTATAAGGCGCATGTAAGTTATGCGTTCAGATCATTTCTACTTACCAGGCTCATAACATTACATTTACTGCAAAGCTGAATATGCTGAATATGCCAAATACGTACTGTAGTAATCATGTTAAGTCAAGCATTGTTTGGTTATCGCCTGTGTTCCTAACAGAGTTGTACTTCTGTGTCCCAGCTTACAGGCATAATGCTGCAGGCAGCCAAAAGGCTCCAGGTTAATGTCTACGTAGAGAAAATCTCCACATTCAGGTAAGAAGACTTTATCAGTCTCTATTCATCGTTTAGAGGTACTATTTAGTCATTGGCGGTCTCCTCTGTATCGGGACAAAATGGTAATTTAAGTTTGAGTTGGCCCCGAGATCAATAATTTCATTGACTGGTAATGACGTTGCATTGTTATCAAGTATATGACAATAAACTAAAACTTGAAACTTAAAACAATGGTGCAACACAACCTTTTTGTCACACTGACATCACTAAAGCTGAATTGACTCCTGAACTCTGAGGTGGCTGTCTGTAACGGAGCTATAAAGCAATCATGCCATCATCATCATCGTTACTGGACTCTTGGACAGTCCTAACTCCCCTGATGTGATTATAGCTGCCATTCTAAATATAAGTATAAGAAACTAAACTTGAGACTAGATCTAACAACACAGCTGTGCTTGGAACTGTTTCAACGTATGAAGCCACTCTATAATATGACGTTTTAGGTGTTAAAAGAGGTAGTCTGTTTTTAACAGGTGATAACTGTTTCTTTTTTTTATTTCCATTTATTCATTGATTGATAAGAGGATGTTTACAATGTTACTAATAAAAGCAACAATAATAAGACTGGCAATAAGAATAACCATATAAACAATATTTCCTTTCAGCCAAACAGGAAATGTGCGGACGGTGGTCTTTCCTGTGGTTCATCTCAATGAGGTACAGACGGCCTGTTTCAGTTTACGCACACCGTTGTTGTCATGGTTGTCACTAGAGAGCTAATGATACGTTCAGCTCATGGTTCAGTTCAGTAAACGATACTGGGTTCACGATTTGATGATATCATGATAAGAAAAATCTGATTGAAGACAATTATGTATGGGAAAAAATCCAAAACAAAACAAAATGGCAGTCCAAGTAAATGGTATCCATTTTTGATGGTATTTCATGTACATATATTCTACATTGAGCAGTACCTCCTGACCCTGCTCTCCTACCTTCTTTTCAGAGCGTTGTCATTGATGACAAGTCAGCCAAGAAGCTGCTGGCGATTGTTGCTGAGGGGAACATTGTGGTGAACATCCCTTTCATGCTGATTGGTCTAGGCATCCTTCTGGGAGGAGTCTTCATGGTTCTGATGTGTCGGCAAAAGGTCCCTGAGGTGAGAGCTTGAGATGTAACGTTAAAGGGTAATTCCGGGATTTTTCAACCTGGCCTCTATATCCACAAAATCTCCTATCATACCGCAAAGTAGATCCCAAAAGTTTCGAAGTTGCTCCGGTAGATCGGCTCAGCCGGCAGTTGCGAAACGGGGGATCAATGGCTGCAACATAATCTATACGGGCATAGAGGCGCGGTCAAAGTACGTCCACTAAAAGTGCTTGATTTTGCCACTGACAGGCTCAGATTGTTATTCGTGTGTCTGACAACATTACTGAAAGGATCGCTACAGAAATAGACCTTTTTTAACCAGACGGTGGACAAAGGTAGTCTATAGCGAGAGGGTTGTTGCAGGAAGAGGACGGTTGTTTACACCATCCTCTTCTTGCAACAAGTCAACCCTCTTGCTTTCATAGACCACCTTTGTCAGAGTTGAGAGTTCAGAGTTGAGAGTTGTTGGAAATATGACAAAGGTGGTCTATGAAAGCAAGACGGTTGACTTGTTGCAATAAGAGGATGGTGTAAACATAAATCTTTCTACCGTCCTCTTCCTGCAACAAGTGAACCCTCTCGCTATAGATGACCTTTGTCCACTGTCCATTTCAGAGCAGGACTTCTCCTTGAGCTAGACTTTAGTTTTCTGGTTAAAAAAAAGGTCTATTTCTGTAACGATCCTTTCAGTAATGTTGTCAGACAGTATGATAGGCGATTTTGTGGATATAGAGGCCAGGTTGAAAAATCCCAGATTTACCCTTTAAGGGTTCTTAAGGTCATGGGAAATGGAAAAAAAAAAACCTGATACTGCAAAAAGGAAGTAATTCTCACATGATCTTCCCTGACAACGACTTGTTGACGTGTGGGTTGAAACGTTAGACAAGTAAAGTTTACTGTGAGCAAGATTCAGTTTCTGGGTATTCCTTCCTATTTTCAGCACATCAGTAGAACAGCACTTACATTCTCATTCGATGATCCTTCAAAATGGACATTTTGTTCACAAACAGTGAAATGACGAGTGTTAATCTGGGGCCGGTGAAAGACCAAACAGAATCTGCCAACATTTTTCATTTTCATCAGTGATTCTGTAGTGTTGTGTGTATACAATCTTATACTATAGGAGTCTGCAAATTCCTTTCCAACCTTTGTCTCAGTTGTATTGTTTGTTCCATTGTAAGTTGATGACAGCAACAAACATTGCACAACAAAGCCCTGATATTGGGCAACAGACCAATTCTCAGTTCTTCACCTCTAGGTTTTTCTTAAAGACTGAACTCTATAGGCATCTGTATTTAGACAGAGATTCTTTAAAGAATAGTTTAATGTAACAACATTTCTTTTGTTTGATCTCATTTTTCAGAGCACTACTGCTGAACGACAGCCCCTGCTCAGGTCGTAGCACCACATGTCCAATTCTTGGGGAAGAGGATAATTCAGTGTGTCAAAGGTTTAATGAATCACCAACTTTCAAGCTCTAACTCAAAGTCCCAGTTTCCATTCATAACCACAATTGCAATTCCTTTTAACCCACTGTTTTAGGAAAGGTCAGTCTTCTTTTGTTTTTCTCAGAGTTGGTGTTGATGTCCTCTATTCAATGATTGTAATTATGTTGAAATTCCTATTTTTATTAACTTTTAATTAGATTTTTAAAATTTGTATTTCTAAAATCTGAATCTTTTAATCAGAAATAACAGCCTGGATTAAGTTAAAACTATAACCACTGAAACCGCTGTTTCAATATTTGAGAACTGCCCTAGCTACAAAGTCTAACAGTGTTGCTTCTTTAATATTAGGCATACTTACTGAGCACAAGACTTGTAACTAGGACGTTCACACAGACCACAGCGATGAAGGGGTACGTTGTCATTGTAAATTGTGCAAAACGACAGGCAAAATGTTCTCTTTCTCAGTGTCATGAGTATTATTTCTGCACTTTAAAATGGCTTCTTGTCCAAGAGCTGTGTTCATGATCATGGCACTGAAAGAACCCTTAGAAGTCAATGATCTGTTATACTCAGAAAAATGTTTTGAAAAGCTTTTTTTGATATCTATTTTGTGTGCACAGGCAGTCCCCTGGGCGTAGCGTCTCCAAGTCTGCACACAGATGTTGCAGAATGTCACAGTTGATCGCTTTTGTTGAGTCTGTGTCTCTGAATATATAGCATAACGGAACAGCTACGTTTAAAACCACTATACACTGTTTTAGAGTGTTTTATGGAGTAGTCTCGCTGTATTTTCTCCATTTGCAAACTTAACAGTAGCATTATAAAGGGAAACGTTTTATGTAGTGTGGAGTATGTCTGGTTGTGTCATAGACCAGTGCAGTATTAGCTATTTTTTATTTGGAAGAACAGATCTTACCCAAATGCCGGTCTGTCTCCACTCATGTCAATACTTTGATGATGTGATTTCTAATGACACCTGCTATTGTGATATACTGAAAACCAAACCACACACATCTCAATCTATATACAGTACTATGCTATTGACCACGTGCTATGTGTCCACGACCACTTCTACAAAACAAAACACTATATCCAAACACTGTAAGTTCTCCAATGTGTATTTACAAATAGGTACATCATTTCTTTTAACGTACACTGCATTGTTACTTATCAATAAACTTGGTGTGCTTCACATTCTTTGAAGGCATGTTTGTATTTGCTTCGTCAAACTATTGCTGAACAGGTTGATGACTTAAGTTTCAGCCTCCAGTCTTCAAAAAAGTAATAATTGCCTTATGACTGTAACTTAAGAGATTTATCTTTATCTGAATGGCTTTAATGTTATAATCTGTTATCTGTTAACAGCCCTGCTTCATGTGCACACCTGCCCCTGATTCTAGGATTATTAATCATTATCTAGCAAGACAAATAGTCGTGGTACATTCCAGGTATGGCGAAAGCTTAATACATTGTGAAACCTTATATCGTGTGTCTGCTAAAAAATGTAAACTTCCTACATTTTGAACTGCTATCAATCACCTTAATGTGGTCATATCACTCCAGACTGAAATAAAATCTTGGAGGATCCTGTTATTTTCTTCTTCAGAATAAAATTCAAAAGTCTTCATTAAATGATGAATGTGATTGATAAATTTCAGATTGGATTTTGCCAGCGGCCCTCTTAAAGAGTTTTAAATGACACTTATGCTTTCTGATGAGGTTGAATCTTCCCCTTCGGTGTTACTATATTTAAATGCTTCCTTTTGACACCATTGATCACCATCATGATTGATAGGCTTAAGCACTGGGTTGGTATATTTGGACCTGCCAATGTCTGGTCCTCCGCATACTATACAAATAGGAACTTGACAGTGTCCATCAGAGACCGTGTTTCATGTTGCACTCCACTGACGAGGCATTTTGTTATTCGGACAATATATCCAACTTTATATTTCAGTAAAGCCCAATGACCTCACTAAAGTAGCTACCCTACATGGATGTTTGGCTACAATGAAAGATTGGATGGTCCAAAACTGGTCCTATCTAACTCTGATAGAACTGAAGTTCTTGTTACTGGGCCAGATCGTAAAACTGCCACAATCAGAGAATGCCTTGGTCATCTGATCAACAACGTTAAGTCGGCATCTAAAAACCTCAACATCAAATTGATAAGCACCACTGCAAGAGGCTTCCTTTGTTGGCACTAACTCCCGACCAGCTTCTCTGCCAAACCTTAGCTTCAGTCATTAATTGCAAAATTGACCCTAGATTAGAGTCAAGGACCAGCTCCGCCCTACCGCAACTAAGACCTTTAATACAAGTGACAGACGGCAACACACCAGTCCAGTTGCACTTTATCTTCTATCTTGAATTTGCTGTGCAAGATTGTGTTCAACATGAGGACAGTCATTGTTCTTTCCATTTTGTTGTGTCTGATCTGTACCTTTCAGGTAAGAGGATGTTGCTGCTAATATTGTCTTGTGGGATAGTGTGGTGTATCTTATTTGCGGTAATAGTATAACATGGGTGTTCATATTTATCGGGTGTTACAATATTTCTTATCCCTATCACAAAGGTACTTCCTAAAAAAATCTAACCCCCCCGAACTACTGCTTTACTGCTTCCAGACTAAATTCCCTACTTTCACTCCACCCTTATTTAACTCTTTTTAATCTTTATTTTAACATATACTTTTATCCAATAACATTTATTTTATCTGCTGTTGTTTTTATTGTAAAGCGTCTTTGGTACTGTGAAAAGTGCTATATAAATGTGATGTATTATTATTATTATTATAATTATAGCTCTAAAAGGAGGTGATAATTGCCTTTACAGGTCCAGTCATTCCCTGCACCTGCAGAGTGGACCGGTCTACTGCAGCGGACCAAGCGCTCACTGCTATGGCGCTGGAACACCTTGAAGCCTGTAGGCGCCAGCTGTAGGGAGCACTCAGAGTGTGGGACAACATACTGCAGGTACAGTACAGCTCCTCAGGATGTTTGGATCTTAAGCAATAGGGCCTGTGGCGAATTAAAGAAATCCCTCAATTTACTTGCTAACCATTCTCCTTTGTAGCTCCTCTAGTCGTAGGGAGTGGTAGGCAGAACATGTTCGAACAATAGTCAAATATTTATATGGGACACAATCGAAGTTAACAGTCTGAAGATAGCCTTTATTTTTGATTAACTTACTTTTGAGGCATTTAACAGAAATGAACCTTTCTCTTAAATATGTTGTAATTCAAATTAAACATGTTGCATTCCTTTAAATCCTATTATACAATGTTCAATAGATATAATGTTCCTTTTCTTATTTCTCACACTACACATTTCTGTACAGTGCTGTACATGTGCATTTTGAATTGCATGAACAAAGTCATTGTGTAATGACACTGTAATAAATGTTCTCCTTATCTTTGTAGGAAAAACATCTGTTCCTTCCGGGTATTCTCCACCTGAATATAGACAAGGTGTTCACAAGCACCCTACGCCTGCTCGACTCACGACAACACCTATGGACCAAAGATCCCTCTCTCTAAATAGAGTGTACCAATATGAAATGACTTCCCTAATAATCTGACTTCAACTGAAGAAGACTCTTATAAAATAATCTTGCAATGTAGTGCAGTAAAACATAGCTGTAAATGTTATAGGTAAACATGTGGAAGTTCAATATCTGCCATACACTATGAAATGACTCCATCTAGGGGAGAAATTGGGATTGGATAATTGGGTAAAAATCTAATTATTCAATAATCCAGCCCCAATAAGGCCATCTCAAACAACAATTTGGAAGATTAAATTTGTAAAAAAAAAAAAAAAAAAATCAAAATTGGCTGATCAAAAATGTTAGCACTTAATTTGCTTGTGCTGTCTGTAGTGTCTTGTAGTGTCTTCCTAACCCGACAGACAATGCATGAATCTGATCAATGTTTGATAAAGAAAATACAAATATGCATGCATGAGGTGCACTGAGTTTATTGACAAGCAGTAGTGAATTACAAAGCAGTGAATATGTTTATTTACCATGTATTTATTTGTACATATTATAAAAAATGTATATATTCAGAATATGTTTGTTTTTTTCAAGAAGTGCTACTGAACACATGAAAGTAAGACTGCCTGAAGTAAAGCTCTTTTTGGTGTTGGGGGTCAAAGGGACTCATTTCACTTTTTTAACATGCTGGAAAAGTATTCAATATTTTCTTTAAGCATGATACATTCTCTGCTTGCCTTAATTGGTGTAATTAAGATGTAAAAAAGAAAAAAACCTAGCATGTTTATATCACAGAGATAATATTTAAAATATATTTGGAGTTATTCTGTTAGTTTAAGAACTATGATAGCAAATGGAGGAAGACAGAGGCCTCTCTGCCATATGGATCCTGAAGATCCAGCACTACAGGCATCTCAGGAATGCTAGGGCTTGCAACTGTGTGGGGCCTTGGTCTGCACTGAGATGCACTGAGATAAAAACAATAGTACTTTGTAAATCCAGGACACATTTTCAATGTTGTCAGTTTTATACTTCAGTATAATTTATTTGAAAAAGAGATTGAACTCGATGTGGCAAGACTTTTTTGTCTTAATTAAAAGAAGTTTGTTACTTAAGTGGTTTATTACTAAGTTGTTACAGTTGTTAAATTCTCCCCCACTGAACACAAGATGGCAGTGGTGCACATTCCAGTGAATTAAATTCCCTGAGTCTGCTTGATAAATAGATCACATGCACACACGCACACACACAAACATTGCTTCCACAACATACGATCCAATCATTCCTGTGTGTGTGTTCCTTGTTGCTGATATTGATGGTGAGCATCAATATCAGCAACAAGGAACACACACACACACACGTGTTGCTGATAGAACATGGGTGTAAGGGGTTGATTCTCTGGAAGTCAGCTACTAGTTTAGTTTGAGATGTCAGTATCCTCAATTATTTTCACATGCAATATTACATCTTTATTTCTCTCTCTTTATTTCATTGCAGCATTGCACAAATTTCAGAGTTGGAGTAAGTGACCAGTTCTATGTCTGTGACTGCTCATATAAGAGTATGGTATCCAGGCTGAAAATGTGTCAATGTGGCCACACCATACATCCATATTTGAATGTTCTCCAGGGTGATCAGTTCTTTTAGCCATTATTCTTTTCATAATACATTTTGGATGTAGCCTACTTCAGCTAACTTCATAAGACAGATTTACAAGCTAGTCATTGCAAACTACATTAGAGCAGCCTTCAATTAATATGCTCAACCACGGACCTAAACGTGTAGTAAAGGTTCATTCCATTAGACAGACTTGTGTCATTCATCTCAAACTGCTTCTCTCCATATCGGAAGACAATGAAATATTGCAAAAAATATATCACACACCATGACTGAAATATTGATCATGCCTATCATAAAGAAAATGGGTTGGGGAAATCTCAGCAGCAGAGAATAATATATAGTTATGTATTGTACAAATAAAGAGTACTGCATATAGACCTAACACAAGTAATTACATCAGTTGGACATATTGAAAAGAAATACAATAAATAAATAGATATCCAGCGTTATACACATACGTTTATTTGAAACACCAACAGCCCAAATAAATGCTGACATTGTTGTGTTGCTATTATGTGTACCTTAGCTACACTGCCAGGTATCTGGAAGCTTCGCGTGGCGGGCACTGCTCTCATTCCATTGGTTGAATCCACCGTGACGCAATAGCTACCGGTCCAGCCAGCCTCAGCGGTGATGAAGGAGCGGCGTGTGGACCACTGTACCTGTCCGGTCCTCATATCGGTGCAGTTTGACCATTAGATCATAGTTACAAAATGCCTCGCGAAGCTGTTAAGTATACTTTAATGTAGCGAACTACAGCACCGACATGTTTATTTCATGTGCCTTTGACGTCAGACTAGTGCGCTGAACGCTCGCGTTTTTTTTTTAATTCGCTTGTTTTTTTGTGATTGAGAACATGATTGACAATAGCTGACAATATTGCAAATGAAAATATGTCCACTAGAAGCTACCTGCAAGAAGACGATGGGTATCCAGCTTTGACTGACCGCTGTTCTCAAGTAGGTGTTCCTGTAGTCAGTTGGAAGAGGCGCTAGTGATACCGCAATTGCCAGCGTGCTCTTGCGCGCGCTCTTGTTTTTCTGTGCTTTACCTTGCCAAAGTCTCAATGATTTAATTTAATCTTAATTCTAACCTTATTCGGATTACTTTGTCTGAGGCGAAATTGTGTGTGTGTGTGTGTGAGAGAGAGAGCGAGAGAGATAGAGCGAGAGAGAAAGATGCTTGCTTTGTCATAGCATGCCTGCACTCCTAATCTTAAAATATTTCCTCTGTCTGTCAAGTTGCCCTCCTTAAGTCACTTTCAGCGGTGCATTTGTATTATGAGAATCAATTCAAGCACCTATACTAAGGAGATTGGCCACTTCAGTTCTCGTCTATGACCTTCTCCTCTCTGCTCAAATGCTCAAATGTCTTTTCACATCACTACATATTTTATTCTGTTTGAGTTGTTTAGTCCATCCCACTGCTCTTTACAGAGTTAACGAGCAACATCATGATCTGAGTCTGCTTTCAATGCAGCAGCAAGCAGGCAACAGTGGGTCTGAGTCTTGCATTCACGTTACCACGATTACCTCTCTCGTGTCAGATGGCTGAGTTGTTCTGACAGAAATTTCCAATGCAATTGTTGGGCTAATAACATCCATCCCAGTCTGCTCCAGTATTGGGTTAGGGGCTGGGCAAGAGAGCCACCACACAGTAGTCATATCTGCTATGCAGTGGTTAGTCATCTGCATCAGTCACACTGGCCTACTTTCCTCTGGTATTGTACTTAATCATCTTGTTTACAAATGTGGGGCTTCAAGGAATCAGATGAGATAAAATGAGGGATTATGTGCAGGGAGCAGGTCACTAGCATAAAATAAGCCCAGACAGAGTGAATCAAGACCCTGACATAAAGCAGACACTTGTTCTTGACTGACTGTACCAGCAGTCAGTCAAGGACAGGCTGAACCCTCTGGCAGCCTGTGAAAGTGCATGTGGAGCTGCCTCAGCCACATTGTACCAACAATCAGAGACTAATGGGACGATGACACTCTGGCTTAAAGCAGATTCAGCAGTACAGAAACCAAATTGTACCAGCAGTCACAGGCTAGAGGGATAGGGTACATTCCTGCTTGTGTCAGCAGAACACAGTACACTTAAATATCTAAAACTAAAGTATAATTCTAATGTAAATTTCTCAATTGCCTCTTGGTTCTGTTGTTTTCAGTGAAAATACTCTGCCTTGAACATTAGCTAACCCAATTCATTAGGACGCTCTAATGGTGATCAGCAGGTAATGGATATTATTTATGTTGCCATGGTAGGTTTATTACCAGGTTGTTTATTGCAGCGTAGTCAGGATGAAGAGGATTACCTCTGCCTCTTCCTGGTCTCTGCAGCAGATGTTTCTCAGATTGTATACAGATTATGCCCAGGCAGACAGCTATGAACTGATGGTGGTGTGGTCTATCGCACAAGACCCAAACACCTGCCTTGAACTTGACATATGGCATGGTGTAGAATTCTTGATCAATTTACATCCAGTTTTATTTTTGCGTAACCTAATTATAAAAACAAGAAAGGGACTTTAATTCTGAAATGTCGTGCAGCTATTTCATACACAGGCAGCAGTAATATGTCATTATCTGTTCTCTCTATAGTCTCATCCACACGCAGACTTAGACACACACATGCCAGGTGTAATGTAATATGAATGCTTGCAGGTGCACATAGACACACATCAAGCCATACTTACCCACATGCGTGTGTGTGTGGCTATTCTGTAGAATTAAAAGGAAGATTTAAAAGAAAACTAGAACACTAAATTGTAATTTTTAAATAAAAAAATATTTGATTCATAAACTAATAATAATATTTATATTCATAAATATATTTTCTGCCTAATTTCCATTCACAGCACACCACAGAAGCCACATCACTTCATCAGCAGCAGATGTTGCTAAATGGTGTGCTGTAGTTTCCCAGCAACATTTATTAATGCTGATATTTCAAACTCATGATTTTATCTCAGTTTGCTCTGTTTTGGATTATTTCAGTGTCATGATATTTGTATCTGCTTGCTAATATCTTAATTTCAAATGTCTGAATTTTCAGATCCTTTGTAATTATGTTTACTTAGTAAAAAGCACCTGTACTTGTGGTGGTTTATGAAGGGATGATGATCAGCATCATTGTGTACAATTCATGCATGTCAGGCTCTATGAATATGGATAATCAATAAAATGGGATAGAACAATTTATATTAAATAAAGTGATGTGGAAATGCATTTACATTCAGCAGTGCCAACAGAGCGTCTCTGCAGTGGATCTGCCCTAGTTGCAGTGCAGACAGCTGAATAATCATGAGTGCCTGTGGTTGGCCTGGCAGGGAGAGGAGGGTGCGGTTAATGGTTGGTTGAATTACAGAGGATAGGCCATGCTGAGGGCCAGAAACAGACAGTACAGTAGGACTCTGACCAGAGGGCCAGTACTAGTGTGAAGTTGGGGAAAGCAGGCTGATTCTGTTTTCAATTTGATGTTTTCTATCTCTGTCTACTCTGTTTGGATTGCTTTTACACCAACAACTTTGCACATTACACCACTTTAGCCTGAGGAATTATGTTCAGGATGAGACAATACTCATAACTTGTTTAATGCATTTCATCCCAATGGCTATATACTCACGGTGCAAGTTTAATGAATTGCGGGACACTCATCATCCCCCTCTACAACCAAACTGTATGCAGACTGAATACACATTGTAAATGAATGTTGAATGTACATTTCTAGATTGATATGTTTAATCTACTGTCATATGTCTCGCACTATCGCCTTGCACTGGTCTTGTAGACATTTAACCATATGTGCCAGGATTGTGTGTTACTACATTAGTTGTCAATATGCTTCTGCATGAATGCCACCAAAACAAAAGTACATAAGTACATGCTATAATATACTGAAAATTATCCTGTCCTTCCCTTTCAGTTTTTTTTCTAGGAACATGGAGACAGTTGCCATCATCCAACCTCATGCTAGAGAATGATCAGGGCTTCCAGTTTATCAGGGGACACCCTGATAGCGTGCCACTTCCCTGTGGTTCAGCTTCACCCATGGCAACTTCCTGTCCAGGCCCTGTGCAATTCTGCCAAGAGGCCTGGTCGGCTGTGCTCTGTGGGACTAACCCGTGCTGTCTCCCTCCCAGAGCAAGACTCGCTCCACAGAGAGCCTGTCTTCACCAGCAGCCAAAGACATATCTCCAGCAGCTACAGTAGTCTCAAAGAGGAGCGAGCAGAGGAGGAGGGGGCCAGTGACAGCAGTGGGAGGTACGACTCTACCTCTTCGCCAGAGGAGGCACCTCAGCAGACCAATTCCCATATGAAGAAGGATCACTCTGGAGCTAGAGGTAGTCTACGGTCACACAACTCATTCCTTCCCAGCGCAGAACTAGACGAGGATGAGGAAGATGAAGATAGTGATGGAGATAATCTACACAGGTATTTTGAGGACTCCTCCTTTGTGCTACATGGGACGTTGGATACAGAGAGTGGCAGAAAATGGCTTTCTAACCAACCCAACCACCTGGACTCCCTGCAGATGGCATGCCAATGCTTTCATGTCAGCAGATCTAGCACTATGCTGATGGACTGTGGAGAGCAGGACTCAGCCAGACAGAAGGATAACATGTCCTGCTTCACCCACAGCCAACCCAAATGTGGCCCAGAGTCGTTCTCCAATGGTCACCAGGAGTATATCAGTGACTCATCCTGTAACAGTTCCGATGGCATCCTGGTTAACTTCTGCACTATCTACAACAGAAGCAACAACCCCGCCACACCCCATGACTTAAGCAGCCCTGCAATTCAGCCCTCTCAGTCCAAAGAGGGATCTGTGTTCCTCAACCTCCAACCTGTTCCCCAGACTCCCATCAGGGACCTCCAACATGAGGACCAGAGAGTCTCCTCTCCCCTACAAGAGCAGGTGGAGGTGATGCCCACCGCTCCCCGCTGGTCTCCCCAGGGCCTGGACTCCAATTGCAACCTTTACTCCCTAGAGCCACTGTCTCAAGGTCTGTCCTCTCTGGAGGTATCTGACCTGACTGCCTGTCTTCAGAGCCAGGCCACGCTGGCCATGGGGACCAACCAGAAGTACTACAAGCTTGTGACATGTGACCTTCCCTCCCAGTCACCCAGCCCAGCCTGGCCCAGCCTCACCAGCTGCCCTGAGGGTCAGAGCAGAAGCAACCCATTCCCTCCCTCTGAGCATCTATTTTTCAATAATAGGAAAGAAGGGCCACAAAAAGAGGAAAAGAAGGTAATGTTATATGCTTTTCACACTACACTTAACCCCGGGCTAACGTCTTTCTTAACCCTGGGTTAAGGACGCATTTAACCCCGGGCTACGCAGCGTTTCACACTTGCATTTTTGAAAGAGGGTTAACACCGTTTTTAACCCTGGGTTAACAAACCCTGCTACGAAGCAGGGTTAGCACCGCTTGTGTGGTGCTATCCCTGAAATGTGGTGCTAAGAACAATAGTGTGAAACGTTGTGGGGTTAGAATGTAACGGGTTAGAATGTAACAGCGAGTTTACATTAGCATTAAGCGTTAACCCGGGGTCTACAAGCTTACAGTGTGAAATCCTGAACACTGAATACCCGGGGTCAATTGTTAGCCCAGGGTTAAAGAAAACTAGTGTGAAACGTGAGATAAGTTAACCCAGGGCTATTATAACCCAGGGTTAAAGTTAACCCTGGGCTAACATATTCAAGTGTGAAAAGCCTATTAGTATAAAACAGCCCCTTATAAAACTGCATGTGTATTTTTTGTGTGATTTGGGTGTTTAAGCCTAAGTAGCCCTATCTTTCCTCCATCTCCAGCAGGAAAATGAGGATCAGCAAAAGGAAAGGGGAAGGTCCTCAACAGCACAGACCAGCGCTGGGTTTGACTGCCCTCAGTGTTGGAGCTGTGATTCCCAGGTTGCCACCTCCACCACTGAGAAAGCCCTCTGCAAGACGGCACATAAAGACAACATCCAGGACGACTCTAACACTTCCTGTTCCCCCTGCCCCATCAAGGATTCAGTTTCTCTGAGCCAGTATAGTACAGAAAGCGGTAAATGCCAAGGTACAAGCGCTGCGTCCACCCTGCCATCTGTGATTTTGGACCAGGAGCACTGTGACACTGAAGCTGAGGAGGAGGGTAAGGCAATAGGTTAGAGAAATATACAATTATTTGTTTTTCTTAGCTAGCTAAGACAAAATACAGGGAAGAAGGAGGAGGAGGAGAAGTTAATGGGAAAGAAGAAATTGTGTAAGCTGAATCTAACATCTCTTTCTCCTTTGCCTCCATCTCAGGAGCTTGTTGTTTAGCAACCCCAGAGGTGCGCTACAGCAAGGCCCGGAGGCCTACCTCATTGCCCATACAGCCCTTTGTTCTGCTACCCCCAGGCAAACCCCAGACCCAGCGCTTGGACTGTCTGCTTGAGCAGTACATAAGTCACAGAAGCAGCAAGTCCAGTAGCTCCCAATCAGGCTCCAAGTTTAAAGGCAAAGGCAATCGACTCCTTACCAACCTTCAGCCCTCACCACTGGCCAGTCATGGCCCCATCCTCCTAGAGGCCCCTTCCAGCTCTGATACCTGCTCCACCTGCACCCCTAGCCCAGAGTGCTTCAGCCACAGATGTACATTGAGCCACTCCAGCACAGGCCACGTATACACCAGCCCATGTCGATCCCAAACCAGCCTCAATCCAACTCACACTAGCCCAAAGCCCAAATTGTTTCAGGGGCAAAATAAAAGTTCATTCTCAGGCACAACTCAGATCAACAATTGTTTTAATCAAATCTGCATTATCCCCAACCAGACCACATTCCCAGCCCTAAATCTGTCCAACCTGAAGAAAGTTCCCACCTGCCAGGACCTAATCCAACTCACCCCTGAACAGCCCTATGAACCAAAAAATCAAAGTCCTATCCAGTCCCAGACCCATAGTTCCTACCATTCGATATTCTCTCATAAACCACCTAATTCCCCCTCAGCCAGTCACATCCATTATCCAAACCTGCTGGTGTCCCTCTCTCCTCCTGCAAACCCACAACTTCAAAAGAAGTCACCGCAATATCTATCTGCACCTGCAGCTGAGTCTGGCTCCTTTCACAGTAGCCTCACAGCTGCCCTCTCTTCAGTCGCCCCTCTCTCCTCTTTGAGTTCTCTGCTCTCTTTGGCTGGATCTGGGCCGCATCCACAGCAAACGCAGGGCTCTGCAGGGCTCAGCGGGAAGCAGAGCCAGAGTCAACATAGTGAATCGCTGATCCTGAGTGACAGGCCGCCCATGGAGTTCTGCCTCTCGCCCGATGCCTCCTACGAATCCATGTCTATCAGCCACCTTCAGAGGAGAGGTGAGGGTCAGCTGATGAATAGAGGGATCAATTGTAAAGTTCTCATAGGCTGTATTGAACGTGTATAAAACACAACATGAGAATGAGATGCCAAATAGTGCGATTTTAATCAAAATGGAGGTGAAAAAACAATTATGAGAGACTGGATTCCTCCACTGTGGGATTCTCTGTTTTAAAGAGCAGCAATAAGAACTCACTGTACTGTAGCAGTGCCTTCAATACCCTGAAGGGTCTTTCTCTCAAACATGACCTATTTTTAACTCTCCCTGCACAGGATTGGCTGAGCCTTCTGCTCTGTAGCCTATGTGAGTGTGCCTGCAAGCTCCAAATGAGACGGAGAGAGAGAAAGAGAGTGTGTTGCAGTAGATACAGCACTCATGCTTTAGAAGACACAATCACAAATACTTTTAGTGATACAGTTTGTGCCTTATGGTTGAAAATGAACAATATAAAAGCTCAGCTAATGCGATGGATAATCAAAGAGGGAGATATTTGCAGCAGCAGCGAACACTGGGGTGCAGCACTGTAGGCAGCTTTATCATGCAGACAGAATTTACCATGACATTTGCAGAGGGAGGCCAGTATGAGACGGGGAAAGAAAAGGCAGGGAAAGCAAGTTTAGTCCTCCTCCACATGGAACCATGAAAGCATTGTCACGTTTCTAAGTATTGACCCAGTTTGTGTGGGGATGTATTATGCAACAGTGTTTTGTGTCCACCCCAGTTGTTGCATTGATTACAACAAATTGGCTATTGCATCGCTCTTTAACTCACACATTTATCCAGAATCTTTGCCTGTCCAATGTCTCCAGGTTTGCTCAGGTCTGTGAGCATGGCAGTGGATTTGATAATGGCTCATTTTGGCAGTAGCAGAGACCCTGAAGAAAAGGTATGAAATGACATGGACTGAGAAGAGTTTGACAGTCAGCTAAAATGACACCTTGAACAATTTATCTGCCAAAATATAAAATTGCTGGAGCTGGAGACACAAATGACCTGACAAAAGGTATGTAATGTAGGTACAGCTACAATATTGTATTTCCTCCTATTCCCTCAGATGCGTTTGGGTAACAGCTCTTGTAGTCCCACAATCGCCGGTCTGGTCCTGGAGCACTTCTGCCCGACAATCCAGAACATTTTAGAAGACGGTCTCAGGGATCACAAACTGGATCTCATCATCGGGCAGCAACGCAACCACTCCTGGAGTGTAGTGGAAGTATCCACTAAGACAGGTATGTGAATCCTGTACAAGATGGTACAAGTCACCGATTGTGATTAAGAGGAACTGTTATGAATGTACTTCTGATTAAGTTCACCTAGCATTGTGCTTTGGGATACTAGATACTAGATTGGTTTGATACGCTGATGGAGCAGTATTGGTCGAGCTGCTGACGCCTTTGTCCAACCCCACTATAGATGCATCTACCAGAGTCCTTCACAGCCTGGTCTCCAAAATCAGGCAATGTCCCGAACTCACCAGCCACTGCATGAGACTGAGAGCTTTCATCATGGGCCTGCTTAAGTGAGTGCCTACCAATATAAATGACCTTTTCTAACTTAGAAATACTAAAGAATACTAATGCAATTACTACAGCTTGAAGCATCATCAGCTGAACGACTGACCACTTCACTCTCTTTTAGCCTGCGATCTCTGGAATTCTGGTTAAGTCACCTTCAGAGCCAAAAAGGTGATTGGATAGTCAATTTGATGTACCTTTTCTTAAATAATTGTTATTATCAACAAAACATTGTCTGTTTTTGGATTTAAATGATGTATTTCACACCTCTTAACGTCTCCACAGATGTGGTGACGGCATACTACCATTCTTGGGGGTTCCTGTCCACGTCCCAGGGGCGGTGCCAGCCACTGTTCCAGGAGCTGCTACTACTGCTTCAGCCACTCTCTGTGTTGCCCTTTGACCTCAACCTGCTGTTGGAGCCCCGACTGTTAAATAACAGACAGCTGTGTTCTAAGGAGGAGGGTATCTCTCCACCGCCAACTTGCTCAGCCATCTTAATGACCAATTGGCCTCTATTGCAAGCTGACAGAAAGGTGGATGCTCGTCAGACCAACAAGCACACTAGGGTCTCGCACCAGATTGATTTGTCATCTCAGAAGTCAACTTGCCGCCAACAGGAACAGAGAGAGAAGCATGCCGAGCTGGCCAGTCCACGGTCAGGCCCTGTTCCAGGGTGGTGGCTCAGACAAGCTGTCCTTGTGGATGGTGTGGTTGAAGGGGAAGACTGCAGCCAGAAGTATGCAGACCCTCGGTCTCATAGAGGTATGGACAGGAAGAAAGAGGGAGAGACACAGAGAGCAAGAGCAGCATCAGGCCTTTGTGTCCAGGATGAGAGTCCTCCTCAGGGTGGGCTGCGCTGGGCCAAACTGTTTGGAGCAGCTGTAGATACTTCCACCAGGATACAGAGGGCAGCTCAGAGTCACAGTGGGGCCCCACCCAAAAGGTAAAAACTAGTACTGAGCAATAAAAATGAGTAAAGTAGATTTTGTTTGTTGATTTTTACAATTCAAAACTGTGTATCTCCTTAACCCCAGGTCTAGCTTTCTGTTAGTCTCTTGTGAAACTGAGATCCGTAAGTCTCCATCAATGCTTTCCCTCACAGGTATAGGCGACCGTCACAGTGGCTGCATTTGGACAGATCACAGCTCGGACTGTTGGCCCAATCCGTGTGGTCAATGAAGCTAGCTGGAGCTCAGACTGACAAAGACTAGGATCACGCTAACCTAAACCTGAGGGTGGAAGACAGAACAGAGACTATGCACTCCACTAAGGTTATATTACTGCACAGTGCTCGGTCACACTGACTCAGCGGTCAGAAGCACACAAAATAGGTTTTCATATACACAGCTGATCATGAGTGAAAGCTTTCACTGTGTCCCTACATGCTTTTACAAGTAGAAGCGCTCGTGTTATGAATTCCTCTCCTCTGCATTTCTCTGCACATTTCATTCAAACAATGTCAGTGAAAATTGACCTGCCTTAGACTGTGAGACTTCCGGCCATTCTTGTACAACTTTTCACAGCCCGCGTATATCTGTAAGCCCCTCCAATGCTGTACCTTTCATCTAATCGATATGAGAGAAAAAAAGAAAGCAATACACTCTTACTAGTGCCAAATATGCCATGCACCAGCCTCTTGTAGTGCATTGTTGGTGATGTGTTCAGTTCCGGTAACTTGTGTTTGAACTAATTCCCAGCATGGATTTATGTGCATGTGTTAACAAAAAAGAAGTAGGTGCTACAGTATTTACTCAAGTAGGTACTTGAACTCACCTCTTTAACTTCCTATTAATGATATAGTTTGTATAGTTTTGAAACTTTTCTGCCAGTTGAATTTAAGATGTGTGGAATTGGTAGGAGTATACAGTATGTCTTCCAGTGAGGTATGTTTACTTGCACAAATATAAGCCATGGTGTGGTTGTTTCAGGTATATAGATGTGTGTCAGGTATATTTTGATAGACTGGTAGTAAGATAAAAAGAGACAAAAAAAACAACCCAATCTCTGCATTTGTTTAATGGGGATTTTTAATGTACTGCAACAATGTGAAGTCTGTGAAATGATTAGTCCCAGCTTTATTTTCCTTTCAACCTTTGAATGCATCCTCTAATGCCCAGTGACAATCAATCTCTGTGAATAAAGATAATTACTTGTGTTGTTTCTATATTGTCAAATCCACAGTGAGTACAGTTTACTGTTGTACCAAATACTTCAATATAAATCCACAAAGGCATGCAACTAAAGTGTTTTACTATGATACAGAGGGTTCTGCACTACATATAGTCCATGTGATATGCTAACCTCAAACATACTATCATCCAATAAATTCATGTGTAATCCATCATAAATTATTCCTACAGGGATGTGAGGACTCATAAATCTGACTCATAATTTCATCATGCCAGTAATTACATGGCCATTTTATTGCGCTGCATGATGGTCTGCTGTCCTCTATGACTTTCCCTTTAGCTTCCTCTTAGCGTCGCTCAACCCCAGTGCATTGTGGGTAAGTTGGCCAAAGGTTTGTCCGTACCTGAATTTGTATCCTGTAGGATGGTATATAGTTAGACAGGCTTGAACTCTGAGGTTTCCCCTGGTATAGTGACAATATATGCAGTTACTGTGTGAAATATTGAATCAATTCAGTGACTATCATGAGTTCATCAAAAGGCATTGGTGTGTATGATGTGTTGCTTAGACTGAGACAGACCTGGGACATTTCCTGAGTAAAATGGCAGCAGGCCCTGGTTAGATGGATAGATAGCGGGCATGGGAGGCAGCTTATTGCCCTCCTTCCCTGGGATGTCTAGGACCGCGTGGGCACTCCGCAACTGCTTCCCAAACTGGATCAGCGCCCTATTGGTAGTGATGGGGTAACTTGTGCCAATTAGGAAACGAGACTGTGGCACAAACCCTGTGAAACCTGGACAAAGACATCAATTAGTGAGCTACTGGAATGTCTTACTCATTCTTTGAAATGCTTACGTAAGAAAAACCCACTTCACCCAACAGGGAAGAACTATCAAAGTCCTCTGCGTTGTACCTGAGATAAAGTACTTGTGCGGGCTTTCATCATCCATGGAGTACGGCGATCCCACGGGCCTCCAGGAGTCCAAGGCCTTGTAGGAGGTCAGTTCGTTGGAGATGGCTGCCAGAGGGCTGTGCAGTCTCCTGGCCTTCAGTGGACAGAGAACCACAGACATACTTCTTGATACAGAGAATAATGATTACTAAAAACTGTTCCCAAACGTCAACAGCAGAAAGGTTATATAAGAAACACAAAGGTTATACAGAAGAATATAGATGTTAGTTGTGCAAACACTGTTTAATGTTACAAGCCACTACAGTGAAAATAAGATAGGCAACTTTGTCTCTTAATATTTAATTTGAATAAGTAATAAGTATTTACCCATCTGAAATGGTATACGCATGTGCTGCGGAGATTTCACCTTCGTCTCCCAACAAGAAAGTGTGAATCTCAGAGACATAATTGTTCAATCTGTGTATGGCCTTATTGGACAGTTCACCGGGAGTGCTGCTTAGCCCTTTTAGAGTGGAGTACATTACAAAGACCTGACACTGGATCTCCAACATGTATTATTAAACAAGGGGTGACATGTCAACACCTGAGAGAGAGAGAGAGAGAGAGAGAGAGCGAGAGAGAAAAAAGCTTACTTTAAAGTGTGGGTTGGTGTAGTTTCTGATAACTGGCAGGTCTGTTGATTGCAGATGAGCCCTCATCCTCTGGTCTCGGTCAAACTCAGAGAGCGCTTCGTGACACGCATCAGTGTACGTACGCGCAAAGTAGTTCTGGCTTTTGGGAATGAAGCCTATAAAAGCAACCAAGCCACGTATCACATTGATACGCATTGTAAAAGTGTATGTGCGTGATAGTGATGTGTGTGTGTGTGTGTGTGTGTGTGTGATACCTGTGTATCCTGGTATCATCCTCTCCAAGTTCCTCTGCGTTCCATGACTGCTCCTCCAGATCTCGTCCCGTGGCCCGGTGTCTGACTCTGTGGAGGGGAACCGACCGGTGTGGAGGACCAGACGCTTGGAATGCATCACCTCAGGACTAGTCAGCAGCTTGGCTGTGAGCTGGCCGTAGGTCTGACCCAGGTGGTACTTCAGCTGTGGGCAATGCCCTGCGTAACTGGGAGCAGAGAGAGTCTAGCATCCAGTGTCTCAATAGTGACACTCCAGCCAGAAATAATAACAACAACAACAACAACAGTTAACAGTTTTAACAAGGATGACTCTGAATCAGCCTAGTCCAGTGAGTTTTTTCAGCAGAACGAGTTGCCACTGACAGTTAAACTCTGCGCAATTAGCAACTGCGCACAGTTTTTAAAAATAGACTTTCTTCTTCAGACTTTTAAATAAAAATATAATATTATTGTTATTCCCTAAAGAATAAAGTTCCCGGAGGCATACTTACCCTGGTATGTATTGTGGATCAGGTGTCACCAGGACTTTGCTGAATTTAGGGGGGAATGTCTCCATGTTGACCAGGCGAGAGGCGGAAACAGGCCGCGCGCTGCGCTGTTTGCTGGTTGCTAGAGAGAACCAAGCGCAAACAGAGCGAGCTGACATATCGAAGCTCCATCATTGGGTCACTGTCATAAAACTTCACGCGCGCTGAAAAGTTCCTCCAATGGAAAAATGACTATGATACTCCTATAATATTCCTTTAGGGACTTATACTGCGTCTGTGGTGCTCAATAGTAAGTTTATAGTTCCCATGGTATCGCCGTAATATCCTATAATAATCCCATTGGGACTTGCAGTGTGACTGTGGCACTCAAAGCATTTTTTTTTTTAATATCCTATAATGTCACACATAATATTCCTATGGGGACCTATAGTTTTGCTGTGGCATCTGTATTGTGTCCCTCTGAAATTGATTTTATTGTTATAAACATACTATACTTTTTATATAAAGGTTCTAAGAGGCAGAAGCTCCACAGCAGCAACAAAACCCACATCAATTTTGGAATTTGCTTTATTAAAGTAGGCGTTTCAAATAAATAAATACATTTCCAGTGAGAGAATCTGAAGAAATGTCAATAATGACATCTAGCGACATCGAGCAGTACTAGTTGCCTTAACAATCAAACAAATAAAATAAAAAAAAGGCAAACAAAAAAATATGAATTGACCAAGAGATAGATCAATGTCTGAGACTGTTTGCACAATTTCTCAGCTACAAAATCAAATAGGCATGTTAATAATGGTTTTAACAGCATTATTATAGAAGTTGAAACTATTCTATTCTTGTACTAACTCATAGTATTAAATGCATCTTTGAGCGAATGAATATGGATGCCTTGAAGATTGAAAGAACATTTGAAAAATGTGTCAGCTTGTGGTCTCAGGTCATTCAGTTTGTCACTCATATGGTGTCAGTATTTAAACATCAAACATGTGGAACAATGACACTGATTGAAGGAACTTGGTGCAGACTATGGACTAGCTCAAAAAATAACTAGACAGCAAAGCAACAACATGTTTTACGCTGACATGATTATGAATGCCGCCTCTGATCATCTGGGGAATGCAGATCCTATCAGCAGACAGGAATGTCTACACATTCCAAAACATCCAACACCTCAGTCCTGCAATACCTCCAGTACTCATACACAGATCATATTCCTGAATGCCCAGTGTCTATGTTACCCTTCTCACATTCACACTCATATGAAGAAATGGGACATGCTAAGGGATATGAGTCATGCAAGTGAACTTTTTGTATTGGCTGTAGATCCCAAACACAGAATGATCTTTATCTATATGGCCTTGTCATGACTTGTCCCTGTCATGGGTTGTTTGGGAAATGAAACTGTTCAAATGGTGTTGAATAGTGAGTCACAGCTACAGTGACAGGAAGGAGCAGGTATCAACATGCAGCTCCACGCTGTCTGCCATAGGACAGTTGATGGGAAGGTGTTGTGAAAGAGCGTAGGTGGAACAGTGGGGATATTTTGAATTCTACAACACCACCTCGCCTCAGTTGATCGTTGTGCGGGTTGTCGACTTGGTTCAGGGCTGGTCTTCTCTGTTCAGCAACAGAGGTATGAGGAGGGAGGGGGCACTTTTCAAGATGAATCTGTACAGGAGCTTTGGAAACCTTTTGGAGACTTGGGTAGCTGAAGGACTCCCACAGCAGGACGAGTGGCTTTGCAGTGAATGCGGAAATTCAAATCCAGCTTCCCCTGACATGGGGATGAATCTGCGCTCAGAATCAGAGGACTCGGGAGTGGAGACGGCCAGTTCTGATATGTCTCTCACGTCTCCGAGCTGCTCTGCGTCAGCGGGGAGTACAGAAATAGACCCGGTCGCAACAGAGAGAGAGGAGGACAGGCTCACCCCTGCCTCAACGTCACCGTCTTCTGTCATCTCTGTACCATCGTCTGCATCCTCTTCCTCCCGGTCCCTCTGTCCCAAGAAAGATCAGATGCCCGGATGCCTAAAAGTGGAGCAGGCGCTCTACAGGTCTGACAGTAGGAGTCTAAGGAACGTCCCGGAGTCCGGTACAGATGATGTGGTGCTCAGGCGACGGACTCACGCGTCTTCTCTGCCCAAACAGCACGCGTCGACCCTAGCGACAGGTCAAAGGTCAGAGAGTTTTGGCCTAAGGAAGACAGGCGGTCCGTTAGTACCAAAGAGGACGTCAGAGCCGTGCAGACGAGCACTACCTCTGTATCGTAACACCCTGCCAGCGCAGACAGAAGCAGAGGTGAGTTGTTTTGTTTTGAAAGGGATGTTGTAATGATCTGACTGGATTGTGTTCGTACCTCTAAGAATCAATCATTTTAGAAAACCAGGAGACATGGAAACATTTCTATACTGTGTCAGTTTTCTACCACAGTGAAGTGTATGATCATACACAGCACAGTTCTGTAAGTGGTTATTCTTTATGACCTTTACTTCAGTTGACAAATTGCAACACAAACTTAACTTTAAATACACACACAGGATCCCTCTCATGCCAGTGAGTTGTTGAGTTGAGTTGACGAGTCCCTCTGTGGTGTTAGGGGCCATAAACCAGTCGGCCCAGACGAGCTGTAGCCCACAGGTATGAGAGGAATGGAGCCGTGGTGCTCGCACATGGAGTATATGTGTGGGTGGGTGGGGGGAGGAGCAGCCCATTGTGTTTTTGAAAAGTGTGTGACGGACATCACACAGATGGTGGAAAGAAATGTCTCCTTAAATTCTGATTTTGACAAAGATTAGAAAAGAAACATTGCATCCATTTTCTCATCACATTTGCTGTGGTTATGTATACTGAAGGTGTTGACATCACTGGATGTAATGGAGTAGACCCATGCTTGGACCACTTGGTTTTCATTAACAGCTAGCCCACGGGTGTGTGCATGTCTTGGCTCTACATAGGGACCAGACGTTTGCTGCTTTGATGAATGCCAAATGTCGTCTGAGGGCAAAGTCAATACAGTCAAAGTGGCTTGTAAATTCATTTCTCTCTCCAAATGACACCATGTTTATCAAATTATCTGATCTCTAAAACAGTTGACATTCTATTCTATTCTATTCTATTCTATTCATTTGCTGCAGAGAGGAGAGAATTTCTCCTATCCTGTGTCTATACTACAGTAGTTCTGCAGGATTCCTCAAACATTTTTTATTAGAGAATAGAGCAACAGTCCATTGGCAATGCAGCATACATGAAAAACTGGACTTCTGCGCTGGCTAAACCTGTGTGCATCTCATTTTATTTTAAGGTAACATTCTCAATATGCTTAATGATGCAGGGCAATGGTGAGGAGGTGATGGGACTGAGTCCCGGGCTGAGCTACTTGGAACAGGTGTGCCGGATGTTGGAGGAAATCGCCAGGCTACAAAAGCGTAACATTGTGTTACAGACGGAGATGGATGCCCTTCAGGAACACCGGGCCAAGCAGGTGAGCAAGGTAAAGTAGGACATTCAGGTATATACATGCAAGGTGAGTGAGAAATAATCTCAACCTGTGACATTTTGCTGGGCTGATGAACATGACTTGACTTTCCATCTCCATTTAGTCATCACAAAATTCTCTTTCTCACCATTTCACTTCCTTTTAGGCTCCAGAAACCCACCAGTGTGACCACAAAGCTGCAGAGGAGGTCTTCTCTTCTTGTCAAAGACTTGAAATTGCAGGTGTAGAGCACATTTCCAGCGAACCTCGGTGCCAGAATTATTATGCTCAGCATGATTTTCGGCAGAGGTCAGCATCAGATACAAGGATCCTCACAGGACATTTAAGTGAGTCACCTTCTGCCTTGTTCATTTTCAGTTTCAGTTTTGTATCAATGTATGTTTATATGGAAATGGTTTGACAGTCTTGTAAGAAATCATATTCCTGGAGTCATAAGTGTTGTGTATGTGTTGGTTGCAGGACAGTTGAAACCAGACTCCAGAGGGCAGCATGCGAGTAAAAATGACCTGTTTGAAAAAGCAGAAGACCATGAAAAACAGGTAAAATACATTTACAGACAACAAATATCTTGTACAATCTACATAGCAACTCTAATATTCAGTATTATATACAGTAAAATAATTACATGAATTGAAAGCTTTTAGAATGTGCTTGATGAGAAAAATATATTTTCTGCAGCTAATAATTTGCCAGCATTTTAATCTACACATCTTTCAATGTGTCCCTACAGGAAGTGAAGAAGGAGGAGAATAAAAGAACGAGCTGGAAGACAAAGATAGGGTCTCTGGGAAGACACGAGCTGCCTCTTAGATCAGATTCAGAGATGAACAGGTGAGATAACAGTGACCTCTAGAGGAGAAATGTTATGTATCTCACACAACGCATGATGCACTCAGGAAATGTCTATGCTGCTCAAACATGGCAGTCAGCCACACTGATGCAGTGGTCCAAAACTAATGCACAGTAGGTTGAGAGGCATTGGTGGGACTTAATTTCCAGTATGTGCATCTGTTCCCCTGGAGAACGATCTTTGTGCCGTCAAACAAACAATGTCTCTTCGTTTACACGTTTTCTGAAACAACCTGCCCATGCTGTCATTAATGATTCCTTGTTTACTTCTGTCTATAAAGCCAACAGATGCATTCATCTGAGAAAAAAAACAGACGTCGGTTAAGCCAGCTGTTCAGGAGGCGAAGGAAAACTCTGCCTGCGTAAATGGACACTCACTCTTCCTCTCATGATGGGTTGAGAGACCAGGACTTCAATTCTGTTGAGCAGAAAGCATTCCCTTAAACGTGATGGATGGAGAGCTGTCACCTTTGCTTTGAAACCGCCGTTCTGTTTGAATCTGTGTGATGCAGCTCAATGTGTGTTTATTGTTCATTATTTATACTCATATATGTAGATGTATATGTCACATACTGTATATACATGAATCAATAATCCATGATTCCTATTGTAGTCCAAAGCTTGGTATGCAACACCTCAAACGTTCTCTTCGTGGTTAGCTGCAGACTGGTAGAGAACATATACTCCCTATTATATTATAACTGTTAGAATTAAATACTACTCTATAATACTACTCTTTCTGGATTTCTTTTGTCTTGCTGTACCTCTGCTACACATGAATAGAAACATGCTTTGAGAAGACCATCATATATTGCTGTGTATCCAGATAGAAAGTCTTTCTAAATACATACTGATCATATTGAACATGTGTATTATTCTCAGAAGAGGAAGACTTGCCTTAATATGACAATGAAAGTCAACAATCTAGGCCAGACATGTAGTTTTATCATTTGTTTAATCTTTATTCACCTAGGTTGAAGGGATAGACCTCCCCTGGCATTCCCATGTAAAGAGATGTCAATGACAAACACATCCAAACAAGAGAGGGTGAATAGGATTTCAGTCCATACATAAAATACATTTATTTGCTATATTTCTCCCTGTTTATCTGCAAATGTCCATCAGGATCCATTAGTCCCACACAGCATCCATCTGTGCTATTAAATATATAGAGATACATCTGTGGAGGGATTTATGTATGTGAGAGATAGAAGGATTGGCAGAGAGGGTAGCAGGTAGAAGAAACGAGTGGGGCAGCGTTGAGTCGCGCCAGTGTCACCCTTGTCTACATGATGCCACAGGAGGACAAGGGGTTGGCAACCTGGCAGGTGCAGGCTGACTGACAGTACTGGCGCACAGTCTGGTAGCAGCTGCGATCAGCGTCCCCACCCCACTGCACAGGACCGTTGGGGTCAGAGGGCAAGCGGCTCAGGATGCTGGTGTTAATGGCCAGAGCAGCCAGGCCATAGTCAGTGAACAGCACCGTCTCGCGCCGGCATGTAGGGCAGGAAATGAACTTGTATTTGGGACAGGACTCATAGAGGATCTGCAGGCACTCCTCACACACCGAGTGCAGGCAGGAGAGGATGCGTGGACGCTTGCCTGCAAAATTGTAGGTGTGACCGCAGGTTGGGCAGTCCAAGGGTTCGCAGGGCATGACAGGCCCCGAGGAGGAAGAGGAGGTGGAGGAGGACGTGGAGGAGGATCGCAGCACATACTGGTTGACTATAACGTCCTCCATTTTGTAGTGGAACTGGTGGTAGCAGATCTCGTTGGCACTGACTTTGCGCTGGGCCAGGAAGCTCTGCTCCCTGCGAGTCACGGGGGCAGAGGGCGACACCATGGGCCGGACGGGGGTGATGGCCGAGCCCGTCATCTCCAGGGTCAGGTCGCTGCAGGCCTGGTTGACGATGATTTCGCCCTCGCCTCCGCCGTCCCACGCCACTCTGGGGGGCGGGGCGTAGCGCGGCTGGGTGACGGGCACAGGGCACTCTCTGGGGAACTTCTCCGACTGGATGATCTTGACGGTGTCCATGGGGATGGTGATGGTCTGACGCCTGAGGCAGGACATTCGCTCGTTTTGGAGGTCTGTGTCTGAGAGAGAGAGAGAGGGAGAGAGAGAGAGAGGAGCTGTGGCGGTAATCAACGCTGGGCGCCCCCGCCTAGTTCTGGGCACAGGGGTGAGGTTGGGCTCTGCAGTGGTCTGGAGCTCTTAAAGTCAGCCATTTGAGGGGACGTGGGGACGGATGGTTCTGTCCATGTTCCTCCTTCTTCTGCTTCTGTCAGCCTGAGTCTTTGTGAGGGGTAGACTGACAGAGGAGAACAGCCAGAGCACCACAGTCTGTAGCAGACACTCAGTATCTCTCTTGATGATTTAACAGTCCAGCTTGGTGGTTGCAGCAGTTAATCGGTGGTGGTTAACGACTTAAAGGTAGTTTTTTTTGTTGTTTTTACTGACGTACGCTGATGATACTGCGCTGTTCTGCACAACACAGACTATTTGCAGAACTCTATATTCATACACAATGATAGATATTAGCACTTTAACACACTCATAGGTAACACCAATAAATAATCTCAAATGTACATAGATGTGCACATATACACATACGGTCCAGTAGAGTGGTGGATTTCTGCATTCACATAGTACAGGGATTGAATACAGGCAGTTCAGATAAGTTCAAGAGGTATTGTCTTACACTGTATCCTGTGGCCTGCCAAGGGAAACTCTTGCCTTCTCAAACTTTGGGTTTGTTTCTAGGTGGTTGCTGAAACCAGCACTTCCTTCCTGTTTCTGACTAAGGGTGTGTTAAGCCTGGACTTCAGTGTGTGAGAAACCAAAAAAAAAAAAAAGAAGAACAACCTGCAGTCTCCTCTCCTTGCTTTTGGTCCAATATGGTCAGATCAACGGTGACCCTCTTGGTAGCTTGCTGATAGGAAGGAGGTCTTTTTTGGGAGGTGTTCTCTAATGTTCCAGAGGTAAGGGAAAGCTGTTGGAAAGGCTCCCTCGCTCCACGTCTCCTGAATTCCTCAAAGGTGGGAGTGAAGGGGTGCTTGACTTTCAGACAGTCCTCCCACTTGAGCCAAAGGCCTGATAACAGTCTGAAGGACGCCTCTGTGCTTGTCTGTCTTTCTCAGCAACTCAGACTCACAATTGATGTCCTCAAGATTCCTTTGGTCCAGCTACCTGGGAATAGAGAAAATAGGGGCTGACTATCTGAGCATAAAATACACGTATCTCTACTCGGACAACACAGCTGTTTAAAGATATAGCAGCAGATGAAAAAATACACAGAGGATTAGGATGTTTCTGGTATATAATGCAAATATACAAATACAAATGTAGTTTGGGGCATTCAATTACTCTTAGAAAATGTCTGCTATGTATGTATAGGTGATTTTCAACAGAATGTTGGCTGCGAGACACTATCTTCTCTCAACAAGGAAAACATTTTAATTTCAATGATTAGAAAACATTAATAGTTTGTCTGAATACATCGAAGAAATTACATCTTTCCAATTGTTTCACAATATTTCAAATGTGTCTAGCATCAACTCAAATGTTGTGTAAGCGTCTACGTCTGTCTCCTCCCCAAGATACTCCGGAGCCTATTTTTACCAAGAGTTTTGTGTATTTCCCTTTTGACCTCTGAAGAGGTGAACAGAAGTCTTGGCTTTGGGAGACGTTTCTTTATCTCGTCTCGTCTCATCTCGCTCTTTGGCACAGCAAAGGAAATACATATTTCTTTGCACTAACCACCACCAGTGTACTCCTAACAAACTTCCTAACAAATTTAGGAGCTTATTTTGATAACGTTTGTGCTTAGCCATGATGTGGGGCATTATAAGCAATAACCTATATGTTTGCTAGCTCCTCTTGAACTGGTGGATAGTGGGCTAACTTAGACTACTTAAAGGACTACGGTGACCTTTGGGGAGTTTGGCCCTATTAATCACCTTACCCAATATGTGATGAGCGGATTGGCGCCAAAATCATTCCTGTCTCTGGCAGGTAGCTCTGTTCGGTGCTCATGCTAACACTTTAGCATACAGTATGTTAAGTAACTGTAGGCATTATCCAAGGTATGAAGATAGACCATTTAAGTTGGTATTGGTTTCCTAAACCTAAAACAAAATCTCAATCTTCGTTGTTACAAATCAACAGAGCAGTGCATTGTTTTTTGTCTATTTGACCAATTCCCCTAAACAAGCCTGACAGATTTAGATGTGTCATTTTATGTGTCATGTGTCAAATTAACTCCAGGCTTAGAGCCACTACAAGTTCTCATTTTCTCACTTTTAGGATAATGCTACTCGGCAACGATGCCCATCGGACAGTGATATCTCCTGGATTCAAAGAGATGATTTCGGTGCCAAGCCTCTTGTCACATACTGGGCATGAGGAGAGCAATTGGACAAACCAATGGGTCATTTTCATTTTCTTGCACAGTTCTCACAGCGTAGTGTGATTATACAGTGATATCCTGTTTGCTGGAGCATAGAACATTGTGTTAAATGTCCTCCTGTCCCCTACCTTCCTCTCCCCACTAAAAAAAAATCAACGAAAACAATCTAGCCATCATCAGTGCCACTTCAAACTTACTAACACAGTTTTCTCCCTATGTTACTTTGCACTTCTCTATCATAGACATACGCAGGGATATTTGTAACAGTTTGGCCTATGTGTATCTTATTGTTAGTTGCTTGTGATGTTAGCAATCTAGGAATTTAAGTTTATTCTACAGTTACACTAATAAAAAATCACTCTAGATAACAGACGCCTAAATGACACCTACATCCAAATATACAAATTGACTATTTATGATAAGACTTTCCACCTTAAAATATCCAGATAAGTGTAACAGCCTGCTTTTGGCTGTGTTCTTCTCACGCCACTAGCTTCCTATCAACACTGATGCATAGAGATGGCAGCTGTTTAGTTAGAGACTGACGTTCATGGAAATAGGCTACAATGTGAGTGGGTTGTGGCATGGAGCGTTTGTGTCATACTGTATGTGGGCTTAAAGCAAAAGAGTGCATGGTGATGATGATGTACATTTTTAGCTGCACCAACACAACAGAGCACAAAAGAACAACAAAGAGGAAGGATGACACATCTCAGCTCTGCCGTGCGTGGTTGTCAACAGAGATGATGCATGGAGAGAGAAAAAAAAAAAAAGAGAGCAGAGGAGGTGACCTACATGGCGAGGAAGAGAGAGGGAAAGAGAAAAGAAGAGAGGGAGGGCTGGTGCTGGTTTCTATTTATGGTTTTTTTTTATCTGTGCACTTCTCAGCGGTTTCCTGGCCCCAACCTCAGCTGAAGATTCACACTGAATGAGAGAGATGTACCTGACAGGCAGAAGTGCTGTAGCCCATCAATCCCCACCCCCAACTACTCCCCCTCTCAACATCACAAGCACCCTTACACATGATGCAATGGAGCATATTGAGCAAGCAAATAGATATTGCGTCCTTCCCCTCCCGTCCTTCTTTTGACAGATTCGGACGGTGCACGTGGATGGGTTGGATGGTATTCTTCTCTCTGTGTACCTCAGTCAAAGACGGAGCTGTTGGCCGGTGTGTCATTCACGATTGCTCTAAATGTGTCTCTCCAGCGCTGCAGTGCTGCAACACTTCTCCCAAAATAACATCTTTCTCATCTTCTCTTCCTCTTGTAGATATGCGTTCACACATTCAAACATAGAGTGACCAACGAGACCAAGAATGTGAACCTCACGCCAAACTATATCAATTAAGGGTCTGAATCAGATAGAAAATCAATTTTCCTCATGTGTCCTTTTTTTTAAAGTTCAAGTCAATAACTCTACTTGTGATTTCTCAGAGATTGTTCACAGACACCCCGCGTCTACAGACACATACCTGCACCGGATAAGAGATAAAGCCTGTGACAGTAGAGCTGTCTGACAATGGGATGGACTGAGATGGACAAGCAACCAGGCTGCCCAGGGAGCCTTTGAGCCTGGGGAAAATGAATCTAAAATTACCCTCTAATTTGGTGACAGTGCTATGAAAAGAGTTGATAGCGGTGGAGGCTGCCTGCTGAAGGGCCAGCTTTGGCGCAGCCACTTCCTAATCGACAGAGCCCTCTCTGGTTATGTAAAAGGCTCATCTCCGACCTAGCCACTGTATTAATACAGCATGAACTGCTGCAGCACTACCATAGTCCCGACACTGTGTGTGTGTGTGTGTGTGTGTGTGTGTGTGTGTGTGTGTGTGTGTGTGTGTGTGTGTGTGTGTGTGTGTGTGTGTGTCTTTCTGTGCTTTCAAAGCCCCGACCTCTATATAGCTCTAGATCCTCCCCCTGCCTAGGAATTACACTAATGAAATCATGAGAGGTATTTGACCTCGTCATCACAAACAAGAGCACAAAATGGAGAGAGTTGGACATAGAGATCTAAGAGTCCATCTCAGCAGCAAATCTGGGCAGCCAAATCCCTCCTTCCATCAACATGCACAAACACACACATTACTGCATACACACTCTGACCAGAACATTCTCACCCTGAGACTCCCCATCACATACATGGCACCACCCTTCAGATTCCAGGAGACACTCGCTCACCGTAAACACACAGATATGAGGAGAACTGAGAGGAATACATTCTGACTGTGCCTGCTTTCTATGTACAGCTTTATACATGGGACATGCATTTATTACCAATGAAACACACACACACACACACACACACACACACACACGCGCTACTCCAAACGCCTAGAACATTCCTATCTTCTCCCACTCCCACTCTCTTCCTCCCTTCTGTGCCTATTTCTCTCACTCACACAAATGCACACATAAACACACGTGCACACACTGCAAGCACAGACACACACAGACACACACAGACACACACACACACACACACACACACACACACACACACACACACACACACACACACACACACACACACACACAGCTCTGTCCAGGTCATCATATTCATACTGGATGCATTGCACCTGTGCAGAGAGCAGGAGAAGGGCACCATGTTCTCAGTGACTCATCCATCCATCCAGCTATCTATCTATCTATCTATCTATCTATCTATCTATCTATCTATCTATCTATCTATCTATCTATCTATCTATCTATCTATCTATCTATCTATCTATCTATCTATCTATCTATGTCTGTCTATCTATCTATCTATCTATCTATCTATCTATCTATCTATCTATCTATCTATCTATCTATCTATCTATCTATTGCTCTCTCTCTCTCTCTCTCTCTCTCTCTCTCTCTCTCTCTCTCTCTCTCTCTCTCTCTCTCTCTCTCTCTCTCTCTCTCTATCTATCTATCTATCTATCTAAATCCTCCAGATGATCAATCTGTTGACCAGACCCAGGGCAGACTGCCTGTGGCCGGTGCCCCTATACCTCCTGGCGACAGTATGCCAAATATGCAGGCTATGCTGAGATCGGTATCAACGTTCACGTCTGGGCTGGTAAAAAGCATCACGGTATCTCTACTTGGGCTCTACTTGGGCTCTACTTGGGCTCTACTCTGGGCTCTACTCTGGGCTCTACTCTGGGCTCTACTCTGGGCTTACTGGTTGTACCTTGATTACATAAAAAGTTATGACCTTAGAGCTGGCTGCAAATCCCCAGATTAACTATATGTAGGCTGGCTGCATCAGTGAGCTTGATTCAGTCACACACTGGAAAATGATTAAACACAACAAATATCAGTCATATTTTATGAATGACTTATGAATGAAAATATATAGAATGTAGTATAAATGATAGATGCAACTGAATGGTTTACTGTTCTCGTTATGTTATATTTTTGTATATTTTGTAGGTTTGTCCTAAGATGATGAAGTCTGTGCTCTCAATGCTGAAGATTATACTGCCATACTGGATTCAAATGACAACAAAAATACATTTTGATAATAATTATTTGCAGGGTTCAGATCTTGATGTGAAGAGAGTCGGCTGTGAGGGCTGCTTGTTATATTTACTGTAAATCCAAGTAAGCTGTGATTGCAGGGCATTACTCTATAGGCTACTGTGTGATGGAAGTGTTTTTGCATGAGCAGAAAGTGTTCAGTGACTATGTGTGTGTGTGAGGGGGTGGGGGGGGGCATTCAGCCTGCTGTCATTCATAGCAGACATCGGCCATTTTGCCTTGCAATTCATTACAGCCAAGTACTCTTTGTTCCCATCTATGTGGCTACGGCAGCAACATGGCAGCGCACAGAGAAACAACAGCGATGACAATAACCCCTCCTGACACCGAACTCATAGTAGATTTATGAGGGAAAGCGTTGAGCAAATGACCAGCGAGTCAATAACAGCCAGCGTCTTGATTGATTGAGGCGATTGATTTTTTACATTTTTTTTCAGAGGCTGTCTCAGCACCGGGGCTGAGGTTGTGCTGTGATGCTGTGGATGGAGATTCAGAGATGGCAAAAAAAAAGAGTCCGATATTCGGGGCAGCCTGCTGCTGCTGCTGCTGCTGCTGCTGCTGTGTGACTCTGTGAGATGGAGATGGGTTTAGTGCATGTGGGCGGGGTGCGTTATGCAATCGCAGCATGGTGTAGCCAGCACTTTGACTGCAGCGCCGATGCATGGTCAATATGGAGATGCCTTAGTGCTGCTGACAGCTACAGAACAGGCCGTTCCTGCCCTGGCCATATCACCCCCTGCTCCCTCCCCCTTCCCCCTTTTTTTTTTTTTTTCCTTGTCCGTCTGCCTCTCTGTCTGCGGAGAGGTCTGTCATATGTCATAACCTCTGGAGACGTGATACTCTCAAGATGCCCTCTACCCCAGGAGCTCACGCATCATTAGAGTCTATTTACAGGTTACAACCCGTGTTTGAGGCCAATGCAGATAGGGGTGCAGAGTATGTGTGTGTCTACATTTGTGTGTGTGTGTGTGTGTGTGTGTGGTTATGATGCAAGAACTATGCCTACCATGTAACAAAGCCCAAGGCAAAGACAATCTCTGTCTATCTCAGTCTCACACAAAGAGAAACACAAAGAAAGGCTGAGGAGAAGGAAATTATCTCAAAACCCAGATACAGAAACCACACCTCAAGATGTGCCAGGTACACAATGCACAGTACAATACACACAGTACAATACACACAGTACAATACACCCCAGTATCTGCACACACTGACACAGGTGTGGAGCTGATGCATATCTTTTTCTCATTCTCACCTGGGTAGCCTACGCACTTTGTCTTGCTCCACTTCTTTTCACCTCCTAAGTTCCTGTTCTCGTTTCGGTGAGATGGCCGTTGTTGCTGTTTGGACGTTGTTGATGCTGCGCTGTGGAGATAACCAAAAAACCCCGCTCAGCCTCTTTATGTTCTGGGAGCAAAGGATGTTTCACAAGCGAGGAGGGAGGGAAGGTGCTCACTCCTATCCGTGTGACTGCCAGAGAACGAACGGTAGGAAGCGGTGGCGGGAGGAAAAGATGGAGGAAATGCTAGGTGGAGGAAGCTGTTGCAAGGTGGATGCATCGCGTCTGGAGCCTCTCTCAGCGAGCGCCGTGTCCTTCTCTTCTCTCCTCTCCTCTGCTACCTTACGTCCTTCACTCTCCCACCCTCGCTCCCTCTCCTCCGTGCTGTGGCTGGGCAGCTTCGTCTGGTATCTCTTTCTCCATCCCTCTTTTTCTCTCCCTCTGTAATTCAGCTTATACTGTATGATGACCTGAGCCTCTGCGTGATTTCTCTTCTGTGAATATGTCCTCTCTCTCTCTCTCTCTCTCTCTCTCTCTCCTCCTGCCCGTGTCCTTCTTTTGGTGTCCAAGCCTCAGGTCTCCAGCTAGACCTGCATCTCGTGTCCTTCCTTTCCCTCTCCTCTGTTGTTATCTCTCCTGTCTCAGCTGCCGTTCATTACCCCTGTTCTTCCTCCTCCTCCGTCTGCTCCAGTCAATGCGCCTCTGTGCGTGCGCACACACACAGTCACACATGCGCAGCGTGTTGACACACACACACACACACACACACACACACACACACACACACACACACACACACACACACACACACACACTCTCGCTCTCTCTCTGTGTGCTTCTGGCTCTCTCCTTGTGGCTTGTTTTGCCCCCCCCCCTTTCCTCTCTCTCTCTCTCTCTCTCTCTCTCTCTCTCTCTCTCTCTCTCTCTCTCTCTCTCTCTCTCTCTCTCTTTCACTCCCTCTCCCTCTCTGTTTCTTTCTCTCTCTCACTCTCTCTCTCTGCAGTATACACTGCAGTGCCTCTGCAGGCTGGATCACGTTTTCTAGTTGCCAGTGAAAATATTTCAGCCAATGAGGAACCTGAACAATGCCCCCCAGCCCACCCCCCTTATCCAGGCACCAACATATATGCGTTCAAAGACACATCCACATAAACACAACCTACTGAGCGGTGACAGCTGTGTGCAGAGCCATGAATCATACTCAATATATAATATTAATAAACACACACACACGCGCGCACACGCACACATACACACACACACACACACACACACATACACATCCTTTGTACAGCCAGACACAGGAAATACAGGAAGCTGGTGCAAACAGATCTAATCTATGTAGTGCAGCATATCTGAAAAGGGAAAACGGAGCATAAATCCACCACACAGATTAATTTTCTTACTGACTGTTGACGGGAAGCCGTGGGGAAATAAATCCATCAAATTCAACACTCCGCTTATGAATCTCATCTAATGTTTGCAAAAGTAGATCCTCAGCCGAGCAGAGAAATACCATCTGTATTCATTTCACTTCAAGACATTGAATGAGACTTGATACTAGAGGACACCAGACGTTTGTAGTGTTTGGATAAGTTCACAGAAAACCTTAAAGGCTGCAGTTGCAGAGCTATTGGATAGTTGTTGCATAACTAAGACTTTAATCAGTGTCATGTCTGCTCAAGCCTGCATGCTGACCAAGATATAATCCTCAGATCACAGAAAAATGTGATGTGATTTCATATTTCAATCTATGTAAGAGGGTCGCTCTTACATAATGTGTCCATCAGCATCACTTAATAAGAGGAGAATGAGCAATAAATGAAATAGGGAAAAAAGGATATTAATAAGATGGCTGTGGCTCAGTGGTAGAGCAGGTTGTCCACTGATCGGCGGTTCGATCCCCGGCTCCTCCTGTCCACATGTCGACGTGTCCTTGGGCAAGACACTGAACCCCACACTGCTCCTGATGGTCAGGCCAGCACCTTGCATGGTAGCTCACTGCCATCAGTGTGTGAGTGTGTGTGACTGAGGCAAAATATTGTAACCCTAAACCTAACCAACTATTACCCTAACCCTATATAAATGCAGCCATTTTAATAATAATAACAAACTTATGACCCTAAAAAATGAGCCAGAAGAACCCAAGTGGACAAAGTAATTCCACTCATGCCCCTTATGGCTCTGAATCTTCAAAATTGACCCTTTTGTAAACATTGCACGCAATTTCGAGGATGAGGAGAGAAGGATCTTTTAGTTTATTGGGAGGGCTATTGGATTTTGGTTTTAAATATATTTTAAAAATATATATTATAAAGAGGAATAAGTGAAAATTCAGAATCAGAGCTAGTTTTGCTTCAATCACAAAACTAGTTGGCTGATAACAAAATAAGAACTTTAAGTTATCTCTACGTAAAATTCTATCTAATAGACAGGACAGTACACAAAGGACACAGTAGCCACCTAGTGGTACAAGACACTAAACTACACAACACAGGATACTGCACAGGACAGGACACAAAATGGCTTAACTCTAAACAGGAGTTTAATCTCACCCAAATGTTCACTGTGTTGGATCAAAGAAACACTTTTGTTTCTTTTAAATAAGATTTGAGCTTTTACTTACAGTTACATATTATACAAGGGTGGAGTGTCTTAGTAGTTCTTTTTTATTATTATTTAACTATTTCATTCATTGAATTAGGGCAGGACACAGGTGTCACCGCACAGAGCAGGACAGGTCAACACATCGATGTTGTACATGGAAATATTCAGCTAATCATGCTGCATGTTGCCATGTCTAGTTTTCTAATTACTCCTACTTCCACTTTTACAGGTACATTCTGCTAAAACACTTCTATCCTGTACTTCTATCTGTTTTTTTTTTACTCATTTATAAAGCACTTTGTGACTGTTTTGAAAGGTGTAAATGAAATATCCCCTTAAATAACATGGCCTTGCCCCTTGTGGGATGTGCACTGACAGACAACTCAACCTTTAGTGATGATGAATCACTAAATGATGAGTTTGCCATTATCAAAATGTAATTTCAGTACAGTCATTTTATTTTTGGCTGTCCTATTTTGGCTCCAAGACCTCAGTATGATCATGTCATTTCCCCCCGACCACAAACAATGATCTACAGTCATACTAGGCTATGTATTGACTCAGTCTTTTTTTCTCTCCCCATTTTGGAGGAATTCAAAACATGTCTGGTCTCCTCATTACTCATCACAGTGGGTAAGGTAGCTGACAGATGGCGTCGGGGATGAAGCACACCAACAAAACGTCTCACTGGTGAGAGAGACGGTGGCATATTCACTTTTGACTAGGGTTTGTTGCAGTTAGTCGCAACATGTTCATGGTATGTGGGGGAAAATTACAGGCAAGGGAGAGATTAAGCTGCAGTAAGTGAGGCGTGCAACTCCAAGCCAGAAATAAATCATTCAGTAGTGGTGCACATAGTCAAGGTCTACATTAGTGGTGTATCCTGTACACTCACTGTACTCACTGTACTTAACTGCAGTGCAAATGACAAAGGTGAGATAATGTGTCAGAATGTGATTTGTGGTCAACAATGCTTATGGGAAATTAAAAAAGCAACAATCTGGCCAGACATTTATGTTACAGTTTTTCTCAGTCGCTTTGGTCGCTTTCTCAGATCAGAATTGAAATTCTCAAAACTACTTGTTCAACCTCCACATCATCTCTTGCACATCGTAAAAGCAACTTCTCATTCTTTTGAACAAATTGCAAATTCTTTGGCACATTCATGCAAATGGTTATGTCCAACTGTCTGCTGTTTCCTACATTATCAATAGTTTATGTCATGTTGATCAAAATGTATTATATTGGTTCTCTGTTGAATGGTCTCACCCCCCAGAACATCGAGGCATTAGTTCATTAGTTCATCAAGTCATTACATGCAAAATGGTTGAACCAGTTGTCATAATCTGGCAGACTGCCCCTACATTCTATCTGGATATCTGGCAATATCAAGCATGTCAAGCATTTCTAGACTTTTTTTGTAAATGTGTCCTGAATTGATGAATTGCTCTCAGGTGAATTTTGACTTTCACTACAGTTTTTCTCAGTTGATTTGGCTCAATTCTCGAATTACAGTTGAAGTCGTCAAGACAAGATTTTGTTTCTTGTGCACAACAGACAAAGCATTTCTCTTTGTTATCATTTGCAAATGTTTTAGCACATTTAGGCAAATGACTAACAATTATGACAATTTGAACAATTATTGGTTGTAAATGTCTTTTGAAAGTGATATGTGTCATACAGAAAAAGTGCAGCCTTGTACATTTTCAATCATTGTCATCAAACCCTTCGCCATAGTTTCCATCAGTTATGTTGACAACATGGCTAAGCATGTCGACTATCTTGTTTGTACTCAATGACACAAGGACTTGTCATTCTGATGGACTGACATGTTCATTGACGTAAAAATTTACTTTTGAGAGATGAACTAAGGATTTTGAGCAAGTTACAGGCTTTTGCAGGTAATCCATTGTGTGGTGCTGTTTGTACCAATTGTTTCGAGAAATGCACTTATTGTTTTGCAAATCTTAAGGATGATTCGAGAAATGTACCAAAGCGACTGAGAAAAACTGTAAAAAGGTAAAGAAGTGATAATAATTTAAAACTTACCGCATCAAGACAATTTTACCAAGAAAAAAGGAATACTATAGTAGTATAGTGGGCTAGATTTTGAATCCAGCAGAGATAATAGTGAACCACTAGAGGGAAGCGAAGAGAATTAAAGAGCGCTCTGTGTAAGAGCAGTAGGAGGAAGTGCACAGCCGAACATTATTCATTAACACTTGGAACAACACGACGTGCATCGGATTAGGAAGTGGCAGCACCGATGGACTTTGAACACATGATGAGAAATCTTGACTATATGAGGTATGAGGTAGCACATAATTGCCTGGAAATTGAAATAGATTACACGTTAAGAAATTAAATGAAAAGTGAGGCAAATAACATCATCATCTAGAGAGTATGAGGGAGAGGATATATATTTAGACGGCAGAATCAAAACATAGAAAAACATCATTCGACAATGCTTTTGAACGGATTTCAATTCTGTCCTCAAAAAACAACTTGTCATTTTAAATTTGACTGACTTGATTTCAGTGGGTGAATTTACATCTTCATCATCATCATCTTTTTTTTCCACGTCACTATAATAAAAGTCCCCTGATCAGTTTATCCAGTTCATAAAACATGAACTAAGAGTTAGGGGTTACTGAGTTAGGGGTGACCCAACATACCAGTTTGATACAGCTGAAAATGTCCATTACCATGATTATATTCAGGCGACAACATAAACACAGTCAGTCGCATTGCTGCCCAGATTTAAGATTTAAATGGAACATTAATGTGGTTTTGCAAAGAAATATTCAGCTCATTTTGATTACTACTGTTATATTACTGTATACCAGGATAATTCTTGCAATACCATGGAAATATTGTACCAGCTAAGTGTACAATAATGGGATAACTTTGTCAGCCACACATATCACACAAATTGGTGCCAGCAGAAATAGCAACAATTTAGGGTCAGTCGATGTTGAAGAAGTACTTTAACCATAGTAACCATGGAAGAAAACAGCCACACACAGGAGAATGAAGGCGTTAGCGTTGACAACGTTCCTCCATAGTGGCACCTCCGTGGTGTCCGTGAGTTTCCTCTGCAGCTCGTCCTGCTCTTCTTGACTCAGCTTGGGGCCGCTCTGCTGCTCCAGGCCACAGAAGGCCATCGCCGCCTTCTTACACAAGCTTTGCTCCCCGGTTGGTTCTGCGATGAAAAAGAAACACAGGGGGTTTAAGAAAATGTGTTTGTGTGTGTTTGTTTTTATACAAGGCTTTAATCAATTGCTGATTACCCTCTATGTCCATCGAGTTGGAATCTTGCACCCAATCATCAACTTCAAGGTCCACCCTGTCTTCCTTGCTGTTCCTCAGGCTCCAACACAACCGATACAACTGGACGTGGGGGTGGAAACAGATTTGGGTAAAGTTAGTGTGACTGGTGAAACGTTGGTAAGCTGACTCATCATTTTTTTTATCCAGCGTTAGCTCTCGGTGGTAACATACATGTTTGTCATCAATCGGCTTGGTCACGAGGGAGATTCCCAGGATGAGGATGCAGGAGACAACAAATAGGATAATGGAGAAGTACAGGTAGTGAACTTTACATATGATTGTGGGACAGTTGGTCTGCTCAACACAGCTGTCCGTCCCATAGGCAAACTCAGCAATCATCCTGGACAGGCCGATGAACAGACCAATCAGGAGGCCGTAAAATGCACCCTGAGGACAGAAGGGGGGAGAGATGTCAACTCTTCAACAGTCTATGTTGCTCAACTACCTAATTTCCACAGAACATCCAATTACACAAGCACTTGCAGGAAGCAGTAAAAAGTCATATGTAACCACAGACCTTTGACCAGTAATTGCTAAAGGTCCTCACAATTTTAGACCAATTGCATTTGTGTCCACACTTAAACCTGAATAACTGTATTAAATCACGGCAGATCATTTTGCTTCTGTTAAACTGACATTGCCCTTTGAAACAGGCAAATCACGAGACGACTGAAACGGCAACTCACAGACTCGTTGACGCGTTTGCAAAAGATGGCAAGAATGAAGACGGCAGCGATGGGCGGGGTCAGGTAGCTGGTGATGGACTGGATGTAGTCGAAGAGCTGGCCACTCTGGGCTGACTGCACAATGGGGATCCATGCTATGCTCACCCCGATCAGGGCCAAGATAAAAACTCTACACACACAAACAATACAATTCATTATAATTATTAATAAGAAATCATATGAAACGCATCCAGACACAGACAGTAGACATGCACACAAAGCTGTGTTTTACCTGCCAGCAATCATGAGTTCCCTCTCGGAGGCGGTGCTACGAATCTTAGTGTAGACGTCCATGGTAAAGAGAGTGCTGGCACTGTTGAAGATGGAGGTCAAGGAGCTCATCAGAGACGCCATCATCACAGACAGCATAAGACCTCGCAGACCTGCAGCAGATGTACATAAACAATAGAGAGGAAGAGGACAGGAAGAGCGTCATCTTTAATGGTAGGCATATTTAAGAGCACTGGGAAGGCTGGCATTCTCAGCGGATGGGCTAGGGTCTTTAGCCACCCACCATTAGGCATGAGGTCCACCACCAGCTTGGGATAGGCGATGTTGGTGCAGCCCACACTGGCCCCACAGTACTTTTCACATTCAGCCGGCTCTACACACGCCACTTCATCTAGAAGACATTGGCAAAGGTCAGCAGGACACCGGGAAATGTGTCGTTCCACCATATGGTCTGACGTCAGGTAATGTTGAGCTAACTGCATTTCTGACGTCTGCGCCACACTCACCGGTGTAGAGGATCCTGCTGATCATGCCGGGGAAAACCATGAGGAACATAGGAAACAGCTTGAGGTAGCCGCATAAGATACAGCCAGCCTTAACGTGAGATAGATTCTTGGCTGAGAGGCAGCGCTGGACGATCACCTGCAGGAGAGGACGTGACACAAGAAGATGAATGCCTTCATGATCATGGTGAAGTGAATGGACGGAAAGATGGATGGAGGGAGGGAAGGAGAGGGAGGGATTTGTGTTAATGGTGCTTCATGGCATGATCATCATAGGTCAGGGGAACCTGCAGCAGCGTTGAAGCAAGAGGTAGACTATTTGCAATGGACTCAGATGTGTGTGCATGTGTCATCAAATGAAATGTTTGTTTTTCTTTCAGGCTCGATCCAAATCACTTCACCGAGGAGATAAAACCAAGGAAGCCAACTAGATTAATAGACACTGATAAGCACTGCTTTCTGTTAATTGAATAGGGGAATATCAGCTTACAGTAGGTCTGAGCAAATTGTGTTTATGTGTGTACTGTATGTGGAAATGTCAATTAACATGGAGTTCTTCCGGAGAGCCATGTCAGTGGGTCTGGTCGTTAATCTTATCTGGGTCTCTGGGAGTGCATTTAGGTCTAAGTAAAAGCATGCTTCTCCTCTTATAGCACTTATTCAAACTAAGGATAGTTGAGTGCTGTCTGGCAAGGAAAGTAAAAGATAAAGTCCCCACAAATGTGTGTGTGTGTGTGTCTGTGCGCAGTCGTGTGTGTGTTTATGGTCACGGGTAGCCTCTAGCGTTTAGTAATTGCTTTCATTGAAGTCAGCCCAATTAAAAGACCAATTAAACTACCCTAATGGTGTAGCCCATTTGCTGCACTTTACCTGATCAGTGCACCAGTACCAGGTGGCCTGGACGGTGAGGCCAAACACCAGGCCTGGCCACGGTAGGTCTCCTGTCACCGCATTCCTAAAGATATGGAAGGAATCTGCCCGAGGTTGGTAGCAAGCTTCATCGATGCCAGTAGTGATAGCAGGGACAGCTTCCATGTACTGCTGCTGAAAGCTCTCATAGCCTCCCACCTTGTTGAAAGCTGAGGACACAAGTTAGACTAACTTACCATGGCTGGTTAAGTTGGATTAGTAGTTATGTCCTGTGAGTTTAAAATAAATAATATTACTAATAATATTTTTAAAAGACACTGAGGATGATAAAGAAAATACCGTATTACCAAAGCCCATGAGGATGAATGATCCAACAACCATGATGACGGTCTGTAAGGTGTCTGTGTAGATCACCGCAGCCAATCCACCTGTATTATATGATGTTATTACCAAATTAATGTAGAAATGTATATATATATCCTATATTCAATATGAATTCATTTTATAACCACTAATTTACAGACAGGAAGGATGATGCTTTGACATTTATTTGGGAGAATAAAATGAGGTTAACTGTGCACATGATCCTGTTATTATATCAAATATCGTTTTTTATTTTTTCTAACTTTTCTTCCTCTATTTTTAAAATTTGCACTTGACTTTTATCTTCCTATCATCTCTCCTTTTAATTATTTTAAATGTTTTACTTTTAATGTAAAGCACTTTGGCTGCATAATTCTGTATCAAAGGTACAAATTGTTATTCTATAATAGTTATAATAATAATAATAATAATAATAATAATAATAATAATAATAACAATACTTAGTATTAGTATTATTATTATTAAGCAGTTATTATTGTTGTTGTTGTTGTTGTTAGTATAATACTACTACTACTACTACTACTACTAATAATAATAATAATAATAATAATAATAATAATAATAATAATAATAACAATGTTCAGAAAAAGAACCAGTCAGTCAACTAGTCAGTCAATAAAACAAAAGTTCAGGTAAGGAAGCATCATTACAGAGCTACAGAAGCGCAGCCCCTGCTTATCACAGTGCGTGGGTAATTAACCTTGATAAAACACAGCAGGATTGGATTACTGGATTACTTTAAGACATGACCATATGCGCTGTGAAGACTTTACCCTGATAAGGCTACTCATAATTTAGATTACGAGGAAAAACTTCAGTCTGTAACTCTTCAGTGGAAAACAGGAAATGAATGTGCTGTACGTGGATAAGAGAAGTAGACGGACCTGTGACGGTGTACAGAGCAGTGATCAGCAGCAGTATGACAACAGCAAGGTAGATATTCAACCCAAGAGCCTGGTTGATAAAAATGGCCCCAGAGAACATATCTGCCTGAGAGGAGAGGAGGAGATCATTTCAATCAATACCAACCAGTACTTTCACAAGCCTGAAATATTCTGAAATACAAAAGACATTGCTGTAGGCTTAACAGGGCATCAGTCATATGATGTGGGCGTTCGCTTTCAGGAAGACTTACTGAGATCTTGGTGAAAACATAGAGAAAAAGTGACAGCACAGAGAGATAGATACGAATGCGCTGTCCTCCAAACCTCTTCTTCAAGTATTCGGGCATGGTCACCACCTAAACACATCCAGATCTCATGAGTTAACTGTGGATTAAGAAATAAGTGTACTTTATTCTGTGGATAAATGCACATTTGGATGCGGCACAGTGACATGTATGAAGAGGAAGGTCTGTTGTAGGTCACACACATGGACAGCTCTGTTCTCTTTACCCCAGCTTTAATATAGATGGGCACAAAGAGCCATCCCAGAATGACGACCACTATTAGGGCCTGAAACACACAAACAACAAATAATAAACAATCAGTGCCACTATTCACTCAAAGTTCCTAGTACCTCTACAGTACCTCTGTAGTCTCAGTCCTATAGGTAAAATCCATACAATACTATACAGATTTATTGGCCCTCCTGGCAGAGATAAGGGATAATATCTGTGTCGGGGGTTAAGACTAACATTTGTGTAAGAGGTGACAATGGTAGAATTGGTACATCAGACACTGTGGTGGCCAAAATTATTAGAACACCTGACAGATCTGAAAATATTGACCTTTTCTTGCCTCCAAAACATGATTTCATTTCATAATGTTCATGAAACATGCAGATGGTTGCTCTGAGCACAACAAATATCAGATGAAGTGAGTCCTACTGTTTATATCCACTTTTAACTTTAATATTTGGTATGTCCACCTTTTGCAGCAATTCAAAAGAATCACACAGCTGTGTCCTAAGACTCTTGATCACCATCAATTTAACCACCATCACACCTGACAATGATTACACAAGTAATTTGGCTTCTTCTGTGAAGGAACATGATTGTGTGACATTGACAGTGAAATAGGCCTAGCTTGTTTTTTGTAAGGAAAATGACGTAAATCTCCTTATGATGGCTCTATTCTATGGTTTATAGAGCATAATGATGACTTGATGAACAAAAACAACTGAAACCTCTTAAATGTATGCCAAGTGTTCTAATAATTTTGGCCACCACTGTATATATAATAAAACACTGTCACTCACATTCCATTCAAATCCACCGATGGCTATTCCAGAAGCAGCAGCAGTCCCAGCAATTCCTACAAAGTGCCCACTGCCAATGTTACTAGCAAAGAGTGACGCTCCAATCTGGAGAGGACAAGATGGTGTTTATCATTCATTCCAGATTATTATATCATTATTATATATTTGTACTGCACAACAAAGGCTGATAAAGAAATGAGATTATCGGCCCATAGAAGAGCCCAGCTGATGATAGCCGACTTAATAAGTATGATTTACACCTTTATTTGGTTTTGGATAATAATGAAACCTTAAAGGATGTGACTATAATGCTCCGAGAAAGACATGTTGCTTAATAATTGATACCACAATTTAGCACAACCCAATAAAAACGTTCAAGTCATTTGTCAAATGATGTCGTCATCATGCTTCTGTTAAAGACCAGGTGGAGTCATGCCAATAGATTAGAAGAGGAAGAAAGAACATCATCTTATTCAGCTTAATCATAATGACTGTATCATGTTTAATGTCTTGCTTATTCTGGGCAGCTGGACACCCACCGGCCACCACACCATGCTCCGCCCTGCCAGGAAGAAGCCACCGACTGTGGATCGGTTGGTGCGCACCATGGCCTGCAATGGGTGAAGGGGACATTTTTCAAATTCTGCACTAAAGCAATTAAGGATTTTTACACCTGTATGTCAACAATCACTGGATCCACCTTGTTAATGATTACATTTTCATTGTAGTGAAAGAACACAGAAGGACTGCATACAAATGATCAACTGGCAAAGTAAATCTCAATTTAAAAGAATGTACATTCTGAAACTTGATCCTCTATTTTGCCATATATGACCCTACCTACCTATATGAACCTTTTCAGTGCATTCCATTACGTCTCCCATGCTGTACTCGAAAAGGTACGACTTTGTTGATAGTGTGGTGTATATCTCTTATATCAGTACATTTAGAGATTATCTTCTCCCAAATTGGAAGCATTATTAGATTTGACATGCATATTTTACTCTGTCTTAATACAGAAAGAACTGCAGTATATCTTGAACTAAAACAAACCATGACTCTATATATCTGGTGAGAGGTTAACTATTCACAGGATACTAAAACACTGAGAAACTCACCCATATCCCGACAGCCAATACAACCAAAAAGTAAATCACAATAACAGATATATCTGCTGCATTGTTGAGGGCCACGGAAGTAGTGTTTCTTCCATTACTCCTAATATAGTTGAATCCAAAATAATCCCGAGTCATTTTTGTGAGAGTGACCAGAGGACTGGTTGAAGTCTTCTCCTCTGTGAATGGATCACCCACCTGCGCAAGCACTCATGTATCCCTGACCTAACAAGCAGGTGGTGTGTACGTGTGTGTGTGTGTGTGAGACCGAGTGAGTGTGTGTGTGTGTGTGTGTGTGAGAGCGAGAGAGAGAGAGAGAGAGAGAGAGAGAGAGAGAGAGAGAGAGAGAGAGAGTTTGATTTGTTTGATTGACACTGTAAAATTGTAAATCAGTAAAGGAAAGGGTGTTCCTGTTAAAGAGAGGACCATCAGCAGTCAGTTAATTTCATTAAAATAAAATAAAATAAAATAAAATAAAATAAAATAAAATAAAATAAAATAAAATAAAATAAAATAAAAACACATTTTATTGACTAACAAATAAACATCCAAAACAAAAGCAGCTTACAATACATAGGACATTAAAGTTATATCAAACAAACATACAATAAACAATAACTGAATAGTTGACTAGAACTACGCTCACTGTTACAGTCATTACCGGACCTCATCTTCTGTGCTAAACTCTGTCAGTAGGTAAATAGGCATAACGGTTAAGTAACGTTTTTGATAACAAAGATTTGGACAACCTTTGGCCATTACATGTTACATTACATTACATTACATTACATCACATTACATTACATTACAGTCATTTGGCAGACGCTTTTATCCAAAGGGACTTACAATAAGTGCATTCAACATAGGTAGGTAAGAAAACTACTAGTCACCAGAAATCGTAAGTGCATTTCCTTCCTAAACAAGCAACTAAGAGCAGAACCAGTGCTAAGGTAAAAGTGCAATAAGTTAGCTACCTACTTTTTATTTAAACAAATGAGACAAATAAGTGAAGCATATAATCAAGTGCTAAGACAAGTGAAACAAATAAGCAAGTCCTCATTCAGTCACCAGGTTAACCAAGGACTCTAAAATGACACTAAAATGATGAACATGCTATGTCCTTGACTTAAAGCAGGTCTTTTAAGAAATGTAGATGTATTATCCTTCATTGAAGAGGGAATATTATTTCAATCTAAACCATCACATTTCATCTCTCAAAAAGGTCTGCCAACACAGAAACATAATAAAGTCTAAAGGCAAATATGAGGCACTTTCACACCCACCTCACTACACCCATAGTGAATATGTTCTTTCTCCCTAAGACACTTGAGTGTGTTAATCATTACTCTGAATGCTTTGGGTTTGAAGGAGGGTGCATGTTTGATATCAACATTTCATTCATTCAAACGATCTCATCGAAACTTTTCTTTATCTAAATTAGTGTTCACACATCAATTCTCATAATACCTTATTTTCCTTGCAGCATATGCAGGGTCAGACCACTGTTTAACCTTGTACAGTTCCGGTTCACTATCTGGCAATGACCCTGAGTTGAACTTCCTCATTAATACTTAAGCTTAATTCAGGCTGGTGCCTTTAGAGTACTCAAACAGGAGTACACTGCAGGGAGGCGAGGGGAAAAGAGTGTGTGTGTGTGTGTGTGTGTGTGTGTGTGTTTGAAGCGAAGGGAGGGGGTCTTCACAATTAGCGCTCCTGGGCTCTATTCCTTCTTTCCCCCTGTTCCCCTCCTACGCCATTAAGAAACTGTTACTGTGCAAGTGGCCAGGTAAAGAGCCTAGAGACTCCCCAAGCTCAGCTGGTCGTCTCCTGTCCTACAGTCAGCAGCAGGTCTCTTGTGTTGAAACCCTGGGAAGAGGGGGAGAGGTCAAACAGCATGTCTGACCTTGTTTAGAGTACACTGTTTATGGGCCATCCTTAGTTCCTACTTAAAGTTCTGGCCAAGTTCACTGGCAATATCTTAAACTGAAACAACTTTCAGTCTTCACACGTTTGAACACATTTAAAAAAAATCTTTTATAGCTTCCAAATTGAAAAGTGGCTAAGGCCATCATTATTGGCACCCTTTTCTAATACTTTGCTGGACAGCCTTTGGCAATGATGACTGCTTCCAAACATTTCCTGAAACCATCGATAAGCTTCCTGCACATTTCTGCTGACAGTTTCTCCCATTCTTCAATTGCAACCTGCTCCAGTTCATCAATCAACTAAGGAACTACCCAGTGAATGGAACTGGAAGAGGTGGTCTAAGATTGTGGCATCTCCCTCCTCACTGTCCTGCTGGTCACTGGTACACAACCCTAAACCCCAGCAGTCGCGTGAGTTATGGAAGCGTTGCGTCCTTATAGGAGTATTGGAAGTAGGTATCCAATGACCTCATCATAGGCCTACTTGGCCAGCTGACTGGCCTGGTCAGGGACCTTCTAGATCTCATAGTATAAGAGAGAGATAATGAGTGGCTGACATGCTCGTATTCATCATGGCTGAACTCAGACTTCTCTTTTAGGTTCCCCTCAGAGGATTCAGCAGCAGCAGCTAGCCACCTCAGCCAGGTGGCGGTAGTAGTCACCCTTCACCTTCAGGTAGAAGACATCGCTTTCCAGCTGGTCATCTCCACAGCTGGTCCAGAAAGGAGAGGAGACGTCCCGGCACACTGACGAGCTCTTCGATGTCCTCCCTGTAACCTCACGCCAATTCCAACTTCTTCTTCAGGATGACCGCCTGGTGCCCACAGCATTCTCGTAGGCCTCAGACAGCAGGTTGCAGTCTTCATTTCTCAGAGGCTTGCCAAGCTCAGTCACCTGAAATACATGTAATCAAGATATGCTGAATACTGGGTGAGAAACAAGATAATGTTGAAGAAACAGAGTTAATAACCCCTGATTCAGAATGCAACCTAGACTAAATTGAAACTTAAACGTCTGCCACCTTGCATGGCTTTCAATCGTGGTGTAATGAGGTGACAGCTCAGCTTTTTTTTAATTAACTTATAATGAAAATCTCCCTTGAGAGGAAATATAAATTACATAGTTTGCTGTGATCAGCCCAATCGTGATGGGTTCAAAAAGGGAGGTCATGGGATTCTGTGGTTTCATGAGAAACAATAAAAATAAAAATCAATGGTGCAGCAACCTTTCTTTTAACTGTTTATTTGATGGTCTATAAATGAGAAAAATGTAAAAAAAAAAAAACTACTTCTAAATCAAGAAAAAAGTTTTCCACAGTCACAACCTGTTATCCCCCACAACCTACTACTTTCTACAACAATACCCCATTAAACGACCATCACTTTGAACATGTGGACCCCTAAAACAGATTTTTAACAATTGTAATACAACCAAAAAATCATAGCCAGTGCATTTATGATAAAAATCAATTGAGCCACCTCCAAAATCAGCCACTTGGATGTACTTTAATGCCTTTTTGTTTCATGTGGTTGATAGAAATGTTTGAATATCGAATATGTTTAGAACCACTAGCACTGCTGTTTCCAAAATAAGATGATGCTACGGCACGGGAAAGCCAGTCCCCGGCACAGACTGAGAGCCACATTTTCACAGTAGCTACCTGCTTCAAGTGAAACAATTTATTGAAAATCAAATCAAAAATTATGTTTGTTTTTTTATTTCCATAGAGGTGACTTGCTATCTTTGGTATGACCAGTCCAAAGGAGATACTACACTTTTGTGAGCAGCTGTTCCCCATGCAAAAACTGTGCTATATGCTGCCATCTCACCCCGTCTTACAACTTGTTAACATGTCATTGGTCTGGGATACAAGTTCCTATATTTCTATACACAAGTGGCCTGTGCTTCCTCTGAAATCGGCAAAGAATTAGCTCGGCTCCTCCCTCACCCACGATTACCTTGAAGAATTTGAGCTGATGTCAACAGAAAAGGAGATAGTCATGGGAGAGAGATAGATAGCAGAGATCAATGAACTGCCGCGACGCCTGCTGACCTTCTACGGTAGGACAGTCTCTTATCTGTTACTTGTCACGTTAATCTGTCAATCTGTTAATAAGGACCCAAAATTTGAGTGATTGCACACATTTTACTGTTATACTTTACATTGAATGTAGGCCTATAGCACGTCAAATTTGGATATTATCTGGCTTATAAAATAATAATATATTTAAGGAACTTTTGACATCAAGTGTTTCTACTCCGCCCCTCTGCTTGTCGGACCAGTTTATTGTACGCTACCAAGCACACATCAGTAGCTAATGATAGCGATCACGGGACCCCAAGAGCACATTGTAAAAGTCGTTAAAAATGTAATACGGTAAAAAGCAGAAATCGACCAACATATTCCAACTATGCTTTCCCGTTTGCGCTGATTTGAAAGGAGAAGTCTTGTGAAACTGTTAGTTATTCCCCTGAAGCAGCTAGCTGCTAGCTAAACTGGCTAGCTTGTAAACAGCCAACTTCTCCAGTCAAAGCAATGATGCTAACGTTAACCGTCAAGGCTCTCTAGCTAAGTTAATCATCCTTGCAAAAGCTGGGAACTGTTTGAAGGCGACAATTTTCTATTGTTTTTTGCCCGACTATAGTGGTGGATTAAATGTGTTCGACTGGTATTTTGCTTGGTAAAATTAAACAATAAATTGTGCAGGTTTCTCTAGCTCGTTATCCTTGTATTAGGCAGCCTTAGCTCCTGCCCAACTCTTCTAGCTCTCCCTCTTTCTAGTCCTGGTAGAAATGCTCCCTCTAGCGTTTGGCTGCTGAACAACATACAACCCCACCCACTTAAATATAGGTCAACAATATCAATACAAGTCAATACATTTTTTCGACAATAAATTATAGTCGGAATAGCTCATCTCATTTCGTCATTTTGTTGAGTGTCTTTTTAGCTTGGCTTTATAACGTTAGGTCATAAGAGTATTGCTGTCTTTGTAGTACTCTTGTGAAGCACTTTGTAACTGTTTTGATAAGTACTATATAAATAAAGGTATTATAACAATATATTATTTGGTCACTGTGATAAATCATTAGACATAGGGACTGGCAACTAACCTTCAACGGCTGTTCCCACAGATGAAGATCACCTCTCTGCCATCCTATTCCCTTCCTCTTCTCCTTCTCTCTTCACTCTTCTCTCTTCTGCCTTACCAATCCATGGCCTGTGTCATTCCCTTCTCCTCATGCCGGGTGTAGCTTTAGGATTCAGACAGATCTAGCTGCTTCTAGTGCAGTTTGTTTTAATTTAGACTTTTTTTTTTACTGTTTTTTTTTACATTGTCTTAATTTATTTTTTACCTCTACCAGTCAATTCAAGAGATTTTGGTTGTGAATTGTTGTTCCTCTTCAGTAATCACAAATATATTCCTCAATGTGCTTTTACTTGTTTGCTTTACGAGTTATTTAAGGTGAATCAGGCTGCGTGTACCTAGCAGCACTGTAGCTTGGCTCCGTCCTTCAGTGTCGCAGCTGAATGAGCTGTGTCTCATCTGTGAGTAACAGGGTTGACGCACCTCCAGCTCAAGGCCACCTCAATCCACTTTCTTTGGACCGGGGCAAGGTCTTCCAGGGCAACTGCTGACTAGTCCCCGGTTGCTGGAGGTGGGGGGTGGGGCCACAGCCTGGATGGAGTGGAGAGGGAGGAATGTACGGGAGTGAGATGGAGAATTATTGAACTGGTCTGATTACAAATGGCTGCTGGAAATCTCTAAATGAGCACAATCAATATTTTCTTTAATAACAATCAATCACTGGAATGAGGCCAGTAGCCTGGCTGGATAGAAGCTGAGCCACACTACACAATTTTAATGACAATTTTAAGCCAGACTGAACAGGCTCAAAACGGCATCGGCCTTCCCGGTGACTCCAGACCAGTCAAGAATTTGTCCAACGTGTTTGATTTCCCCAGGTCCAGTCTGGCTGGGCTTGTGTAATGCGATGTGGTACAAGACTTGCCAAGACTGAAATCCTAGCAAAAGTCAATGGGAGGTTAGGCTAAAAGACCCTGTGGACTGAACCAGGGGAGCATGCCCATGCACCTGGCCTGAAAAAAATGACTGTTACTTAACCCCTTGAGGGTTACATTCATCTAAAGAGTGGGGACTCAACCATGAATGGGGTACACACACTTTTCAGCACCAGTTCTGAGTCATTTATGTTGTACCTTGTTTATGTTTTGGTGTCTAAACTATGGAGAAGAACCAGAAGCACATTTCCAGTGTCCTTCCTTTCCATAGACTCTGAACATTGAAACTTTCATCCTCACCGTCCTACTTGCGTCATGTTAATATCGATGACCTCACCAATGATGCAGTTCAGAGGCAGTCCTTTCTCTTCAGCAAGCACCTGAACACCTGTCCTTCATATCAGGTAGCACAGACAAAACAGGATCTGAATGCCCATTTGAAATTGACCCTATTCACCCAATTGAAAACTGAAATGCAACAAGGCACACTTTTGTAACCATACACTGTTTATCTTCCAGCTCTGTAGCCTATCTCAATGATAATGACCAGAGTAATATCTAGGCTATGACACACCCATACATCTACAAAGACTCTCCCCTCTCTTTCACTCACTCACACACACACACACACACACACACACACACACACACACACACACACACACAATTTCCAACACCTATGCAGACAATCTTACACATCAGTTCACTGCTTTTGTTGCGAATGTGTGCGAGGGCTGTTGCCGCTCTCTGGGCTTCCTTCTCATGCCCACACTGTAATTGCCCATTCTCTCCTGTGTCTGCTGAGATGCTACTCTCCTGAACAATGGTGTCAAAGTCAGTGACTCATGAGGAAGTCTGATCCTCAACTCAAACTGAGATCAAATAGAAAAGCCCTCTTTGTGTGGTAGTGGTGTGTAATCTTCCTGTGGCCTAAGGAGGTCAGGTCAAACACGGTGAGTTTCATCACCTTGAGTTTTAGACGTTTTTAATGCCAGTTTCACATTTGAAAAAATTAAAGTGAAAACAATTAAAAATATGGTCTGCAAGACTGGACTAATTTCTCAATGGAAGAACGGCGCACCAAGAAACCACAACATTTTTAAGACCTCTGAAACTGAATTGAAGACACTTTAAAGCAAGCAGGTTTTTCCTCAGTGTTTTTCTCTTTATTGGGACAGGAGGAATGATGAGATTTATACACAATACCGGGGACAAGGAATTTCTAGTGAACGTTCTGGGAAGATACAGCATGATTCACCTGTAGGCCCGCAAAGTTCATCTAGTTCCAGAGTCTTAATCATCACACCATCTCTGGGCACATTTCCACATTTAGTAACAGAAGATCATTTTAACCACAGGTCATGACGAAGACTGTGGACGCATTACCTGGGGAGCTGTTGATGTCATACAGGGTAGGTTGGTTGTGGTGGGGGGTGGTGGGGGCTTGGGCAGTCATCAGAGGTGAGGCTCATGTTGGGTCAGCATCATGGCATCATGGCATCATGGCATCATAGCGTGTGCAGCCTGGTCACAGAGTCATGTGGAGAGCAGAGAGCTGAGAGAGGTCATACAGAGGCAGTTGGGGATGCATGGGAGTGTATTACAAGATTTAAAAAAAAAAATGTGATCAGCAAGATAAATATCTTACGGTGGTCTTTACTGGTCTTGCCTGTTCTGCATGGAGCTAGAAATAAAAAAAAGTATGTCATTATTTCTGTTGTAAAGACTATTGTAGCCACAAGGTGGCACAGTAATGCAAAGGGGGGCGGAGGGCGACATGACAAAAAACGTAGCCCTTCATTAAAATGAGGAAATAACACATAAGCCGACACAACACTTGTCTCACCACTCTCCACCACTTCTCCACTCGAAAGCGCAAGACTAAGATCCTTGATTAATCAAAGATTTTGTAACTTCTATAGACAGCTGTACACTTCAGATAACAATTCCTCAGCATTAGACAGGGACAACTATCTTGAGAAACTGAATCTGACTTCACTATCAACAGAAGAGGCTTCTATATTAGGGGCCCCGCTATCCCTTGAGAATGAATAAGGGTAAGTCACCTGGAAGTGACGGCATTCATCCGGAGGTCTATTTAAAATGTTGGACACTTCCACTTCTAAATTGAATTAAGAAACTATCTGAATTAGCAAAAGGGCATGTCTCTTTAATTTATAATACATTGTTAGAACATACACAGACCCCATTAGCGATAACAACAGTATGGAATAATGACTGCTCTGAATCATCTATAGACTGGGCCAGAGTATGGAAGAATGCCTCTCACTCTTCACAAAATCCAAATCATAAATTAACGAATCTGAACTTTATATTTCGAACTTATCTGACTCCAAAGCGACGTTTCAAGATGAATATAGCTACATCTCCAAACTGTACCCTATTTGATCTGAATCAAATGGGGACATTCTTACATATTATGTGGGAATGTCCACCAGTTATTGTTTTTTGGGAACAGATAGCAAACGCCCACTATGTATGCTCTTGAATGATGATTCCGGGCAGAACTTTAACCACACTCAAAGACAGCTGTGGCTAGCAGCTTGTACTATTGCAAAAAAGATGTTGGCGGTCAGGTGGAAACCACCACACACCCTTTCTATTCATCAGTGGACTCAATCTTTAATAGATATTCTATCAATGGAGATTTCTGTTGCAAGGATGAACGGGGCAGGACAGATTACCCTTGAAGCTAGAAAAGATGCACTCAATGCAGCTAGAAACATGATATAGATTTATTTATTCATTCTTTACTAACCTTTCAATATATTGTCAGGAAATATTTTGCATGTATAATGCAATCTGGAGAAAGACCCATTGGGATGGGTTGGGTTAGGGTTGGGAAATGATCAAAGGTGCAGGTGTACTGTAGGTATGTACCGGTACGTATGTCCGTATATCCGTATGTACGTATGTATGTATGTACGTATGTATGTACGTATGTATGTATGTATGTATGTATGCCCGTATGTCCGTATGTATGTATGTATGTATTTATGTATGTATGTATGTATATGTATTTATATATATATTTCTTTTTGTTTTGCCTTGTTTCTTAACTTCCTATTATCCGCCATGGGTCTTTCAAACCCATGGCGTATGGATAGATAGATGGATGGAAAATCATATACCTACAAGCTAGGTTGATAAAATACAATTTAAATAAAAAAAAGAAAATAGAAAATACACAAGAATAGAGCAGTGTGGTTTCACAAACAGGAAGTGACTTTTATTGTGTAATTCTTCTCTCGGTCTCTTAAATTGTTCTTGACAAGTCTGAAGTGAACCCAAAGTGTTTTCTGTTGCTTTATGACAATTCTTCAACATCAGAAAGGCTTTAACAGTTATCTGAAGAAAATAAGAAAATAGGAAAGTATAAACGTTATCATTGAATGTGTGAATTTGTCATTTTATGTGATGATGAATCCTTCCTGACAAGATCTAATGATTAGTCTAATCAGTGTGATTGACAGGAGAGATGATCAGAGGGGCAGAGTTTTTACCACCATCATTAAGATAGGGACTGAAGAATGGGTAGAGTTTCTCGGTTAAGGTGCAGCCAGTAAAGGAGTAGATAAGAGCTGCAGCATCTACGTCATAAAAGGAGACCAGACCCTCCTGATAGTCCACGAACACCCCCACCTTCTGAGGCTTCGTCTTCAGAGAGAGAGGGGCAGCAGGGCTAGCACAAGCTTTGTACTCATTTTCATTCCTCAAACATATAGTCCAGTAGCCGTTCTTGGGGCTCTCTGTGATTTGTCCCTTCCTGTTGATCGACCCTCTGGCCACTCCTAAATCCCAGTCAGTCTTCCCTTTAACCTGAACCTCGTAGTAAAATCTTCCTGAAGAGAAGCTCTGCTTTCCTAAAACATTGACACAATAAGAAAATCTCTCTGGGTTGTCTGGGAGATTCTTCCTTCCGTCACCACAATTAACTTTTTTTCCAGCTTCAGACAGGATGAGATTAGGATGTGCTGTATTAGGATCGAGAGTCACATCCACTGCATACTGCTGGACCCTCTTCAGTTCAGCCTCAAGCAGCTTCTCCATCTCTTTCCTGAGAGTCTCCTCCAGCTGAGCCACAGCTCTCCTCACACTCCCCTCATATGATGACCGATGGACACTGACCTCTGACCAGTCCCTGGTGTGTGGAGGAGGGTTCAGGGATGGGAAGCTTTGGCGCTGCTCCACCTCAGTGGTTCTCTTCAGTAGCTCAGAGATTTCCTGTTCCAACTCTTTGATGAAGCCTTCAGCCTGTTTCTCTGTTGTTTTCTGCTTCTCTTCAATCATCTCAATGAGGTCAGCCTGGCCTCTCTCAACAGACTGCATCAGAGCACTGAAGACCAGCACACTGTCTGTGATCTCTCTGTTTGCATCTTCCTTGCTGAGCTCTACTGACTGGTTGATCTCCTGAATCTTCAGTTGTCTCTCTTGGATCATCTGCTGAATTTCAGCCTCTGTCTTCCACAGCTCAGCCTTCTTTCCTTTCTTTTGAGCTGACTTCCTGTAGTGAGCAACCATCTCAGATATAAAAGTATTGACCTGCAGCTCAGGTCTTCTCCCAAAATGCTTGTTACACATGGGACACTGGTACTGGGTATTAATATCCCAGTGCTGTGTGATGCAGCTTTTGCAGTAGTTGTGTCCACATGGTGTGGTGACTGGATCGGTGAACACATCCAGACAGATGGAACACAGAAACTGCTCTTCAGATAGGAGACAGCTGGCGGCAGACATGTCTGGACTCTGAGGCCTGAAGTGAAAGTGTCAACATTATCAACATTAGAATTATGTAGTTCCTTAAAATGTGTTGCAACAACAAGTTATCAAAGCTGGACTAATGGAATAATAGCAGAAATCATTTTGACAAAGTTATATTGCACTTGAAACCTTCATTTTACCTTAATTCGACAAGTGTCAGTTCAAAGGGTAAACAGGGGAACATCCGATCTGGATACAGCTCAATTATGTGTTACTGAGTTTATACAGAGTAAATATTATCTCTGTACTCACCTGTGTACGTCTCACCCCTGCTATATTTCGAGAAAGGGCTGATGTGTTTTATTTTTCCTTCGAGAGAAGAGAGAGAAATGTCTCAACTGTCGGCTTGAGTTACTTTCACTTCAGGAATAAGACTTTGAAACACTCCTGTCTTTCCTGTGATGCTCCGCCTCTTACTGCACTTAACTTGTTAATGTTTGTTAGGAAATGGGATGTTATAACAAGTTTATTTGTCACATGTAGTAGATACAGCAGGTGTGTTCCATATAGTGAAATGCTTTCTTACAAGCCCTACCTACTGTGAAAAAACATTAGGATCAAATTTAAGTAGAATAATAACACGGATAAATACAAATAGAAAAAAGAAAAGAAAGCGCAAGACTCAAAGTAACACATAGAGAAGGATATTTGCATTGGAAATGACTAGATTCTTCATAAGAATCAGATTGCGCATAAACTGGTATAAAGGTGCGCATAAAGGTGTTGGCACTGCAGGATGTTTCCAGAGTCCGAAGGAAAGTTGTCAGTGAGTCAAGAATTTAAAGGATTACTCACTGAATTAGAGAATGAACCCAAGAAGACATGATTAACCCTTGTGTTGTGTTCATTTCCTGTTACCTACTTTAGTGTTCCCGGTCAAAAATGACCGACCCATTATAACTGTTTATCAATCTATCATTATACATATATTATCACCTGATGTTGTACTAGATCTTTTTATCAACTTCATTTCTAGTATTTATGACACTTCTCTTTTGAACTTCTGGCCTGTAGGCCTCATTGACCTGATCTTATACAACTCGTTTTTGAGTAAAAATAGCATAATTTATGTATTATTTTGACTATAGTTAATACCAGAGGAAACATACTGTACTATTTATCGCCGACTACCTTGTGTCAAAGTTTAGACAGCACATTTGTTTTGAAACCCTTTCAATTTTTTAAAAAGTGGCACAAAATAACATCTGTGGTGTTCCCGGTCAAAACTGACCGTTGTGACTTTTTTAGTAAAGAAAGGTCATAGGCTTAAAACTATTTACACATTAACACTTTACCACATTACTGAACATATTAGAGAACATTTGTAACAATATCAATGTGAGTAACAACAACAGAAACACTAATAAGGTTCATGCACATGATTGACAACAGGTGATGGTTTTTGCATGTGCCTTGCAAATATGTGCACTGCATTTTAGACACACTGCTCGTTTTGACGTCTCTTCTTTTGGTCTCTTCTGTCTGTGGTTCTGGCCCTTCTATGCCTCTCACCAATCCGGCAGAGGGTAGTGCTTCGGTCATTGTGCTGCCACAGAATGAATGGTGAACAAGGCCCTATATACCTGAGCTGCAGGAAAGTTTCTGTATATTATTGAAACAATGTTATAGTATTTTGTCTGAAAGGTTCCTGTCAGATCAAGATTCTAATGGTTAAATTGGGTTCAGGAAAGTGAGGGGACCACCTGGTGTTATGCTTAGAGTCAGAGGTAAGACAGGTGGAGGTTGTAACTTTTTGATGTGGGGGAAAAAAATGAGGCTATAATGTGGAAGGATGGGTTATTAATCCAAAAGAAAAGATCCAAATAAGATGTTTAACTGGATTAAGGATTTGGCCGATTCTCTTTGGCCGCTCTATTCAGGTCAGAATATGAAGAATGTTCTCATTTTGTGTTTGATTGATAATGGGAGCTCACAAGTAAATGTTATTAGTCCCTTTTTATTTTCTATTATGATCAATGATGTTTTTTCAAAAATTGAGTAGACGGTGGAGCACTGTGGAAGAGAGGCAGGAATGTGAAGTATATGGTGAGGAAATTACAAAAGGCTATTAAAAAGGTAGACCAGTGGGTCCTTGGAGAGAGAGAGAGAGAGAGAGAGAGAGAGAGAGAGAGAGAGAGAGAGAGAGAGAGAGAGAGGGGGGGGGGGTATTAGGTGTTCTGTTGGAAAAACAAACACCGTTTCCTTTTGGGGATTAAGTTAATTTTAAAATATACAGAAGAGATTTGGAGAGGGCAAAATGTATTAGATTTTAAGGAGTTTGATTTGACACTAGCCTCAGTTGGAACATGTATATAAAATTGTAACAAAATATAAGGTTTTGAATGTTATGAGATGTTTGACTGAGATGGAAAGATTTCAAAACCCTTGCCGAAAAAGCACTTCAGATTTGTTGGGGGGATTATTACATTAATGTTGGTCTTGCAAGTGGAGGCCATTAGAACTGAAACAACAGTTAATGATGACATATTGGGTTAATTCACCAGGACAGAAAAAAATCATCCTACTAAAATTGTCATTGAACCATAGGGAGCACCAGGAAAGACAGACTAAATGATTGTGAGGAGAAGACTAGGGGCACTGGGGTAGCCAATGGTAAATCTTGAACCGATAACATTAATAAGAGATGGACACAAGGAAAATATATCTAAAATATATAGTGTATATATAAAATATACACTGATGGATCTAAAGATCTGAAGACAGTTGGAGTTTCCGCTGCTTTTGGCATCCCTGAGTTTGTAATTAAGGATTTACAAAGATAATCTGATGGTTTGTTTGTATTTTCTTCTGAATAACTGCCTTGCAATGGATAGAGGACGTTTGACCTGAGGGGGTGGCAGTTTGTTCAGATTCTTATGCAGATTTAGAGTTTACAGTTCTTCAATTTCAGAAACAGACATAATATTTTACTTGAAAGTTTAATATCATTATGCAAAATCCAATGAAAGGTAGGTAGGTTTGTATTGATACCAGCTCAGGCAGGAATTAAAGGGAATGAAGCGGTACACAAATATGCAGAACGAAAGGCAAGCAATATACTGATTGATGTCAATATCAGCAAAGCAGAGGCTAAAGGAGTAATTAAAAGTCAAACTAAAAAGAGATGTCAAAAAGAATGGAACATAGAAAATGTGAGTTGTGATTTTTTCACAATGAATCCATTGGTTGTGATGAAACAGTCTGGAGGGGCAAACAGGAAGGAGGAGAATACAGTTGGGTCATACAAGTTTTATTGATAATAACTGAAGATGTGATTATTGTGGAGAAGAAGAAACAGTAAATTATGTTATACATAGTTTTCATAAATATAACAAAGAGATTTATCAAAATCTAGTCTGCAAGTGGTAGGTGGAAAATTTAATGTAAAGGGAATTCTAAAAAATATCAGGAGATAAATTTATTACATTTCTGTTAAAGTATTTTAGAGCAACAGGTCTATTAGCATAGACAGATTTATTTATTTGTTTATTTACTACTAGATATGTTGTAAATCCCCAGCCCACACTCCAGACCAGTGGGTGGCAGCAAAGCATCCTTCAACTTGTTTCTTAACCACCATAAACCAATACTAAATAATAAGATTAATAATAATATTAACTGTAGGACGTGTTCACGCTATTCCTAATGATCTTAAAGAAACTCAATTAGGTTTTGCAAACAAATTTCAATTCACCTTTATGTTTTTTTTTAAATGGAAAGCAGATGCAGAACATTCCCAAAATCTGGATCAGGATTATTTATTTGTTTATTATGTATAATTTCAAAACTATTGAAGGATCAAGACTATTATTTATATGTCGTACAGCCCAAACGGTTTGAATTTGTAGTGTGCTTTACCTCCACAACAATAGATGGGGATAGTGAGCTAGCAACGGGCTCCTGAGAGTGGAGTGGTGCAGCTGCAGCCATAAGATACTGCGCACTGCTGATGAAGAGCTGTCTGACTCAGCAAGTGTTTTGGCTGCTCAGTATGAATATGACTTGTTAGCTGAGATCCAAGCCAAAATGCTCTCCCTCAGAATCACAAAAATTCAAGGTCTGGCAAACACTTTGTTTTTTTATATAAAGCATCACTCCAATTCTGCCCACCACACTTAAATTATTTCTTACAATACATGGAATTGTTGCCACAGCAGATTGGGTTTTCTCCAATGTAGCAAAAAAAATCTCCTTCTCACTCTGTCCCACTGTTGAATCACTCCCTCTCTGATAAAATACCCATAATGGCTGAAGGATACCCCACATCAATTCATGCCCTCCTCAACACAGCCGCTGATGCACTATTTTCTGAGTATTGGACCACAATACTAGTTCTGCATCAAGCCCCTCAATCCAGAGCCACATTGGGCGGGGCATGACCTTCTGGGTAGGGCTAGACTCGTCAAGCCCTACAGATGATGTGTTTTCATTGGTCTAGCAAGACCATGCCGAACATTACAACTACCAGGGTTAACAGGAAGGAGTTATTAGGGTCAAAGGTTTATGATTTATTGCAATCTATATATCTCTCTCTCCCGATGACTGGTGACTCCCGTAGACTCCTTGGTTCAGTGTATTGATGATGTTAACCTACGGATGTCAGAAAACGTTTTGCAACTTCACAAAGACATAAGAGAAATACTCATCTTTGGTGCAGAGGCTCAGAGACAGAAAACTGCAGCTCACCTCAGTTCAACGGCAGAAATGTTGGTGTAATTTTACATGGTGATCTAAATTTTAGGGGTATGTCAAACATTTCACAAGATCAGCTTTCTATCGTCTAAAAAAATATTTCAAAACTAAGGGGTTTTCTATCAAAAGCAGACTGAAAAATGTACCAAAATATATAAAAGACATGCTTATCCCATATGAACTAGCAAGAACTCCGCAGGCAATGGCCTCTTAACCATCCCAGGTATTCATTCTGAAACAGGGGAAGCTGCTTTCTGTTTATTAGGCTCAAAGCAGATGGAATGCCCTGCCTGGGGACTTGAGATGCTCCAACTCTTTCAAAAGCAGATTGAAAACATTTATTTCTTACCACAGCTTATTAGGCCTGTTTACTCAAGTGTTTGTGTGTGTGCGGGTATGTGTATCATTTTTGCTTTTTCAATGTAAAGCACACTGTGATGCTCTGTGTATGAACTTTGCTATACAAATAAAACATACCTTGTAGGTTACACAATTATGTGTGAATGAAATAGTTCAGAAGAAAAGTTACCATGAAAAAGTCAAACATTACAAAACAATACATCAGCGTAGTGGTTCCATCTTCCTTGACCTGTGAAGGAGAGCTCCCACTTTTACCTGAAAAAGATTTCTCCTGCAGAAACAAAAATGCTGCACATTATGTAAAAGGATGGGAAGAAGGAACTATTGTTGGCTATGTCAGCATAAAACTGCGTCACTTTGACCTAAAATTATCCCATGACCCCCACACAATACCATTACTTCTTCTAATAACAACCAGAAACAGCTTGCAAAATCTACCTCCAGAAAAAAATAACCTAAAAAAAGACCTTAAAATTGGGGTTTGGTAGACCAGTGGAAATGCATCATGGGTGGGGCTTGACTAATCTAGCCCAACCCAGAATGTCATGCCCTGCCCAATGTGGCTCAGCATGGAGGAACACTTGGTCTGTGGAGGAACTGTAAGTTGCTGGCTGTGTCTGCTCTCATTTACCAAATCCTATCTTCCCCTAAATGCCATAATTTGTGCCGAATCAGTAAGAATTATTTTCCTATTTGTTCAACTTCACATCCAAAGCCCTTTTGATGTATGCAGCTCACTGTCCTGAAGTCAAAGACTTATTATTTACTCTTGCTTGCTTCTGCCAGGGACTTGCCGCCAAATGAATCCTCCTTGGGTAAGACTAACTTTGCGTCCTGAGAGTATGTGTCTAAGCGTTGCTGTGTCTGAACACAAAGGGGTTGTCACCTAGCCAGTGATTGAAGTTTGGACTGATGGCAGCACATCATAGGTCACTCCAATAATGAATCTACTCTTGGATGCCTCCATATTCTAACATTGTTTTTTTTTCTCCAAAACAACATAATTATTTTCATATTTTCACCCAGATCCAGAATGTCTGGTCCACCCATCTTTCAGGTGGTATATCTTCCCCATCCTCTTCAGAGACTCCACGTTCTTGTGTTGTTCTTATCCAGTATATCAGTGAGGACAACTTCCACTAGCTAATATCAGATTGCCTTGTTTGCCCCTGTGCTGCTGTATGTCACTTTCTTGTCTAGACCAGGAAGCAGCAATGTTTCCCAACCCACTTGTCACATCTCCTAACTTTTCACAGCAAGACTTTATGCAGAGGCTCTAGCAAAAGGAGTCTTGCCTAGAGCTTTACATTTACAAGTTAACCATTTCACTGATTTTTTTCAGAGAGACAATAGAGAGACTGTAGAATACACCTATTTTGCCTATTTTAACTTTACAAGCGACTAATAAGAATTAAGAAGAGTAAGGGTGCCAGGTAAAGCCAGGGTAAAAAGACATACTTTTCAATATGGGGATGTGACCAGCTGCAAGAAGAGTAGGAAAATAGAGAAGAGGTGTATGTGAAGGAGAGGAAGATGGAGGAGATGGTGTTGTGAATTGTTTCGTGAAGAGAGTTGAGGAAGAGCCACACTTCATTTCCATCAAAAGAGGTTTTATGGTTATTCTCTACTTTTCTTCACCTGGAGTTGCTGTAGTGGAATAGGAGAGAGACAAACCATCAGTAATGATAGAGAGGGTCTGGTGGAGGGCAGGGTTTGGAGGGCATGAACTGAAGCTGGGCTATAGTGATCTAGTGCTTCAGTGATTTAGTCTTAGTCTCATTATGCTGACAGACAAAGTTGAGTTTTACAATCTACATGTGGCCAATAATGCACAATATGAACACAATAAGAAGCTCATGAATTCATCCTGGATAACATTTGGCCTTACTGTAAACAGTCTAGATACAAAGCCTTAATATGTTGCGTATCATCTTGGTATTATATTCAGCATTTGTTGTTTTTCCTCCACCAAGATCTCATATAATAACATACAGACCGATATGGTTAATTCTACCACTGCAAGTAAAATTGTTTTCAATCAAGTGTGATCAGATCAGACCTTTTAAAACTAAAGGTAAACAGACCTGACAAAGTTTTCCATGGTTGAATGAGTATACCCATGCTGTTAAAAAATGCTCAAGAAAGATGAACAAAATGGAAGAGGGGTAAACTTGATGTTTTTTTATTTACAAATAAAGGAGCTGATGACAGTGTTTAATATTACAATTAAGCTTGCAAAAGTTCTTGTTCTTTGCCATGAACATGCTGGTCAAGTCAGCATATGTGTGGAGATCTAAGGCCCTCTGAGGTGACGCATTTGAGCACCAGCACGATAAAGGGCAGCAAGGCGTTTAGAAACAATGGGGGCGTGCACAGCGAGCAATGTCCTGACAATATAATGGGTTTTATCTAGAGCTTGCATCAACTGTCCTTACTCAGGTTAAGCCTCAGCAGTAAATTTATGATTCAGTCACTATATGATGTCCCGCCAGCCCATTCAACTTCTGCTACTGAGAATCATTCACCGTCCTACCCTTTGTAGGGTCTCAACTGATGCCCAAGAGCTCTTGGAGAGGGACTTTATCAATGGCACCACAACAGCTAAAAGCTGTAGCAGGCATCACCCAAGGCCTGGCAAGGTAGTCCATTGCTTTTCTTTATATCAAGGGAGAAGCTTCAGCAGAGAGTGTCAGGTGGGCTCCGCAGAACAGCACTAAACTGGCAGCTGAACCGAGGGAGACAGCTAAAATCATAGTCACTACATTAGGCCACTCCTGGGGCCAAATGTATAAACCATGCGTACACACGAAAAGTGTACGTACGTCACTTTCCACGCAGGAATCCAAATGTATAAAAATCCACGGGCGGCGAAAAAGTGCTTACCGGTACGCATTCTGAACACCATGCGTACCATATGCATTTTTCGAGTTTGTATCCAAAAAAGGATCAGAAAAGTGTGAATTTGGATGACATTTTATTTGGAGCTTTTTTCTTTCACTACATTGTGTTAGGATGTAATCTATAGTTTAAAAAAAACATCCACTATGATGCGTGAGTGGTTAATAACATTTTTTTGACAAGCCTTCATTTCGTTCTATCTTGAGTAAATATGTTTGTCACTATGCTTTATGATAATGATCTTTATATAAATAAACAAATAAATACATGATATGTATATAAATAAAGATGATTATTTTGTAGCATATTATTGGGGATACACCTTCAGCTGTGACCAGTTAACAGGTCGTTAAAACGTCACTATATAAAGACTAGCTGTGCGTAATTGCTGTTCCAAATGATACGATGGCTGCCTTGGCGTTGCTGGAAGATATTGCTATTGAGCAATTTAGGCGAGAACGAGTCTTCAGAGACCGTACTGATTTTCTGGTCCATGATGATGACTGACTAATGCGCCAGTGGATTTCCAAGAGCTGTTCTCTTCTAATTGTGTGCTGAACTGGACCCTGTGTTGGGCACGCTCGGAGACCCCTGCCATCCCCGTCCATCTACAGGTATTGACAACAATCGGGTTTGTAGCGATGGGGACGTTTCAGCTGAAGCTTGCGGACAGATCAGGGATATCATGCCCATGGTGTGGGGTGGTATCATTTCTTTGAGTAATAAATACATCAGGTTCCCTTACACAGCAGCTGAACAGGCCAACATCAAAATGCAATTTGCAGCGATGTCCGGTTTCCCAAATGTAATATATGTATATAATATTGTTTTGTATAATGAGCCACAACAGACGCGCTGTAATGTGATGACCAGCCGTGCGCTCTGTGGTAGAGCGTTGCATTGGGCTTTTAAAAGGGAGATGGTTTCGGTTACTTTCTGCCATTCAACTTGTTTCATTTGGTTGGTAATACCAGAGTTTAGGCTTCTAAATAATCCGCGTTTTCTTCTGTCATTTTAATCAACCATTATTTCAAGTTCACAGTCGTAAAATTGCGCTTCTTTTCTTCTAATTCTTCTTAAATGCTTCCGCTGTTTGTCCTCAGAACTAAACTAAATGCTGGCCCTTTATATGCAAACCAGGTAGTTGGGGGTGTGTTGGAAGCCATATATAGTAAATTGTGGGCATGGTCAGAAGGCTCGTGCACGTGCACACAATTTAAGGATGATTGAGATGTATGAAGAAAAAACACGTGGGAACAGACGTACGTGGGGTTTTATACATCTGAGCGTATGCATTTTTCCTGTTTTGTGCGTGCACACGTTTCTACACCTAAATCTACACAGAGTTTTATACATTTGGCCCCTGCTGTCTAAAACATCAAGACAGGTGCTCATGCTTGTTCCCTGGGAGTATTTGATGGAGGAGCACCATGAGAGAAAGTATGAGGACTTGCTGCAGGCAGGGTGTGTGTGCATGGTATATACCTATTGAGGTAGGCTGTAGAAGGTTCCCTGGCCAGTCACTCTGCAGGGCCTACAGTCTCCTCGCATGACCAGCAAAAACAAAGAAATCACTCAAAGGGAGCGATACCTGGACTACACATGCTTCTTTGTCACCAAGAAGTACAAGTGTATCAGAAGATTATTGAGAGCTGCCATAACCCTAGAATTATATTTAGTACTGCCATTGATTGAGTTGGTAATGCTCAGGCAATTACTAAAAAAGGATGCTCTCCTGAAGAATGTGAGAAGTCTAAGGAAGTTTGTTTACCGTCGAAAATTGAGAAAGGAAAGAAAATTCTTTTGGTTCTTTTGAGCAAATATTGGAGAATGCTTAAAAAATTGGATATTGCTTCTCAATTGCTTCAATAATATTTGCTCAAAGATGTCATGGTAACTAATTGCCCAAATATTCTTCTATTATAAACAGCTCTTTGGCCACTGCCTCTGCTCTATTACATTTCAAATGTGAACCTTTACAGCCACAAAAAGACTAATCTTTGTGTTGTAGGAATTTAGCTGCCACTCCAGAGGGACAAGAGGGACAGTGCAATGTAGAGTTAAATTCCTAGATCACTAAAATTACAAGCAACCAATAGTAAGGAGTGCAAAAGAATGAGAGGAGTGATTCTAGCCGGCTCAAAGGCCTGATACACAGCCAGATGTCAGGGAGGGGTTGATGCTGGTTGTCAGGAAGGACACCAACAACAGTGATGGTCTGGAGGAGTGAGAAGTGGATGGGGTCATGAGGGCACAAAGTAAGACCGCTCATGGGGATAATTTTAGAACTTCATCTGGGTAGGGTTGAAAGAAGTCAAGGTCAGAAGAGGAGGGAGTGAATATCAGTGGGAGGGCTAGAGGGTAACATGTAGAGTGTTGTCAGTCTTCTTGTCAAACTAGAAGACAGGGAGGAAGGGTGGGGAGATCACAGGTTACGCCAAATGGTTATAGTGTGAGGTAAGCCCAGTTCAGATAGGGTTGTAAGAGAGGGGAATGGGGAAGGAAATAAAGTGTTGATCAGAAACATGAAATGTGTTAACAGAGAGGCTGCTGGTAGAGCACACTTCCATTTCTGTGGTAGACTAGTATTGGGGGAAGGTTGTTTATAAACAATCAGCTGTGTACGTTCAGAAATTATTTATTTGAAACATTCCATTCTGGGTTCCTCTGGGTTGATTGTTTTTAGTTCTACAAACTGCCTTTGACACCATTTACAACAACATCTTAATTGGCCGTCATAGAGATCTTATGGGAATTACAGATGTTGCTCTTAATTGGTTTATATTATATCTTAATATATATATATTACATTACATTTTCTGTTGCCTTGGGTAATTCACTGTCGACCCCTTTTATATGTTCCTACTTGATACAATTTGTAGACATTTCTCTACATTGTTATGCTGATGATACATAGCTGTATTTGCCTGTAGATCCCAGTTATATAAGTGTCATTGGTGGTCTTAAAACATGTCTAGCAGACATTCAGATGGCACAAAATCTTTGTTCAACTTACTGGTCACAAACCAGAGTTGACTTGGCCCCAGCTTATAGTACTGAGCTTTTAACTCTATCTAGAGAAGCTTAGTCTTAAATAAACAGACAAAGCTCTTTTCAGAATTCTCTAAAGACAAAGGGTGATTGAGCATTGGATTCTAAACATCATGAGAAAATACTATGAGCAAATTCAGACTCAAACTTTGTGTGAATGAAAGTTCATACTGAACATTTCTATAGCTCCAGTGATCACTGTAACAACTCTCCTCCTATTCAGCAACAGTAAGTAACTAGAAAAGATTACATTTTCTGAAGAACATTTGTGTGCTTGCTTCAGCTTGAAAATGCACTAATAGTTGTATTAAAAGTACTAACAGTTGTAGTACTAGAAGCACAAGTAGCTGTAGTATTTCAAAAACTATAACTCATAGGGCTTACATATTCATAGGTCAGTGAAAGCACAAAAATCTGAACATTCTGATGTGTAATACTGTAAAAGCTGTAGGAGCAGCGACAGTTTGCAAAATGTGAGGGGATTTTCAAATCACCAACTGCCACCACTAGCTTCTGACCATCCATAATGCATTCCAATGGAGCCACAGAATTGTGAAGAAAAATAAATTATGTAAAAAACTATCAGAACACTGTAGTACCGTTCTAGGCACGAATATGCAGAACATTTTCCAGTTTGAATGGTGTTGATAGCTTAAACGGTTCAAGATGCATTTTTGTGTTCAGAATAAAAATAGGAAGTATGAGGGATAACAATAGTGTCCTTGCTGAAGCAAGCACACTAATTAATCAAGTAAGTAATCAGGTTTTTTAGTTGTTTGCCAACTCCCACCACATGACAGTCACAAGGCATAATTCCAGCAGAACTCTCCCTTCTCTGCCTTGGAATTTATTTATGTTCATTGCTCAAGAAAATCCCACTGTTGCTCATAACTAAATCCACAAAAATATGGTGTTAATATTACCTACCCACATTTTTCACACTTATTTATTCAAATAGAGCTAAGATGTTGCAGGGGCAACACATCAAGGAGGATATTATTTCATCAGCTACACAGTACTGTAATATATGTGGTCTCTACCTGGAAAGGTAAGCTTTTTGAGACTCCCAGAGCCCTATCTATAACCCTTTGTGATAGGTTCACAAACTCTCATGAGGCAGTGCACGTCATTCATTACAGTCATCTTTTACAAGAAAAATAGTCATGGCCACATTGGCCCCACACATGAGCAACAGGGTGGTCTGATGGTTAGAGACACTATACCCTGCAACTGTAATGTCAAACGTTTGATCCCTGCAGCTTGTATCCACCATATATTTGGGGTAGATGCAATAGCACATAAAGTGCTCTACAAAAAATGTATGCAATTTTCTATGCTATTTTCATGCAATGATTTTAGAGTTTGCCAAAACCATGAGATAAAATATGATTTTAATATTAAGTTTGAGATTTAAACACTGTAAATAAAAAACAAGCAGATAAACCTAATTGACTAAACAACAGCAGACATGTTGGGTCAACTGGGGTTCATACACTAATTAGTGGGTGGAATCTGTATGGCACTGTTTGTCACCCCATCACGCATAGGCAGGTTCGTTCAGGAGTAATTTAATTGCATACTTTGTATGTTAATTGTTTTTGCCCCAGTGGTTGCATTGTATGGCCAAGAACAAATCATGATATTCGACATGGAAGTTAGGGGCGATGATTTAGGAACAGCATGTTCCATTCCAAATTGCAAATAACGTGATACAGCAAAATTATGAGAGAATAAGGGACATTAGCAGTTCATTACAGTTGCATCATCTATGAGGGACTATAAATTCAATGTCCACCTCAGGACAATAGCTCAAGGTCCCATCCTGGGCTCTATTTTGTTTGCCCTTTATATGCACATACACATGATGCAATTTGTAGACATTTATTTTCAATGTTATGCTGATACATGTATGATACATGTTGTATTTGTCTGTGATCCCAGTTATCACCAAGTGTCCTTGGTGATCTTAAATATTTTCTAGCAGACATTATTGTATGTCTCAAATCTTCAACCTACTGATTACAGGTTGACTTGGCCGCAGCTTATAGTACTGAGCTTTTAACTCTCTATTTAGAGACACTTAATCTTAGATATAAAGACAATGCTCTTGTAACACTTTCAAAGTCTAAGACTAAAGACAAAAAGCGATCCAGCATTTGCCATCAGGGCCAAATTTTGGAGCAACCTACCTGAGGAAATGCTATTAGCAAACAGACCCAGCTCTACTAAGGAATGCAAACCTACCAATGTGGAAAAAGAGTAGCATGTGCTACCAATTTACTGATACTTGTCATCTAAATGAAGATGGCACACTCTTGGCACTCTGTAGGGCTTGAATTGTGCACCAGGAAAGGTTGCATCATGTGATAGGAAAAAGAGGGACCATACCTTTTGCCAACAAATTAAAAGTAGTCAGCATACCTAATGTGACTGCAGACAAAAAATAGTCTCCTTTTCAACTGATTCCTTAATATCTTTGCAAATCTTATTGTCAGGTCCACTGTTTGGATGTGTGTTTGTTTATATATTTGTTTACTTATTGATTTTCTTACTTTGCTATTTAGTTATGTTTCTTGTATAGTATTATATGTCTTATTATATATACATGTGTGGACATGTTACCGAATTTATCATTGACTTAAATATGAAACTTTAAGAGCTTTGTTCATTTCTGCATTGGGAAAAAAGAAGCATAACGATTTTTTTTAAACTCAGGCTCATTGTCAAATCAAGTAGGCATATAGTCAATGCCTCTTAATGCTGTATGTGATGTGCTGATGTACTTGTACCATATGTGTCAGTATGTCAATATATCTGATCGCCAGTATCACCCGTACAAATCCCTATACATTTATTGTACTTGGCAGCATAAGCCAGAATTTGATTCTAACTGATCACATAAAATGTGCTGTCTGTCACCAATACACCTTGAGCTGGCAGCTAATTTTCCCTTTTACCCACAAAAATGGGAGGTAACAGGAAACACTGAAATGTTGACAGTGGAAAAGGCAATTGTATCCACTGTGCCCCAACACTGTGCCATTTATAGTACAGGTCCCCAGGCGTAGATATTTGATTACCCTAGATTAGGGACTTTGTGACAGCATGAGTACAGTATACATGTGGAGCTGTTTGGATGAGGGCTTTTCTACTTTGTATGACCTTGTCTGACTTTCAGTTGGACTTCAGGGATTTCCAGTGTAAGCTTCATCTATATAGGGTAAGGTATTTGAGGTCTAATTATTGACTCTTGCAAGGAGTGACAGAGGTAATTCATTTTATTTTGGTTCCCTTTTTATTGTGGTTGTAATGATTTTAATTTACTGAATTGAAATTTTGAATTTAGCCTGATGTGAAATGGTGCAGCATTGGCAAAGTATTGGCCAATGCAATATTCTGCTCTGCATGATCAAGATATATTGCCCACAAGTATCACAATGTGCACTAATTCCTAGCAACTTTACTTACATTTACTGGATTGTACCAGTGAAACCTCTTCATGTAATTAATTCCTGATCTATGGAGATCAATTCAAAGTCAGCACCTTAGCATCATCTTCTGACAAAATAGTGTTCAGAAAACTCACCCCCTGCTGACTATTTTAACACTGGTAAATCAAATATCCTCTTGAAGTTATTGTATGAATTAATGCAAATACTGGATATGTCTATACCTCCAGTGATTACTGTAACAGCTCTCCTCCCATTCAGTAACATTAAGTAATTAAGAAAATAAGTAACTGGGTTTTTCATTATTTGCACCAACTCCACATGACAGTCACAAGGCGTGATTTCAGCAGAACTCTCCCTTCACTGCATTGGGATTTATTTATGTTCATTGCTAAAGAAAATCCCCACTGTTGTTCATAACTAAATCCACAAAAGAATACTTCTATTACCGGCCCACGTTTTTCCACGCAATTATTCAAATAGAGCGAAAATGTCATGTTGCAGGGGCAACACATCCAGGAGGATATTAATTCATCAGCTACACAGTAGTAATATCTGTGGTCTCTACCTGGAAAGGTAAACTGTTTGTGACTCCCTTACCCAGAGCCCTATCTATAGCCCTTTGTGATAGGTTCACCAACTCTCATGAGGCAGCCCAACACATGAGCAGCAGGGTGGCCTGATGGTTAAAAACACTACCCCGCAACTGGAATGTCAAAAGTTTGATCCCTGCAACAGCCATTGTAACCTATGGTATTAAAATGGAGCTCTGCCCCTGCACAGAAACCTCTATAGGGATATATGAAGAAACTAATTCTCAATCATGCTGGCTGTATTAACTGGTCTACAAAATGCTATTTTCATGCAATGATTTTAGAGTTTGTCAAAACCATTACAAAAAATATAATTTTAATGTTAAGTTTGAGATTTAAACACTGCAAATAAAAAACAAGCAGATAAACCTAATTGACTAAACAACAGCAGACATGTTGGGTCAACTGGGGTTCATACACTAGTGGAATCTGTATGGCACTGTTTGTCACCCCATCACGCATAGGCAAGTTCGTTTAGGAGTAATTTAATTGCATACTTTGTATGTTAATTGTTTTTTCCCCAGTGGTTGCATTGTATGGCCAAGAACAAATCATGATATTCGACATGGAAGTTAGGGGCGATGATTTAGGAACAGCATGTTCCATTCCAAGTTGCAAATAACGTGATATAGCAAAATTATGAGAGAATAAGGGACATTAGTGACAGAAAAGGCTGCATCAGCTATGAACATTCCCATCCCGAAAAACGAGAACTAGCATTTAAAGCACTTTTGACACAGCTGTCTGACCACCCAAAAACACATTTACTACACAATAACAATTTGCATAAGTTGTTTTATTTATGGTTATTGTCCTTTTATATTTCTTCTAAATCTTTTGTTTTTTGTTGAAGTGGACATCCTGTAAAGTCAAGCCTGAAGCCCTTAGCTGAGTTGTTTGCACTTCCCCCTCTTAACTGAAAAGTAAGGGTTGGAGGAGTGGAGTGGGGTTTTCCTCCTTCTCTCTCTTGCTCTCTCTTTCTCTCATTAACAGTATCCCATCTCAACCTTTATTTATCATTTGTTTTAACAAAGTGTGTACCTTACAGTATATTTACACATCATACCGACTGACTGTATAACAATTTCACTTAGATAACGCAAGGAAGATTGAACTGAAAGGTTTGGTTCTTCTCATTCATATTTTTTTGCAATCTTAAACTTGTTTTGCTTTAGTTCTCCCTTGACCCACTTTATCTTCTCATGCTGGGTTAGTAATGAGCTTGCCATTGTCATCATCATCATCATCATCATCATCATCATCATCATCATCGTCGTCATCATCAGCATCATCTCATTATCATTTATAACATTATCACCATTATTATATTGATAGAACTCTTTTCAATAAATTCCTCTCTGACAACAACTGTACAATCGTACACAGTGTTTGACTTTTATATATATTTTTGGGAATATATTACTTGAACCTAGGAAAAAAGAAACATAATCCCAAAGAAAATATATTAATATCCCAAAGTAACAAAATCATGCATTTTTTTAATGTATTGGTCAATAGAAATCAAAATATTTAACATAATGGATGTGATCTGTTTTTATTTACACTGATATTGGCACTGTTTTTGTTGTCTCTTTTGCTGGAAACTGGAATGATCATAAAGAATACTATTGACTCTATGGAGTGTAACACTCTCCTGGTACTGTAAGTCAGACAGACCTGCTATAAATGGCAGGCTTGAGAGACATTATCATTTTAAAAACACGAAAAGAAAAAAAGACAAAATTAAAAGGGAAAAAAGAACATTAGAGAGTCAATCGGGGGAAAAAACAGCTATAGTGTGTAGAAAAAGCATTTCGCTTCAGCCTTAGACTGTGGCAGTTTTCTCTTTTAAGCAGAAACCCTGTGACATCATGTTTATTGACAATTTTCCCAGAACTGTGGTCTCTCCCTACTTCTTATCAGGTGGACTCGCTGTCTACCATTGTTAGGGTGAAAATCCAAAAGAGAATATTGATTTTGTCAAAATTCTTCTTGTAAAGCAGCATTAATTGACTCAGGCAAATAAAATAACCAAAGGAGACAAAATTAACCAAAAACCACCAGTAAGGACCGCCTACTCAGTCTCAGGTTTGGCAGACAGGTGGGGGTAGCTGTCTAAAATTTCCAGTGTTGCCACGTGCTTGACTGTTGATCCAAAGTTCTTGTGTGTAAGCAAACATAAAGATGTGTGTGCATGTGTTTGGGTGTCTCTACATACTCATATTCAGTGCAAACACATTGGGTAAAAATCCCATTTTGACCATTAACCATCAACTCTGTTGTTTCAAGTGAAACAGTTGAATCTACAGTATAGTCCATCCCTGACCATCTCACCACCTCACCTCCTTTGCAGTTCTCTGTTGCACCTCCTCAAAGAGATAAACCGACAGGCAGACTGACATGCCTTTTGTTTACCCAGCCTGATGGCGGGCCGACTGCTACCAAGCAGCCCGCTCTCCCACCCCCCACCCTATTTCAGGTCCTAGCACAGCCCGATGTACTTGAGATTGTTCTGGATGATCACGTCCGTGACAGCGTCGAACACAAACTGGATGTTGCTGGTGTCAGTGGCACAGGTGAAGTGCGAGTAGATCTCCTTGGTCTCCTTGTTGCGGTTGAGGTCCTCAAACTGCCGTTGTACATAGACAGCAGCCTCCTCATAGGTGTTCTGACCTTTGTAATCTGCGAAGCACACTGTCAGAGGAATGCGTTTGATCTTCTCAGCCAACAGGTCCTTCTTGTTGAGGAAGAGGATGAGTGACGTGTTGGTGAACCAATTGTTGTTGCAGATGGAGTCAAACAGGCGCAAGCTCTCGGCCATACGGCTCTGTGTAGATATCAGAGAGGGAGAATAGCAGAGGAAGGAAAAAGGAGAAGTTCAAATCATGAGAGAACAGTTTCTTCAAAGAGGCTCACAGGGTTTTACAGCTATGAAAAATGTAGTATTTCCTTTGAATCAAGCAGTAACAGCCCCATTTATCACCTACAATCAGACCAAGCTGCATCATGTTATTTGGAACAACGGAGGACACAAAGTTGGACCATGTAAGGTCAAAGAAAGAACTGCCTATGAAGATGAAGACAGATAAAAGGAGGTCTAACGTCATGCAGCACATGCCACAGATATTCACTTGACTAGCCAAAGGTATGGCTTTTCTGTTATGTCAACATGGACTTGAGACTCAGACAGACAGACCTGCAGATGAACCCACATTCCCTCCTGAAATGGATTACATTTCTTACCCTCCCTCTCTTTCTGTCTTTCTTTCTTTCATTCTTTCTTTTCTTTCTTCCTCATTTTACTTACCTAAATTCCCATTGCCGTAAACCCTGAATACATCTACAATCACAACTAAAAATATTAACAATGTGAAAGGCATCGGCTTCCAACCAGACCTTGAAATAATAATTAAATCATTTTTTGTTTAACTTTAACTTTCTGAAGTGCAAGAAGGGCATGACTTGTACTTACAGATCAGTTACTTTAATTCCACGATGCCACACTAGACCAAACCATCACAAAAAGACAGATTTCAAATGGTACTTCAAGCCAGTTGAAAGTAGCACTTCATGCCATCAAGATGCACAATCTTTTAAACTACAGTATGGTAAAATCTGTATTTCGTACAGGAGAAAAGGTGTGTGTGTGTGTGTGTGTGTGTGTGTGTGTGTGTGTGTGTGTGTGTGTGCGTGTGTGCGTGCGTGCAGCATGTGTCTGTGACTGTTAATGTGTAAGAGAAGAGAAAGTGGGTGTGTTCAGGGAAGCTGTTGGCATGTGGTGGGTGTCAGTAGCTTGTGACTTGGACTTTGTTAGACGGAAGACTGGGCTGCTGTTTGAAACAAAAACAACATGATGCTCTGAGCAAATCACAAGATCTTTTCGAAGACTGAAAAAGATACAGGCATGGAGAGACTGAAGGATTGAACAATGTCAGAGCTCATTCAGAGCAAACCCTGGATATTCAATAGTGTAAACGCACAATTTTTTGAATATGATGAAAAGGCTACAGGTATGGGGAAGCCACAGTTGCATTTAAAACTGCTGTTTCCATATCTCTTCAATTTCTGATCCCATTCTTCATGTTGTTAACCAATCAGATTGAAATGTAAGCACTCCATACAGTTCTGGCCAAGACCATTGATGCCCTTGCATTTTATGCAGATGGTGGAAATTGAAACAACTTTTGGTCTATACACATTCATCGATCCATTTACAACAGCACATGATCAAACAATAAGAATTTAAAAAGGGCTTTACGGTCGGAGGCCACAGAAGACCCCACTGCTGAAAAAACCCCACAAGAAAGCTTGATTGATCTGCCATGATCCAACTGGACAAACCTAAATCCTTCTGGGATGTTCTGTGGACCGATGAAACCAAATTAGAGCTTTGATCAGGGCTTTTTTTTTAATGAAAAGAGCACCCTACCTACAGTCAAACATGGTGGAGGTCCCATAATGCTGTGGGGCTGCTTTGCTGCCGTCGGGTACTGGATGTCTTGAACATATTAAGGGCATCATGAAACCAGAAGATTACCATGGTATTTTGGAGTGAAATGTGCTGCCCAGTGTCAGAACACTGGGTGTCAGTCGAAGGTCATGAGTCCTCCAGCAGGACAATGACCCAAAACACATTCAAAAGCACCCAGGAATGGTTCAAGAGAAACGTTGGACTGTTCTGGAGTGGCCAGAGATGAGTCCTGATCTCAATCCCATTGAGAACCAATGGCGAGACCTGAAATGTACAATTGGTTGAAGGAATCCTTCAAAGATTGAAGACCTAGAGCAGGTTGCAATTGAAGAGTGGGAGAAACTGTCAGCAGAACGGTGCAGGAAGCTTATTGATGGTTTCAGGAAACAGTCATCATTGCCAAAGGCTGTGCAGGTATTTGTTGTTTGTAGTATTTGTATGATCATGCACTTTTAAATAAAACAGATGAATGTGTGAAGACCAAAAGTTGTTTCAATTTCCAATTATTTCAGAAGATATTGTACATTATCTGCATAAAATGCAAGGAGTGCCAATAATCTTGGCCAGAACTTTAAGTAGGAACTAAGGATGGCCCATAAACAGTGTACTCTAAACAAGGTCAGACATGCTGTTTGACCTCTCCCCCTCTTCCCAGGGTTTCAACACAAGAGACCTGCTGCTGACTGTAGGACAGGAGACGACCAGCTGAGCTTGGGGAGTCTCTAGGCTCTTTACCTGGCCACTTGCACAGTAACAGTTTCTTAATGGCGTAGGAGGGGAACAGGGGGAAAGAAGGAATAGAGCCCAGGAGCGCTAATTGTGAAGACCCCCTCCCTTCGCTTCAAACACACACAGGTATATACAAATATAGACATACACACACACACACACACTCTTTTCCCCTCGCCTCCCTGCAGTGTCCTCCTGTTTGAGTACTCTAAAGGCACCGACCTTAATTAAGCTTAAGTATTAATGAGGAAGTTCAGCCCAGTGTCATTGCATTGTTTCCCAGAAAGTGCACAGCCACCCCTGTAAGTCATTAAGGTTCATTTCAAATGCCACTGCCTTACAAGAAGGTGCTCTTTGTTTTTCAACGAGACATGAGAATTATATTATATATTATTATTATTATATATTATATTATTATTATTTTCTTAATTTCTCATGTCTCTATTGCTGTTTTTTTTAAACGTCATCCCCCTGTCCTAGATCCTCATCAAAATCACACTTTGATATTGTCAGGTGAATTTATGTCCTGAAAAAGAAAATATTGCCTTAGTGCATCCCTGAATTTTTTTATTATATTGCATTCTGTTTGCTTGAAATCTCACTTTCAAAACATCATTATGTTATATAAAACAATTCAATTACGTGGCAGTAATGTTGGTTAATGATAACTCACTAGCCAATTAAAATGTGACTGAGTGAGAGAGAACATTCCTGAATAAAGTTTTAAACGCTGGTCAATAGCACCTGCTTGCTTGTTTCTGAAGGAATGGTCTGTTTGATTTGAAAGTCATTTTTATTTCATGCATTCATGTGGCTTGAAGTGCACATGAAAAACTATTTATTTTAGTGTAATTGAGAATGAATTCCCCAATTAAAAGAATATTTCAATGTAGACATGATGCAACTGAAATACAACTGCCTCTAAACTGGCTTGATTTTTGGCTACTATAAGCGTCACCACCACTACCCACCACGTTCTTCATTTTCACCTCACATACACTCACATACGCACAGATTTCACTGCAGTGGCTCAGTCTTAGCTATTGCATATAAACTTGCACTACACATACATAATAAGACACACACGCATGCACACATCCACGCACACACGCGCGCACACACACACACACACACACACACACACACAGAATACATGCATGCACGGACATATACATCTCATATCTATTCTCTCCAGTGCTGCTGTTTGTTGTACAACCCCACTCGTCATCCTCCCTTCCCTAGTCACAGCTCACTGTCAACAGCGCAGGATTAGGAGCATTTGACTGGCCTGTTGCTAAGCAACAGTAACTATAGCAACCAATTCATTATGAAGACAGGGATGGGACAGGGAAAATCCATCAGGGAATGGGTTGATGGGTAAATGTTATACTGTAATTATTATTGTGTGTTTTTCGTTTTATATAGACTAGTGCATTGAGACTGTACTTTTATTTGGGGGTTTTCGGGGAATAGCATAAAGCGATGAAGGTTATGAGAACTGAACTAACATTAGTTAGTACAACAAGGAATAATTATTCAAAGAATTCACTATAAGAGACAAATTGCTCTCAGATGAGGACTCAATAACTAGGATATTAATACTGCTATGTCTATGTACACAGACTAAAGACTGAAGACTGAAGACTGGGGTCATCATTACATTATAGTCATTTAGCAGACGCTTTTATCCAAAGGGACTTACAAAGGTACTTGACACTATGTGGGGATCGAACCCGAATCTTTTGTTTGTAGCATGTTAGCTGACATGTTGTTTGCTGTTAGCATGGCTACTCTAGCTCTGTGTTAGTAGCATGTTTGCTGGTATATTGATCTCTTAGCATGTTAATATGTTCACATGTTGGCTTGTTAGTATGCTTGCAGATAATTTTGCTACATGCACACACGCACACACACACACACACACACTCTTAAGCCTTCTTGAGGTGTTGAGGGCCTAATTCAATGAAACATCTGCGACGGGAGGCACCCACAGTGACATACGTGACTCACACCCTCAACCCTGTAGCGTCTAGATTAGGTGGCTAGTGAATAGTGCTGCCCGTCTGATGGTCCTGTAGCCTACATTCATGGCGGTGCGTCCTCTAAAGTCACCGTTTGTGGGTTAGGACATCAACATCGTCTTTTGATATCTGGATTGGGCTTCTGTATGGATGCTCCCTGGATTGTAGCAAAAAGGATTGTAACACGGCTCCTGATACACTTCTGCACATGTGCCACACAAACTGGTTGTGTCTGTTCCATCCACACAAACACCACCGTATTTGTCTTTAATGTCACAGGTGTTGTGCAGAATCTGTACCTGTTAATTCTAATGATTACAATTGGGACAGTTGTAACAATAACAGCTAAGAATAACCAGGGACATGGCCCTTTGAATGCAAATAACACTTTGGCTGCCATTATAGTAATTATTAATTACATTGAGTATCCATGGATTTGAGCTTCAAAGGGATTTGAACCCAGGATGTTGCAGGTACATTATTTGTATGAATGGCAAATTTTGCAGAAAATCACTTGGCTAGCACCTTTACACTGAATGTAGCTAACGAGCTAGCTTTCCGCTTTACCTTCCAATACCTACGCAAGAAAAGTCAGTACTTATATTCTATATTCTATCATGCCAATCATTAATCTTTGCACAATCAATATTTGTATTATTTTAACAATTACAATAATTTCACTGAGGTAGTTTTATTTTTGTAATCTGCTGTGTAATCATGCTTCGTAAATGTGTAATAGAGCTGATTGTTAGTCAGCCGTTTTTATCAAGGGGCTATAAAACCCCTTACAAAGAAAATGTTCCCCATAATATGAGCAGCTATCCCTTTGGCTGGGCAATCTCTGTCACATCCACAAGGAATTGACTTCGCCATTGTGTGCACCTTCCCTCTTCCATCCTTAAAGTACAGCACTGACTGTGTAAGACAGTGTGATTAGTACAGAACGTTTGTGTTGTGACTTGTAGTATATATTCCTGCCAGCTTTTTTGCTGACGTTTTTTGTTCTCAGTGTAGTTTTGGTAACCTTTCTTATTTTACTTTCTCATCTGCCTAGCTGATACTCAAACTGTAACCTGACTGCACAACCCTAGGGCCATATTTAACATTGCTGTTAATTCACCCAGGTGTCCCAAGTCCCAGGTGTGTGCAAAAAAACTGCTAACACACACATATTTTACATTTCACACGACATTTTAATGCATGCCGATTCTGGTGAATGCTCCATTTTAATGCTACTCCATCTCAGTGCAGCGTTTGACACTAATGATCATGATATTCTTTTGGATAGGCTTGAGAAATTGGTGGGAACTGCTTTAAAGTGGTTCATCTCCTATTTATCAACTAGAAAATTCTTTGTGTCCATTGGTGAATATATGTTGTTTTCCTACTCTGTATCCTCATGTGGGGTGCCCCAGGGGTCCGTTCATGGTCCAACTCTGTTCTCATTGTACATGTTACCCCTGGGTCATACATCAGTTTTCACTGTTAGACTGACGACACACAGCTCTATCTGTCTGTGAAAAGAATTTACACACACACACACACACACACACACACACACACACACACACACACACACACACACACACACACTACTCATCTCAGACAGTCCATCAGTGATAGTGGTAGCGTTTAAATCTCACTTAAAGATATACAGCCATAAATTAAATGTAAGCTATACCCCCGGGTATGAGATGTAATCATTCAGTCAATGTCTGATTATTCCCTTTCCTAATGCAATTAAGGAGTCTGTGGTCCAGGGAGAACGAGAAGGAGGAAAGAACGCCATTCGTGAAACAGTTTCAACGGCATCAGATGAGCTATTCAGGGAGCTGGAGCAGATATAGACCACAATCTGGCCAGTGAGCAGGGCCAGTCCTAATGTGTTGAGTGCAATGTGCCTTGAGCAATCTAATTCACAAGTTCATCATAGACTCTGCCAGTCTGTCTGCCTGCCAGGATCCTGGTCTCCTTGCCTACCTGTTGGTGTGTTCAGATAGACTATCAGCTTAGCTTCATGTCTTCAATCACATCACCACATAAAGTCATTTAATGATTCAGCAACCCCATTTCCAATTGTTATTGGAAGTAAACCTACCAGTAAACCTAGAATAAACCTAAAATAGTAAACCTACCAAATCTTTTTAGCAAAAATGTAATTCATGCCAGAATTCACACCAAGACATAAAAGTAACGCTTTATTTTCCGGGTCCGCAACTTTCTAGTAATTTCGTAGAAAAAAAACATCAAATTATGCATAGTTATATAGAAAATATCAGTTTTGGTGGAGTTAAGAAACAAAATGCCCTGGAAAGAACTGCAAAACTATAATGTCGCGGTTCTTTCCAGGAAACATTCTAAGAAATTAACAGTTACCTATCAACTCCTTTCTCAGAAATTACGAGGAAGTTGCAGAGCCGGAAGGTAAAGCGCCACCGAGATAAACTATGCAAACTGTTACAACAGATATTTTACAGTTCAGAAGCCCAAACCGTCTTGCCAGCTACAGCGTCACTCCTACTTCATTAATAATGTCACTGGCAGTAGGCCTGTAGATGTCGGACTGTAGACGTTCTACTTTCTAAAAATATGTCTTTTCCTTTTACTTCTGATCACTTCCCTTTTTCTTCCCTTTTCTGTCTACGAATCATGAGAGTTGTTTTTTCCAGCACCTGTGAACTCCCACTGCTTCACAATCTGCCAATTCTCACAGGTACATCCTCACACCTTATTCTGTGAACTCAATTAGCACTATACTGCATTGTTCTCTTCAGAGTTTATTTTTACCCTACAAAACTAATTGATTTCATGTTCTATCTTGGCGCAATGTACATCCTATAAGGCCGGTGCAGCAGCTTTTCTTACAAATCTAAAAGTAATTTATTGTGGAGATAGTATGAAGAAATGTGGGTGGATATGAATACTGGCACCTTCTTCAGAGAAAATGCCTGCAGAGATAAAAAAAAAAACTATTGTTGACCTTCAATTATCAAAAAGACAGTTAAACAAGCAATAACTACTCCACCAAAACACTCAGATAAGACAATGGATAAGCTGTGGATAGGAAATTGCTAACTGACCTCTCCTTTTATTTGTCCGGATTTAAAATGGCTTTCTTTGTTAATACATCATTTCTATAAAATGATATCACTTCACTCGGATAAGCCCTTCAAATTTGTTTAACAGATTTTAGTGGAAATACAATACAAAATATTGAACAAAACCGAATGAATCGTGGACGAGTTAGGGACAAGAATGAAAGGATGAAAAGGATACATGAGTAGGCCTAGGATACCCTGTGAGGATATCAGACAAACTCCCTTCATATTCCTTACCCCCTACAATTCTGTCTTTTAAAAACATCCATCTAGAGAGAGATACGACAAACTGGCAGATCAAATCACAAAAGTTCGCCTACTTTGTAATGTCTAACCAAAAACACTGCATAAGCTTTCTGGCTTTGTGTTAAGTCTCCATTCCCCTCCCTTGAGCCCAAATCAAGCACTCCAACAAAAAAAGATTACACTACATGCCTATAGTGCCTACATTTTTGGCAATCAAGTTGGTGCCTCATAGAAGGCAAGTCCACGATATATACACACTACAGTTGCATAGCTCTACCTGTTTATTTAGGCTCCTCTCTTAAAGCGGCCTAGCAGCGTGGTGGTCTAGCGTTACAGAATCCACCCTGTTACGTAAGGATTGCAGGTCTGATCCCTGCAATAAGTTCATGAAGTTGTGCGGTGAAGTATGCGTCTTTGAGCGAGATACTATCTGTTGTAAGCGACTCTGGATAAGAGCAAAACTATTTTAAGTAACAAATATTCTGATGAAAAACCTGGTCATTGACTCATCCATGTAGTTATAATGTACTAGATCTACTCATTTCTAATTTGTTTAATTGCAAATTACTGTGCAAAGACTTGCTTTTGTTGAAAATATCCTCATATATTCTTCCCTCAAATGACAATAATCAACAAATGGAATAACTGTAACCAGGAAATGTCTGTAATTTCTGGCTCATGTGGGGAAATGTGAACCAAGGTTGTTTTACTGTAAACAACCAGGGTATAGAGAGAATGACACAGCAGAAAAAAAAATCTTAATATGGTACCCAGAATAAAACCACTAAATTAAGTTAGACAAACTAACTAACTAAAGAGCGTGTGTGTGTGTGTGTGTGTGTGCGTGTGTGTGTGAGTGCGTGACCCTTAAAATGGGTTTCTCTTACCGTCTGGTTGTCCTCATAGAGCTTGAGGTCATAGCCACTTAGCTCGACACAGAAAATGATTGCAGTCACGCCCTCAAAACAGTGGATCCACTTCTTTCTCTCCGAGCGTTGTCCCCCTACATCTACCATCTTGAAGGTGAGCTCCTTGAAGGTGAATTTGTTCTCCACAATGCCGGTGGTCATGTCACGGGAACGCAGGATGTCCTCCACGGTGGGGATGTACTCGGGTGCGGAGATGCGGTCCAGGTCATTCAAGTAGTAGGCGGTGTTGTCCTCTAGGTGGTACTCGTTAGATCGTTGGAAGCACTCCTGAACCCCTGAGTCAGCCCACAGACGTTTCATAACCCCCAGCAGCTCTGGTGTAATCTCTCCCTTGCTCTCAGCTGGCCCGGTGAGGGCAAAGAGCTGCACGGCATCGTAGGCGCGATCGGCATTGTGGAAATCGATCTTGAGGGTGGCCAGGGCGCGGATGATTCGCGTGAGAGAGTCGATGGCGTTGTACAGGATGAGCGGCTTGTACTCCTTGCAGGCCTCCAGGTTGAAGCCTCCACTGTGGATGATCTTCATCTGTTTGACTATGGTGCTCTTGCCAGAGTTACTGGTGCCCAGCAGCAGGAGCTTGATCTCACGCCTCTGCCGCTGACTCTCGGAGCGCAAGTGGCGGTCGATTCGCCGCGAGCGCCGCGCCGCTTCTTTCTCTTCCGAGCTCTGACGGCATCCCATGGTCCTCCGCCACGTGGTGCGCAAAGAGAAAAACGTGTTTCTTGCTGGATAGAGCAAACTATAAAGCGAACAGAGGAGAAGAAGAGTAGTAGGACCGAGGAGAAAAAGACGGAGTTGTCAGCGGATTTTCACTAACGTAGGAACTTGGTGGGGCAGAGATAGACAAGTCTTCTCAACGGGCCGATCTAGCACTAAGGAAAGAGCCACCACGGAGAAGGAGTGACTCACGAGTATTTCATTCTTCTTGTTCAGGGGCAGTCTGTGAGTCCTGTGTGGGCAGAACCCAGGCTTGTGGGATGCCCACACGGAGCCTGGCACTGTGGTTGGATTGCCTGCGGAAGCCAAGGGAGCCGGGGTTCATAGCAGGGGGCTCCCCCTGAGGAAAGCTCTGGAGGAGTGTTAGGGAAAGTAACAGTGTATGTCAGTGGAGACAGTGTTTGGAGTTGATACGTGTGAATAGCAAAACCCCCTCACTCTCCTCCCACATGGCTCTCGTGGTGCCTCTGCCTGGTCTGGCCACTGCAACCATCCACGTCTGTCTGTTTCGTCTGATGTGCCTGATAGATTCTGCTCTGCTCGTTCTGCGCGTTGATATCTCTCAGACGATCGAAGGCCTCCGAGTCTGCCGATACAAAAGACAGAGGAGAGACATGAGTTACAAGTCAGGATGAATACAAGCAGTTTCATCACTTCTCATCCAGTCAACTAACCTACGCGAATACAGAACTGGGAAAACACTCAGAAATGATCACATTTTATATTGCACATATTTCCAAGCAGACATTACAAGGCATTTGCTTGCAATTGCATGCACATGTATTTTCTCCTGCATACTCCCCACTGGGCCACAACCATTCTGCCTCTTTAGTCTTACGTTCCTGATACAGCCATACAGCCCATCTCTCCCCATCTGCAGTCCTGTGTTACTATATACTCTCAACCACAGTAGATCTCAGCAGACCACGCCTACCCATTTAACACACACACACACACACACAGTATATACACACATGCAGACAAGGTCAAACATACGCATATACACAGGCCTACAAAAGCAAACTCAGACATATCCAGAGTTTGAAAAGGAAACAGATGCAGGATAAAGATGAATGTGTTTCCCTGTAACCAACAATGCCCTCCCCCTTTCACTCTCCATCCCACCCCAACCCCCTCTGCCCGTCCTCTCTGGCCTACCATCCTCCTAAGGCTGTTCAGCAAAATGACATCAGGTGAATTGTTTGTTTACCATCACAGTGGAAAATAACTGGCTCAAGCCAGCAGGTGCCTCTCACACTTTCATACCACCGTAAAGCCCCTTCTCTTTCCCAGACATCTGTTTTGTTATCCTGCAAGTGCTACAGTATGATCACACAAAGACAGGACAAATACCTCTCAAATATTTCTATCTTTGTTTACACGATTCTACATCTGCTACGGTATATTAGCTGTACCTCCGTTACATTTGTAAGACAAATATTGAACGCTATTGAATTTGGGAACATGGATTGGAAAACTATGGCTGCTTATTGTATGCAATGAATTCAAGTTCGGAGCAGCGAATTCCTGTCGGATCCGGTGATAAATAGATGCACATTGAGACAGGCTGTATGCTATTGGCTGAGTAACAAATGTGAAATCACACTGTGGCCTAGTTTTGTGGCGAAACTATACTCTGCAGACCTGTCAGAAAGTGAGAGAGAGAGAGAGCGAGCGAGGGAGAGAGAGAGAGAGAGAGAGAGAGAGAGAGAGCTTTACACACAGAGTGAGGTCCACTCTTCGAAAGACTGAGAGGGCAAACAGAGCAGAACAAAGCCATAACAAAGCATCACAACACAAACAGAGTGTTCGCTGGCTTCGGGCACCTGACTGCCCTCTCAAAATGGCATAGCCAGCCAAACCGGTTAATGCACATCACTGATCAAACACATTAAAACTGCGTATGAACTCTTTTCAATTTGCTGTTTCAGAAATATGCTGTACTTGCTGTTCTGCTCATTGTGAAGTAATACCACTTTAGATAATTGCTGAGGAAGTAGCACGCAGGCAGGGCTTTCCTTCATGTGTAATATTATCACGTTAATCCCATACTATTACACCGTATACAGTCAAATGTGGACTGTTTCTTATGTAAACACCTTAATGAATAGAGGTCATTCAGCATAATGAAATGTCAGGAACTTTGAAATTTATTTAAAAAAAAAGAAAAGATGGGGAAAGCTCTCTTTTCAAAATACTTTACATAGTCTGATTTAATACTTGGAGTACTTTAGACTGCGAGATAACTATACAATCAACAAAATATACAATCAACAAAATGGGATTGATAACAATATGATATCAATCCAACAAAAACCCTCCCTATGGCAGGATTTCACATGATGCCTACCATTGAATTAGTCATCACATCTCCCAAAAAGTGTGTGTCTCATGAAGAAAGTACCAGCTATCGCTATGCTTTCACGTTGTACGTTCTTGTACAAAGAAGGGGTGTGTCTCTTTAAGAGTAAGTGAGTCGGGGCAGAGCCACGGGGGCCATGGAGGGAGGCCAGCATCTTGTTTTATCATGAGGGCTGAGGTAATGTGATAGCCAGGGTGAGACAAAGCCCTGTCACTCTCTCTGTTGCCTTTCGTTCACAGCTCCTGCTACACACAGCACAATAGCTCTCCCTCCATCTCTCTCTCTCTCTCTCTCTCTCTCTCTTCCCTAATGTTATTAATTTACCATGCTGCAAATAATTACAACCATGTTCTTTATTACAAATGAGTACATGTAGTCACAGTCTGTTGCTGTTTTATAATCTTCTATTGCTGTTGTGATTGTTGAATCCACAAAATTGCCATTAAAAATTAGGGTCAGTCGCATTTGCTTGAGTGGTGACTTTAATCCATTAGAGAATGACAATATTAGTTCGCCGGTTAGTTCAGAGACAAAATTTGTTTGAGGAGAATGCATCCCTACAATGAGGTATTGTCTATAGATGCCATGCCAGTTTGGACAATCTGGTCTAGATGTCAAGTCTAGATGTTTAGCCACATATATATATATATATATATATATACATAACACCTCACAAGATGACAACATGAATTCATGCATTCAAGTATCAACCGTTTGGACAGACGCAGGCTCAGTGAACGCATCACCAGGGAACTGGGGACAGTGGATTTTGTGTCCCAGATCAACGCAACCGTACACAGCATACAGAAATCATTCAATATAGAGTCAATATAGAAACAGCTACACTAGCATCTCAAATCCACGAGTTACATCAATCAAAATGGCGTGAAATGAAAGTCACCCAGCTGATGTAATGTGTAATGGTGAGAAGGACAGAGGTAGGGTAGAGGAGAGGCTTGTTTGTGCTCAGGTCTTATGTTACAGACATGAAGAAGGACGAGCGCAGCGCGGGTACACTTAATTTATGAATGAGAAGCAAAAAAAATGTGTGATGTCAGAAAGGTGAACGGCACCGATGTGGTTTTAGTTATCCTGTAATGGTTTATAAATGAGGTGTGCAGGTGTGTGTGTGTGTGTGTGTTAAGGTTTTGGTCAGATGTGGTGTTACAATCAACATGCCGAGGACAGGCGGGGTCCATCTCTTTTGGTCTTGGGCACCAATAACCATTCATCTACATTAAAGTTAATACTAATACAGGAAAATGGCCCATTCATCATAGTTAAGCAGGCTAACGACTACTCAGCAATATCCTGCCGACTTAGAAGTGACTTAGAAAAGTATTGCTATGACATATGCTCCTTTTACATGCCAGTTAGGATTGTATAAGAAAATATACTTGGGCCCAGTTTTGGTATGGTTGGAGAAATAGGACTGTTTCTACAGTCAGGGTGGCTGGGTGCAGTAGTTCATGAGCCCCGTGGATTAGCAGGGCTGCTGCACATAGTTTGTCACCACTTCATCCTCCCCCTGCCACACAGAAAGGCCTTGTGCAACGGCATTTCTGTCTTATTGTCTTATTGAATTGTTGAATTACATAAAGTGGCATGCTAGCAGTTAGAGTACTTTCTGCAACCCCCCCCCCCCCCACACACACACACACACACACACACACACACACAAACTGTTTCACCCTAGGCCACATTTCAAGAATCACAGTTACTTCCAGCTGAGGTGCGCTCTCTTTCACTCTTTCTCTCTCTCTCTCTCTCTCTCTTTCTCTTAGACTGAAACTTGCCTTAGGATCATCAGCACAGTGCTTATGCTTTTATGCATTTGTCCACTATAGTCCAAACCTTTGGCAGTTGTTTTAGTGGTAGGAGTGCCGCTTCCTGCTACTGACTGGCTTCCCCCTGGCTGCCTGGCAAAATTAGATTACTGTCTGGTCAGTGTCCTTACATGTCTCAGAGCTCGTGGTACAATGGAACAAAAAAACAAAAAGAAATGGTCATTTTTGCGCATTAATATTGACAACCCCTTGAGTAAAACAGTAGCTAACTCCCAGATATGCACCTGCATGTCAAGATTAAACAGCCACAGTGAAATTGTGATCAGTCCTCTGGCCCTGATTGCATATGCATGAGCTGGAGATTGGCTGTCCAGCCATATTATGTGTATTTTTCAGGTTAGAATTGTATAACTGCTCGTCCTCCTTGAGTGAAACACAAACACTTGACGCTATGAGAGACTAAGAGGTGTGTATTTCGGCAAAAGAAAGCAGCGCCAAAAAAATAAGCTGCATGAAATACAACAGGAAGGAGAGGAAGTTGGCCAACTGAGCGGAGACGGTTGGACAAGGAGCTGAGCTAGACAAGAAGCTCTTCCAATGTAGAGACGACATGAATGGATGTATGTTATCTGCATAATAGGCATTCCTTGCATAGCCACCACAAGGTCAGCTGTGACAGTTTGGTGCAGATAGAGACGTTGGGCTGTTTACAGAAATCAGCAAAGGCATTTGATGAACAGTTCAACACAATTGATGGCTGCCTCTTGAGTTGATAGGGAATAAAGAATACATGCTTTAATTCCCCCCAAAAAATGTGTGTAAAAGAAAAAGCTTGGTAGACGGAGGGCCAACTAGTCTTGGTTCTAATGACATTATCTGTAGGAATTTAGTTCCCATTGCAAAGGCCACAAATTCAGTTATAAATGAAGCATGACTATGACGGCCTGTGGTACAACATGATTGTTTGCATCCTTTTACTTACATCACTGATATGAACTGTACCAGGAGAGAATCAGCCACAGACGTATTGAGAAAAAGTGACTGATTCTATCTCTTGGCCCTTATAAGTCCTGTAATTCTACAACTTCATGTCGTTTCTTTGTTAATGTTAATTGTTCACCTCTTTGTTAATGAGTTTAATTAAATAGAATTGAACTGAATTGAGAGTGGCTCAGTGGTTAGCACTGGACTGGTGACTTGTCCAGGGTGTTTTCCCTGCCCTCTGCCCATGCATGCTGGGATAGGCTCCAGAATGAATGACTGAATGTGAATGGATTGAAATGAAACGGATTAAAATTATATAAATGCACTGAAGTAAAATCCATAGTATGGGTTAAGCTGTTTTACAGGGCTAGGTGTGGGGTGACATTCACAGGGTCACGTGGATCAAACTGTGTGTACGATAGGCAAACTAAAGGTGTGAAATGAATTCTGAACTCTGATATTGTGAGTGTTCAGCCTGGTATGATTCAACTAGTGAAATACCTCTGAGCCAATAATAGATTCACCTGCAAATAGAATTATATTGCCTGTTTGCACTAATTTTATGTCCCCAAATGAATTAAATAAAATGCTAACAAAGTCACATGTAAAAATGCCATAAAAAATGCTATATGTCTCATAAGAAGCAAATCTCAGAATTACCTGCTCTGAAGAAAAAAAATCCAATCCTCCTTTGGATTGCAAACATGAGTTTTCAATCTTTGTAGCTCCAAGTTAAAGACTCCAGACCACAACATCTAAATGGATGATGGGCTACACATGACTCAAATCAATTATTTAATTGTCCATGAAAGCTCAAGCTCACATTTAGCTGGTCTTGGATTGTGAAGTCATGACAACATTATACGTAGGTTGATATAAAAGTGGTGGAAAGGCAATTGCACACAGGCCATGCGTGAGGCTGTTTCCCTTTGCAACTCAACTTCCTTGCCGTTGAAATCACTGAAACCCCAATATGCACCAATGCTTCCTCTTAAATTGAACACCAGTTACAGTTTTCTTCCAGCGTTGCCGCACAAAAACAAAATCTTCTTGCAGGAAATACTGTAAAAGCTGCGATTGCGATTGTTGCAAATTTTTGAAGTTTGGTCCAGACTAATTAATCACTAATAAATCACTCAACAAAGCTGCTTGCCAAAGTTCCATGTAATTAAGGAAATTGGCTTTTCACTGAACTCTGAGTTAAAAAATCCAAAAAAGCAAACAATTTAAATGTTTTACAGTGAGCACCATAGAAAAATAATGGCTGGAAACACAAAAGGAAAGAAAATAGGTTATCAGGTTTCTTACATCTACGGCATTACAGAATAAGAATTATTGACAAGATATTAAAACGGACTACTTTATTGAATATAATCGGTCAAAATCATTTTGGCATCCTTTAACAGTAAAGCATTAATAAAAGGGGTTGTCTTTGACTTTATCCACTATGCCTGGAAGTCCCCTCAAATTAACATTGCTAATCTGCTCTTTAATCTTCAACTGTGTAATTTAGAAGCGCCCTAACCTTTCAGGCAACAGTTTTCTAAGCCTCTAAGCCTAAATTTATAGTTTGTTTAACCACAACTTTATGACTAGATGCTCAAAAAGAATAAGTGCATAATGAAAGATAGAGTTGATTTATAGTATGACTGGTAATGTGTAATAAGGTGTTGCACTCTACTTCCTAAAGACAGAAACAGAGAAGGAGCTAAACTGATAAATGATTCAGCATTGGAATCAATACTGATATCACACATGAAGTGAAGTAGTACTTAAAGGTAGAAATTCAACCAGACAAAACGAGGGTGGAATGGACAAAATGAGGATGGATGGATTTAGTCAATGGTCACTTAGTGACCAGATGTATGACTTGGCAAGAGAGATGAGATGGTCCAAGTCTCAAGGTGATCTGTATGGTACTACTGCTGCGTTACTGCATTACTTCTGTCTGCAGCTATAAAATACAAGCCACATATAATCTGGAATCTGGGACACAAAGTAGACAGTCAATTTCTCTGTAACATGCTTCCAGCCGCAGAGTGATAGATGAATGTCACCTCTGCACAGATTCTGTAGATAGCAGTGTGTCATGTGCTGCCTCCCAAAATCATATAGTGTGTCTTGTTACTGTTTAGTAATAAGCAAGCTGCATTGGCACGCTTTGCTGTGCACTTCTTAGTGGAACTCAACAAATGAAGTATTCCAACCTAGAAGGCCCATTTCCGTCTGGTGAGTCACTGCAGTCGCGCCCCATCCTACGTCAGAATCATATGAGATGTAGGTCGCAGACGGAGTGATCTTCAGCACTCAACAGTTTGTGCTGCATTATGCAAGATTTACCACCTGGTCCGAAAGGAGTTGCTTAAATACACTGGATAGTGTTCCCTGATCAGCCTTGACTGTCCTACAATAAACCAGAGCACACCCCAATACAAAATTCTGCTTCCTTGTACGTCATTCGTCCTTGAGCATTGATGCAAAAGTAGAGCAGAAAGTTAATAGGCAGTGGGCCCTCTCTGAACACGTTAATATACGTTGAGGCCACTATCATATACAATAATTTACCATATTAATGCATCGAGGCCCATTAAAAATGAGGACCTCTCTATCACACGACATTTGGAGGAATGCGAAAGCCACGGATTACAGATAGCACCTTCACCACAAAATGATTCGTCAGCTGACACTGTCTCCACTGGATTACCCAGGATTCTTGTCACATGAGGTGAAGCACCAGTGTTTCATTTGATTCTGACGGGGATAAATTAATTAGAACTGCAGCTGATCAGTGCCCTTGTGTTCAATCATCAAATTGGAGTCATTCATTACTATCATTATGGCCAAAGCTCCTGGGGTCTACCCAAGGTCACTTCAGAAGTTTCTTCCTATTCAGAGTAGAGCTTTTAGTTGGCCTCAGAAAATTCCCAGCATATTTCCCTGTTGGGGCCTTATCAGCAACTCTTATTGTTGCAAGGGGAATGCTTTCATGAGGTCTCACCTGAGAGCGACATTGTTTGTTGAAAAAAATGGTTTAGCTGCATTTAAGTGTTCTGTCATAACTTTGACTGTCCTAAGCTATAATTACAATTAATGATATCGTGCATTTCTCTCAGTCATTATATTAAATCTGAAATTGAGCCGTGACTCATTGATACCTTGAAATACTTATAGCAAGATCTCAAAGACTTTCCAGATCATAACCATAACCATAGGTGTGTGAAAAAATCCATCAGATCAGATTCTACGGGGCAAGATCCATTCCCTACTTCAATGAAATCCACTACAGTAAAAGCTCAGTTTGACCTATGATGTCCTTGCCATGTGACATATTTGCAGACGTTAGTGTCATCCAGTGTAATGAATCTACAGGTTATCTAGTCTACTGCAGCTGAACCCAATGTAATCAATCGAATGCCATTTTATTTTCCCTTATTACAAATTGCTATATGAAATTTAATGTAATATCTATATTTGACAAAACTTTTTGTTCAACATTTCATATCATCCTTTCCTAATATTCTCCCCTGAATGTGAAACTCACCACCGAAACGCATGTATATACGTGAGGACACTACTCATTCATTATGAGAAACAATGACAGGCAGTGTTCTCTTTTTTCATTTCCCCCTAAACAGTGGGCTGTTGAGAGGGTGCAGGCGGGGCGGGGTTGAGGTCTCAGTATGCTCGATGCTTTTTTGCGATAACGGTCTGTTTAGCATTCCTGATCTCATTGGCTGTGTTCCCCCTGCTCCAATCCGGCGGGTCACACTGAGTCACAAGGCCGGCCGGCGATGACAATGGCACGTTTGTGCGCAGGCCGAGCTATGAGCAGGCTGTGTGATGTAAAGGGATGAGATGGCACAAGGTGGACACTATATCATATGTGCAGATGCTTGTGTGTGTGTGCGTGTGTGTGTGTGTGTGTGTGTGTGTGTGCGTGCATGCATGGCTGTGCATAATTACCAGTCAATGTTTTGCCCTTGGCTGTTTAATAAAAGTAATTTCTTCTGTGTCAGTTGAGAGCCCAAGCTAGCACTTATCAATTATCATCGGTGGCTATGAACTCATTACATCCGCAATCTGCTACTTTCTCATAATTTCTTTCTTTTACCATATAGCAATTGAGGTGAGTGTCATGAACATTCTTACATGTGTTCAAACACTGGCTCCTGCATGATATTCATTTTGGGTCATGACAGATAGGCTGCATTGCTTCTGCAACAGAAGGAAACAGTGAGTAACAGCAATGTTGAGATTTGAGACAACTACCCACAGATGTTATCTCCGATTGGTGATTTAATCACTTGGGGGCAGGAAAAGGATGAAAACCGTCTCAAATTCAACTGTAACTGCGATGTCCCACAATGCTGCAAACGAAGCGATATGACAGCAATACGACCAACTGATCAACACTAAACAACATCCAGGGTACAGAGACCGATGAGGTGTACGCTAAGCTAATTGCATGAATGACACAGAGGCTACCACCTGATGTGAAGCGGTGGGTGGTTGCCCCTGTGGAGACCTCACAATCCCCTGCAGGGTACAGTAAGTAATCACTTCAAACAAGCCAAATATATCTTATATATATCTTATATATCTTAATTAAATGATATAGAACAGAGCAAGTGTAATCTGAAAGAGCATCCTGGCATGAAGCTGACACCTGTCCCAGTACCGAGCCCCCACTGGACAATAATGCAGGCAGAATTTTGTCGTATCGTGTCTACAGGACGCATGAGAACATGGGAAAATATGGGATATGCGTGTTAAATGATGTAGACAGTAAATCAGAATTGAGTTTTCTCCCAGGCCATGTATTGTTTTTGTTTACTATTGCGGTTAGTACAGAGAGAGAGAGAGGGCAGCAGTGGACCGTAAAGGGTCACTGAGGAGCACTACAGCTGACATACCAGTACACCATGCCCTGTTCAACACAAACTAGTCCTTCTGCTCTAAACTAAACCCAGAAAAGCTCTTACAGAATGAAATACCTTTTCATTCATGAAAGAGGATATATTTAGTTATTTGTTCAAACTTTTTTAGCAGATACCAGCCACATTACCAACAAAGGTATGTGATCCCCCCCCGCCATTCATACACACATGCAGGCACACATGCCCCTGAGCACACACACACACACACACACACAAGCCAACATCTTCCACCACAATCCAACATCCCTCATCGGTGGTAGTTCATAGAAGTCCTTGTCACCCCCCTCCCCTCTCCACCATCCACCCTTGTTGTCATATGACCGCTGTTATGTGTGTGAAATGGAACACAAAGATGCTCTGTTAGTCCCCTCTGCTCTGCCCGCTCAGTACTGAGTGCAGGAAGGGAGGTCCTCTCATCCGTCTATCCTCAGAAATACAGACGGGCCCTATTTCTACAAGCAAAGATTAGAGAGAGAGAGAGAGAGAGAGAGAAAGAGAGAGAGAGAGAGAGCAATGAATTGAACTGATGTAGTTTTACGCAACACCAAAAGATAACTTAATCCTTACTCACTCGCCCCGCCCTGCTTTAGTCCAATCCAACTGAGAGCATTCCTCCCCGGTGCTGTAATGTACAGTAATTCATTAGTCCTCTGCACGTCATTGCCTATCAAAACCAAATGGGTGCCAAACATTTGTGTTTCGCTGTTGTTTGTGTCGAGATGACACTTGGGCCCGGTACCTGACGAGGATTAAAACACCCAAAACAAATACTGAGTGCTGAGCCAGCAGAGCAATGGCCCCCGTCTGACTATCACAGAGTGACGAAACAACGCAGACCAGGGCGTTAGCTTGGAGACAAACAATCCCAATGTCATTGCTTCTGCATGTGTGTTACTGAAATGCTCTCTAGTGCACAGTGTTCATTCTCTATACAACTAAAAGCAAATAAGACCCATGCGATAGTCATGCTGCTCCCTCCAGGATTTACGAACATTACTCATTGTGTTAAGTAGGCTACAGAGGGGACTCGGTACTTTACTCTGAACTGATTTTAATTGCCCAAGTCAGTGTTGTGCTGACCTGCAGGGTTAAAGATGCTTAGAGGCTGCACAGAACGATGACGTCGGCCTTCTCAGTTTAAGATGTACGACCTCAACAGCCGCTGCCGCTTTAAAAACCCGAGTCTGTTCCTGCTGTCCCCTGCCGTTATGTCACCCGGCGGAGTGGATGTAGCAAGTAAACGGAAGAGGTTCACGGAGGTCGACTCTACGTAGGTCTCGTTTGGACTCTTGCTCCCCGGTGTTGCACGAGGTTGCACGAGCGGGCGGCGTACCGTTAGACCGTTTCACAATCACCGAGAGACACGGGCCCGTCGACGCTCCGTGGAACGCCGCCTCGTTCCGTGTGATGTGGATTCCAGTGACTTTCTTCTTCGGGCATTCATGTTCAGGGTTCCACCTTCCGGAATTAATATATTTGTTTCATATTCGTTCTCTAACAAGTGGAAGCATTTTTCATCATAACAATTTCCCTTCCTTTTTAGTTTTATTTAGTAACCTTTAGTGATTACATTTGGATCATAACTTAATAGATTTTTGTCATACATTGATTAACTGTGGTTGTTACTATGTAATTGATTATATCATTTACGTCATCCATCATCTATCATTACAACCAACGTCAGAGACGTCTTTTTGAAAGAAACTGAAAAAGGTCAACTAAACAGATGTATGAGATTAGTGAAAGGGTAGATGAGGGCCGATGAGTTTGTTCCGTCAAAGTGAAAGTATTCTTGGTTTGTCCTCTATCGGATGCCCTCTGGTGACCTACAAGTGATACCAGCTGATCTTGAGAGAAGAAGAGTCAGAATTGGGGATGCGAGACATGAGACAATGAGACCGGTAGCACGATTGCAGTGTTTTGTCTGCAGAATGTTGCTACGTTACACTGATTGGCTGTGATTGAACGTGTCAGCAACTTGAGAGAGGGGCAACTTTCCCTTGTGATGGCGTCACCGAGGTTAATGTATCTGCGGTCTTTGGTTACAACCTTAAATTATTCCTAAGACCCCTTTACTTTACTGAAACCGATAACACATCATTTGGGAGTTTGTCTGCCCTGGAGTCTCTTACATTAAACATGTGTAGACATTGATTAAGTTGCTTAATCACTTTTGGTAATATGAGAAGGTATTACATGATCAAAAAAAAGAAAGAAAACATGGTCAGTACATGATTAAGATGCTTCTTTTCTGGTCTTTTTCTGAATTACACATATTGGGAAATGATGACACCTTCTGTGATAGTATTAGGCTGCAAAAGGTACTACATTTTGCAATTCAGATGTGCTCATCTCGTGTTTACCCATGAAGGCTCACCAGAATCTCCCACTAATCTCACACTACGACAGTGGTCGACATCCTCGTACAGTTTTCAGTTCATCTTGCGAAACTCCAATCAGGCAATGTTATCTGATTTTCCATGTTGCAGGGAGGGTTCAGCAATAGTATCAATCTCATATCCCTAATCTATGTTGCTGTTAGTAGCACTCAAGAGATTCCCACACCATTTTTTAGCCTTGATGTGCAGATCTCTGAGGGCCTCTGTGTGAGCTGATGGAGGAACTATCACATACATGTCCAGCTTTTTTTCCCCCCCTGTGTCAGACGCTCAGAAAAGCACCCCTGTCTGACACCTTCAAATTATTCTGTTCTTCCCCTCTCTGTTTTCCATTCTGTTCCAAATCTTCTCCCCCTCTCTCTCTCTCTCTCTCTCTCTCTCTCTCTCTCTCTGCTGCATCAACCTCCGCCCCTCTGCCCCATCTGCCTCCCTACTGTTAAACCCCCCCAGCCCCTCGACCCCTCCCTGCACTGGTTCTCTCTCTCTCTCTCTCTCTCTCTCTCTCTTTTTCACTCTCTCTCTCTCGCTCTCTCAAGCATATAACACAAACATGCATACACTCACTCACATATAGTACACACAAATACACACGCTCTCCTGATGCTACACAACTGATACTCAACCCCCATCGGGGAAAAAAAAACACAATAAAATATGAGGGATTGTTGAGACAGAAAATGTCACAAATCACCCTCATCCAGTTTTGGCCGCTGAGTAGTGAACATGGTCTCTCTCTCTCTCTCTCTCTCTCTCTCTCTCTCTCTCTCTCTCTCTCTCTCTCTCTCTCTCTCTCTCTCTCTCTCTCTCTCTCTCTCTCTCCTTCTCTCTCACCGTTCACAATTGCAATCACGGACACACACAGATGTAGACACAGATAAACCAAATAATCCAAATAAACCAAGATTATTAATCAATGTTGATGTATTTTTTTTTTTCCCCTCTTGTAGAACAGTAGGCAGTGCGCTGCAGGGGCAAATCCTACAACGGTCCTGTGCCGCCGGAGGGCCACGATTTGTCCGCTCCTACCCTATAGCGCCTGCAGAGCCCAGCTCCGCGGGATGCGTGCACCTCCCACTGCACATTCACATCCAATGTCTCGTAAAGCCAGTCATGAGTACCGAACACCTGATCCTACGTGATGGTGCTTTTACTCCCTCGTTTCCTTCTGTTAGCTCATGGCCTGGACAGAGCGCAGACACACACACACAGACACAGACACACACACACACACACACACACACACACACCTTTGATGATGCACCCTCCATTTGTCCTGCCCTATATACATTAATTATATAAACTTGCATTCAGCCATAAGCAACTCTATAATCGAGGATGCACTGGGGAGAATATGAGTCAATTGCTAGCATGGATAGCTCTGTCCATTGGCACAGAGCTACGAGGGTGGAGGAGGGGACTGGAGAGGCTGCCTGCCTTGGTGCCATCTCTCAACATCACCTTCCTCGTTTGATCAGAAAAAACACTCTCGTCTTCCACAGAATGGTTACAATTACATAGCAACTCCTCCCTCCCCTGGACCAAAAAAGAGTCCAAAGGAGGCCAGCTTTGTATTGATTGCAAAAAAAAAAGGTGTGTGTGTACATGTGTGTGTTGGAGAGAATAAAATATCAGGCTTACCGTGTTCACAATCCAGCATCCATTTACAAAGGATACTGCAGACAAGCCCTTGCAGAATCCACCCTTAGTCCTGCTGCTCCAGCTTCATGTGTCTCTCATTTTCATACCCTCATACGTACACCTCTCTCTAAATGCCCCTCGTTCTCTGTCTTATTATTGTCTGTGTTCTATATCCTCTCTTGTTTGCTCCAAGGCAGTTGAGACACTGCAGCGATGGGGGTGGAGGGCGTGTGTGTATGCGTGTGTGTGTGTGTGTGTGTGTGTGTGCGTGTGTGTTTGAGTGTGTCAGAGAGCGAGAGCGAGGGAGAGAGAGAGAGAGAGAGAGGGAGAGGGAGTGCAGGACAGAAATGGAGGGAGGAGCCAGCAGGGATAGAGCGAAGGGGGAAACAGCCAGGATTAAATAATGAGAGTAAAAGAGAGAGAAAAAAAAAAAGGCTTGGTAGTGTAGCTACAACAAGACCATCCAGATGTTTATTCCATGCTATGATATAAAAAAATATACATTTGAGGAGTCAGTGAGGAGTCAGAGACCCTGCTGGCAGTAATGGAGGCAGTGTGTGAGCAGATCTGTTCCTTAAGGTATCTGCTTGCTGACAGTTCGACAGCAAGGTTGGTTGTGATTTCATTGATGACTGTAAAAACATACATGATAGAGGAGGGGACCGGAGAGAAGAGGAGAGAGGAGGAAGGGAGGGAGGGAGGGGTGGGCAGGGGAGGCGAGGGGAGGGGAGAAATGACGACAAAGGACTGGGAGGAGGATTGGATGATGGTGTAATGTGCTGTTTCCGTGCCAACTGTTTCTGTGACAGTGGGACCACTTCCTTTATTGCTATTGGCTCTGACCGAGAATTGATAGCGACTCGGGCAAATGGGGCAGCGTGCCACGGGGTGTGAATGGGTGGTGCTTTTTATTTGATACTTTTCCTCCCACCCCTTATCTGTATCTGGGAGGAAAAGCATGTGTTCCGCTTGTCCACAGCCACATATAACACACACACGCACACACACACACACACACACACACACATAGACAAACATAATGATTGTAGGTCTGAAAAAGAGGCGTGACGTGGATTATTCCTCTGTCATTATGGATGCCACCGGTGTGTAAAGAGACTCCTTGCCACCTGACATATACACACACACACACACACACACACACAGACACACGCACACTGTTGAGGGAAAAAAAAAACCATATCAGGTTGCTCAGGGTGTGTTGGGTAACGTAATTGCCTGGACACCAACCCCTGGTGTCATGAACAAGCGAGGTAATTCATCAGCTATATCAGTGCACGTGCACATCTGGTGGGGGTCAACAACTTCGCCTCTCTGGACCCTTCATCCAGTCCTTTTCATCCACTATGACAGGCAGGTGGTGGTGTATTGTCCCTGATCTCTCTGACACTTTTCTCCTTCACTCTTGTCTTTCTCCCTATCAACCTATAGATCATTAATGAGCCTGAGGCGCTGCTCACTCTGACCATACGATCCGTTCCAGTCTATTGCTCGCTTGCAGAAACAATACTGGATGACAGGGATTTAGTCCTTTTCAATCTCTCAATTTCAGCCCCGGTGAGGAGAGGGAGGAGTCTGAACCTCTCAAAGATGGAAGTCTTGAAGATGTAATATGCTCAGATAGAAACTACAATGAACAAATCTATAGTTTTACACTTTATAGATCACAATGAGTAAGTCTCATTGTCATTTTCAACACTGACACAAACACCTTTTTTCGCATTTGTCCCATCCAAAAACATTTGACCTAGATTATGTCAATGATTACATGAAACTTTAACAAACAATACTCTCTCACCTGCTACAAAACCTTGTCATTGTGGTTTCCTTTATATATATGACACATTTAAGGTGTCAATCAAATTCAAAAGTGCCCTATTTTAATACACATTTAATTTGACAGTCAACAGGGCATTATTTCTGAGGCCTTTTCTGGTAAAAGGGTACAAAGAAAGTGTCTGTTTGGAGAAGACATCACATACAATAGCCTTGGGTCTAAACCAGGTCAGTGTTTCCACTGAGGCTCAATGGCTGTCATTGACATTTCACCTTCAAATGTCAACTCTGAAGTTTGATCTGACGTCATACGTCATACATCTCCTGGTCTGACAGAAACATTAAGGTCATACATCTTTTGATGTATGAGAATCAAAAGGTTTTTAATTCATCTCTCGTCTGATTGTGAAAGTCCAGTAGGAGATAATAGATAGAAAACATCGAAGTCATGAAAGTCAACTTCCGGGTGATGACAGTGATAATGACATATTGTCATTATCTGGAACAAAGGAACAAAGGAACCATATTCCTGAAACTCCTGACAGCTCCTTGGTACTGTCAACTCACACTGTTTCAGCTGTCTATGAGTTTGTTCTCTGTCTTTTGTCTCTCTGGTTGTTTTCTGCCGGGACCTTGTGACCCTTCTGTCTCTTTCAACATTTCTCCATCCCTTTCACCCTCCATAACTCTCACTATCCCTTTTTGTCTCTCCTTTTTTTTTTCTCCCTCAGATTGTGTCTGTGCCTCTCCCTGCTTCCTGTCTCCCTAATCCTTAATCCTGTGGAAATCGGTCAGGCGGAACGAGCCAGCTTTGATCAGGCTCTCATATCAGGCGTGCTAACAGTGTCAGCACACCCGGATCCCACAGAACCCCGGAGCCCAGGGGTAGAGCTTCAAACAGGAGTTCACCCCCTGGTTCTGCCTGAGAGGAGGAGAAAGAAAGGCTGCAGAGTTCCTGTCTCTACTACTAGCTACAGTATAGGACTTTGACATCAGCCTCTTTCTTTAACCTAACATTTGCATCATGAGTATTTATCTGTAACATTTATCTGTGATGACAAACTTCCTTTTTGGCTCTGCATCAATTCATTTTGCCATGTGAAAGGAGATCCTTAGCTAAGATAATGTCATCTGCGGCTAAGAGAAATGTCAAAGTCACATCTACTTTGGTGTCCTTGACAGCAAGCGTGGAATCTGTGTCACTGGTGTTTCAATATTGTGATGCACAGCCAAGGATAATACCTGCATGAGTGGGAGGCATGTCACATAACACCTGGTGGGTTTGAGGCGCAAACACATCATGAACAGATGAACATGGAAAATTAGCCTTGCTTAAAGGTCAGGTTTGCACAGAGCATCCAACAAAACTGCAAAACATACAGAATGTGTGTTGTGTCAAAAATGTTTTCCGCTTCATGCCCACATTTCAGCAGGCATCCGACACTGCAGAGTTGTTCAGAACGCTAACTGCACGACAACAGCTCAAACAAACTGGCTTCTTTCCTTAAAGGTTTGTATTAGAAAGGAGCACTCTCAGTGGCATGGCATGGAGTTGCAATATACTTGCACTTCAAAGTCATAAAATAAGATAAGATAAGATAAGATAGACTTTATTAATCCCGCCGTGGGGAAATTCACATGTTATGGCAGCTCACAACAATAGAAAACAGAATAGAATAGACAATATAGTGCAAAAAACAAGTGTGCAAACAATAGTGCCATAAGAAAAAGCAAAAGATAAACAAGGAGTATTAAAAAATTAAATATTAAATATTAAAAGACTGTATGCAGCTTAAATAACAAAAAGTGTATTATGGGAGAGACTGTAGGCCTATAATATAATGCTATGGCTATATACATATTTACAAGGTGGTGGAGGGGGGAGATGATTGACTGGTTGTTGGGGGGGGGTATTGCACAGTTCTATATAAGAGAGGAAAGATGAGGACTAGACTGTTGAGTTGAACAGTCTAACAGCGGTGGGGATGAAGGACCTGCGGTAGCGCTCCTTCCTACACTGAGGGTGACGGAGTCTGCCGCTGAAGGAGCTGCTCAACAAGTGCAATGGTTGTATGTTTGTTGCGCTGATAAAAACGTTGATCCTTAGCAAAGCTACAACTAATTCATTCTCACCATTATCGGCGTAAAGTTTGCCTGAACATGATGCAGAAATTCTAAATGGGACGGTGCTTAGTTCATACACCATTGTGCTTTGTTAGCTTGAGATCATGTAAGAGATCATGCTCCATCATAACAGCTGTTTAAAGACCATGGGACTTAGCAGTCCCAACAGGAATGGCTGCAGTGTACATACAATTTTCCCCTTTTCATCATCAAATGACCTGGGGGCTGGAGCTCTCGGATCCACTACAATACTGACAGTGTACTCAGATTCCTTACTTAATCAGTTCAGAAAAGTAATCAGATGCTTTAAATCAGCCTAAGAAACGAAGCATTTATCATAGCCCAGCTGTGTACAGAATGTGCAAGATCTGATATGTACCCACCTGTCTCTCTCTCCCTCCCTCTCTCTGTGTCTCAGTATATGAAACCGTCGTGACTCTCTTCAGATTGCTAAAAGGAAGGTTTATACTCAAGTGTAGTCAGGTTAATCTAATCGCCACACCAATGTAGTAAAAAGCAAAGAAACGTGGCACAATGCACCCGATTCTTCGATTTAGGATGGCAGAGAGAGCAATCTTTTTGTGATAAACATACCTGAGTTTTCATTATCCTGGACCAGAATGTATGGCGGTTTGGTATACCTAGTAGCAATGAGACGTGAGATAGCCATGGATGTCATGCCTGAGAACCTGCCTGTCATGCCTCAATCACAGTTGTGGTAGGCAGGCTTAAATAGTGAATAAGCACTCCCTCTATTGACCTAGATAACATCTAGCAGCAAAGGTTGTGAATTGAGTGTTAGGCCGACATTACAGTTCAAACATCATCCTGCATCCAGCATCATCTTGACTTCACGAGTCCTCATACAACATTCCACCTCAAAGTGTTAAAGTGTTTGGTTTTGTGATTAAAGTAAATGCATGTGTTTTTATATAATGTCCTACTATTCTGGGGCTTGGAAGGACTCTGTCTTCAATGCATGTACACTTGTTGCGTTTGCTTTCCCCAGCTGTTGCCTGGCTGATCAAATTTTTGCAAGCAAAACCTTTTTCATCAAAGCAACTAATCTAGCACCTGCATAGGTTAGGGGACTAAATATAGTGAAATAAGAAAGGTGCTAATATGAGAGTATACATTTCCCTAAAATGGAAATACTTGGATGAGGTAGGCATAAATAGAAGTACTTACTACAACTCTCCACTATCGCATGACTGGCTCTGCCCTCGTACCCGCCCCACCCCGTCTTTCAAAGTATAGGGTGCTATCTAGTGGCTAAACCTATGTACTGCGCCATTAAGAAGGAACATTAAGAAGGAACAATTTAGTACGGAAAACGGACAAGGCTACAAAGTTTGTTCTTCCCCCGAAATACATGAGACTTTAATCTCGGATTTATGAGATTATTCTAGTATTTCTGAGTTTGTAAAATCGTATTTCTGAGATTAAACTCGCGATTTTTTAAAGTCGGATGTTGTAGATTTTAAACATATTTTTCTCGGAGATCGAAGATTTATCAATAATACATGTGTGTTGGTTGTTAAATGATTAAATTGAGCACCGATTCAGTGTTTTGTGCTGCCTATAAAGTTCAATGGCAGATATGGAGGAAGTCATTAAACATTAAACTCTCTCATCTCTTCAAAGTGTAACGCTTATTTATTGTGTATGCTATGTAATTCTTCCGTTAGCTTGGATCCAAGTGTCGTAGCCTACAATAAAACACGGATTTTATGAGGGTAAAATACTTCCTTTTAATCTCCACCCAGACACGCACCCCTTCCGTAATGACTTCAAAATAAAGACCCCAACCAAATATACTTCTTACAAAATAAGAGTCTTAGAATACAAATGCCCCAAAACCAAGGCTACAAAAATTACATAGCCTACGAAAATACTACTTTAAAATATCGGAAATATGACTTTAAAATTTAGGATATACGAGAATAATCTGGTAAATCCGCGTTAAAAATCGTATTTTGGTTTTATTGTAATTATCTATAACTATAAATTCAATAGTAAAAGGGACGGAAGTTCAGCAGATGTGTCAAGCATACAGTGACATAAGTTGAATGCTGAATGGCATTTGAAAAAAGACTTAAAAAGACTTTAAAATAGGCTTTTAAATAGGTATACAACAGTATTAAAGTGCAACACTGTATTATCATGCCCCATGTAGTTTCTGGATTGATGTATGTGGTACTCATGTATTTACTTACTGATGGTTACACCCCAATACAAGCCAATAGCGTTGTGCTTATCTTTAGCACACAGAACAGTGAATATGTGACAGGATGTGATCATCAACAAATACCTCTTTGTAGCCTATGTAGGTGACATCAGCATGAGATAAGTGCAACAACAACAAATAGATTTTTCATTCTAAAAATGTACATCATCACACATTTAACTAATTTTACTGATTTTAGCTCGTAAGAATTACAAAGACCTAGTCCAGTAAACCAATACACATTCTGGGAACTTAGTTGGATTGCTCTAGCATTTCTTAATTGTAACACAAGAAAATGAGTATTCCATCTTTCCTGTATATCCATAAATATAGTTATCTGCCATCCAACTCTCTGAAACACTTACAGCACATAGACTAACAGTATTCATCCTGTCAGCAATCAAGAGTTTATATTATTTGCCATGCACAGATCTAATTCAAACTTCAGGGTTTTGTGTGAGCCACATCAAGTTTTCATGTGGGTACCTTCAATCTTCAGTGTTTAATCAATTTTAGACTATCTCCTGATGGTTAAACAAACAGTGATTTCTAATTTGCCTCTGCAAGTCCTCTATATCTGCCTCTCCTCTGCTTCTCCTTGATTGCTTTGTGATTTCTGGGGTTTCTGCTGACAGCCACAATGGATATCCATCTCAGACATCACTGATGTTCCTCTGATGCTCTTCTGTGAACTGTTGCTCCAACTCCAGTTGCAGCCTGTGAGTTCTGAGAAACTGAATGGAAGACCTTTGTCACAGATAAAATGAGGTTTGTACAAGTACAGTATGAAGTATGGATAATGCACATAGCCTTAGTTGCCCTTGAATTCATGGGCTGTTGAAGGATGCTGCTGCTCTATCTAAATATGTGGTTGCATTGCCTAGAACAGATTGTGTATAATCTGTAAAATCTGAAAAAAGAAAAGCAGCTCTTTGCAGACTTCGGTAATCCCCTACCCTCCTTGGAAAGAGGGAATCCAGTTGATCCCTTTCTAAATCCTAATGCCTTTTCTATCTGTAGGAATGACATTGTCTTGTCACCCATCAGCTAAAACCTAATAGGAAAATTTGACTTGACCTAATCAAATCAAAGTGTGAAATGCATTACCAAGACCTTACCTTCACATTTAACAATGGGGATGGTGGTAAGGAAAAACAATGGTTTCCTTCACTTTTCCCTTTTGATTTAAGGGTAATCGGGAGGGGGCATTAAAAGCTTTGCAATGTTATGCTCCCCACCCTGTCTACTGACTAAGTGGCGAGACTGGTGTATATACAATTTACACTCACCGGCTACTTTATTAGGTACTCCTGCTCATTAACGCGAATAGCCTGCTCCTCCAAACAGCGAATCATGTGGCTGCAATTCAATATATAAAGCATGCAGACGTAGTTCGTTTTTTGTTCGACCAAACATTAGAATGGGCAAGACACGTGATCTAAGCGACTGACCGTGGTATGACTGTTGGTGCCAGACGTGGTGGTTCCAGCATCTCAGAAACAGCTGCCCTCCTGGGATTTTCACCACTACAGTCTCTAGAGTTTGTTTGAGAGTGGTGTGATAAAAAAAACATCCAGTGAGCAGCAGTTCTATTTTCAAAAACACCTTGTTTATGAGAGAGGTCAGAGGAGAATGGGCAGGCTTGTTCAAGCTAACAGAAAGGCCCCAAATGCTCAAATAACAGTCCTTTACAACCGTGGTGTGCAGAAGGGCACCTTGCTGAATCCATGCCACGAAGAATTCAGTCAGTTCTGGAGGCAAGAGGGGGTCCTACCTGGTACTAGATAGGTGTACCTAATAAAGTGGCCAGTCAGTGTAAGGTCTGGTTCATTCATCAAGTTTTGGTTCATTTTTAGAGGGCTTGCTAGTTTGTTGGGTTTCCTTTAGTTTTAAGTTTCATTGATAAACCTAAGTGGCTTACCTGTTTCTATACTGTACATACTGACAGGAAATTGTCTTTGGATGGCCATATGGTTCATCTGGGCCCATTCATCTCCAGAGGATTATTTCTCCAATTCTCTCACAGGAGGCTGTGGTAGTGGTCAAAATAATAAACTTGAAAATAATTCAGGTTCATTTTTTATTTTATGTCGGTTTAGTTTCAGTTTTTCCATTAAGCTGAGTTTTCATTTTTATTCCAGTCTACAAAAATGTTTTTTTCATGTCTAGTTTTTGTCTCTATTTTAGCTAACTAACAGAACCTTCGAGTCTGATAGAGTTGTCAGATTTATTCTTCTAATGCCATTCATTCTATTTACACATGTTACGTGATTATATATTAATTGATTATGCAGTAAAATTAATTATTTCTTTTTATTTTATACCGTATATTGCATTTTATAATCGATTCAATACTTATGACTGTCAAATGCTTAGATTGTAGGTGCATATGATCGGCTGCAATGCTACCAACAGAAGAGAGAACATCGCAAGCATTTTCAGTGCACAAAAGCATTTCAGTGCACGTCCTACTTGTAAACCTGTACAGCAGGGCGATTTTGCGCGTCCCCGTGACTCTCGCCATAGAAAACAAAGCTGAGCGTCTTCCATAACAGCTAGGGGTGCAGACTTGAGGAATATACGAGTTAAGACTGGATACATCACTCTGAATATGGATTTACAGTGGGTGTAGCATCGTTGGAGACCGAGCCTTCTTGGCTAGGGTGACGGCAGGACATTAGCGAAACCGACGAAAATAACATTAGTTTTTTTCTCGGGGTGCTTTGTCTTGGCCACCTAACGATAGCAAACCATCATTGCTATTTCGATTGCAAGATATTCAGCTAGTGATTACTAGCTGGGACTGGGATGTATCGCCATGTTGTCATCTAAAATAAACTGCTAAGGACATCTGATTTTGAAGAAAAGACAAAAAAGATCACCGAGGTCCCAACGGGTTGTTACTGGGACCAGAATCTGTGTTAGCCACAGCCGTGGAACGCACTATTGTCGGCGATATGGCGGAGCAGGGCTACTCATCTTGGTGAGTGCGCACAAGCATCGCGCGACCAACTAACTAGTAGCTATCTAGCTGCTGCTGGCGAGCTTGATAGAGATAACCCGATGAATTTTATTTCTGACAATTCACACAAATACACTGTCATGCACACTGATGGTTTCTGATGCTTTTGTCACTGTCCAGAGAGCAACTGTTACTCGTCTTTTCCAGCAGCTCTGACATTGCTAACTGCTAACCCGAGCTAGCTAGCAGCAGCTAATCAAACCCACCAGCTGATGGTGTGCTATCGAGCTCTGGCCAATTCCAATGGTGCCATTGTGAGCAAATGCTAAGAGCTAGCTAGCTAGCTAGCTAACGGTTTGATAAGCTCACCAGGTTAGCTCACTAGGTGAATGACTTTCGCTCTGTCCAATATATTAGTGATTGCTTGCTGACAAATTGTAATTTTGCACAATAAATATAATGTTATACGTCGACGTGTCAACGTCAAAAGATTAACGTATGCCAACAAATTAGCTAATTAGTTAGCATTCGTCGTCGACCAACTGCACACAATAACAAAGGTTCTGCCATATAGCTAGGTTAGCTAGCTGGCAGCGCAATCATGTTCCAAATGCCAGTTTCAGGGTAAGATTGCCATCATGACACGCGACTGGTTGTGATAAATCATATCTTCACAAGTGTGCGGCGTACGTTCTTGAGGCCAGTACAGTTTAATTGCAGTCCTAGCTAATAGTTAGATAGATAGAAAGAAGACAGTGATTCTGTGCATTGAATTGTTTTGTCCCCATGTATGAAAATGACCTTACTTTTTTAAGGCCTAACTCATCACAGCGAAATTGTTTGTTTCGGCCCAGCAACATGTTAGGTATTTGTAAGGAGCTTAAATATTTTACAACCACATCCTCTTGTATAAGAATAGCCAAAATCAATGACTCGAGTCTGTGGAATCTAGGTTCATTAAAGGGGTAAAGGGGGGTCCCCAGCAATGGTGAATATTGATAGCCCAGTTTTAGCTTATTCTCTTATTATGTCATGATCTTTTTTGAGTTTCTCAGTAAATGCCTATTTTAGTAATCCTCTCACATGCCTTGTATACCTATCAGTTTGAGGTTCTGAGACTGAACCCTTAGAATAAATGAAGGCTTTCCCTGATAATAAGTTATTGCTAACTGCCATGTCTTTTGTTGGATAATTTTGTTTTTATGTTACTCGAATGGCTATGGGTTATTCTACATAGTATAATTTTCTCATGAGCTGTCCTATTTGAGGGAAATTCATTTTGTGGGAAATATATCCAAGGATAAGCCTAACCACTACAGAATTCCCACTCTGTTGTATGAAGAAGGCTTCTTATCAAGGCAGATAATTCACATTTATGAACTGTTCATCCTTGATCCTATCCATCCAGGATATTGACATAGAGAGTTCAGTTAGCCTTGACTTTTTCAATCTGAGGGACATGCTCTTAGGTTAAGGAAATACTATTGTAACCCCCATAATAATTGGGCATATTTAGGATATGATAGGGATCAGGGAATGCAGGCTGACAACAACCAGTATTTACTTACTGTGTGAGGTTTGGAAATTCTTTATTTTTTCATGGTTAGTACTTTAACATTTTATTAGATCATAACACAGGTTTGAGCATTGTCTTATACCCCTTTAACACCAGAGCAACGACCCGGGTTAGTTGCACTTGGTGTGAACGGCAGTGACGTATACAGATGTAAATATAGTGAAACGGATCTTGTGCAGTCTGGTCTGAATGGTCGACAACTAGGGATAAACCCGGTACAGTAGACCCGTGTTCAATAACCCGTGTAAAACCAGGGATTTGTGTCTCTGAAAGGGATATAAAGGGGTCAATAGAAAATGATCTAGAGACTGATTAATAGATGCTGATGAATGTGTCACCTATTGAAATATATTGGAGTTTATGACAATCATAAATCGTTTACTGAATTCCCCCTTTTTAATCCAGAAGGAATATGCTTGGAACCCAAAGCAGAGTTGACCTTGAAATGATGAGAACTTAGTGAGAACTTAATTCTAGGATCCGTTTCCATTTACTGCTTCAATTCATGGATAATTTAATGCTCAATCACGTAAAACATCATGGTGATTTGTTGGCTAAACCAGAATGTTAGCCTTGACATTAACTATTTCAGCACCAAATATTTACTTGTCCTACAGATAGAACTTGGAACCAAATTGGAAAATGATTTCCACATAAAAACAAACAATTTGATAACAGACTGAAAGCTAAACACAGAGAGACAGGCTGATCGTACAGCGTACATAGATTGATGTGATCACTCCTTCAGCTGAGCATCTTTCCACCACAACTCAATATCAAAGCTCTTTTAAGTGTTGACTTGAAAATGTAATCCATATTCAAATTCTCTAGGTTGGCAACAAAATATAAAACAAATTGCTTAAATATCATTACAGAACTTTTCATTGAATAACCCAGGCCTTTTACCCCTGTAGTGCACAAATGGCTAATAAGCCCCAGCTAGCCCTGTTTAGCCCTCTGGTAGGCAACTGGCTGTATGTATAGTATAAAAGAAGTCCTGTTTGATAACTGGCAATTTGCAGCTGGCTGGAAATCTGCCAATTTTAGCAACCTTCAAAGAAGCAGGTAGCTAATAGGGTTGGGCGATGTGTGCTCAGTGTATCGGGCTTGACTTGAAGCTTAGCAGCTAGCTAGCTAGCTAGCTTTCAATAGCTGTTACCTGAAAGTTGCACCTTTCAGTCAACGCAATAGCGGATTGCTGTTACAAACTGATAATGTCATGTGCTCTTCACGGGGAGATCATGAAGATTCTCACTTGAGTACATCATTGCTAACAGCCAAAGGGACAGATCTATTCTGCAGTAAAGTGCTGTTGGGAATTATTGTGATTACATGTGCACATGAATGACCCAACAAAGTGTTAAATATGACTAGGAATGTTGAGATTTCAGTGATGAATGAGTTGCTCCATTGTGATGGTAAGGGTCAGGGGGTATGGAAACCATGTCAACAATTGATGATAAAAGTGGTGTAATGTTATTATATGGCATTGTATTTAAATAATTAGTAGTAATTAGTCACCAATTATTGTCTTTAATAATTTAATTAAAATATCACTTATATGACTATGCTGCTGCAGCACAAAATAATTCTTTGCCACTTGATTTCTATAGCAAAACAACAGCCACCAAAAAGCTACTTTTGTTACAGGGTCCATTTTATTGTTAACCAGAAGCACTTGAATGTATGACGAGTCATATTTACGACTTCTATAGGAGCTTACGAGGAGCACTTGAAGAAAGAATCAGACACTGCTAGTTAAAGCTGTGCTCTTATCATCCTAAATGGCGTGGGGCTGCAGTAGATAAGAGCATCCCATCCCCCCTGATTGAGACACGGCATATTTGCCCTGTTTGCCCAAATTAAATCCTGGTCTCGGGCATGTGCACCTCACCATCTACAGAAAGCGACAAATTGAAACTTAAGAGTGAAATCTAAAAGCTCTCCTAAACGGAAAGCAAAGGTTTCAATACATTACTTCCAGTGGCAGCAAAACCTTTTCTGAAACCGTTGTTCACTAGACTAGAACCTGCACCATACTGTTACCATTTGATGTTGTACTCTTTAGTAACTAGCAACCTAGCCTTAGAATAGCAAAATGAAAAAAATGATGATGCATATCATGAATAATGACAATATCTGGAAATGTTTTGTCCATTTTGCCCACCCCTACTATTAATCCAGGCTTTGTGCCTTTGCCCTCAGATTTACCAGATGGAAAACAAATGAATCCCAATCTGTTTCCTTTTAGAGAACTTTAGCTTGCAGCCCCAGAGACTACTTTGTGTTTTTTTTGTCATTGTATAATTACCTTTGTAGTGTTCTCAACTTTGTAGCCTTTGCTGTCTCTGTCAAGTGGAACACAGAAATGCCTGGTTCACAGTTGGTTGTAAACATTTGAATTTGCTCTATATGACAGGATTGAAATACCTATTTCACCTCTACACTTAGCATAACAAAATGACACTATACGATATGATATATTAGTGAGATGAGAAAGGAAACTAAGCCTGCTTCACATTGGACTTCATGTTAAACAAATGTAGCTTACCAGCCAACACAAAATTCTGAAATAAGGCACAATTTTCATCATAGTTTACTAGGTTGTATTTGTTAAAAGTTCACTATGATCATGCACTAAATTAGGAGTTGATATCATCATAAATAGTCATAAATACTTGAGTGCAAAATAATAAAATATTAAATGCCAGTCTATTTCACACACCTACACAATTGCCTCATAGGAAAAAGTCAAATGTTTGTCAACAAATTCAAAAGCAAACTATCTGAATCAGTTCTGGCTGATCATAACGTGTTTTAAACCTTTGTCCAAGCTTAGAGCTACAATATGGAACATTTACATTTATTATTCATTATTTGACATTAAAATAACAAATGGGATACATTATACATGATCAGTTTCTGTCTGTCTCTAACCCTGTGTACATGTTTAAATCCCTATTTCCCTGAAATTGGCTTTTCAGTAATATTGGGGTTCTTTTGGGGTGTATACCTTTTGCTGTTGGCGAGTGTCGTATGGGCGCAACCAGCAGTGAGATGGCTTGTGGCTAACAAATGCAGGGAAGTCATAGTAACAACAATGGTGGTAAAAAGATATGAACACCAGCAAAGCTAAATGTGTAGCAGGCAAGACCTCTTCAAAAACATAGGTATTGCTTTTTTTTATTGCAGATTACCAGCATTGACCATCTGCTTATCTAACGGCCATAGTGAGTTTCATGGATATGGGGTTTACCTCAGGCTCGAAGCCGTTTCAAGATAGAAAGTTCATCAAGATGAGTGACAAATGTTGGGGTTGGAACTTGATCAACTGAGGTGTAGAGGTGTAGGATGAACAATACAGTTCCTACCTCAAAGCGAAAAGTTGCATATTGTTGCTTTACCCATGACAGTTTACTACTGAAAAAAATATTACAATCTGACCCACTGATTTGCTGATTACTTGGAAGTACAGTTGCAAAATATGGCATCTTTTTTCCATGGCCACTGATTCTGAAGGGGGGCTATTGGGTGCAATGACCAAATTCTAGCGAGACTTTTTTCATTAGCATTTGGAGAAACCAGCTTCTACATTTTTTGCTAATGGGGTTATGTCAGGGTTCGGCCAATTCAAAAAAAGCACAGTAAGCTAGCTAACTTAGCTGGACTAGCCTAGCAATAATTGGCAAGTAGACCTAGAAATACAAATGTGTTTTGTGTTTCTAGGTCTAGGCGAAGTGCATACAATTACAGATATGCATGGCCCATAGCTCAGATAATACATAACGTTTTATTAATCCCATTGTTTATGTTGTCTATTACACTAGTCAAGTAAGCATAGTTTAGCCAGTTGAAGGGACTTGTTAGTCATGTGTCCTCTCGGTCCAGCTGCTGCGTTTCTCTTTTGCCAGTTTATCCTATTGTGGGAGAAATGTTTCTGTCCATGTGTGCATCAAAACTTGTTTTGTTCTTCAAATGTTGGACATGGATTTAAGCAAAAACTGCATGGTCCCATACTGGACCATTGGGGCCTGGCGGTTGGTGCAGATTATCCTCTAGTGTGAACGGGTTAACAGTTAAACTCCGGCCCAAACGTGTTTTGTCAGGCTGAGTCTGGTAAGGCTTGTGTAGTGTGAAAGACTCCAAGACAGAAATGAGTGACAGTGATAACAGCCAATGGGAGTTCAGCTCAAGGGGGAAGAAAGAGAAACAATCGGAAGAGAACAGAGTTTAACAACGACCCTTCACGTAGATAGTTGACCTCAGTAAAATTCCCAACTCCTCGTGCTCCACTCTTGATAAGACAGTGTGCCTGAATCAATCCACACAAGTATACACTTACAAATACAGTGAATACAAAATTCTTCATTATTGTTAATAAGGACTTTAAAATTAATTTCTAATTAATTAATTAAATTGTAGCTTGAAGCAAGAACGCCTAATTTGTAATTGTATTTAGAGTGAACAAATAGGAAAATGTCTTTGATTTGAAGTGTGCGGTCCCTCGTCTTCTTGTGTGTGACACCCCATCTTTGCCCCATTGTGTAGTGTGAATAGCTTCCCAACGGGATGCAAGCAGACCAGTCGTTCAAAACCAGTCTGAACTGCCCTCATCATGCAGGATTTGAATTTGTCTTGTAGTGTGATACCCCTTTTCACATACAAATCACAGGGTTTACATGTGTTATTGAAACAAGGGTCATTTCCTGAACCCATTCAGACCACACTATTGTACCGGGTGTATCCCTAGTCGTCGACCATTCAGACCAGACCGCACAAGACCTGTGTCACCATATTTACATCTGTGTAACTGCCGCGCTTTGCCGAACAAGGATGACGTCATTAAAAGCGAACGTTTCTTCTTCCCCCACGAAGGATGTGTACCATACATAATGACATTCTCTCTCATTCATAAATGCGGTCACTCCCCAAAACTGACAGTGTGTCAATGTCTATTGACTGATCAGTGACTGCAGCACCTATTGCTCATCGTGAGCAGGTGCACGATCAAAGATTAACCTCCAAAATTTATAGGACCAAAATGGTTTTCTTTGGAGATACCATAATCAAACCAAAGCATCCTATTGGACAACATGCACTGTGATGAATTTTGTCAGCCATATGATGTTAGGACGGTGTGGTCAGAGGAAATTGTCAAAAAGATTACACCTTGGCCATGACCTTATTCCTAGACCATCACATCCACATTTTGGCAAAAAGTAGAGGCAAATAAATCTTCATTCTCAAAGGGAGGCCCATCGCCAACTCCACCCATCATCTAATGTAGGCTGGTATAAATTAAGTGAAATTAATGAATTGCTATTAACCGTATGCTGAGATATCCACCTGGTTGTGTGTATCCAGACAGACCTGAGTGAAATATTATTTTTAGCTGCTCTCTCAAGCAACCACTCCTCACATGGGCAACATTTGAAAAACCAAGTCTTCATGGTCGCCTGGTGACCTAGCCCTTAGTGGTCAAGTCATGCATGCAATTGGGGTGATAGAGGACGGTATTGGAATTGTGTTATTGAAAACCTAGTCTGTCAGTGAACAAGGACGTCTTATGGCACTTTGGGCTGCCATCCAGCCCTCAACAGTCCGGGATTGTATTTTGTTTTTAAATGTTCCATTCATCTATCTCACCCATGTTCTACAGGCTTCTGTGCACAGAATTCAGAGGAACCAGTTCGATACTAGAATATGAATTAGGTCTATGCTAGATAAAACTAGCTGTCTGTCTGCTTGCTATGTTGACAGGGAGACAGTGACATCATTAGTGTGTATGTTTTCAGACAGAACAACGCAATCACTTTTTTAAGACACCAACGCTTCCTTTAATAGTTAGAATGTTTTTAGCACCTTTTTCTAGACCAAACTGCCATTTAGACAGTTAAACTGATTTGAGTTAGGAGCTGCAAAGGAGAAACACCTGCATGAATGGTATCCCATATTTTTTAGAAGGTGTTAATTGTGGCCTAGATCTGTACACAGCCCCGTTGTATTTTGATATATCAGTAAAGATGATGCCCGAGAGTGTGTGTTTCAGTCATTAGGAACCGGCCCGTATTAGACACACAGGACCAGGCTACAGCTACGCGATGAAGCATTGTCCTGGTGTCCTGTTTCAACGGTGAACGACATGTTACCCCTCCTCTCTTTCGACACTATATAGTCATTCTTGTATTATTGAATGAATGAAAGACAGAAGATTCTCACTTTTTACCCTCAGCACCACAATGAAACCTGTGGATTCCTGTTGGGGCTGTTTTCTCTCAGTAAACAGAACTAGTAATGCAGGTCAGCGACAGCCAGCCCAGTGGTACTCAGAACTGAAACAGTATTCACCGCATGCCAGCAGAAAAGGACAGATTTTAAATGTGGGGCCTCATATTTTGCCGGCTGTTCTACACATCAGAATATCCCTTCTTAGTAATTATCCAACAGAATAAACCTGTGTGACAAATGGCTCTGAGTCAATTGGTGTCTGGGGTAAATTGAATTTTATCCAAAGTATGTTGAAAGGTTACATTTGTGAACAAAGAAAAATCCATTAGCTCATGGGCCCTGGCCATGTCATGGTAGTGATAACGTGTTATCCTTTTGAGTTCATGCTCGATGGGCAGGGTTTTCCATGCATTTGTTAGCACACACCGTTGAATTAACAGCCACACAAGTAAAGTTTTGTTAGATTTATTTTGGGTGCTGTGATGCTTAGCTGGCTTACAAACCTGGTGTTTCTTGACGGCGCATGGGGTACTATGAGTCATGCTGGCAGTGCCATCACAAACTGACATTTGAGATGCAGCCTACATAGGATGTTTAAGGGGTAACCCATTTGTAATTAGCTGTATGTGTATCTGCTTCACAAAACCCACAATAATAAGATGGGAGTGTCATTGTCAGCTAATGTTGCTGTAGCAAGTTCATCAATGCTAGCCTCAAGAGAGAGGGAATTTATTGCCTTGACAAATATAAGATACTGAGCTCGCTAAATGAAATGTTAATAAAAATGTATATATACACTAGGGCTGCACAATTAATCGTATATTACTCGAGATTACAATTATGGTCATTGTATAGTAATAGAGAAAAGTCGCGACTGTTGCATTCCATTTAATACTCACTGTCAAAATCAAGTTTTTCTAACTTAGTTTCAAACTGCTCTAAACAGCAAATGAGCGGTGTAACCGGGCCTAAGTCCCAGTAACATCAGGTCTGCAACACAGACAAACAGATAATGGAAGCCATCATGTTATATTTATCAAAAGACATGGCTTCGATAAACACTGATCCAGGGTTTTGATCGTCTTTTTAAAACCTTCAATGCACAGAGATACGCGATCCCCTCCCACAATACATTTTCCCAAGTTTTTTTTTTTTACCAAAACAGCGATACACACACTCTACAATGAAACCAAAGCTAAAGTCATGGAATCACTGAGGAAAGCAGGTAGGATAGAAGTAACATCCATTGCCACAGAATCTTATATCACTGTAACCGCACAGACCGATGACTTGCAGCTAGTGTCTCATAATAAAAGATAATGGAAGTAAATTCATCTTTTTATTTTAATTATGGATCATTACAAATATGCTATGCTAAAAGTAGCAAGTAGTCACACAGTGAGAAGAAATAAATCATGTATAGAAATCAAAGATTTTGATGCATCAAGATGCATCGATAATCGTTTTTATAACGTTTTTGCATCATAGCCCTCTGAATCGGAATCGAATCGTGACGTGCCTAGAGATTCCCACCCCTAATAACGGTTCATTATATTGATCATGATTTTATGCTGAAAGGCAGATGCCTGCAAACAGCATACTTTCCCCAAGATCATACAGCGGAGGCCATTGCTCAAGGATTGACAGACGCACTGTCCGCCTGCGACTTGCAGAAGGAGCAGCAAGTTTGCGTCACTACACATCCGTTATCGGCTTTATTTGTTTTGGTTTAGACAGAATACAGTATATGCAATTGGCAACATGAAATAGCCTATGTATTTAATTGCAATTCTAATCACAATTACAACATCAAGGGAATTAAACAGCAATTATATTTTTTGTGATAATTGTGCAGCCCTAATATAGACACAACTGAAAAACAACATCAAGACTGTCATTACTTGAATAGGTTGAATAGAGATATACTGCCAACCAGTGGGAAACACTGATAGCTGATAGATCCTAGTATTAGAAGCATTGTGTGTCTCCTAACTCTTCCGGTTTTAATTTGGGGAGGTGAAATGCAGACTAAATGCAGCTTTAATGCCAATAGACAAGTTGAGCAGTGATGACAAAGACAAACTGTTATTTGGGTGGCGGGTCCTCTTCACCCCAGACCGCATTCCACACCCATGTCTGGAGAGCTAGACGAGAGACGGGTCAGGACTATGGGTCAAATGTGCACTTTTCAACTGAAGATGGCACTTCACAATGCCAGCCTTGTCTTTGCTACAGAAACAGGCCTGCATTATGTGGTCGCAAGTAAGATCTAGGCTATGTCAAGGCCCCCCAGATCAAACTGCAAACTAGAAGATTGATTACACACTGAATTGTTTGGAAGAAAATTGTGTGCTTGCTTCAGGTTGAAATTGATGATTGATTAGCCGGGGGCATGTGCAAATGTTATAACCTCTGTTAACAGAAAGTGGGAATGAGTTTGTTTGACAAGCTACCAAGTAACATTTTTAAGGTCAAACTCAAGAAGCACAGTTCAGTTCCTCTTTCATAGACCTAAGACTGTTGATGTGATGGGACCCATCTCCAACCTCAATTTTGAAAGGTTTTTTTTAATGCATTGATACTCTAAATGGCAACTCTGGGCAGATGACCTTTCATTATTAGCCTGTCTTGCATACTGCAATAGCACTTAAATGTAGTCTGGGAAAATGTAGGCCAAGACATATCTAGATTTTGTAAGGGACAAATTAAATAAGTTGCATTTGTGCAGTCTCACTCCAGACTGCATCATTTCAACAAGGTCTACGGATTACTTACTATAGACTGGTATGTCAAACCTCTTTGTTTGCTATATTAGATAGTGTACAATGCAGAAAGAGAGAAGGTGGGGTTGAAGAAGACCACAAAGGATCTGGGTTGGATTTTTAATTTACAATGCTGCCAGACATGGTGTGCACGTTAGCCTGCTAAGGCACCAACGTGCTCATGTTGAATTTTAGTTATTCTTGTCATGTTACCATGTTCATAGGATGACACTTTTTTTCTCCACAACATAAGTTGCCTCAAATAATGCATGCGTAATGCATTTCATACCTTTTGATAGAATTTGTACTTCTGCTTTGACAATAGATAGCATAGGCCTAAGTCAACCTGCCTTTGCTATCAGACCGAGCTCGTCACCTTATCAGGGCTTGGCTTCTACTTGATGGTTTAGTCTCCGTTCAGTGTTCTCTATATTACAATGCCTCTGGCTTTTCTAACCTATTGTACAAGTGTTTACATTACAAATACAACTGGTTCCCCTGAACTCAAATCATGTCACAGCCTCACAGCCACTTTTATACACAGTGTACAGTTGTGTGATGTGTGTTAGTTTTGGAGTTGAGGGTATTGTGACACAATAATAAAACAGTATGGTATGAACAGTTCATTTTTTATTCTTTCTAATTTGGGATTGGTAGCATAATTGAAAACAATTAAGTAACAGATTTATGGGGTATTTTCAGGGTGCTATAAAGGTAATATAAGTAACAAAGTGACTGATAAGGATCAGATTAAGATGGAATTTGCATTGATAAAACCTTAGCAATTCCCTGAGTGTGAGCTCACAAAAATAAATGGTATGGGAATAAGCTGACCTAAAAAATTATGTTAATGTTTGTTTTATGTCTCCCATTTCGGTTTATGCAAGGCACATAATCGAGTTAGTTTGCATTGTGTTTGACAAGTCAAATAAAGGCTACTTGTTACAGAGAAAAGTCAAAAGGCAATGGCATGAAAGAAATAATTTTAGGGATTCTTTTTTTTTTTTTTTTACATGCTACATAGCCAATTTTCAACATTTTAGATAGGGTGTACTCATGTTATGGTGTTAACATGAGCTGGTTAAAGGCAGAGAAAAAGCTAGTGCAAAATCAGGTTTGCAGTGGCATTAAGGGGCAGAGTTATTTGTATTGCCAAGTCAAACTTTTCGTTGGCTACCAGTAGTTGGATACAGAGAAAAAGTCAGCGTAAATCATGGTCTACAATAGTGTGAGAAATAATTTGGGGTATTTATCTTACATGCTAACATAGCCATTTATCAATGTTTTAGACAGGACTTGCTGATATTATAGCGTTAACGTTAGCTGAAGTTTTAACAATGTACCCATATTACTTACATTGTTCTAGTTGGGACGGGTGGGTGCTATGTTCAACATTTCTTTGGTCTCAATGAAAATGAACTCATAAGATTTGGTTTTGTATTTTTCATCAAAGCAGCTGTATTGTTTTGTTGTGGCCAGCCTTGACTATATGGCCTGAGAAACAAGCATATCTACATGATGTTCTGGGGTGATCACGTACGGAGTCTGTTAACCACTTGCCCAGCTGGGGAAAATACTCCCTCGGCCAGCATGGCAGTAGCAGGAAAGGCATGGTACTGTTTGTGAAGGACTGAAAATTCTTCCTGTTCCTCTGCCATCATAGGAGTGGAGTTAGCTTGGATGTGATGCAGGGCTCCTTTCAGTAAAGTTCTGTCTTGTTTTGCTGTGCATCCAAGCGCAGTAGTCCTCAAAAAGTGTTAATTGCCACAGCAAGTGACAATTAACAACAATTGCTGTGGCAGTTTCGAGGTAAATGGAAATCATGTCAGTTTCTACTGACCATGTCACCCACTAGGGGTGGGCGATTATCGTGTTAATAATCGTAATCGCGATTTCGCATTTCGATTGTTATTTAGGCTACAAGAACGAGGAACGTCTAGAAGCGCCAGTTAGCAAAGCAACCAGTGTGAGTGTGTGTGTGTGTGTGCGTGCGCATCAGACGTAACATCACTTTCCCGCGAATGAACGGGCCAAATGCTTTCCCCACTGCTGCGTTCATGAACTGTCCCCTTAAAAAATACTACGTGGTATTCCGTCACGTCCCTCCGCCCCGTCCAGTAACGCCATGTTCAGGCAGGTTTTGACCGTTTGATTTTGCGAGCCGCGAGAGAATGTGTCAAGCCGGGCAGGAAGTCAGACACAGGAACGGCATAGAGCATCCAGTCAATTTCAAAATAAAACAAATTTCAAAATAAAACAAAACAAATAAAATAATCGTTCATTAATCGTAATCGAGGTAAAAGTTTGAAATAATCACGATATTGATTTTTAGTCATATCACCCACCCCTATCACCCACACCACCAATCAAAATCATAAGCCATAATTATTTTAAAAAGGGACCTTTAACCAGTGTATTTCAAGACCTTTTATGTAACTTAAGTTAATAAATAATTGAAATAATTATTGTGCATCATCTATTCTTCGAAAATAATATCTAGATGTCAAAAGTCGATTTCAACATTTGTTTCGGTAATTGATTATTCAACTACTTGTGGCCTTCCCAAATTACAAACCACTTGAAGATTCAGTAGTTAAGTTGGTAGGAAGTTTTGTGCTCAAAATAAAATATCCAGTGTTTAAAAACCAAGTTGTGCAATATGGAAATGCAACAAGTAATGGAATAGGAAGCAGAAGTGTGATCAACAACTCAAAAAACAGGAAATGGTTGGAAACATCAATTCGATATGCAAGCTCTGGAGCTTGTTCAGAAAGCTGCAGCTTGTCTGGTGTTCAACCATTCCCAGTGTTCTCCCATACAACTATCCTTCTCCGTTCTCTACACTGGCTCCCTGTAGCAGCTCACATCCAGTTCAAGACCCTGGTGCTAGCCTATAGGGCAGTGAAAGGAACAGCTTCTTCTTACCGCCAGGCTATGGTCAAGCCTTACACCCCCGCCCGACCACTTCGCTCTGCTGCCTCGAGGCGACTGGTTGCCCCATCGCTCAGAGGCCCCTTGCGGCCGATCTACACGGTCACAGTTTTTCTCTGTCCTGGCCCTGCAGTGGTGGAATGAACTCCCCACTGATGTCAGGACAGCAGAGTCGCTGCCCATCTTTCGCCGCAGGCTGAAAACCCACCTCTTCAGGAAACACTACCCTGACCCTTCCTCTTAGCATTGCCTATTTATCGTCAATTATTTGTCTGAGCTCTTTATTTATTGGCTCTTGTTTATTTATATACTTATTTGTCTTAGCTCTTGTTTATTTGCTTCACTTATTTGTCTCATTTGTTTAATAAAAAGTAGTTAGCTAACTTATTGCACTCTTACCTTAACACTTGTTATGCTCTTAGTTGCTTGTTTAGGAAGGAAATGCACTTACGATTTCTAGTGACTAGTAGTTTTCTTGCCTACCTCAGTTGAATGCACTTATTGTAAGTCACTTTGGATAAAAGCGTCTGCTAAATGACTGTAATGTAATGTAATTCTCTCTCCCCTTTTTTTTTCAGGGCGTACTCCCTGGTTGACTCTAGCCAGGTGTCGACCTTCCTCATCTCCATCCTTCTCATCGTCTATGGCAGCTTCAGGTGAGTGTCGTCAGCCCTGCACAAACGATCGCAGATCGAATGATGAGAGGATATTGGACAACCATGACTTATCATCAGAGCTTATCTTCAAGACCTATAGCCGAAACTTTATGTCAAGTCCAAATTGGTCATAGGCTTGTTGCTATTGGGGCACATTTAAGAAAAGTACTAGTATGTTTTAATAAGCTTGGGTCCCTAGCTGCAGGAATTTAAGAACCCTGACCTAAAGGTAAGACCTTTTGTTGTGTGTCCATTCGGGAAGGAGTGATTAAACTACTAGTTGATTGACTGCTGGGTGATTTACTAGTCGACAAGTGAAATAAATGTTGATTAAACTACGTTTTAAATTCAAAAATTCAACCTAACACATAGTTGGTACAGCGAAACACTGAATTTCTGTTATCAGTGTAAATGAAAAACATGAAAAACGTTTTTTTTATTTTTTTTTTATCAAACATAAGTCATCTTCCATAGGGTTGTGATTTTGACATACGTTATAAGAGATATTAATGTAACCTTTTGCGAGTGTACTGTAATTTGGGAGTCTTTCTGTTTTTAGACAGGTCAGTTAGTTGGTTAAATATTTTGAATTAATTGAAATGAGTCAAAATGACCTATTGCCTAGTATACAACTCCTCATCTCATATCAACAATCTACATGCTTGTGAAATGAGTCTAACACACTCTCCTGCTCTCCCTCCTTCTGTCCACCCTGATGCAGATCATTAAACATGGATTGTGAGAACCAGGAGAAGGATAAAGATGGTAACCCCTTAACAGGGAGCTTCAATAACAGTAATAACAACAGTGAGTGTTTGTGTTAGCATCAAGTATATAGCCAATGTGTTTCGGATGATTTGCAAGTTATCGTGGATTATGAATCATAAATTGGTTAGCTGTTTTGTTTGTATCCAGTCTGATGAAGGCATGACTTACAGGTGTACGTACTTATTTTTTTGCTTTTGCATCTGTGGTGTATGCATTTAACGGTTTCCCTTTCTTTCACGTGTGCATGTTTTTACTCTTCTGCAGGTATTCAGACCATAGACTCCACACAGGCCCTGTTCCTGCCCATAGGAGCTTCCGTGTCTCTGCTAGTCATGTTCTTCTTCTTTGACTCGGTACAGGTGGTCTTCACCATCTGCACTGCAGGTATCTGCCCTTCTTAAACACACAATAACACTACAGTATCAATGAAGCAATGTCACTTCCTTGGGTGTATAGGCAAGTCGGAATGAAATATTTTGTTTATTTTCAGAATTAGTGGTATAAGGCTTTCCCAGTTATGTTAAATGGCCACAGACTGGGGAAAACCTGTCTTCTAGAAGGATTATTGAAACTATAAAGACCATTAGCTTCCCTGTTAGGCTGGCCAAACCAACAGAACCAGCCAATCGAGGTGTCTGAAGCGTTTGGTCTCATTGCTCTCCTTTGTTCCTTATCCTCAGTTCTTGCAACAATTGCATTTGCATTCCTCTTGTTGCCAATGTGCCAGTACCTGACCAGACCCTGCTCCCCGCAGAACAAGTAAGGAGACATGTGCATTTTCTATTTTTCTTTTAATCCTGTCCTATCTCTTCCTCACCCTGCATGCACCCTCTTGTTCTGTCATGTGTCACAAATCACATAAAGCTATGTGACTCAGCGTGAGTGCATCAGTCTCTCACTTATGCAATGAAAATAGCAGAATCTTTTTTTTTTTTTCCCCAAAGGAGAAGGAAGTACAACAATCAACAGTTACAATAATACCATACAACATTCAAACAGTATACACCTCCCTCCCTCCCTAAGTGGTGACCACCCCTCCCCATCCAGATCTTCATTGCTGTAGGCATATATGAAAGAAGATTAAATAATACAGCCGATCACACTAGTATTCTGTAGGCCAAAACAAATGAGAAGAAATAAACAAATTAATCAATAAACAGAAAATAATTTCCTAGTCCTTCACTCCAACAAATCTTTAATTACTGCAGCTGCAGAGGCCCAAGTTTGGATCGTTTTCTGACTAGTACCATGCATTCTGGCTACAGATAGTTTCATAGAGAGGATACTCAAGAATGATTGTAGCCACTGGGTACGGGTGAGTGTGTGTGGAGGCTTCCAGTGCAAGGCTAGCTTTTTTTTTTTTAGCTGCAGTTAACCCAACAAAAATAGCAGAATCTGATAATGATTTCACAACATGTGCAGATGAGCTTCCCTTCCCTCTACAGAAGTTGCTCATTCATTGCATTGCTTCGGCGGCCTCATCAGTGGGATATTAAAAACATCTCTGGTTATCAAGGCACCTAGGCCTCCTGGCGTTGAGTTGAATCAAATAAAGTAGAGTTCTGAACACAATTGTCTATTAATTTACTTCATGGGATAAACTACAAAAATGTTCAAATGTCTGAACATATCATAACTGTTCCAATCTCAAACATTAATAAAGCACGTAGTACCACAGACAACACATCCCATCCATTCAATAACCAATATGAACACCTCCTTTCTGGTTGCGTATTCAGCACCCCTCTATCCAGTCGCAGTGAATGTTTATCCTCACACCCATAGGACTGCTTAGCAAAGGACTCCACCAGTGATAACCCCACCCCCAACTGCAATAATGTATCTGTCAATAATTGTCTGTGTAGTGTTTTGGTTGTTATTTTATGTATATTGACCAAGGTCCTCCATACACTCTCTTCATAAGTATGTACACTATTTTACTTTCTGGCTTAATAATAAAAAGCAATTTCATTTGAGGACCAATTTTTCAGCATTCCAGGGCTGACAGACTGACTGAACCCTGCTAATCTGCTAATCTACATTTGGACAGGAATTTAAGATATTCAGGCTATTTATCGTATCTGTCATTCATACATGTTTTCTTCTCGGCTACACACTAGGTCCATGTACACATTTGTCCTGCATCTAGTGTGTAAATCCTGTATTGTGTCTTCTAATGTGTCTGCACCTATTAACCAGGTCACAAGGTACTGGGAAAAATAAAGCAGTTAATTTAGATTTGTACTGGTGAACAGTGAAGTGTGATTAAGACAATGTAGCTCTGCTGTGTCCCCTTGCAGGATTTCCTTTGGCTGCTGTGGACGCTTCACTCTGGCCGAACTCCTGTCCTTCTCCCTCTCTGTTTTGTTGGTGCTCATCTGGGTGTTGACTGGACACTGGCTACTCATGGACGGTACGTCATTCTGTCATGGCTGTTTGTGTGAATGTGTCTGTGGTGGGTTTCCCATTCAAACCTTAATTCACTAGAATTGGACATGGTTGATGGAGAACAGGTGACATTTATTTACAATAGGACAATATCAGCCTGCTCTAATGGAGTAATGGATTTAATGGGAAGCAGAGGAGAGACAAGTGATAGGAGACAAGTGGAGAGAGGGAGTTTTAATGGAAAACAGTAACCAGTCTTGATACTCTTGCCATCTCCAACATTTGTTGTTTAAATCTATTTTAAAAAGTATTAGAAGAATATATGTTGCAGGGCTTGGATTTGACAGCCTAATGCGAAATGGAGCATTAAAGACTTGTGCAGCTGAAACACGTACATTAGTGCTTTTTAGGTGCTCGGGTGCATTATAGGAGTGGTGTAGAGCAACAGCGAATATACACATGCTCACATGTCCATTGGCAATGCCATCTAGTGTCTCATTGAGGCTAATCCTGTGTGTGCATCCTCACAGAACATGGACAGGGAAGATTTGTCAGTATTCTCTCACTATATTTAGTGTCATTGGTCATTGTGTGCAGTGATTATTGCTTTTTAAGTCAGCTTGTCCATATATCAGGAAATAAGTTTATATAGTTTGACAAGATGTCACCGAATGTCACCGCATCACCGAATGTCTTGCTTTGTTTATTGTGAGACACGTGGCTTTGTGTGGGATCAAGTGTTTTTAACTGTGTGTGTTTTTCTGTCCTCAGCTCTAGCCATGGGCTTGTGTGTAGCCATGATAGCCTTTGTGCGGCTTCCCAGTCTGAAGGTGTCTTGCCTGCTCCTGTCAGGTCTGCTCATTTATGACGTGTTCTGGGTAAGATATGCTCCCATCCCAACCCGCCACCCGCAGTACAACTGACACACATGACCACGAGCCACTGCCATGAGTTGTCAAACAGCAAACACACAGGGACAGACTGCAGATTGCTTTATAGAAAGAGGAATAAAGATAACTAGTATCATCATCATCAAGGAACGCCCCCCAAAATTGTATCCGTGAAGAATCATGCTCCCTCTGAGCAGCTTTCTCTTAGGGCCACGCTTACCAATCAACTGTCACATTTTTCACTGTTTATTTATAACATTAAAAAAAGATTCTTGCAGAGTAAACATTATACTTTTATAGCAACGTTGGCAAAGGTTTGCTGGACAGGAGGGAATGTTCCACACATAAATACTAACCAAATTCAAACACAACTGACTGCACAACACACATACTGCTTCCTGTTCTACCAGTTAGTACGTTCTCTACAAATGTTCTCATCTTAAACACATTTAACATCTAGCAACCCACCGCTTAAGTGCACAACCACAATTCTGCTTACAACATCGTTCCATTTACATTTATGTACAATCAATGGGCCTCATTCACGAATGTTTTTGTAAATTGTCCGTATTTGTCCTATTTGTGTGTGTGTACTAAAACACGAACGTGGGATTTATGAAAAACAGGTGTATATTTGATGAATGCCAATCGTTTGTAAATTGGTTGCGCGTTCCTTTTGAAGCCGGTTTGCAGGTAAACGCTCAACACCGTAAAAGGCTGCAGACTGAAGGGTCGTGTGCAAGTAAACCAGGGAAAAAGAAGGAAAAGAGGAACTTGGCAGAGTCCGAAATTGAAGTGTTGCGCGCATGAGAAAAAAACGGTTTTCAGAAGCCTCAGCAGTAGAGTCACAAGAACTGATAAAAGTAAAGCATGGCAAGAAATTATTAACGCTGTCAATGCTGTTTCAGCAGAAACACACACCGTTTGCTGAGGTAAAAAAAGAAACAGTTTGACATGAAACTAGATCGCAAGAAAGTATAAGGAGAAGTAGACGCGTATTATCAGCCACATGAGGACAGCATCGCTCTGAGCCGCTATCCCACATGGATCAGAGGATCAGTCAATAATAGGAGAGACCTCACTGTCGGGTGTCCATTTGGCATTTGAGTTGGACACAGATCAAATCCATGCTGCATCTTCATCAGATGGTAGGACTATGTTATTGTATTTGTAAGGCGTCCAGTCGGTGTGATCAACCCATTACAAGTTGGATAATCTTGTTTTGTTATGAATGAGGACAGTTTGACAAATACGCCATTTCAACCTATCAGGTCTTTTTCTATCTACAAGGCCACTGAAACATCTTGTTGTTGTTGAGGTTTAGCACTACTGTAATGGATCTTTCATAAAGAACAAGACGTTCCAAGAGCCTTCCCGCATGTTTCCAAACACACAAACACATTTCTGCATGTTTCCAAACAGACATAGGATTTAATCGTACCAAAGGAACAAATTCAGATACAAACAAAATGACAAATCCGGCTATGTTCATAGAAACGTTCGTACTAATGTTAGACAATCAAATCTGATGGTACGTACATTTCGTGAATGAGGCCCAATGCTCTTATCATTTGGTCTGAGTTGATTCTAAGACTTGAAAAATGATTGCAATAAACCATCACCATAGAGTGCACTGAATACCGTAGCTAACTAGCTGGACTTCCTCCTTGCATTCCTCTCCAGGTGTTCTTCTCAGCTTACATCTTCAACAGTAATGTGATGGTTAAGGTCGCCACCCAACCTGCTGAAAACCCCATAGACGTCCTGTCCAGGAAGCTCCACTTGGGGCCAGGGATGGGCCGTGACGTTCCCCGCCTCTCCCTACCCGGCAAGCTTGTTTTTCCCAGGTAAGGCTGATGGAGCCGTGGGGGTGTGAGTCGGGGAGTATGATCTTTACACTCAACTCTTTTTCTCCTGGTCTGGACCTAAAGTTGTGTCAGAGTAACCTGAAAAAATTCCACAAGTTGTTAGATTATTCTACACAAAAGATACACCACGGGATTCTGGGTACTTTCATTGTACAACTAACTTACTGGTGATGCTTCTAGTCTCTGTGCCTTTTTAGCCTTACAAACTTGCCTTTACCATCTCATCCATGCAGTTCCACGGGTAGTCACTTCTCCATGCTGGGAATAGGAGACATTGTGATGCCGGGGCTGTTGTTATGCTTTGTGCTGCGCTATGACAACTATAAGAAGCAGGCGAACGGGGAGGTCCCAGGCCCTGGTAACGCGCCCGGACGCATGCAGCGTGTCTCCTATTTCCACTGCACTCTCATCGGATATTTTGTGGGTAAGAAAGCAAACAGGCAATGGATGGATTGTGCACCATTTTCACCTCGCAGCACACACACCTCAATATGAGTTCATTATTTTATACTCTTAGCTTTCTTTTCACCCTACAGACCCTGATTTAACATTGATTTAATATTGAGCCATGAACATAAATCTCTCATTTTGATTGCCACAGTCAGAACAGTCAATCCATGTCATCAAGGAACGATTCTGTTTTTTCTATTGAGATATATATATATATATATAGCCATGGTTTCAATTTAAACTTGTTAGCTCTTTGCTATTAAATGATGTATACACATTTTGTTGACATTACTTGCAGGAGTAACACAGTTATGCAGTTCAAAATGTTTTTAACTGTCGAGGCATGCTGATGGTAAAGCTAGGTGTGTAATCATGACTTTACTAGGGTTGATTGGCTTCATGGTTATACACCTCTCAACCTTTGAATCTCAAGCTCGATATATTACCAGCAAACTTTGGTTTGACTGTTAACATGTCATTGTCTATGTGTGACTGTCTTCAGGGCTACTGACCGCTACTGTGGCTTCCAGGATCCACCGCGCAGCTCAGCCTGCACTGCTCTACCTGGTGCCCTTCACCCTGCTGCCTCTGCTCACTATGGCCTACCTGAAGGTACACTGGTGGTGGGAGAAAGAAGAGTAGGGAAGAGTCATTCATGTGCAACAATTAAAAGGTCGACTAAGGTCAACTTGCACAGCTTCTGGCTGTTGTTCTTTTCCAGAACTACTTAAAATAAGTGCCACAGACAGAAGAACATCAGTATTTTTTTATTCTGTAATTGTAAAGCCCCCAGGTAAAGAAAAAATGCAAAGGACAACTTTATTTATTCATGCATAAGAAATTCAAGATGGCTGAAAGCGAAGTTAAGGGCAAGTACAATGGAAGAACATATGCATAGCAAAATTAAGAACTAGAAAAGGGAGTTTTCTTTTTCTTTACTACAAAAATTGGTTATTGGCATTCTGGGCCGATACCGAACTTTGAGGATGGATAGGAAAACATTTGAGTCACGATTGGTGTCCAACCTGTGGTATGTGGTCCACAGGGGGACTTGCGGCGCATGTGGTCAGAGCCCTTCCATACCAAGACCAGCAGCTCCCGCTTCCTGGAGGTATGATGCACCCTGGGATACACAACCAGCACTGGGAGGACCACAGAACCCTACCCTTGATAGAGGGAAGGAGAGAGGGCGCACTCACAGTGAGGCCATGTTGTCGTCATCACTTGTTCATGCTTTCCGCCAATCTTCTGTGAAAACCCTCAGAAGGACACCAGTGTGTGCACCACAATGCCCAACACGACTCATCTTTGGTCTCTGTTCCCCCACATCCTCCCCGTTTTATCTCTGCATCCTCTTTATTTCCTCTTCATTATAGCACATCCTGCCTATGCTGTTTTTGTTCTACACCTCCCTGTCCTTTTTCCTTTCTACCAGGTCTTTTAACTCTCTTCTATAGTTGGTCTCATTTTCCACTTCCCTCTCATGGTCCATTCTGTTTCGCAGGCCTTTCCTCTGCTTTTTCCCTCTGAGTCTTACATTTTCTCTCTCTGCCCTTGCATCTCTGTATTTCATTGACTCAGATGGCCTCCCCTTTTTTTGGACTTACAGTTGTGAGACATGCCTGGGGTTTATATATATATATTTTTTAGCATTGTCGTGGGCCTTATTATTATTATTATTATTATTATTATTATTATTATTATTATAGATAATAAATGATTTAAACAAACATGCGGTGGAGAAGAGGCGCCGTGTTGCAGCCACACAGGACAGTGACAGTGCGTTGGAGCAGCGACACAGGAAAGGCAAAGAGTCTTCCCTTCTATCCATCTCCCTCTTTCCCCTGCTCTCTTAATCTGTCTCTCATCCCACCACCATGGCTTTTCACCAACACTCCAGCCCTTCTCTGACACTCCCTGCCCACCCTTTATCCTCCATTCATCTGCTGTCCCATTCCCCACCCTCACAGATATATGTATTTTATTTAGAAAATTTTTATTCTTGGCATATACAGAAATGATGCATTATAAATTGTGAATGGGTCCCCTGTGTTGATGGGGGAGCTGTTCTATTTGTATATATGTGTACATGTATTTGGGGTATCTTGAGTTTGTATTTGTGTTTGAGAGCATGTTAAACAGGGTGGGAAACTAACACCAGCCGCCAGCCAAATGCTGGTAAATTTGGGCTGTGGCTGATAAGTTTGTAGTGAGCATCCATCATTTGGAGGTTCGTTTCTAAAGTTGGTTGGCTGGAGTACATCTGCCTCTGTGGCTGGTCGACGAAAACGTTAGTTTCCTGCCCTAGTGTTTAATGTGCGTGTGTGTGTGTCTGTGTGTGTGTGTGTGTGTGTGTGTGTATGAGAGAGAGCGCGAGAGAAGAGTGAACGGTTATTTTACTTAGTTTTAATTTCAAGTCCAGAACATGTTAAAACGGCGACAATAGTCAGGTTTCCATTGACCCAGGCAATGTCACAACAAACCAACATGTGACATTTCTAATGGAATCAGTTTGTCTCTAATCTTGGTATATCTTCTTGTATCAGTTTGTCTTGGGACAAGTGGAACTAGAAACGTTGTTTTTCAAATAAATGAATGTCAAATTTATTTTAAGGTATGCTATGTCGCGATCATATAAACCCACACTTGGTGTGTGAAAACTAAAGGATTTCTGGGCTGTGATGTTGAAGGTTAATTAATTACCCATAAACATTATATATCTCATTGAGTTTCTACCAAATACATTTTGTGCATGAGGTGCAAGGTATGTCATCCTAAGTCTATGCTTATTTATGCCCAAACACTAAACAAATCTTATTTTTATCCTCCACAATGTCTGGGCATGATGTCATTAAATCCTTTATTATCTATTTTGACATAAGACAGATCAATGGAAACATCACATCTTTATCTGAACTTTCTAAATGTCAACAATATTTCTGCCAAAGTTAATGGAAGACCTGACTATTGTGAAATTCTGGACTAAAAGCCTGGAGATGATGGTCAGTGGGACATGAAGACTGTGGTTAGATCCATATGTAGTCATCTGGAAGATAAGTTACACCTAAAGAGTGTGGGGGAATCCACATCCACATGGCTCCTCGGTATGTGCCAAGGCTGAAGTTCTCTGGGTGACTGGTTAGGTGTGTGAGTGCCTGATCAAATAACATTACCTTCATAAAGACTGTTTGGACGTCAGAAGTCAAAAATGGATGTAATCAGTGGACCCTTAGAAATCAAAGCTAATCCATAGGACGTTTTTACTGTCACCGTTTGGTATCCAACAGTCTCACAGCTTTTGATTTTTGATTGTCATTCCTCCCGCTGTTTTTGTGGTGCTCGTCAGTTAATAGCTAAAGTATACTGGAAGGTGTGTGAGTGAGCGAGCGCACAGCAGGAAATCGGCGAGGGAGAGATGTATGGACGATGCAGTTTGCTGGCTTTTTGTTTTGTTTAGGTTTCGTTTTGTTTTTTTAACTTTTTTATGCTATCTGGCCGTGCATGTTAAGTGTACAGTGTGTCATTTCTCAGACCGCATTAGCAGGGCAACTGCAGTTTTGAGACTCTGCTGGCCTACACCGAGGCACTGGACCTATGAGCTAGGCTACGCGGAGGAACGTCAAACGGACAAAGGCTATGGGTCAGAAAGACTGAGGCCGGTCAGCGCTGACCTTCTCAGCCAGGCCTGACTGATTTCACAAAGGCTGAATATTATCTGAACACTGTCAGGTTGGGACACTCAGCCTGCCCCCTCAGTCCAATTGCCTTGGACGTCATGGAACCACAATCCCAACCCCGTTCCCCCGCCTCTCTATGGACATGGCAAGAAAATATATATATAAATAACTGATGACGATCATGGTGATAACAGTTTTAAAAAAAAATAACGTCTGTTTTCATTTTTTTATGGAACATGGCTTTCTTTTTATCCCCTTGTTTGTAAAGTTTTTGGGGGTTTTGTTTTCTTAGTGCTTTAGTTTTAGGTTTTCCATTTTATACTTTTCTTTCCACCTCTTCTCTCCTCCAGCAGAGGGTTCTAGCTCTGTTGGTGCGTTGATATTACAGCTGAATGGATTCTGTATAGAAAAAAAAGGTGAATAAATAAATTAAGAACCGTGTAGTGAAATATGGATCCTGAAGCGCTGAATCTAAAACGTTTTGTCTCCTTTTAACCCATCCCTGTGCCCCTTCCCTCGCCCTTCTTTCCCTACTTGTTCAGGATTCTGCTGTAAATAAACATGACTCTAACTGTACTACCGGCGTCTGCTCGTCATTGGGTCAAATGTCAAAACATTTATTTACATGTATCCATAAAGTCCTTTCATTGTTATCAGTATTTTGCGAAGCTGATGAAATTACTGAAAGCAGTCGTGTTCATAGATCGCACAATACGTCTCCGTTTGCAAAGAGCGTATTGAAGCTTTGATAAATATTTGTGTGAAGAAGTTATTACATTCTGTACTAGCAATGTGGAGGCTGTTCTGGTTTTACTTTGAATCCCATCAGACCATGAAACGTCTGTTTTACTCTTCTGATGCTCAACTTGGACGACTGCTTGTTAAAATAAATCATACCAGACAAAAAGTTACTTTGGATGGAACAGTATTTCTTTCGCTTTCATTTGGTCATTAACTGAAATACCTGGCTCATTTATGGGTGATTGTAAATCCAGTTGTTACGGTTACAAATAAAATATAAATCACCTTCTGAAATGATGTTACATTACAAATATGTGAGTTAATGCCAGCAAATCTTGCTGTGTAGCCAAATTAATGACGTTGAGATGTTGATGTTGTGATCAAAAGCGACATTGGCATTGCAGAGTTCAGTTAAACTAGAATTAATCAGCACCGTTTGTGGCTCCAAGTAGCTTTTTATTATTATTATTTTTAGAATAGAAACCCGATTACATTTTTTCAAATTTATCATGTCTGCTGTTTTAAAAAAAATGAAAAAAATGTCTAAACTGCATATGATGTAAAACAATTTTATTTATGGATTTTATATCCTATCACAACGGAATTTAATCTTTTTCCCAAAATGAACTTTGTTAATCCAGTTTTCTACTGTTGTAAATTCTGCTGAATGAGTTATATATACTTTACAAAGAAAATATAAGCAGCAAGATCAACTAGCTAGGTAGATACTTTATTAATCCCTGGGTGGAAATTTCTTTGTTACAGCAGCCAGGACACAGAATAACAATAGGAATAATAAAAATAAAGAATACAAAATGTAAAATATATAAAGCTATACAAGAGTACAAAGTGCAAAAATATGCAAATACATTTTAATGTGAAAAAAGTAAACTATAGTTGATAGAAACTAAAAGAGAAGGAAGAATTTAAAAGTAATTTGTGTCATTTGCTTCCTTTTAAAGACATAGAAGTATACAAGCTATAGCTCCAAAATGGTGTCAATCACCATTTTATTTTCCTTGCCCAGAATATCTAAAATAAATAAATAACAGAGTAGATGACTAGACTGTTTTATAGATACTATGACTAAAGCCAGGGGTAGATTTGTGTGCATTTTATATTGCTTCTAATCATGATCTTGTACTGCTTCTTGGTGCAAATGACATGAGACTGAAATGTAGAAGTGGAACAACATAGGAAAAATAAACTGGCAAATAGCATCAAACTATATGTCCGACACATGCCAGCAGATGGCGACACAGTCCAATTTACTGAGAATATTATAGAGCAACATGAAAGGCCTATATGTCGGCCCTCAAATATACCATGCAGAACCCACTGTGTAGTCACAGCTGATGTATGCTTCATGCTTCATCAATTCATGGCATAACAACCAAAATGATGAGCCTGTTGTTCAGATGAACCTGTTTTAAAATGCAAACGGCACCGCTACAAAGTTCACATTTTCACAGTCAATCAGAGGCTGAATCGCAAAAAAACAGTCAGCTCTTTGATCAGAGAGTCAGTCCAAATGAAAAACACACAGCTCTCATTAAAGTACATATCTGATTCCTGTCGGCGACCATGGAGGAATCTTATGAGCCTCCATGGGAAAATGGCTGCCTCGATGACAGACCAAAGATGCTGAGTCAAGAGTTTATAGAATGGCTGGAGCAGAATAGGAATAACATTCAGAAATGCTGAGTTACTTTCTCTGGTCTTGTACTTGTCACTGGTGGTATTTGAAGCCTTTTGTCTGTTTGATCAGTTTTAGTTGCCCAATGATAACATATTTAGCCCTACAAGATGGGCGTATCATAAAGACTTATGTTGGATAAATACTTATAGGTAGAACTCAAGAATGAAGTAGTCAACGTATAATACACTGCTACTGTAAATGAATGACACTGTTCTGGAAATGTTGATATATTGAGTATGTGCATTTAGCTTCCATTAAATAACCGATTTACCGAGTTTTACTGTGATATTTGTTGCCATTTGTGGCAGTTGAACTGAGGTACAAGTCATGGTTATTAAACCATTAAAAGGGCATTTCACCCCAGAATATTACTGAACACTATGAAAAGGTCTATTTTCTGGTCTATTTGAACTAATATTTAGTTCTCTAGATTGTTGAAGCTACAAGGGGGTGGGTGAAGGAGACAGGCAGACAGACAGGCAGGCAGGCAGACAGACAGACAGATAGACTGACCTATTGACTGACTGACTGACTGACTGACTGACTGACTGGATGGAGTAGAAGGGGGACCAGGACGCTGGGGGTGGGGAAGGTCGGTGAGGTCAAGGCAGGCAGGGTCCACCCCTCTTCACTTATTGGCCAGACCATCCAATGATTTCTTTGCAGCTTTGTAGCTCTGAAGTGGACAGAATTCCACCAGGACCATGGGGATTGTAACATGTCATTTGTAAAACATTTTGGCGAGATGGTCCTAAAAAAAAGGAGAGGTTGGCCCACATGTGGATAGCAGGTTTTTGTATTTAGACGAGGTCCTAAGATCCCTCTCCTTTTGAGCCTGAGATTTTATAGACAGGCAGGTGAGAGGGCAGCCCAAAACAACCAACCACTGCTGCAATGATCACCTTAGGTTTTAAGGTTGACAGACAGGAACTCTTAACATTTTCGAAGTCCTACAACGAGACAAGACTTAGATATTTCATTTGCAGGTTGATGACATAGATTCCCAGGCTTGTGGAAGATGACGTTTGCTAATATGGCATGACTCTAAACCACAAAAGGAGCATTAATCACATCTGCCGGTTCATTTTCATCAACTGTAAATTCTATCCAGTACCAAGAGATTTGAATTAACTTTATATTATTGCTGCAGGCATCTATAAGCAGCCACACTAATAATACTAATAGTGATAAAATGGTGAGAAGCTAATATGTAATTGGGGAAAACCTCATAATAATGCTAAAATTCAGTAGTATATAAAGGCAGACAGTGCAGGTAGTGTAAAAATGTGGTCATGGCTCCTGTTCATGCCCATGTTAATGGCAGAGAGGTTCCTTCCCCCTCTTCTTCTCTTCCAGCCAGGCATTCCGGGCTTGTTTAAATAAGGCTTGCTTGCCTGGGCGCGGGTGGATTCCCCTCTGGCCCTTTGCCCTTTGACCTAAAGTGCATTCCGTATGTAAAGTGAGGAATTCCTCTGAAGTTCAGTTAATGGGGTTGAGTTTTCATCCTTTGGACTGTTCCAGTCACCCAGTGGAAGGAAAAACAATCTTGGTGTACTCTATTGGGCGGCTTTGTGAGAAACGGATGAAGTTTATTGTTAGTTTGTGGTTTAAAAATCCATTTCTCCCACTAGCAGATCACGATTTCAAGCTTCAATAAACTTCAACAGTGATCCTCTGGGATCATGAGTGATTGATTTTATGGCGGATGGTGTGGAGTGGGAGTGCAGATCCGAGAAAGTTTGTTTAGTTCTTCCATTGGTTTATTTCAGCTACTCTGACCACTTTGTTGGTGGAGGAATATGGTAGCAGTAATATTAATGATATTATCACCATGGGCAAATGCCATTACATATCAAAGTTAGACAGGTTACACGTGTGGAATCACAGGTTAGATTAGAGTAATAACATTTATGTTATCTGCTGTTACATAGATTAATAGAGTTAGAGTTTATTTCCATTATGACTTGAAATACAATTAATACAATTATAAAATAATGCAGAATACTCATTGTTTTTAAAAAGTCGGATGCTAGGGGTCATGATTGAATGTCTCCTTCAATCAGTTCTTCTACACATCCCACACATTCTGGACATTTTAACAACACAAGATTAACATTTCTCATAAAACTTCATGGGTGAAATTGTGGCCCTTGAGAAGCACATGGAAGCTCCAGGTGAAAATGTGGAGCCGAAGATGAAACATAGGACAAGGTTCTTCTGGCGTTGTGCTTTAGGAGCCCTGTGTACTGTTGGAGACGCTGTAAAAGCCATGCCACCCACACAGCTGGAATGTCATGCATGCAGTCCATAGAGTCTGTTTCAAGAGGGAGGCAAAGGGGGGTGGAGGGGAGCCCTCTTTGGAAGAGACAGGGTGCACAGGGGCTTGGTGCTTGAGGTGGGGTCTACTAGTTCATGAAAAAGATAGAGAGAAAACCCTCTCCCCACCCCCACACCTCCTGCACACCCACACAGCAAAAACTAATCCATTAACCTTTTTTGGTGGGAAATTATCAATGACAATCCATCATAGTTGTTTGGTCTTCCCCTGATGAGAGGGAATCTGAAGAGAGACGTACGATGGTGGTATGGGGGTTGGGAGAGGTTAAAGGGCAGAGGAAGAAAGGAGGTACATTTTTAGAGGATGGGAGGTTGGAAAAAGAGGGAACAATAACTCCCATGTTTAAAAGGCTTCTCTCAGCCCCCATGACACCTCTCTCACAGCCAGCAGTTTAGAATGAAGCCACTCAAAAGGGACTGGTTGTTTGTGGCAATTTCCCCCAGGGAGATTTTCAGAATAAACATTTCCAAAACTAAAACTAAATGATTTTGCTTCTCTTTTTCTCATGTCTGTTTATTTTGTCCATGACTAAAAAGGTACATAAACTATGTACATACATCTGTTTTTCTTTTTGCTGAACTATATACAACCTATTTTCCCAAGATTAAATACATCCATGTTTATAGAGTTTAGGAGTTGACACTCTGAAGACGAAGAATTGCCACCACACTAAACCACTAATACTCGGAATCAAACAAATATGAACTGTCTAATGCCTTCAAACATCATGAGAAGTTTGGGGGGGTTTTGGAATTTGAGGATGAAATTATAGCAGCTCTTTATGTTATAGGAAGATGTAAGAAGTAGCCTAGGAAAGCAATTATTTCGTTAGCAAATCTCTAAGAAATTGTATTATTACTACTGTGCATTATTATTTGAATGACTTTTCAGTAAAAAGAAGTTGCAATTTCAGTGACAGTAAAACTTTTGCTTTTAAGTTTACCATCATGAGTTTGAAACTACTCATTCATTGTTTATTTCTAAAATGTTTCAATTAAATGTTTGATTTGGGGTTTTGAAATTTCATAAAAGAGCTGAAAATGAAAACAGAAGCTTGAAATAACCTTATTTAATTACTTTAATGTCTTTCGAGTGCAGAGTTCTTTGAGTAAAAGTCAAATCCCCAAATTAATCATTGATTAACTTCAACATTTTGATATCAATTAATATTAAGTAATTCAATAGCAGTGTGATTTATCCTCAATTACAGAGTGTAATACTATTTAATTTGAGTTAAAAACTGTTAAAAACTGAATATTTTAACATTGTTTTGAATACAAACAAACCACAGCATAATAATCATAATGAAAACTTATATGAAAATATCTGTAAATTAGATGAAAGAAAATGTGTATAGTGAAAACATAAAAATATATTTCCTCTTGTCATATGGTGTTTCATTTAAGATGGAAAATACATAATTCATTTTACATTTTTATTGTACAAATCTGGTAGAAAATACTAAAGTAAGTAAGTATGTAATCAGTGCTTCTTACCCAGAGTGTATGGACTGAATAAAACGAATGAAACTCCCACAGTGAATGTTCTTTCAATTAGTAAACTCGGTTTTAAAGTCATTAATCCCATATTATTAATGTACTCAAATTAAATAACCTTGAAAACAAGTAAATTATTTTACAACAATTATTGTGCCTGCTTTGTTCCTTCTATAGTATACAATTTATATCAAACAAAGGTTGATGGACGGGGAAAAGCAACAAAACTGTGTATAAACAATTCTATAATGCCTTATGTGGAAGTTTGTCCATTTCTCAGAAATTTTGAACATTTGTTAGGAAATTGTGAATGATGTTCCCTCAGATTCTGGTGCCTGTTACCGTCTAGCTGATGTCAGTGTTAAGTCAACTCTAATATTTTAATGTACAAATCTGTGTGTATATGTATATTTGTGTACATGTGTAACTAATCTAAAATTACTCTTATTACACAGTGCAGAATAACTGCATTTTATTTTTACAAAGGCTGATCATTTGACTGAACTTCATTTCCACATTATCAACACCTTGCTATCATGCATATGAGGTCAACTTAAGCAATGGACATCTGTTTCTTTTCTTCCTCCAATATTTTATTTATATTTTAGATATTTACATTTATCACATCATTTTTTGCTCTTGGGCTGCCTCCATGAATTTGCTTGATGTTTTTTGGACTGGTTTATGAATAGGTGAGATATGAGATGTACAAATACAATTTTAATAAGAGTTAGGAAATCAAATACCGTCAGTATTTAAGTAATGGGCCTATCCACTACAGAATACCTTGCTACTTCCCATATTCATTTTCTGAATTTTACTTTACTTTTGTGCTCAGACTGAACAGAAATGTTTGCTACAAGTTCAGTCCAATTAAGGAGAGTCAATGGAGAGACACTCTGAGTGGCAAAGGGGGCATCACCACTCTAAATCTCCACCGGATTCACCATGACCCGCCTTACATCAAACATTTTTTGCCGACTGGCTGCACAATCAGATCTCTTCAGAGTGGGCTGAGGTGGGTGGGTGTGTGGGGAGTAGAAAGTGGGCCCTCTCCCACTGGATAATACCATTATTTCAGCTCCTCTGGCCAGGAATGCCAGATTTCACAGCCCGCTACTCCTCTCTATGCGTCAATCAAAGCCTCGCAAGGGGTTCAGGCGCCCACTGGGACCGCCTCCACCACTGTCCACCACCACCCATGTCTACAGCACCATCTCATTAAGAATTGATCGTTCAGTCCTCACCACTACAAACACCATGTATTGTAACCATGCATGTTCCTACCCAACTGATGATCTTTGAGTAATTAATTCAGTTGTATAAGGTTTGCGTGGTACACAAGTATGTATACCTACCTACCACAAAAATCTGCCACATGTCCTTTAGGCACTCGTTATAACAGCCGAGCCAATAAACATCATGCAAGGGCATCTGGGAAATAGAGCCTAGCCCGATATTTCTCTTTAAAAATGAAGAGATTATTTTCATTTTTAAAGTGGTGCTCATCCGACGCTTCAAAAAAACACCAGTGCGATACCTACATGTGAGAAAAAACATCCATGCACCGTGAGCCACTGCTTATTTTGAACTAATGAACAGCATCACTGTTCCTGCAGTGGCCGGAAGGTAAATCAAAAAACCCTTTTTACAAACGCACGATAAATTGTTGCGCAAAAAAATATGATAAAGTAACGTACACTGAAACAGATGACGAGAAATTTGTGAATGGGAGACAGTTAATCGGTTATTCGTTGTACGGTATGACGCTTCCCTGTATGCAGCCAATCCCGTGTCGGGTGGAAGTGTTGAACACGCTGAAACCAAACCAATGGCTCATCATATAGCAAAGACTAGCGCAAGAAGAGGCCAATCAGTAGGAGGCATGCAAACGAGGAATTTGCTCCGGCAGGCTCTGAATGTCAAGTAGTCAAAGATGGAGTCCGGATCTGGGAGGCCGTGTGGTTGTGCATGGAAGACTTGCGATTTTTTAAATCTTCAAGCTCCACAGATATGATTTTTTATATATTTTCCGCCCTGTAGGAATGACGGCGTCAATTCCCAAAACAGCGGACCATTAAGTGTGGTTTGTGGAGAGGGTTGGTTTTCTTTGTTTTATGGACAACTTTTGTTTCTTCTCTTTTTGCCTATAACGGATTGTCCCTCCCTTGGCTAGATACTATTCATGAATTTGGAGCGAGCGAGGGGAGGGGGGTGGGGGGGTTTGTCCACTGTGAGTTGCATTTTGCGTAATTGTCAAGAGCTCGGTGCGAACTTGGAAGTTGTAAAGGTAGAGATGTGGCGATTAAGTGTTTATTTATGTGACTTAAGGAGGAAAAAAACAATAAGAGTTAAGTAGATTCCGTGCGCGACGCATCTGGAAGCTCGCCTCGAAACTTGATCACTATGATTTGTAGATAGATAAACGCGTCCTGGATCTTATTGGGCTCTTATTGTAGTGAACTGGGCCTCTAAGGGAGCGATATTCACGGTCCTGGTTTGTACGTGTAGCCTAGTCTCTTGTGCAATCTAACAAGTCGTCAGTTTTGTACTGTAGGACAGGCATGTGAGCTGGCACGAATGGCTTGCAGAGCAAATTCAGTGCTTCCTATGTTAAGGAGGCTTGTAGGCCTATATCATATAGATGTATATGGCGGAGAAAACATAAACCTTCCAAGATCAGGAAAAAAAACAAAAAACAGGACCACCTCATGTGTTTCTAGTAATCATCATATGGACCAAGCCCAAGACACCCTACACCGTTTTCCAGTGATTTCCAATATATGCTTTTCCTTTATGCTATAACTTCCGCATGGTATGTAACAACACATTAATTGTGCAAAGTTGCAGGACCTACTTTGCTCATGTTTAGGTTTTGTTGAGTTCTACTGTTGAGTTGTGCCATTGCAATAGAGAAAAGCAACTTTTTGTGGTCGACAGGCAGACAGAAGTTTTTTTCCCCTTCCTATGACTGTTCACTTCGGATAGGCCAATTAATTTATTTCGTCAGATCCTAAGTGTTTTTTTTAGAGATATTGACAAATTGGATGCTGGGTTAAGAATTAGTACTTAAGTGATAAAATGCCTTTGCTAAGTAGATATGGTCGGTGGCTGGGCTCTTTGAAAACATTAAGAGTATGTCCCCTATCTCGAACCTCCCATTTTCCCCACAAATTAGAAAGCATGTCATTCACTGGGAAAGAATAGTATGTGCCCCTATGCTGGGAAATAACCATTCTCCTAGGGTGACAGCAACCTATGCTGTTAAAATTTACGAAGTTCATTAAACTTTAATAATAATTATATTATTATATGGTATTGTTTAACATTTTGTCACCCACAACATAATTAGTGCAATAAATGTTGGACTTTATATGAAAATTGCAGCTAATAGTGATGGTATGCAGAGAAATGCAGGGAAACTACTACTAAGATATGTCAACAGTTTACAAACTTTATAGCTCAACTTAATTTGAGTTTTGCTGCATTGTGTCATCTTAAAACTCTCCTGGCCTAAACAGGTAATGGGGTATTTCTGTGATCTAACCTCACTTGCAGTTTTGATTAGATCCAAAAGCCTAACTTTGAAAATAACAATATAGGAATTGATAAACCACTTAGCAGTGTTATGAATGCCTTTGGGTTCACAGTATCAAAAGTGATCATGTTTTGCTGGGTGACTTTGTCATGGAGGAAAAGGTGGCTAGTGGAGTCAGTATCTGCACTGGAGGTTGATGGTGTCCATGTTGTTGTCCACTGCCCTTTTTCTGTTGCACTACTGGACATTGAGATGAGCAGTGCAATATTAAAAGGGCATTGGCTGATGAAACGGAGACCCACACCTGTCTTTACTGCCTTATCTTACCCTTCAGATGTAGTCAGGCCATAAGTATAAGGGTTCCTAAAATGTGCTATGTGTGTGTGTGTGTGTGCTTGTGCCTTTGTGTATTTGTTTGTTTCTGTGAGTGTCTGTCTTTCTGAGCAGGAATACCAAATATCTCTCTGCTCAATGGCAGCTTTATAATGAAAAAAAGGTGTGTCTCTTGCCATTTATCAGAAGACTCACTAACAGTTCTCAGGTAATGAAGCTCATGCTGTATTTTCCAGGTCTAAAGGTGTTCTTTAAATAATTGTCATGATTTCAAAAACCTGAGCTTCACGTTTCATACTGAACAGCCATTGTCATTTAAACATCAAAGAAAACGTGCAAATTTGCCTTTCAGGACAATTTGATTTGCCCAAGTGTCCGTTCTTTGCAATGTCCTACAAGTGCACAGACAAATACTATCATTGCTTATGTCAATTAAATTTTAGTTTGGCAATGGAGAATGGCTGTCCCCATGTCCACGTGCTGACACATGCTGAGGTCAGCTGCTTTGACAATGTTGCACTACTGTACCATCCATTCTAGCAGTGCAATAGTATTGTCATAGCATTTGGCCTCAGTTCAGTCTGAACTGGTGTTAAAGGCTTGTTTTAAATGCTGCAGGAATTTGTGTAGAAGTTGAGTGATGAGCAGGGATGTAGTGGAGGGTAAAACTCACGTAAACTCATTTTAACCATTTTCTTATTTTCAGAATATAGTTTATTCACATTTTTAGGCTGACATAAATCCTCATGACAGTAATTTGTTGTATACATCATAGTAAATAGCGTCAAACTGATGTAAGTTATATGAAAATAAGGTGTGTAATAAATAATGCTTTTTACGAAAGTATTATTGATTTTTGTCCATCTTGGTGGTTGTGATGATCATAGAAGTCAAAGTTTGTCCATATTTTTATTTACCACTGCATCACTGCTGATGAGTGACCGATGTCATGAAAAAAAGTTGATAGTTATGTAAGGTAAACTGTAAAAATGTGATCACAGAGTGCTGATGCCTAGAGGAGCAAACCAATAGGTGTAGACACACAAAATAAACTAAAGTAGAAAGTGGAAGCAAAAATCTATTACTGACAAATTTTAACACCCCGATCCCACCATCAATCCACTGAATTAATGTTGCTGTTGTGAAATATTGATAACATTTTCCATTTTTGTAGTATATAGTCAGTTTTTATGATGAATTAATTCTTTGTTAAATCCAAAGTTCCCTCAGTAGAGTTGCATCTGTCATGCTGTCTTAACTTGTGTGTTGTTGTGTTGTCATACAAAACAATGTCATGGTGTTTAAATGGTAAAATGAGCTAGATCAAATACAGAAAAATGGAGAGAGTTGATGTGAGTGTGTTTTTGAGCATCCTCAGTGGTAGCAGGTCGATGGGGGAGGGGAAGTTTGGGAGGAATGTAGGGAGCAGCCCCCTGCCCCCCCTCACTCACGCTTGCTCTCTCTTTTTCTGTCTCTCTTTCTCGCTCACTCTCACTCTTTCGTTCTTTCTGTCTTTCTTTCTTTCTTTCTTTCAGTGTTGAGATTAAGTGTCACTGCTCCTGTGTGCTCCTCATGTCTGAACTCTGTCGTAAGAGCAAGAGAAGTTTGTTTGTTTTGATGACTGTCAGCAGACCTTTTCTGGGTGGAAATGTTTAACCACACTCCCAACCCCTGTTATAAGCTGCCACAAATGGGTGCAAGCAATTATTAAAAATAGAAACGAACAGATTGCAGGTTACACTTTCATGTCACACATAAAGCTCTGCACTTCCATTCCAGTATTTTTCAGGTGTAAGCATGTTTGTTCTGTCACAAAGGTTTGGCCTATTTGAGCCTGTTTGTGAAGTCATTTTACTTGTGTGGCCACAAAAATAGATAGTGAATGTTGCAAGAAGTGACTCAGAGGTAAAGGTGTGTTTATGTGATCGCATATTAAAGGGAAGGCAGCATTTGTAAAGCAGAGCAAACCTCAGTCACTTGACTGTGCGAAATTCTCCCTGAGTGAGGAACGTGACTTGTTTCGGCTTGCTTGCAATGCTTTCTGGGAAATCCTGGAATGTGTGGAATGGGGGACGGTGGTGCTTCTGCAGTTATCTGACTGGATAGAGCACCAAGTATCCTGCAATGAAATCCAACATGTCAGTGGTGTTTCTGAGCAGCATTTTGCAACACTGCTAACTAAAGAGCAGAGAATATTAGCTAGTGAGTTAATGAGAACCAGATTTCGCTATAGACATGAAACACACCACATTCCAGTTGTTCCACATGAAACAAATGCATTTGCTTTTAGATTAATCTTTTCATTGCAAGTCCTTATTGGCCTGCTGTTCATGAATGGATGTGTTGCACTCCAGCTGATTAATCTTTTTTGAAAAATGAAAAAGGTGAAGTGAATGTAAGAGGGTATGCTGAAAAAAGGTGTTGGAAAATACTGTTATACAAACAGATGACACTTGAACTGACTTAAAATTAAATTAAACGAATTATACCGTATATATGCTTATAATACTCAAAATAATACTTACATATAACACATACAAATATATATATAATTGTAGCACTGTTTATAATACTTTTGTCATAAAAGAAACTTGTTATTTGCCTTTGTCACCTTCTCTTTGAATAAAGATAATTTAATTAATGTTTTCAATTGGTCCTAAGTGTGTTCTTCAACAAAAATAAATCAATATTAATTTCTTTTCAAGTCTGGCAGATTGGCCAAATTCATAAATTAATGAGTAATGAAAGAAAGATAATTTTAAATTAAACAAGACACAGTGAATACATTGTTTAATAGAAAGTCTTACTATTGCTTCAACTGGGGAAATATCAGGCCAAATCAAGGTAGGGCATCAGCTTGATGTAAAGGTTGTAGTGAAATGGTGGGGAAAACACATCAGCCCTGAGTAAATTTGCAGCATTTGTGTGACATTTGTGTTGTGTTCAGTCTTGCATGTTCACAAATCAAAATTGACTCAAATAGTAACTGCCTGCAAACCATTCACACACAACACCACCCAATCAAACCTTTCACCTCATAATCAACTTATTACACAATCGTATATACAAAGTCTACTCATGCTCTGGTGTTTTTAATGACAGTCCATAGATTACATTTCCGACTTGTTATGGTGAACTGACAGAGCTAATATCTAGACTATAATAGACCAGTACTAGACGGATTTTCAGGAATGTTTCTACCGTTTTGTAGTCATTCATCAGATCCTTTATTCTGTTAAATTAAACCATAGAGAAATAAAATCAATGCAACATTTACAGACTCGTGGGAGCCAAAACGGCCCAGATATGGACACCAGAGATGTGAAGCTATTTGCAGCTCTTTTTATTTTCAGCAAACATATGAAATTGAACATTGGGTAATACTGATTGTATTACGTTACATTCGTTCTTGCCTCTTAAAGGGGTTGAGGCCAATGTTGAAGCTACATTATGATCAGGGTCATACTCAACATGGCCCCCTGCCTCAGATATTTGTTCCACTATTGCCCCACTAGTCGTCCTCCTCACTCGTCCTCAGTGTCAGTATAATTATTCATATCATCTCTCCATTGATAAAAGTTTATCTCCCATGGGAGTAGGACTGTCGAGAGAAACACAGACAGACAGAGAAAGAATCATCCAGAAGGGGGTTGTGTGTTTTATGGTGGGATCGAAGTCTTTATTTATGTGTTTGTTCTTAGGAAGTGTTGAGGCACTACACCTTTGAAGTGCTTTCCACCAAACCAGAAGGAACACCTTTGATTTCAGATTAAATATCTCACTGCATCAACAGGGCATTGGTAGGCTTCACCAGTCGTTTTCTTATTGGAAACATTTTCATTTGATGAGGAAAAAACTAAAATATTAGAGCCTCTATGCAATTATCTAGGCTATTTTCACGCTGAGATGAAACAGTTATAGCCTGGTTGCAAGTGGATGAGAAACAACCTAGGCTGTTCATTTGGCTCCTCCACACACAGGAGCAATCCTTACTCAAGTCTGTTGCTGAGTGGCGATTTAATGCCAACCAAAGGACAAGAGATGTAGTGCAGTGTCAATCCTAAATTTCAGTTCATCAAAAAAACACAACCTTTTGGTTTATAGATAATTAATATGACTTCAATTCAAAAGTAAAGAAATAATTATTGTGTCCAGTAACTATAAATACTTTTGCTGTAACAGCTCTAGAAATGTCCCTGAGAGTAATTACAACCTTAACTTTAAATACTTACAGCACTGCAATCGTCATAATCAAAACAATATGATTTGGCTTCATTTCACTGAATAGTGAGTTCAAATTTAAAAAAAGATCAGCATCAGTTTACGTTTGAGGCCTAAATATTTTCACTTCATCAGATAAAGCCATAAGCTAAGATTAGTTTAGTTTATATGCACAATGATAGAAAAGAAATGAAATGATAAAAAACAAAGATGAGATATAAATCATTCATTTGTGCAGGTAAGATAATAAAAAAAGGTTTGTGTCTCACCTCAAAATGAAAAAAGAAAAAAACAAACAACAAAAAAACCAAGATAGCAAGCTCACACAAAATGACAAGGGAAATACAAATAAACTGAAATAGGCCTGATGCAAAAAATGAAATCATTTGGGAGATTTGCATTTGCAGATTTTTGTGTTACAGAGAGGATTCATCCTAATTTTGACTTTCTAGTCATGTTTAATTTGGAAGACAAAAAACAAAGAGGTAACCAGTTGTCAGTATCTCAAAATCCAGAAGTCATCGCTGACAGTGAGGCACCGATTCAGTTTCTCAAGACATTATAAGTATGATAGGGGTTGAGGCCAATGTTGAAGTCGTCCTCCTCTCTCTTCCTCAGCGTCAATATCATTATGAAAGATGTGATCAGGATCCACACAGGCAGTGAACTGTTATTCTGAAGCTGGCAGACATTTCTGCAGCGTGAACTGTGGGCAAGGCTCTGAACAAGCTGTTCTTCTCTACATCAATGCAGCAAGAAAACTGTGATATTTTTCACACCTCTCCACTACAAGACTACTGTCCTTTCCTGTGAGAAAACAGCTCTCATAATCACAGCGCACGTGGGCATATTTCTGAGATGGGTATGATATTCTGAGATGGGGAGGAACTGCCTGTTTGGATGAATGAGAAATAAGTATTTTGTAATAAAAAGTAAACTGCAGAAATGCAGAAAGTTTAGCCTGGATACCAGAGGTAGGCTGTGAATTGTTTAGAATAAATGCTTCAGAATATTTCTGCAGTTTTGTTATTCTTGTTGGAAAAATACAGGTAAGTATGAAGTTTTAAGTGTACATTGACATAAAACAGTTTTGGCATGTCAGCAGTGAATGAGAAATAACCTGGACTATAGCTATTGCACACACACTCAGATCTATTGCAGAAGTGATTCATTGCCATCCAATGGACAAGAGATGTAGTGCAGAATGGCAAAATTGAATTTCAAGATTATCATTAGATTATTATTAGATTATCAATAGGTAATATTACTTCAATTTTAAAGCACCACATGAGCATGTCTTTATATATGAGCTGGGGTGCTGCAGATATGACCACCAGATATGTGTAGCTATGTGTTTAGTTGCTGTTGTGCACTTCTTAATGACAGTACAGATATAAAGATGAGTGATTTATTGAAACAATTCAATAGAAGTTGGAAAACCTGACACAAACAACACATAAATAATGTTAATATATAGTAAAGGTTTAAAAACCTTCACACAAACATCAGATCAAAAGTGCAGACGCATCGCTATATGAATTAATTAATAAATAAAAAAAGCTAAACATGTTTAAAAACAGATTAAGACACATTTTCATTCATATATACAGTTACCCTGAATCTGTTTTGGTTTTTAATCATAAACTTTCAATACTCTTCAACAATGAGTTAGTAAACATTACATGGCATAGCAATTCATATCCAGCAGGTGGCTCAATAAATTAGTTTTACATTTTGTCTAAATGAGGATATAAACATCTACTAGGCACATTAGGCTGCAACAAACCCTTGTTAAATGCACAGTTACAAGCAGCCATCTTCATCAGTAAGATTGTCCATTACAAATGGAAGCATAGTGGATATCTCTGCTGAATGCCACATCCTCAGGTCTCCGAAACTTCTGGCTTGTCTTGGTAACTTGTCTTCAGCACAGCAAGACAGAAAACATGTTAATAACTTGGTAAATTAACTATTATTTAGATTAAATCATGACAAACAAGATTAAGAATACTTACAAGATGAAATATAATGTGAATGCCATACACGGCTTACATACAGTTGTACATAGCTTACTACTACTTAATACAACCTTTTTGTTTGTCCTGACAGCGAGCTCAGCTGAAGGAAACTCAAGGGAATCCAATGAAGACTCATGGGGCATCTGACAAAGTATCATCAATAAAAATGATAGGAAAATGAACTGCCATAATAACCAATGAAATGATGTGTTGTAGATGGACTGTCTGAGTGTATGGATGAGGGAAAGAACTAACCAGGACTGGTGGAGCAATGAACAGGTAGTTGAAAGGGTAGTGCAGCAGGTTGAAGCAGGTGGAAGAGTATAGATCGGCATAACGCAGGAGCTGACTGGCAAACAGCGTTTGTCTCGAGCCGCTGCGCAGAAGGCTGCCCATTTGGCCATAGGACATGTCCATTCTGTAGGTCACCACCTAATCACACCAGCGGTGAACAAAAACAGCCATGTCATCAACAAAACACAGACATTGTAAAGTAAGAAACCTGCACAGCTTATCTCTCTGAAACAGGACAGCTTAACGGCAGGCGCTATATCTTTGATTTCTGTTGTAATAAGGCATATTGATGTACACCTGGACAGGGCTTTACATATATTTACAATGTGGAAGGTGGCAGCATAGAGGCTGAAGTTGAAAGCAAAGAACTTATGATGATTATAACCATCTCAGCCACTTTATTGATTTGTGATTGTTTTTGTTGCTCGCTTTTTATGCTTTATGGCATTTGGCGTCTCAGGTCTTGGAGAGGTGTTGCTTTTCTTTGATACATATCACTGCTAGATGAAAAAAACTCTGTATCTCCAAAGAACGTACTTTTCAGAATTTAAGAATTCTTACTTTGGAAATTATAGACTGAATAGAAAAATTGAATAAGAACTGAACAGGTTTGGACCTCAAGATTCGGAAACCTATTCATCACCAAGAGAACTACAGTCATGCTTGAATGACATACAACCTCATAAAATCCTTCTAAACCTCAAATCTTCATGAAGAAAATCCAAATAAAGAACATGCACAAATAAATATGAGATATCCCTGTGCACAACAATATGTGAACTCCTTCAATCAATAACGTTGTTATCAATAATTGTAAATTGAATTGAATTTCACATATATCTCAAAAATCTCATCCTGGTACAATGCCTTTTTTCATGAGTGAAATGATGATGAATGATGTTCTCCTACCTAGAGTGGGCATCATATGTGTCATTATTGTGTGTTATGTATTACAATCCATGTTTATTGTCATGAATATGGTGCTACCATCCTCACTCACTCCACATGCAGGGGAAATGCAGCGATTTGAACGGATTGCCAGATTCAAACCTATGACATTGTAAGTCCATGGTATGTTCCTTCACCTGTCAATCCATCAATGTCACCTATCTCATCTCCTTTTGATGTGGTTGAGAATTTGATGTGGTTGGGTATATAAGGGTGGTGATATGTTAGGCTTCTTGTAAATAGTAATGCTCCCAGCAACTGGAAATAAAGTCAACGACCTATTTAAATGTTCCCTGACAACAAGAGGTTCCCTTTTGGTTAAAACAACAATGCTTGGGCAACTCCACGCCAATGTGACAGAGCTCACCTTCATTCGGGTCTGAATGGCTCTGATGTCAGGCCATTCTCGACTGCTACTGTCCATGTGCCTTCAGAGGACAGAGACAGAAGATCGATAATTAACAGCTATGTCACTGCGTGTCATAAATGATGCACACAGATGTACACAAACTCACTTGTAATGCTCAGCCAAGCGGTCGTTGAGGTGCTTAAGCTCCTCAAAGAGATCTTGAAGCAAGCAAAAAAACACTCATCAAAACTGAAAATCCCCAAAAATGACCAAATGAATGTAATGTGAAGATATACTTTATATACGTTTGCTCCTACGTTTATTCTCCTGCCACACTTGCAGCTCCTTGGTGAGCTCCGGTACCACCAAAAAGGTCTTCCAGCCCTGGCGCTTCTTAGATTTGAGGATGTCCCCAAAGATGTGATCTCCAACATAGAGGATGTCCTTACCCCTCACATCCAGCAGGTCACAGACAATGTCTGAGGAGCCTGCAGCGGGAAATTGAGTACAGAAGATAATAGAAACGAGGGACTAAATGAGATACCCGTTCTTCCACTGGTATATAAATCTCCCTTCCTCCCTAGCTGTCCCTTTTCTCACCTCCAGAGTACACAGTTCCATCCTGGAGGTCTCCGGTGTAAGTCCCAATGCGGAGTTTCCCCGTGCCCGTGTCCACCTGTCTCAACACAGTCCCCTCAGCAAAGAACAGTGGCTTCCTGGTATCCACAACGATGAGGTCAAAGAAGGAGTGCCATGACACCTTTTGAGACTGGTTGATGTTCAGTAAAAACATTAAGATACAACATAGCAAACTGAAATCATGTGCTTGATTATTTTAATCCACATGGGATCTTTACTTTTAATTCAATTACAAATGACCTTACCTTAGAACCACTTTCAAGCAAGTATTTCATGAGGGCCTTAGTGAACAATGTAAAACAAATGTTAGAATGAATGGCAATTTTTTCCTCTTCACATTAACATCCTTTGTTGTTTGGTGTATATTTCGTCACGGTACCAAAAAGGTTTAAAAGCTCACCTCAGTGTAGTTGAAGTCACTGTTGGTGGCAAGGAAGACCTTGGCCACTTGCTTAATCCGACTCAGGAATGCCACTAGATTTGGCTGAGAGAGGCGACAAGTAAAGAGTCAATTCACTTAATGTGAGACCGTGATCTTTGAGCCATTCTTTTCAAAAAGCCAATGTACACTTTAGAGCATGAAATGACGAAACACTTGCGCCTTTACTACTCACATCTTTGACAACATATTTCTCCAAATTCTTGATAGTTCTTTCTTTCAAATTGCCCTATATGCCACACAAAAATAAAAGTATTATATAGATAAATGTATTATGTCCCATTCCAAACATATATCATATCTACATTTTTCATGTAAGGTCACAGAATTCCATATTTTGTTAATTAACCGAATTATGAATATAGTCCATTGCATCTCGACCATCCTGGAAGATGCTCCTGAAGGACATAAACAAGTCGCCATGCTGGAAGCCTGTCAGGAGGCTGGAAAACATTTAACAGGAGAGAAAGATTGGAAAAATGTATCTTTGTTTGACAAATGTAAAATAACCAAGTATAGTGGTCAAAGGGAGAGGGGAATAGAGACTGTCCACTCACTTTGAGTGTCTGTTGCATCTGGTGAAGTAGTCAACAAGGCAAGCATAGAGATAAGTCTCTGTAGAGTATAAATACAGGCCAGTGAGGCATACTGATCATAGCATGGCAAGGTGATTGACACATTGTGGATGATGAGCAAGTCATGAGATTCAGTGATGTTGGAGATGAAGATGAAATTTGTTGACAATAAATTAATTGATGATCATCAATTTTAATTCCACATTGCCTGAGTAGCCTGTAATGTCATTAGGAGGCTAAAGCTTTGAGTATTCTCTGCTCTATGGGATAAAAGTGATAAATGGAATCGAATCAACTTCATCTTCAAGTAATTCTTGAAGCGTTTTCGTCACCATATCCTTTGGGAAACGTACAAGAAATTTTCAAGAAGGTTTTTGAAACTGTGCGTGAAGTATGTCTTTGGTTATTGGGAAACCCACCCCAGAACAACAACAAAGTAATTATAGGGTAAAGTTATCATTCTTGTACTGTAATTCTAAAGTACATTCTAAGATTCCAAGAGTTCTAGTTCTAAAAATATTATTTGCCTTCACTTCAAAATATTTTACACAAAGGTACACAACAATAATGAATGTGATTGTCTGACTTTAAAGTCTATAACTACGTCTTCATAGAACAATGAGAAGAATTACATTTATACCTGAAAGGTTGAAGAGAGTGTTAAGAATGTAAAAACGGTCAGTGTCATCTCTCTGAATAAACCTTTTGGGGTAGTAGACCTGAATGTCCTCCCTGTGGAAAATAAACGTATTACAGGTCAGAAGGGACCCTACTTTACACAAGGCCATGAACAAATATAAACAAATTTAACTTTCCGGTCTATAAAGTAGACCTAAACAGTAAGAAAAAACATATAAATCAGACACACTAAAGTGTCACTCTGAAGGGTTACACTAATTGCCAGGGCAATTTAGAGTAAAATCTTGAATGGGTGGTAAATTCCAGTTCACTTTTGAAGGTAGTACAGAAATCAAATGTGACATATATTGTCATTTGTGTATTGTCACGTACTGTATTTTGTACATGTTTTGTTTTTATTTTGCCATGATGCCATATTTAAGAATATTCTGGATGTAAACAGTGGACACCTAAGTCCAAATGTATTCATTTTCATTGAGTGTAATTTAGTGAAACTACAGCTGTTGCAGAAGATTGTTTTCCAGTAAGTCAGGGCACATGGAAAATGTCTGAATGATGTCCCCTCTCTGCTGTTGTTGTGGGAAAACCTCTGAATTCTTGAATTCAATTCATTCAATTGTACTTCTTACACCTCAGTGAAAGTGAAACTCTATTCAAACAGCTATATTTGAATTTGGTGTAGAAAAACCCAAAAGAATGACTCTCAACTCTCCTGACTTTTTGTCCAGATAAATAATCCTGTATCAGGTGTACAATCAGGTGCGCAGCTGAAGCAAGAATGTTTTTGCCAGATTACAAGACTGCTCTGACAATCATTAGATTCTTCTGACATATATTACCTATTATTTATCATCTGACAAAAGAAAAGGTCCTTGACTTTTACACACTTTATGTGTGTTGACATAACAATAGTAGCCACAGATATTTGTACTGATGCTGCAACACAGTCTGTCCCTTTGCATATAAAGACACAGCAGCAGTTAACAAGGTGTGGATATAAAGACAAGTCAGGGCCCATTGGTAATTACGACGGTTAGTGAGGAATCACAGAGGAATCTAGAGAAGGAGGGGCCTAAATCACATTTTAAAAAGTAATTTTACAAACAGGCTTTTATATCCTCTGCATTACCTGTTTTATTATTTTGTGACCTTGGTTATGATACATATCTGGCTTGCTATTTATTATCTTGTTGGCTTTAATGTATTATTGGTTTGAAAAGCGTTTTGTTTTATTATTACATTCTGGTCTCCATCATAACTATACTAGCCATGTATGGTAAAACAACCAACACACCACACCGTACATGTAATGTATTCTCCCATGGAACCAACCAAGATACGAACATGAGCTGATTTCAACATGCACTTTAATAATCATGCTAAAACCCAAACATACAAACAGACACTGGCTCCCAAATCCCCCACAGTGCCAGGTGGAGGATATAAATATACGTTTGATATTTGCGAGCCGGTTACATCAGCACCGTAAGCCAACAGAAAGCTAGGGAATGCCAAATAGTTGCCGCTATTTTTGACTTCAATTAGTTTAAAATAAAAATGATGTTTGCATTCATGCTGTAATAACAACTGAAGCAATTGGTCAGTGTCAACATTGGGCCTCATAGAGTCATTTTGTAATATGATAGCCTAAGTGGTTACTAGTGTGAGTAATCCTCACACTAGATGTGCACAGTTGAGATCAAAAATGGCCATGATACTGCTTAGTGGTCAGTATCCTTCACTTTTAGGATGACTCAAGGCAGCCCACCTCCCTGTGCTCACAATGTGACGATTGATGATTTACCTGTTGTGAGACTTTCAACATACAGCAATGAGCACATGTGTTTGTCTACAACCGCTATGTGACACATTTTGAGAGGTTGTCATTTTGTCAGTGTCGGTATTTTTTGAATTTCACGGAATATAACCCTTGATCTGAGAACACGTTAAAATAATGACAATGTTGAACTGTTACTCTTACATTCCCATATTATTGGGAATGGCCAGAATGGCCTAAGAGTGTGTGTGTGTGTATGTGTGTGTGTGTCTTTTTTCAAGTGATAGCGCAGATGTTTTCCCCTAAGAGGCTGAGCTGACCATGGGATGATATCCTGTTATACAATGATAGACCCCAAATGTCTCTGTTGCATATACAAATTCATGTATACAACACACACACACACACACACACACACACACACACACACACACACACACAAACACTATCTTTTTCTTTCCCTGCCTCCTTGTCCTCCTCTTACCTTACCACAGCTCCTTCTCCATTGTAAGCCCTAATGCCACCCAGTGACATACTGTGTGCTGTTCTGTAGCAGGAATAGCGCACAGTATCTGGCAACATTTGTGCACTGGATTCTCTGTGATTTTTCCTTTACCTTTTGAGGAAGGCGAAACCATGGCTGCAGAGTAAAATATTCCCATTTGAATCCACCTTCATGAGGTTCCCATACATGGTGTCAAACACTAGACCACTGAGGGTTGGAAAAAAAAGGGAAAAGAGATGAGAGTGAGCAAAGTTATCCAGCTATGAGATGAACTGAGATGGACAGCAGATATAAAAAGAGAGTTGTTGTTCTTGATGTTTTAAAAGAAGCCTCTTATAGCTCCTCTATTTCACCATTCTTTTCATTCCACTGGTGCGAGGCCTTTGGGGAAAATATGTGGGCCATTCGTTTGCACTGATGGAACGATAGAATAGCTGATGCCTTTCCCAAATTGTGTCCCCTGGGCCGGACACACTGGAAATAGAACGCACAGCAAGTGGCCTTAACCCTGGAAAAATGTCCGGATTACCCAAACCTCAGCTTGAATTTCATGGTCTACGGTTCCACGGTACACGATGAGATGAATTGGTTACTGTATTAGCTTAGTGCTGTGACATGAACACTGACTTGCATGGTACCGATGAGGTGGAGCAGAGAAGAGAACCAACCGTGTGCAGAAGGTGGGATCATACGTGTAGCACAGAAGCTCATGAGGATAGCCAATGGAAACCAGTCTGTCTCTGATCATCTCAAAGCCCAGGCTCTCATAGTCAGGAGACTTATACACTACACACACACACACACACACACACACACACACACACACACATATATGTCAGAGGAATTCAACACAACATCGTGTATGCTTTCAAACGAAAAATGAAAATGGGTAATCCCGGTGTGAATCAAACCCTTAAACCTGGCAGCATTATGAGTGTCATGATCTCCTTCCTGTTTTACTGGACAACAATTTACACACATAGGTCCTTCTGCTGTGGCATCACTTCAACATACTTGCCAGAGTGTAGTCCATATCGAAGCCATAGCATTTGATGTGTTCCAGTGTCAGACTCCTGTTGACGAACACCCTGTGATCAAACAGAACGAGATAGATGAAGTCCCCAGACACATGTTAGGGAAATGAATATTGTAAGTGTGTTAGTGTCTTAGTGTCAAAAAACCAGATAGGAGGAAACACATGTAAACATTAGAGATATCATACTAGACATAGTGACATGTCTATGCAACATGGAGTTTGTACCTGCATGATTGTCTGAGAAAGACCCCATGACTGAAGGTGATTTGCAACATCCCATTACATCAGTCAGGTGTATAAAGGTATCGTGGTTGCAACTGAACCCTGAAATCTGTTGTTTGATTCAGCAAATGTCCAAACACAATCTATACCTGTGGTGCAATCATGGATTTAAAGCGTCAAAGGGCTAGTATCTTGTAGTACACACTGTCAGAGCTTGTTGGCGGTGGGACTGCATCACATCATTGCCGTGCTTGGCTTATGAGTTCTTTAGCATATGTTGGTATCAATCCTGACAAAAATAAGGGTTGTTGTGTAGATTTAGGACTGGGGCGAAGAGGTCACCTGGTGCACAGACGCTATTTGATAATGTCTTATAGCAAAGATCTATCAATGAGTCTCATGCAATAATTAATAGGGTAAAGTGAATGGTCACTCTAAGTGCTAAATCTTCATGCTGGTTCTATACCTCTCTCTCCCCCTCTCTCTGTAAATGCGTGAATTTTGTATACTTGGGTGGAGTTTAGAGATGTTATCAAAAGCTCACGATTAACTATCCACACCGCTATGTTTCAAATAACTATCAACAATTGCATTAGAAAAGTGAAAATGTACCAGTAGAATTCCAAAAAACAAGTGATCGCTTGTTAACAAATATCATTTTAGTTATTTGGGGTCATCGGTGTTACTCTAAGGAGCTTCCTCTGTCACTATTTTTTATCAGTGACACCCTGTAAAAAGGCCTATACCTCCAGTCTGACAGCTCAACCCTCCTGAGCAGCTCATTGGCTTGCTGTTAATAATTTAGCTAGCGAGCTCTTGTGTTTTAAGTATGTTGCTGAGTGTTGAGACCTCAGGTGATCATGACATTGGCAAACAGGCAAATGGAAGCTGACAGGGAGATCTTGTTTCTGATGCAAATGGGTTTAGGATATTACACAAACACTAATTGATGGCGTGACTTTGATGTTCACTATAACACTTTAAGTACACATGTACTTTTCTTAGTATTGATTTGGTAGGGTGCAAACTCTCAGCTGACCAACCCACCACACACATGCACACAGCTGAACAGTGTCAGAAAGCACTGTTTGTCTTGAAAAACACTGCTGGAATCTATGGGAAACTATGTTGACAGAAGATATCATTGATAATAATATGGGAAATAAGTGCATAAACTGTCCTGACTCAGTGCTGGGGTCTTAATTAAATAACCACCTGACATACAAAAAAAAGTCTTTCTGGGAAAATGATATGTAAAGAACAACAGCAGGTGAGCAAATATGTTTTACATTACTAGAAATCTATTACTGTTGTTTCCTTTATAATATCATCTTTTAAGAAATAAACATGTCTGTGACGTTCCTCTTAGTAGGCCTCGGACATTCTGCACACATTGACTCACTTTTGATGATATTCTGTCGTCACCATGGTCTCATCTGAGATGTTCGGATCTCTCGGACTAGTTTCCTCCATCATCGGCGCAGTTTCAAACTCTAAGCTAAGGCTGCCCCACGCCACAGTGCCGCACCAGCTTTTGCCGTCACTCATTGGGGAGGCATTTAAATTGTCAAATTTACCCAAATGTTGTAGGCGTGGGCCCAAATGTTTCGCCACTGTTTTCTTAAGTAGACCTAAAACCCCTCCCAGAGACTTGACTTGATCTAAAGGGCTGACGGCGACACGGATCCCCTACGCATTTGTCACAAACTCGTCCAGTTAGAAATTCGCTTTGAACATGTAGATTATGTTATCAGAAGCGCACACATGCTGCCCGCGCGCATAATTGTCAGAGTTTGCAGTTGACTCGTTCACTCCCACCGTTACACGAACAAGTTAGTTTTCTTTCATAAAGCCAAAATAGCTGACAGCTGAATGTTGAATGTGCGTTTTGCTTCACAAAACGTAAGCGAAATATTCGGTAAAATATAGGTTTAATAATCGTATATTATATATACAGTTCAACAAATATAATATTAATTATATATAATAAAGTATAATATTATATATCAAAGCAAATTACTCTTGCTTTCACGTCATTGAATGGCTTGACTGTGTGTGTTTGTGTGTGTGTGTGTGTGTGTGTGTGTGTGTGTGTGTGTGTGTGTGTAGTCTTCTAGTGGATTAACAAACAAGGCAATTGTGGCCCTCCTTGCTGACTGCCATCTGTTGCGGTAGCCTGAGGTCAAGCATACAGACCCTCCCCACAACCTCAAGGACCACGGCTTGTTCTAAACTACTGAGCAAAACTGAACACAGCCTCACCTGACCTTTCAATAATTCAAATAAGTGCATAAATCATTTTGATTGTGCTAATAACTTCAAATTGCAAAGGCAAATTGCAAATTGTTATTATTTGACAGAGGGCCAATCAACCATCCTTGTAGATTAGATTAGATTAGATTAGATTAGATTAGAACGAAAACTTTGGCATCTAACCAGAAGTGCAAATAGCAGTAAAGTGCAGAGTATGTGCATATGTATAGTGGTAATATAAATATTAAATAGACAGTAAGGGCTAGATATGAATATGCTACGATATATACAGTATGGACAATGAATAGATATGTACAGTATAAATAATAATGACAGTATAAACAGAATGAACAGTGTGAGATGAATATGTTAAATGTACAGTAATAATGATAGTATAAACAGGGTACAAAATATATGGTGCAAAGGTATAAGTAGTGCAAAAAATATAAATATATAAGTATATAGTGCAGGTACTAAAGTGTGGCAGTGGTAGGTACAGTTCAATTGCTCAGTCACTGAAGGTGGTGTGGGGGGACTGGGAGGTGTAGATACCAGGACAACAAGACAACAAGAAATCAATGCCATGTTTGTTTATTCCATGCCATTATGCAATGTTGATATGGGAGACAATCTTCCCATGTGATAATGTTGAGAAATACCTGTGATAATATAATTCAATAGACTGCAGCACTATATCATTTTTACATTACATTTTCTGCATATGTCATTTACCTACACCTATTTAAATTGTATCTGCTACAATACAATCAGTGTGATACGCTTTATTAAAGCTGTGTATGTTGTTTGCTGACTTTTTGTGAATATAATCAGAGTTTGGTCTCGCGTGTTTGAATTTCATTGGGTATCAGGTCATTGGATTTTCTCTTCTCTGATCTTCCAGATTTGGAGTGCATCTTCTGGAACTCTGCAGTGATCTCCAGGGATGTCAGATTCCTGGTCTCAGGAACATTGAACTGCACATATAGCCCAGTGAACAAGCAGAAACACAGGAATATGAGAAAGCAAAAGTAATCCAGATGCTCCTGAAAAGAGAAGGCACATTTTGAGTGATATGATAGCATTTCGATTTGATTTCACTTTACAAATTCCATCAGAATCTATCATCTGTTCATATATTTTACTGTATTATTCAGAGACCTATTCAGAAAACAGTCACACTCCATGACTGTGTATACGTATATGCCTGTATAAAACTATGCCAAGTTTTGGCAAGAGAAGAAGGCACTAATGTGCTCACCACTATGAGAGGGAACAGCATCCCCAGCAGGAACAAGCCTGTCCAGCTGATGATGCAGGCAAAGGTATATCCAGGTGCTTTGAATGGCTGAGTGAGGATTTCAGCTGGTAATGAAGCTGTTATTCCACCTTAGGACCAAGAACACAGGAGGGATTTATAAACTACAATCAGATGCCCCTGCAGTAAACATTTTTGCATTATGTACAAAATCAATTGAAGTTGCAAGAATATTTTTAAAAACATTGACAAGTGTTAGCTGAGATATTGGGTAAGAAACATACCTGGTCCAGAGGAGAAAAAGAAGATGAAGATGAAAATGAGGACCATGCTACAGTATGGCATCCAGGTGACCTGATGCTGAGGGAAATAAAGAGATGTTAGATGGCTAGAGTTATAATAGATTATGATAAAATAAACTTCAGGCTACCAGAATGTCTTGCATCACTTGTCAAGCAACAAAATATGCAGATGATTATAGTGTGGTTCCCATGCGTGCTGTGGTAGTATTTTGTACTAATAATAGTGCCTGGTCTTGGTATGGTGACTCACCTGCAGGTAGAGAGCGATGGTGAGGAGACCAAGACTGGCAGCCATGCCTAAGTAACCTCTCAATAGCAGGATTTTTTTCCCTGTGCTCTCAATAACCATGAACTGCAACACCAAAAGACATTTAAATGTTCATCATTTAATGCAGAGAATCAGCCAACCACATGGGGGTGCTATAAGTACATAAGATAGGTGTCAGTGAATTTGTATTTTAGGATAACATTTTCAAATAACCACGTGAGAACATCACCAAAGCTTTCCCTCATTTTTTTTCCCAAATCACAAAACATCAAAAAACAATACGTTGTCATTGATTTTGAAGAACGCAAACAGCTTTATAGTGCTGTTTCAAATGTGTGACATACACTATATGGCCAAATGTATGCAGGTAGATTCAGCTATTTCAGCCACACCCATTGCTGACAGGTGTATAAAATCAAGTGCACAGCCATGCAATCTCCATAGACAAACATTGGCAGTATTGGGCCGTACTGAAGACCTCAGACTTTCAATGTGGCACCGTCATGGCATGCCACCATGTAACCACTCAGTTCATCAAATTAGTACAAGTGAAGGGAAATTTTAACGCTACAGCATAGACAGTTCTAACGTTGTGGCAACAGTTTGGGCAAGGCCCTTTCCTGTTTCAGCATGACAACGTCCCTGTGCACAAAGCATACAAAAATGGTTTGTGGAGATCAATGTGGAAGAACTTGACTGGCCTACACAGAGCCCTGACCTCAACCCCATCAAACACCTTTAGGATGAATTGGAACGCCAGACCTAAACACCCAACATCAGTGCCCGACCACACTAATGCGACTGGAAGTGGCTGACTGGAAGAAAATCCCCACAGCAGCAATGTTCCAACATCTAGTGGAAAGTCTTCCCAGAAGAGTGGAGGCTGTTATAGCAGTGTAATGGGACTAACTCCATATTAATGCCCATGATTTTGGAATGAGATGTTTGACAAGCAGGTGTCCACAGACTTTTGGCCATGTAGTGTATGTCATGCCATGTGGAAGATATTACACTTGGAGTTGGAGACTTGAGACTTGGAGTCACATCGGACTCGAGTCCTGAAAATTGGACTCGTCTGCTGTGTGACTCGACTCACTTGCGACTTGAACGCTAAAGACTTGACAGCAGTGACTTGACCAGACTTTGGCAAGTCCAGACCCAGCAAAGCCCCGAGCAATAGCTTTTTATTCAGAAAACAACATAGGCTACAGTAATTGTTAAACAGGCTATTTCCTAGTTACAAGCCCAGTTCACTGCTTTGTGTACTGCTCTGCCTTTCTGCAGTTTGTTTGGAAGGTAACCATGGTAACAGACTGCGCACAGGACTGGTGTGTGGACGCCTAATGGATAATGAGGATGGGTAGGGATGAGCTGCCCTAACTGATGGAAACAATCAATAAATAACTCTGGTATAAATGTTGAGTTTCCCCTGGCCAACCAAGCATAAATATGCTGCCAAGCCTCTATCTAGGTTAACTCCTCCCGCTACAACGAGGCAAGAAGATTCAAACAATTACCATTTTACTCAGCTGCAACTTAAAGAAAATCAATATTTGATCTGGGAAGATGGCTGATGTGATTATTGGCACCAATAGCTTATTAAGGCCTGTACTCAAGAGTAGATTAGCTTTAAGGATTTAGGGCCTGCATTGTTCTGGTCCCACTGCTCCCTAAATGAGGTGTGGCTTCAAAATTTCAAAGATATAGCCTAACCCTTCTCAGAGACAGGTAACAAATACTTTTCGAAATACAGAAAAAAACAACCAAATATAATCGTATTATTAATATTAAAGCTTGATTGTAGCCCATGACATTATACTGGCATTCAGAGAAACCTGAAAGGCTTGCGATTTGACTTGAAACTTGCTCAAAGACTTGAGACTTGACTTGGACTTGTCACAGATGACTTGTGACTTGACTTGGACTTGTGCTGAAAGACTTGAGACTTGACTAGGACTTGAGCAGAGAGACTCACACCTCTGAGGCCATAAAACACAGAGACAAAATGTCAGAGAATATCAGTGAAATGGGACTTACGCAGGCTATAGAGGTGGATAGCTCACACAGCCCTGTTCCTAAGGCAACGTAAGGCAGCTGGTCGTTGTGGATTCCTGCCGCGCGGAACACATCAGATGAATACAAGTACACCTGGAGAGGAGCATGTGAATATAGAGATGGCAAGTTTTATTACATGTCAATGCTTTAAGTCCCAATGCAGAAGTTATTTTTAATTTTATTTACAAATTCTTAGTTTTGTGTTGAATATGGAAAATGAGCTCGGTAGGTAGGTGTGAGAGGGCACCTAAACCTCAACCTAAACCCACATTTTTATTTTTGAAAGTAAATTTACACATCCTTGTTTTTTATGTTGCATAGTAAATGGTATCAATTTCATGAAAATTTAGTATTTTTGACAAAATAAAACATTAATACCAATGGGGGCTCAGTTTTACTACTACATCGCTACTCCATCATCAAAACACACGTCCATTTAACTTTATTGTTTACAAACTTAACTATTGTAAAAAAAAAAAAAAACATTTACATCCTCAAAAATACATGTAAAAGTTATGGTTCAGCTGTTACATATTGTCATTGAATTTGCAGGTCTGTCAAATGGGAAGGGGGGTTGATACTGTAATACATTTATCATTAGGCTTAGTTCCACTCACTATAAAAATATAGGAAAAAAAGGTAAGGTTCTGATCTCAAAGTTTAATCAAATCATGCAAATGGATATACACTGTAGTAGAGTTACCAATTTATCAATCCCTTGCAAAAGATTATCAGGTATATTGTGTATCACTCACAGCGTTGATGCCACAGAGCTGCAATGTGGTGAAGGTCACACTGATGGTGAGGAGCTGCCAGCGTAGTGTTTTATTCCGGAACAGTCCCATCATCGTGTGGCTGGGAACCCCCCCCAGCGCCTCACCCTCCTCCAACATCTCCTTCACCTCCACACTGTAGTCCTTGTTGCCCCAGAGCCTCCTGATAGCTAAAATACATTCATGTCAGAGTATATGAAGTGCTGTTGGTGATACTACCAGTATGTTGGTGAAAAACAAATTGAAGTTACAATAATTCATTCTCCTTAGGAAGTTCACACCTTTCTCACAACCCTGGCGGTCTCCCCTCTCCAGCAGCAGGAAGCGGGGAGACTCTGGCAGGAAGGGCAGGGTGAGGAGCTGGAGTAGGGCAGTGAAAGCAGTGAAACCAAGCAGCCAGGGCCACCTCTCCTCTGTACCTAGTAACTCACTGCAAGGGCACCATCAACTTCATCACCGTCACATAATAGGGGAGCTATCTCAATGTTAGATTATAGCATGCCTACCAAGCACACAAACAGAACACAACGTTGTGTCTACTTAACTTAATTCTTTCATTAATGGCCGAAAGAAATGCGATTCAACTGTTCAGGAATCGAGTGCTTGTTGTGGATTTCCTCTTTGACATTTTACAAAGCATTATCAAATAAAATTTGGTAATCTACAGGAGGGGGACAGCAGCAGCTCCTGTTCGTAGTAAAAAATAAAGTAAAATTCAAGACCATTCCAAATGAACTGCATCCACCACAGGTCTTTTGGAAAACTAGGTTCACATGTCAGCTGTCACTTGAACCCACCACCACCTGACTCATTAATAGACTCTCCACAGTATCTATGACGCTGGATACCTCACCTGATCCCCAGCAGCTGACCAGAGAACTTCCCCATGGAGACGAGGGTAGAAACAGTCACACCCACCATCCCTCGCAACCTCTTGGGGGCGCAGTCAACCAGGTACAGTGGGTGAGTAACGAAACTAACTCCTAGAGGAGGACACAAGGGGATTATACAATATGAGAACAGTCAATAATCAATATCAGTGTGACTAATGGAATAGGGTAGTTAGCAATATAATAGTCCCAAGTATAAATAGCAACTGCTTGTCTTTAAGGTTGAATGCGGTGTAAAGAGAGACGGGGAAGCCATCAGACACAAAAGGAAAAAGAGAGACTTAATGGGTTTTCTCATGGGTTCACCTGCATTGATGCCATAAAGGAAACGTCCAACCATGATCATCTCAAAGGACATGGCCGTTTTGCTCAGCAGCATCAACACAGCTCCACTGATGGCCACAAAATTGTTCACCAACAGACATTTCTTTCTGTGGGTTATGGGGGTTAGAGGATATAGTGGTGACTCCTGGTATAGCATCTAAATGCATCCTCAACCATAAGGATAAAAAGACAAAAATTTACCACAGTTCAGTTACAGTATGTATTTGATGACACTCTATTCACTATATCCACTATACTATATCACTCTCTCCACTATCCATGTACAGTGACTTGTACTGACCTGCCATACAATGAGATAATTTGACCAGCGCAGAGGGACCCAAGCAGCCCCCCAATGCAGAAAATGGAGATAATAAAGGACCATATGAGAGATACCTGCCACGGCTCCAAGGAGAGACCGTATCGCTGCACACATGTTTTGTTCACCAGCTCCTTTATGAACTACAATCACCAGAAATAATAATTACTCATTCATGGGTTTCAATGTCACCTTCATTTTTAGTTATGCCAGCATTTCTAATATTAGTCGTAGTTTTATCATGTCATGATTAAGGTACTGCAGGATTATATTTTGTGCTGATATGATGAACACAAATTCATGTTACAAATCACTTTCTTGACATTTTTGAATTTGACTTTGGCTCTACTCACAAAAGAGGGGGATGTCATCACAGATATATGAAAACCATACTGGAATGACCCACCGATGCCAGAGATGAAAATGACAGCAATTATAACGGGGCTTTCTAGCTGCAGAAATTGAGTTGGTGGAGAAATATAATGACAAAGCCAAAACATGAGTCATGTATATTTTATCTCACATAAACCATGTTAGATCCGTGTCATCATCCAGGGTTCCTGCACAGTCTTACAGATCAAATTTTACTATTTCATGACATTAAATTCTCATATATTTGTCAATGTCTATGTTAAAATGTTGACTGTTTGTTGAATGTTTATTTTAATGTCCCAGGTCTTGGTTTGGCTGTCTACAGGTATTACATTCAGGGAATTTATTATTTGAGTTATTATTACTTTAAAAGGTACCAAGTTCTACCAACAGCAAACTTGATATTAACTTGACCAGTTAAAAAATGTAAATAACAAATCAATCAATCCTTGCATTCACTCCGCATAAAAGTATTTTTGTTTTTGTATTTCGTTTTTTAGGCCTTTGTTTTTTGCATTTTGTATTTTGTACCTTGCCTTCGTATTTTGTGCATTCTTTGATATTGTTATGCTGCAGCAAGAATTTCCCCCCGGAGATCATATATCAAGCTATTATCTATTTATCTATGACATTTCCAAAAGCTTTTGATATCTTTAACAGTATCACTTAAAATATTACTTACCAAGAGTTTCAAGGGCTGTGATAGAGCTACTCGGGTGTCTGCCATGTCTCATGTGGTCAAATCTTTCAAATGTTTGACTGCTTGTGGTGAAATGATAACTTTGCACTGAAATAATTAACTTTCTGTTCAGAAATGTAACAGCAGGCAGCAAAAGATTACCTTATATGCTAAGGTAGGTAGGGGGTGTGTGTGTGTGCGTGTGTGTGTGTGTGTGTGTGTGTGTGTGTGTGTGTGTGTGTGTGTCCAACTATGCTGGTGCAGGTGAGTTATCTGCATCTAGTTGTGTTTGTCTACTTATTCTCGATCCAATTTTATACCATTTTTGGAGGCTTCAGTCCCCCTAGAACAACAGAAGTGATTGTTTTTTTACATTACCTAGGCTAGGGCTGCCCAACTCATAGGCCTACATACTGATTACTGAACAAATAAACAGTGATTTTCAAAGCATTTAGAGAGAATTGTAATGCACAAGGAGAGAGAGAGAGAGAGAGAGAGAGAGAGAGAGAGAGGCCACCACCAGATCGGACGCGTGCGCGCTAGACTGAGAGATGTAATGAAGAGCAGGCAGACAGCACAACTGACCTCAGGTCAGAGTAGCTAATCCCAGAGAGTAGGTGAGAGGGACAGAGGTAGTAAACTTGAGAAATGTACACTCAATAGTCTATTACTGTAATAGAAATTACAAGGCATGTTACTCCCCTTTGTTATAATTAGCTAACACAAGTTAGCTACAACACACACTACCTAATATGCTAGGTATAAAATGACTGAAATGTGACCTTCTCCTGATCAACCAGCCCACTGATACTTACAAATCCTAACCTGCACATGGTCATTGATGCTCACCAAGCAGGGAGGGTTGTGGGATGGGAGTTGACTTTGCAACCGTCATGATCTAGAACTGCTCTGGGACTGAAACACTGATAGGAGTGCAGAGACCGATAGAAACCAATCACTAACCATTTCCTTCTATTTGTACCCCCTCAGCTGCTTCCATGTTTCTGTCATGTCAGCTGCCTAAACCCTGCCCCCTCCCCAACCACCACCAACATCACGGCTCCATCAGATATCCAGAAGGGTTAAATCTTCAGCCCGGGGGGTTCTCCTGTCTCCTACCTCCCCCTGGGAGCTTCACCTTATAGCTGGATACCTCTTGGACCTCATGCACATTTTTCATGCTGTTAATTGGAAACCTGGCCTGTCATGATTGAACTGATATGTTGTAAATGATCTTACCCACAGGAGACCAAACTAGCTAAAAAGTATCACTTTGCCCCTGAAAGACAGCTAAAGAGGAGGGGGGGGGGGAGGGGGGGGGTGCACAACAATGAGAGAGAGAAATACAGAGATGCGGTTCATTGCATTTGGGGAGGGAAAAGTGACAGCAGAGAATGATTACAATTGAGAGTTAGGTGATATGCCGCACCTGACAAAGGCAGAGAAAAAGGATGACTGGTTTTATAGCCAGCGAGAAGAAAACTGGGAGAGAGGAGTTGGAGTCGCCTGAAATTAGATCACAAAAGGGCAAAGCAAAATCCTCAGTTATGAAAGTACATATCTAAATCCCACAAGGGATTTTGGAGTTGCTAGGTGAACAAGATTTTTTTTTTCAGCCACCAGTTAATGCAGGATACAAGATCCACATCACCGGCATCCAACTCCTCACATGCCTCACACACAAGGTCTGGAGCTGTGTAGTACTGACAACACACACACACAGACCAACTGTTCAACACTGCAGACCAGCTGAATGTTCCCAACTAAATTGGTTGGTGGATATCCTTCAGGCGTCCTGACAGATGGAAGGTACTGTATGCAGCTGGAAGCCTGCTTGCCAGACCACCTTACAGGGATGTACGCTCTCTTCTCTTTAATACTCCCTGTAAACCAGCCACCTGTCTATCATACTGCTTACGTGTGTGGATGACACCACCCTGCTAGAGCTCGTTACCAACAGGAGAAAGGCGGTTCAATTGTAAACTCAACTCCAGTTCCCTATAGGGTCCCCCACTACCAACACCACACATGGGGCAAGAATTTTTCCTGCAAAATTAAGAGTTCAACACAGAAATGTCATCATGCTGCAAATGAAGAAACTCACTACTTCTACTATTACTGTTCCTGGTACAGTTTTACAGGTCAATAATCAGAAGCACCCAACGTGATGTCCACATTGCAGCCCTGGTGGTTGGGGGTCAGTTGCCTTCCATCAAGTCTGTTCTACTCTGTATTTCAGACCTTGCGCAACCTTTTCAACCACACGAAAGAGGGTATTTACTTCATATGCCTCATATTTAGTACAACTACCTCATTGTACACTGAACCAGTGAACTACTAGTGACACAGTAACCTTCCTTCTACAGCTGTCGGTGATTCTCTCCTACACACTCGCCTTCATTTGTTTGGCCCTTTTCATGTTGTTCATTTATTTTGAACAGTGGTTTGCAGTCACAATTCACATACACAAAAGTAAACAGATGAATGATTAGTTAACGTTGATTTTAGTTAACGTTGTAATGTCAATCTTGTTAGTTTGGCCTTTCGTTTTTGGGTTTTTTTCTAAGTTATCTGTCAAACCTCAACATTTTTTTTTTTTTTTTTTTACGTATATGTGAAAATAATTCCAAACAAAATAAATATAGATATGAGCAAGATAAAATGTATGCTGTGGTGTAGTGAAGCTGAAGTTAACTTTGTCATGGAGGTGAGCCTGAATGTACTGGAGGGTAGTGGTGGAGAAACACGCGTTAGCAAATTTATCTGCCATCATGGACAAGGACCTTCACTCGTGATATGAGGTACTGTAAATGCAGTGGAGCGCCTTCAGGCACTGGCCCACAACAGCATCAGCAACAGCATTATAAATTTATATTAGCCCTGAGGAGGTTTTTTAGGAACTGCCATGCACGCTTATTTTCATCCTTCATACTTTGCCCTGTACCCTTTACAGTATGAGAGCCTCTGATAAGCTGTAAGCCTTTAAATATCAGTGAGTGAAAATGTGAATTAGTCAATTTTCTGTTATTTATGACGAGTTTTGAAATACGGCTAAAAAAGCTGAGCAAGAACATATTCTGACATTTTAGGGAGGAGCAGCTGAGGTTTTGCGTAAAATGAAACACTTGGATATTACATCAGACTCGGGGTTTACTGAAGTAACAAAAGGTTTTGTTCAAAAAGGAAAGGCAAATTTCAGTGGATGGAGCAGTCAGTCAAGGTCAGTCAATGCTTATCTCCAAAATCGTTGCAGTGGCTAATCAGCAGAGCCTGTTATCAACCAAGGTGGCTTACAAAAAGCTGAGAGATAAAAAAACAGCCCCTTTCTCTTCCTTGCCTACAATCATCCCTCCATCACCACCCTTGAAGTACATCAACATTAAAATTGCCATTCTCGGCATGTGTCTCTCATCAAACACTGTGTGTATCTTGCTGAACGGGCCGGAGTCTTCATTACAGGTGGTCAGAGAATACCAGGCAGCAGAAACAGACGCTCGAGGAGTCACGCCAAACACATATGGTCCTCACAAGTAGGCGGAGAGGCATGACAACGCTTGATTACAATGAATAATGGATGGCATACAGGTTCACTTTACACGGACCTTTTCAGGTTCAGTCAAACGCTGGCTATATTCTCATCATTGGAGTGTGTGCTGCAGTCCAGGCTGGGTGACTTGCACAGCGGATGGTTTTATGAGTTCCTCTCTAATTCTGCTGAATATTTCCAGGAGCACTTACTGTGTCCTGCTGATGTTCATACAGCAGTGAATGCATGTGGGATCTGAGACAACCGAACTCAAGTGCTGTTCAATGTTCTCTCATAATGTGGCCTTTTAAACCCTACGCCAAAATAGTAGCAACCTGGATGCTACATGACTTTACTTCTCTATTCACTATTCTAGATGGTTTTCCACAAACCCTGAGAGACATCGAGAGACCACAGAGGAGAAGAATAGCTACAGCATTCAGTCTCTTACTGACAGTGATACTGTCTCTTGTGTTTTATATTTTAACACCACTGCCTGCCGTAGAATGTAGCATAAGATTTGTGCCTCTCAGATTCTTGACAATTCTCTTCGTGTGACAAACAAACACAAGTTTTATTTACTCTGCTACACAAACCTACACCAACTAAACATAGTCATAAGAAGGGATCAAAATTATATGTGCATCATGCTGGTTATGGCTGTAACATTTACATATTATAATGTGACTCAAATTGTTTTTAGACACGTTTTACTTGTTTATATATCAAAAAAAAAAAAGTTACTTGATGTCAGTCTGGTCAGGCTTCACCAATGACAATCCTCACAACTAATTCCTCTCTAACATATGCTTCTTCATCAGCCTGTTGAAGAGAGATAAAAATCGTTATTTTGGCAACAGTGATTCTTTATTTGATATGACAATGATTATATACTAACTGAAGTTAATGCAATGATATAATGCGGTGGCCTCTAAATATCACTCATTTTGGCCTGTCTCAGATAAAGTTGCTACTTTAATAGATCAAAAGTATTGGCTTATAACCACTTATGAAAAGTTTAAAAAGTGAAAAAGTGAAAAAAATAAAATAACACCATCCACCATTGGTGCAGCAAGTTTCCCTGACCAGACTTCTGGGGAAAATGTCCTTGCCATGAACACAGTTTAAGTCATATTTTGTGCCAAGTGAAAGTCCAATATTATACCATAAATTACAATCTGTTTGTTGTGTTGTTTTCATTTCTTTACTTTCCAATATCAAAAAATGATCTCAGCATGAATCGGCCCAGACTACTGAAACCAACATAGAGTAGGTAAAGTCTTATCACAAAAGCAACCATTTGCATAATTAGACTTTTGGTCATAAAACTTGAAGTGTCAGAGTTATAGCCCCTGGTGCATCCCACCCACGTGACAACAAGCCCTGAAAGCTTACTGTCAAAATTCTGCTCTTTTATTTGATTTGTGATGCAAATGGGCGGTGTGTTTCAAAGCCATCTGCTGCGCTAGCCCATCACTCAGCTCAGCCACCAACGTAACCATTACTAGCCCCTTTCTGGCATGTGTTCATTTCTCAGCTTTGGAAGAAAAAAAAACACCATCATTGTGCAGGTTTTGAAAGGCTACTAAACATGCCAATATACAGTGCTATCTATCTGTAATTCGATTTGTACATATCCATAACATGACAGACTCACACCTTCAGATTCATTCACACACACACACACACACACACCACAGAGTGAAAAACACATACTGTACACATAAATATACCCAAACACATGAATCGCCTTGAAACAAAACTCTGAGGTACAGTGCTTCAAAGGTGTCCTCAAAGTGCCAATCATGCTGCAGAAACTCTCTAATCTGCTGTGTGTAGGAAACAGAGTGGTGCAGCTGAAGACAAATGAAATCCTTTCATATGAGCATTTTGTTCGTTGGAAACCTGCAATTTGGTGAAGTAATAGTGATCGTTAGTAATGGTTAAAATATGCTTTTTCATGAAGTAAGTACTTGTGATATGAAACTGCATTTGGAATAGAGTGGTCACCTCCTTGATCAAAATCTGAAAGCGCCCCTGCAGTCTCCTGCCATGTCCTCCTGACACTTCTCACTGGGCATTGGACACTCGTCCGCAGTCATCTGTCCGATAGGCCAGAAAACACACTCATGCATGAAGTCCCAGGACGGATAGACCAATTAGACTTTGAACTCCTCCCTATTCAGGCCAGCTGCCCGTTCTCTATATTACAAATGACAACTAACAAATGAACCAGCAGGATGGCGGTATATCACCCCGGTCAGGGAAATAAACTGGCAACCTGGGGGTCAAAATCCCACGTGGTGCCTGCTGCCATCATGCCCTTGAGCGTAGCACTTAAGCCAGATTGCTTCAGTAAATCTTCAGCTCAACACGAATGACTCACATGTCAAGTGGGAAGCGACAACCCCTCCCTGCCCCCCCTGCCCCCCCTGCCCCCCCTGCCCCCCCTCCCCACCCCTCCTCCCCGCCGCTCTGGATTCAGGTATCAGGGACATGGAGTAAGGTGGCAGGTAGACTGGCCACATAATGCTGGAGGACAGACTTCTTTAGACGTCCCACTCAACTAATGGCCATCACACACTACTAGTTTCTGCTCATGGGAAGCTTCTCAACATGTGCATGATGTAATTACAGAGGGTAACATCACCATTGTCCATATGACTCACAGCTAAATGAATCAAGTTCACGTTCACAATGGTCTATCCCACCACTGTGTTCTGTTACTGTAACCATTACACTGCTTAGCTCTTGGGGAGCACTACATTATTCATTCTTTCACTCAGTTCATCCATGTGCCATGTGTCAGATTTTGACAAAACTTGGGGAAATTATGCATCTAGGTCTGCATTACAGATTTTTTTTTTTTACACTGATCGCCCCAAGTGGGATGCTACAATTCCAGGTCAAAACTGATTTTGTTGAAGCTGATTTGTCCAGAGGGCGAGAGCATCATTCCAGGGGGAAGCCATGTTTACTGTTGCCTTGTTTTCTTGTTACTTTCAATGGCAGCCGTGAGAGCTTGCCATGTTTGCAGCAGCCGTGAGAGCTTGCCATGTTTGTTGCCTTGTTTTCTTGTTACTTTCAATGGCAGCCGTGAGAGCTTGCCATGTTTGCAGCACTGGAAGTTAAAATATTCATTCATTTTTAGCAGAAGAAGCTTTGCCTCAAACAGGTGTTCAATGGTCTCATATATACAAAGGTATAAGAAATCCCATTTTTTTCAAAGTTCAGTCAATGCATGTCCTCATCTGACTTGTGCCCCTGCCTCACTCTGAGTTGAGAGGTAAGAGAGCGTTTCACACAGGAGTTCTGGACTGTAACTGCAATGGGGAAAAGGGTAGAAAGCAGGACAGATGATTGCATAAGCTTGTAAAAAGCTAAAAGAATTTTGGTTCATGATTAAGTTTGAGTTTTTTTAGAGCCGCAATGACCAATGACCCATTTCAAGGCAAAGGACATAAAAAGATAATGCTATCCTGAGATCATAAATAACAGGGAGGCCTAGCTTTACTCCACTTAAGTGGAAGATTGTTGGGGATCGTACCATATTCAAGATGGATGCAGTGTGGTGCTTTGATGCAACTGAGAAACACACTTACATGGTATTGCAAGTAATGCCCCATTGGATTGTAAAGGCTCTTAATCAAGACTATAATGCACTAAAATGCTGGGCAACATCTGTACACATTCCCCTAGAAGTATGACCAGGTCTCATAGGGTGTATCCTCGGTGTGATCGTATGCTACCGTAGTGAAGTAGTGAAGTGACAGTTGGTTATGTGTAAGACATTAATGTGCTTGGTGAAGTGCAGGTTTGAACTAAGGGCAATGAGCAGCTATTTCAAATGCATATGATCTCACATTAATATCAAATAAATATGAGGTAAGACTTGCCCTGGCATACAAAGTGCTCATTGGCCCTTTGGGTGTGATTGTAAAAATGAAGCTTGGCGTAAGTTCAATCAGGAAGGCTACTTCCCCCATTCATATTTTGTCAGCACGTACAAGCACGCCCTCAGCTCTACATCGTCCAATCACCCTAGCCCACGCTCCTTTCTCCTCCTCTTCCTCCCTCTCCAGAAACCAATCACTAACCATGTCCTTCTATTTGAACCCCCTCAGCTGCTTCTATGTTTCTGTCATGTCAGCTGCCTAAACCGCACCAGACTGATGCACCACCTCCTCCCCCGCCACCACCAGCATCACGGCGCCATCAGATATCCAGAAGGGTTAAATCTTCAGCCTGGGAGGTTATCCTGTCTCCTACCTGCCCCTGGGAGCTTCACCCTATAGCTGGATACCTCTTGGAGTCTACGCCAAACCAATGCTCATGCACATTTCTCATGCTGTTAATGAATGTTTATAATTGTAAACCTAGCCTCTTGTGATTGAACTTTGCATGAAGTAACCTTCTCTCAGGGAGCATGGGTTGTATACAGCACTGTGCATAAGTCTTAATGAAATGAAAAGTTTCTAAATATCAACACTGCTGCTTTGACAAGTGTGATGCCTTCCATTACCGTAGTGCCTGTCGTGATCATGTCAGGTGCTATGCCAGCGGATTACTCCATTACTTCTCCAGGGCACTGAAGTTTGTTATCTTCATTTGTCCTTTTTTTGGCCCTTTGGGTCGAAATCTCTTGAGGGAGGCCAGCACTTTGTACCAAAACAAAGATAAGCACAACCTGTTAATTATCCTTACCAGTACAAAGATCCACTGAAGGAGATGCAGGGCAAACACATTGTCAGAGGAAATAGCTCTCGAAAGCAAATTGAACACATTTATTCCAAGATTTGCAATGGAATCATAACACAAAAGTACATGAACTGCTGTTTATTGACATGTTTTCAGCCATTTGTTGGAATCTTATGTTGTTCCATCAAACATTATAGATATCACGGCTCCAGTGATCACCAGACAGCCCTTGACAGAATATACACCTATTTCACAAAAAACTAAATGAGATGATGAAGAAAAATAAGATGCTTAACAGAACAGTACGCCTGCTGTTTTGCAATGACAGTCTTATTGGGAGAACAGCGGCAACAGGGGCAATTTCTTTGGTGTCATGCAAATGCTTGGTTCATATGAACAATCATCAGAGGACCACTGAAAACTATTGATCTAAAATAATCTTGCAAGGTCCTAATTTAGTTTAAAGTGCTTAAATCCATGAATGAAATGGAAACCCTGATGCAAAGTTATGTAACATTCCTCATTCCTGCTTAAATGTCAGAGTCAGTTTACCATCCTTGTACCATGTGCTTTCTTCTCAACTGATGTCTCAGCCACTCATTTATAATTCTTGATTTTAATCATGGCTTTGGTCTCATCGGGAGTCTCATATCTGGTGTCAACATCAGCCAAGGTCCATGGAGAGTCCTGAAGGAAAATATCACAACCCAAACAACTACAAATACAAAGATATGTCTCTCCTTATCATCAGAATTTTAAAGTAATCGGTGTTCTTTGCAGAATCAGAATCTGAAACACCAAGTGCAACAAATGTACAGAACGTTGTTGTGGTGACATTGGTGCAGAGACATATTGCGCAACTCTCATAGCTTTGCATTACACACTGACACCCATGGTGCAAGGGCAGTGGACTCTGGACAGTGGACTCTACATGTCCCTCTACAAACACATTTCAACCTTCATGTGTACATTCAAGCAGTGTTTTACACAGTTTGGCTGCAGCTGTAGTGAGTGTCTAGTGCATTGGTCCAGAGGACAACAAGGAAGTTACACTGAATAGCATGAGATGTATGAAATTATTCATGAGCGTATGGCAAGCCTACATTCCTGCGGATATAAAGTGACATGTGCCCGCTCTGAAGTACACAGGGGTGTGCAGTCATTGTAGCAGTGCCAGGCTGTGCAAGGTAACACTTGGGTAATCATATATGGTGTGGTAAAAATAGTGACAGTTGGAAGGCTTATGGACGGTCTCTTGGAAGTGAGGAACAGTCTGGAAACTGTGTCAGTTTAAAGAGGGAGACATAAGAGGGGTGGTCAAGTACGGCTCCAACTCTCGAGAAGAATTGAGGTCAAGGGTGTTTCTAGTCTTAATGGACCAGTACCCTCATCCAGAGGAAACTGGGAAATGATTTTGGATCCAAATCTAGTGGAGCAGCTCTTTCCATCAATTAAGCAAGATCCTCACTTGCCTAACTACTCACTTTGCAATTTTCTTTGCCCTGTACTGTCTGTCTGTCTATCTATCTATCTATCTATCTATCTATCTATCTATCTATCTATCTATCTATCTATCTATCTATCTATCTATCTATCTATCTATCTATCTATCTATCTATCTATCTATCTATCTATCTATCTATCTATCTATCTACTTTGTCAATATCAAAATGCTCCCAGTCAAGTGGGTATGCACATGGAGTTGGCCTGGAAAGGAGAACTGACTTTGGAATTATGTGTGGCAGCGTCTGTTTCCCCTTTTCAAAGTACACCACAACCTGTCATCACATTCATTTCCACCACTAGGGGGAGCAATAAACTGTGATTTTCACAGAAAACATAGAAACAACACATGGAATTAATAATAAGATTATGGGTTATATAAGATATTATGAATACGATTATAGTATGGATGCCATTATAATACTTTGAACATACATTTCCAACTGAAAGAAAGTTAATTTAACTATAGGACTCCCATGACAGCCCCTTAGGACCCCATGAGCAGCTATGGGATCCTCCACTGGGCCACAAGGAAATTCACCTTTAACGTAAATATAGCAGTAATAGAAACAGCAGCAGCAGTATTCATAATTATAATCATAATCATAATAACCCACGGTCCTCGAGACACACTCAACACAGTGTGCTTCAACACAGCAACTAGCAATCAATTGTTATCAGGTGATTCATTTCACGTTCAACACAGATTACCTTAGATTCAGAAATAATTATTCGTCCAATAATACTAGAGTGAAGAGAGAGCAAGAGACAGGAAGAGAGGGGGGGGGGAGCATTCTGCAGAACGTGAGCAGCTTTGCAATGCATTAAATGCATGTACATTATGAGAGTTATTTCTGTGACAGACAGTGATATGCATGACAAATCTCCAAGCTGACAGCTGGGTTAAGTTGAAGGTCAGTGAAACACAGGAACCACCTCAGCTGTTTTTATGACCCACTTTTACTACAACTACCACAGCTTACACACTGCAGCTTATTAAATTTTCTCAGCAATGACAGTCCTAACTGTGTCTGTGTTGGTGCTCTACCTACTGACCTATAATTACATGGGTATTATATCTGGTGGTGAATGAGCCACATTAATCCACACAGTAAAATGGTTGTGAACGATTGAAAGCATTTGAACAAGGAAAAAAGTAAAATTGTAAGCCCCAAAATAGATTTGCTCTCCATCTTATCTGAATGTTTTCACATGTCCCTGTCAGCAGATGCTTTGAGATTTATCAGCAAAGAGCAAGTTAGATGCTGCCAATGCTCTCGGCACATATAGGCTGTGAGCAATAATTGGTAAGTATAGTTCATTCACTGTTTGATTTACTAATGTATTCACTGCCAGCGATTTGCCATAATCCGATTATAACCATGTCATGTAGTCATGGTTGTTTTCATATCAAGGTACAACTGATTACATGGTGGCGGGGCTTTTGTAACATGACATCACCCATTAGAATTATTTTTCCTTGGTTTCTGATTTTGGGAGAGTTGTTCATGTTCATGTTTAAATTTATATTGAATGATCTATCCATAATAATAGATGAAATGTGCTCTGTCGTGGAATGTGTGTGGCTTTTGCCTTTAAATCCAGGGTTTGTTTTAATACTAAAAGTGTCATTGTATCACATTACTTTAATCAACATGCTTATTTGAAAGCACAGAACACAATATATGAAATGTACTGTTATATATACTGTATATATATATATGTGTGTGTGTGTGTGTGTGTGTGTGTGTGTGTGTGTGTGTGTGTGTGTGTGTGTGTGTGTGTGTGTGTGTGTGTGTGATTTTATTTTTATATATATAAATATGAAATACAGTGGTGGCCAAAATTATTAGAACACTTGGCATATTTAAGAGGTTTCAGTTGTTTTTGTTCAATTGGCCATTAAAATACCCATAAAACGAATGAAATATATACAAAGTCATCATTATGCTCTATAAACCATAGAATAGAGCCATCATAAGGAGATTTACGTCATTTTCCTTACAAAAAACAATTTGGGGCGAGTTGGACAATAAACTGGACAGATCTATTGTACATTCAAAGGAAAGCCTTTGGCTTGAGTTGCAGAAGGCGGGATAACATTAGTGTTCAAGTTCTCAGGAAATATATTGACACTATGCCAGAGAGATGTGCTGCTGTAATTGCTGCAAAAGGTGGACATACCAAATATTAAAGTTAAAAGTGGATAAAAACAGTAGGACTCACTTCATCTGATATTTGTTGTGCTCAGAGCAACCATCTGCATGTTTCATGAACATGATGAAATGAAATCATGTTTTGGAGGCAAGAAAAGGTCAATATTTTCAGATCTGTCAGGTGTTCTAATAATTTTGGCCACCACTGTATATATAACAGCATATATTCAGAAATGAACTATAACAGTACATTTTATATATAAATACAAAACAGTGAATTATCGATATAATTTTCTAAAATGACCTTTGTGTTAAATTAATCAAATCAAAAATCAATTTCATAATTAGTAGCCTAAGCCACATTATTTCGTTTGTTGATGTGAATGATATAACCTTACAATACTAAACATAACTTATAATTGATTTTACAATGACATTATCATGCTTTACAAGCTAGTGAAAAGTGAATTATCTTCTTTATAAGAATTATATTTTATCATTACTTTTATCTTATTTTTGTTGTAGCTATTTATCTCCAAAGAATACGTCAATAATGTCAACTTTCAACAAATGACCAGTGACCATGAGGATCAGAGACCAGATGTGGTAGCAAAATCAGCTGTGCTAGAGAATAAAGTCTCAGACATTCAGAGAGATACAGCAGTTGTGTTTATTTAATATGATTTAATATGAAGTGACATGTTAATGCATTTGTCAAGTGGCATGATCCAGTGATCACCGTCTCCTGGTGCTTTGCTCGAATCTCGCATTCAGCTTCCTAAAACTAACCAATCCTGCACAAAAGGACTTCTAACCAATACCGTTTCCTCTGGTTGGGTTCCACTAAATTATGACACGTCTAAATTATCACTTTCCCTGGATAGTGTGCACATCCCGCTATTGACTGTCTTTAGCGACAGTGGAAACTTCCGCCTCAAAAGGTCGGAGGTGCCACGTGGTATTTTGCTCTAACCTATCAGGGGCAAGTGCGCATTGCGATCCTGTGCAGAAGATTTTTTTTAAAGGGGAGGTAGTGATGAATGAACTAACTTTAAGTACCACGGATAGCTCCACTCGCACAGGATCAGCCTCACCACAACACCAGCGTTCATTTTCTATTATATTTATGATGGAGTGTAGTCCCTTACCGTCCCTTACCATCTTTGCAGATGTTTAACATTGTAAAATGAGCTGTAGAGAGACAACTTTATGACTATAATGCAATTGAAAAAACTAAATCTTATGAGAAAAACTGTGAGCTTTCAGAAAAATACCAGTACAAAAAAAACAACATACTCCAATAAAGCCTAACAACTCTAAGACTGAATTTGTTGCTGCTGCAACACCGAGACGTGTGGATGATTGGGTTCTGGCTTTGCTTTATGCCTCCCCGGATGCTCAATTTCGTGCAGTTGCCTGTATTTCCTCAGGGTGATATAACTCTTCTACTCCATTAATAACATAGCTATCAACCAGCACATCCATCTGTGGTTTCAGACACAAGCCCTGGCCATAGGTGCTGCAGGCCTGGTCACATGGTCAGTGACCAATGAATGTTGCCATGAACTAATAGGAGCGCTGAATGAAATCAGCATCTTGTAAATCAGTGATGACAGTGAGCTACGTGTCTTTCATAAGCAGAAAAACAGCCAGGAATTCATGAATAGCTGGTGGGTGTTTTGTTCAAAACATAAATTACATCTGTGAAAATAGGAAATGTCTCACCATGTTCAAATGGACTGGTAAAATGGTTGAAAATGGCACAAGTGACCATTAACTTAGCTTTTTGAAAAACCTAGGATAACCTTCTTCCTTGTTTTTTTTTTTAATTCTCCTCTTATTTATGTTTCTGTTGTCTGTTAAAAGGATATATGAAATTGTTGTAAAAAAAGTTAGATATGTTATACTTTGTGAGAAAAGTTTTCAGTCATGACAAAGGCGTAAAAGCGCAGTTGTTCTCCAAAAGATAAGGGATCATTTGTGTTTCCTCTGGAAAGGCTGGGCTTCAGATCCTGTGGTTGCAACCTTTAATGACGTCAAGCCAGTTGTTTTGGTCCCCGCTGCCCAATCGGCGGCGTCGCTCACATTCTACCGGAGCCGAAATGGGTCTCTTAATGCAACGGATCTGTTCTCCCGTAACAACCATAACGCCCTTCGGTGGGTGCTTTGTGGTACCCGACTGCTGCTTTAAACAGCAGCACTGACATGGAAACCCCATTGCAGTTGCAGAACGATTTCTTTCAAGAGCAGCAGTTCCAGCACTGTAAGTACCAGCACTACTGCGGGCGGGAGGAACGGTTCACTAAGCACCACGACCAATGCTGCACCTGCAATAACTGTACCTGTGATGCAAGAAAAACCCTCGTCTTTCGCGGGACGTCGCCGACCGCTGTCGGAACTTTAAGGACACCATCCGAGACGTCTTCGAGGCAAGGTTGTCAGTATAGCGTCTATGAGTTCACGCCTCCTAGTCATGGTAGTTCATCCAGACATCATCATCATCCTCACCATCAGCAGTGCCACGATCGGCAGCGGGGCAGCCTGGGCAGCAGCCACAAAGAGAGTAACTCCTACAATGAAATAGCCATGAGCAGCTGCAGATACAACGGCGGCGTAATGCGGCCGCTGAGCAACTTGAGCTCGTCCCGCAGAAACCTACACGAGTTTGATTCCGAGTCCCAGCCTTTACAACCCATCTCAACCGCAGATGCGTCGGACACCTTAGTATCTAAGCCTGAGAATAATTCGACCACTCTGATGCCTTACGCATCGGGAGACGGAGGGGGTGGTTGTAGTCACAGTGGCAATAAATCGGGTAAAAAGAAGAACCAGAACATTGGGGAAAAGCTTGGGCACAGGAGGGCCTTGTTTGAGAAAAGGAAGAGACTCAGCGATTATGCTTTGATCTTTGGGATGTTTGGGATCGTTGTTATGGTTATAGAGACTGAACTCTCTTGGGGAGCCTATGGAAAGGTGGGTAACTCAATCCAGTGCCGTGCAGTCCCATCTAGATCAGGATTCATTTAGTGGCATGTGACTGAGCAAGCATATACTCAACTTCTCCTTAAAGTGTTCCTTGACAATTACTCATTCCATTTAAGGTAGTAAAAGTATGTAGTCTACTGAATATGGGTAACGGGGCTGAAGTGTCCCATGTAGTGACATGGTCCTGTCACATGCAGGCCCAATAGGCCTACTTTTGTTCAACCAGGGGAACCCCACTGTGCATGAAGATATCACATTTCAGTATTTTGTTGAAGCATGCTAAGAAACAGAAACATTATATGTATTTGTACTTAATTCTAAGATGTGTGCTACTTGATTTACCCGAAGGATGTGGATTTATTTCATGTTCTTGTGTCTTGTATGGCTTTAGTGTTGTTGTTCTTTTCCAGGAGTCCCTGTATTCATTAGCTCTAAAATGCCTGATAAGCCTTTCTACAATCATTCTCCTTGGGCTGATTATCATATACCATGCACGAGAGATACAGGTAATATTTGAATGTTTTCGTTCCTCTTTTTATTAATGTTGATGTTGATACTGAAGGGTCAAGGGTTTGTTGTTCTAGTTATGACAGCTAAAAATGCATTCACATTTAATAAGTTAATACGTTTGATGTATGCTCTGATATATTTATACACACCTGTCCAAGTGTTTATACACTAGACTGTCAGGACTGGTGGACAGTGATGCACTCGAATGACTCTAATGGCTTAATGACTTGACTAAATGAAATAACGACAAGTATTTAGCAAGTATTTTTAAATTGCATGCACTTTCTCTTCAATGTGTGACAATCTAATTGCAGCCTGACAGGAAGACTTCTGCACATATGGAAGGCTTTAAAATAGCTTTACAACTTACGCTGATGAATCAAATAAATATATATGAACTAAACTGAGGAGATACATTATAGTTCATTTTTTTAAAACTTTTTCTCCAATCTAACGTTAAATGTGTTATGTTGGGTATCATTATGGATATGCCAAACATCAAAAAGCCCACAACATGGTAATCCCATAGATGATGCTAGAGGTTTGTTCATGGTTGTTTAGTTAAGTGGGTGTAAGAGACGGGCGAGTCATCTTTTGAACCACATGAATAGTTCATTATGCATTTGGTCAAGATTTCTTTCCAAGAATGCCTCACGATTTGAAGTTAACTGGATGGATTTATGCTGTCAGCTTCTCTGAAGTGTTTCAGCGCTTGGACAAATCTCAATTTTATGACCTTGTGTCAGAGCATTGTTGTTTTTTTCCTGCAATTCAGCACTTACGTCTCTGTTATAGAGCGACTAAATGAATGGCTTTACTCTTTGCAAGGTGGACATATGTTGTCAGGAACCTTTTATGCGTATTAGATTGTTCTTTTTTAATCAACTGAAAAGGAAATTCAGTTGAAAGGAAACACATCTCAAGCATTTTCTTGACGTTGAATGAGGCTATGTCCAATAATACGAATGCTTTTTGAGTGATTTTCAAATATAATGTGAACTACGGTGGATAAGCTTAACCGGCCATGAAAAATTCAGGTTTTGCAACATGAAAGCTGTTGGCATCTGCTCTGCTTACTTTACCCTTTATTCATTTCATCAAAGCAAGATGTATGATGTCGAGCAGGCCTCTTGGAAACTGTTTGGATTGAGCGCTGTCTCCCTATCTTTTGTATTGTGAATTACAATAACCATTTTCATTAGCCTTTCCGTTAGATTTAGGACTTACAAGCCCCAGAGGAATATCAGGAATATCATTGAAGTGACCCCATTCAGATGTCGTGTTGTAAACCTTTTTTTGTGAGGGATCGTATAAATGCACAAAGAGCATTACCATGTTTTGATCCATAACAAAAGCATTTTAATTTCTTTTTAGCGAACGGTCCTCAGATAGATGTGTAGTGTAAAGTTGCATGAGAATATCATATATTATACACTGTATATCATATTCTTTCCTCTGCCAGCCTCCACATCTTTTATTTGAATTCTATAAAAAATATTCAATTGCAGCTATAATTGCAAACAGCACATTTTCAACATGTAACTTTATAGAAACTTACCTTTAAGATTGTGCCTTTAGATTCTATGGGCCAGTTACACAGTCATGGTTGCTGTTGATTATTAATCAGTCAACAGCTTAACCAATAAATTGCGCTACTTACTTTGGGCCACCCTTGACCGTGTTGCCCCTCATGTCTTTGGTGCTTTGGTTTCCACACAGGCACAATTATGTATAAATATGGCGTTCTCTGTCACGTCTGTGCAGATGATACACAACTTTATTTTGCAATAAAACCTGTTAAAAGAACACAGCCGATAAACCTTGAGTTCTGTGTTTTACACAGCAAAGAAATGGTTGTCAAATAATATTGTTCTCCTCATTCCATACTGAACTGAAATGCTTGTTTTAGGCACTAAGCAGCAAATAACTTACTTTTCAGTCCTTGCAGTTAAAGTCAGTGGTTGTGCAATTATCCCCACAGAGAATCTGTTAAAATCTTCCCATTATCTTTGATCCAGACTCCTCCTTTTCACATCAAGGCAATGTCCAAAAATATTTCACCTTAGAAATATCTCCAAGATAAAAAAAAGACATTTTCTCCTTTAACGATGTAGAAAACATTATTTATGCTTTTGTTTGTTCCAGAACTAATTACTGTGATGCCCTATTCTCCAGATACCCCATCTCCACAATGAATATACTATTTAAAACATGATCACCATACCCGCTTACTCTCTTGGTATTGGTTCCCTCTGAAGGTACATGTTGATTACAAAATCCTTCTTGCAACTTATAAAGCTTTTAATGGACTTGCCCCTCCCTTTGGAACAAACCTTCTCCCAATGTCAGGGAATTGGCACTGTGCTATTATATAAATCCAATTTATAATCTACCTTAATGGGCTATCTATCTATCTATCTATCTATCTATCTATCTATCTATCTATCTATCTATCTATCTATCTATCTATCTATCTATCTATCTATCTATCTGTCTGTCTGTCTTTCTGTCTGTCTGTCTCACACACACACACACACACACACACACACACACACACACACACACAAACACTCACACACACAAAAAAGCTTTGGCCTCATATCTTAAAATGTGTTTGTTCTCCTATCTCTCGTTTTTTATCTGTATTTAGGCCCTTTTCTGCTCTGTACTTCTGACAAACCTGTTAGAGACACGTTATAAATAGATTTCACTTGAGATGGATTAAGCCAAAACTGAACTTTAAATGGTCTCTTAGTAAGGTGGACTATTCTCAGAGATATATGTTAAAGTCCTGGATTTGGCTAAATCTGAATCTAACAATTCAAATGTCATAATGTATCATAAGGTAATCAAGGATTGAATTAGGGCTTGAAGTGAACCTCAAAGATGGAAGGTTTAGTTTCATATTTACTCTATCACAACCCTAACCACTTAGCACAACAGAGGCCATGTATGTAATGTAAATGTAAATGCAATTTAGTCCAATATTTTCAGTCATCCAAACTGAGAAAATGTTTTTTTCATAAGAATAGGTCAGATTTCATAGAGAATCACATTTTGCTTAAATTCTGGTTTTGTGACTTACCGTTGTCAAGCTTATTGTGCATTCTGGGATTGGTTAGTTTTGATATTTGATTTGACTCCAGCTACACTTAAATGATTAATAAAATATGAACAAATATGTTCATTAAAGCTACATAAATATACCATGTAAAGTCCTATCTTTTGTTTATCATGACTCATATTCTCTTGTCCTGTAATACAGTCACTTCTAATTCTGCTAGGAGGAACCTTGACACCAAAGTCCCGATATGCTGTCAATATCTACAATTATGTTACTCTATATATAAATGTAATTTCCCTGCTTTGGGACCCCCACTAAAAGCCTGTATTCCCTTAAGTTGAGGTTCTAGAGTATATTGTTTGTGATATTTGTGGCGTACTATTTATAAAGTGCACTTTAACATTTTTCAGTGTTGGCAATTTTCCTTCTGCAGTGAAATAGATTATGCATGCACATCCATGTGTACTCACAGATGCCTGTCAAATGTAGATGCACAAGTCACAGTGATGAAATATTTCCCCCACACTTCTAGCCCCTTAAAACTGATTTACTTGTCAAACTCAACAGTGTTAAAGTTTGCAAGATTGTGCCCTCTCATTTTTAGGGTATTATGACAGTGTGCATAGCAAGGTGCAATTTCATTCTGCTAAATTTCTCCCCTCAGAGTGACGGAGATGTTTCCTAGGTCAGGTCAGACTAAGGACAAATCTTGGACACTAGCTGTCATTTGAGTACTTTAGGGACACATCATCTGTGTTAAAATGTCAGTGATGGGTGACCTACTGTGACAAGTACATTGTCTCTCTCTCCATCTTTAACAGAAAGATGTGTCCAGGTCCTGGTATCTCTCTGCAGATTTGTCCCTGTTTCTACAATCAGGAGCAATAATTTCAACGTTTAATCCTCCTTTGTACGTGTTGATGCCAGTCTGTAAAGGGAATGTTAAGGGCTTATTTTTTGTACCGCCCCTTACAGTATTATAGGCCTGGTTCAGACTATATGACAGCTGGACTCTTGACAGCTGGCATTTCTGTCAGAGTTTTTAGTTTAGTTTGCTGTGTTGGCAGGCAGCAGCTTAGTATGATTGAAGCTGTGGTTCCTCTCTGACTTTGATTTGTCATTGTCAAGGACTGATATAAGTTAGGAGAAATACTGTAAGCATGTTGCTGCCCTCCCTGCTAAGATGTTTGATGAGTTCGCCATATTCCCAGACAGTGAATGACATTTTGACATGACAGTTTTCTTTTCTCTTCTTACATTAAAGAAAGCATTTGTGTTAAGGCCATTGCTGTGTGATTTCACCTTGTGATGACAGTTCTGCTGAGTTTTCTAAACTAATGCACAGTTCTTTGAGAGGCACTCAGGCGCTCTCAGAGTTTATTTGTGATAAACGTCAGCACTTATGTTTCTCACTCTCAGAGTATAACTATTTTACAACCTGCGAAAAAAAGATTAGATGCAATAGTTGTAGCATTTGATGGAAAACCACGCACACCCAAGCTGTGCAGATGCATCCCGCCGTACCCAAGCTTGGTATGTCGTCAGCCGGCCCCTGGGTGGTGTGTATGTGTCAGAGATATGGTGTAACTGCAGGAGATGCTCTGCATTTCTCACAGTGAAATCTGTCCTCTACCTGAGAAGCCAGACTGGAGTCAGATAACCACACTGGCTGGTGACCTCAATGTTTTCACTGAACACACAGGCTTTCAAGGGCAGAGATACTCAGCCTCCCAACAAGTTGAGAATCTTAATGATCAATATTTAATTGCGTTTGCTGCCACGTGCACTGTATGTGATTTTAAACATGTGTATGAGTTCATATTATCAACATGTATAACTTGTCTACAACAACAACACTCTAGAGAAAGAACCGATCTGTTTGGGATTTTGGCTTGGATACGTTTTAATTTCAATTAAATATATATGGAAATGTAAAACCTGAATTTTCGGATACAAGAGTAAATGGAATTGCAACAATGCAACAATTTAACATTTACTCAGCAAAGTGGCCTCTTAGTGGCTCACTTTGATATCATAAATAAACCATTTCATTAATGTCTAATTGAGCTGAACCTCTCAACCTAATTCACTAATGAGATTGAGCGATTTCATTCTCAGTGACAAGATACATGTTCCCATCTCCACATTACACAGATTAAATATTGAGCTGGACTCCATTAGTTATATTGAGCGTACTGAGACCAGTAACCAACCCAGCCAGCGCTGCAGGTGAGCTTCTCTAGACTGTACAGTATAGGACACCGACACACACTGAGCGGTGGGATGACCTCAGGACACATTCAATTGTCTGTGACACAGACTCACAGTGCAACTTTCTTTTAATGATTCAGACTTGTATCCATCAGACAACAAGCCACCCATCTGAGTGTGTGTGTGTGTGTGTGTGTGTGTGTGTGTGTGTGGTCCATATGGTAAAATGGTAAAAGGTCTACAGAACTTCCTCTTTAATGTGCCATGGATCAGCACGAAGCTTGCCACGAGGCACGATGGCCCCTTATTCAGTTCAAGGTTTTTCCACTGCACATGTAGGTTCCTCCACCTCTATGTCATAACTAGTGGTAGACTAGCATGGAATAGGTGAAGCTCAGAGGTAAAGAGCCCTTGAGTATTGTATTTCAGGTCGGCCATTACTATAATTGCTTTTACTCACTAAGTAGGCTTTCCTTACGTAACCTGGGTTTAAATGTTTAATTACATTGTTTTGAGGTAACAAACTTTGTCAGTGCTTGCGACAGGATGGGATTGTTTCTTTTCTTTTCTTTTTTTTTTTTTTAAATGAAAGGCTTTTGTTGTGCGCAAACAATAGATGTTCTGTTTTCCCTGTTTTCAGGAGTGTAAATGAGTAAGACACAGCAACAGAGCGGAGTCACACCTTGTGTTTCCATGTCTAAACTTACACTCCCTCGGAAAGCTTACCAAGAAGAGATCTGGTTAGAGTTACACACATCTCTGACAGATGCTGTGTGTTGAGGGAGCTCAGTGTCACTCATTTGTTATGAATAACTACCTCTGAACATTTTAAATGATCGGTTTTCTATCTTTGTAGCTTTTAAATAAATGAAGGAGCTGTGTGGAACAGTTGTGCTGCAGTGTGGCTTGTGCAGGGATACGGGAGATCAAATGCTGTAGCTTGCATGTGTATCAGTTTGTTATGGTGACACAATATCTGTTCACTGTGATGCGTCAGCGTCAGTGGATATTTCTCAGCTATTAGACTACAATTGCTCGACTTAGAAACAAACGATAAGGTGTCTGTAGTATTTGTGATTCTAGGTTCAGTGATCTTTGTGTGTTAACATGGTGTGGGCGGCTGTAGTGTTAGTGTGCCTGTGAAACTATCTGGAGCATCCATGTGTGTCTATGAGGTGGGTGGCACTATAACGCGTTTTTTCTGTAGATATATATTATTTTCTGTGGCCTTGAGTTGAACGTGTTGAATTAAATCTTTCTTTTGATGTGGGAAATATATTTCTATTTCAGAAATTGAATTCATTGATCCCATTACCTTTGCAGGAACAGGATATTCTTTTCTCTTTAATGAGAAATATCAAACTAAACTAATTGGAGGCAAGCCGTAATGTGTGACTATATATATTACTGAGTATATATAAATCTGCATTATTAAAAGTTCTGTGTTTTGACTGATATAGTTACATATCCAGCGTCTTTCAGGCTTTTTCAGTCTTAATTTCATGAGAAATATTGAATTCCCTCTCATTCCTTTTGAGTCATTAGTGACGGCTATGTATGGGATGGAAAGAAGTCACTAAGAGTAAAAAATCACATGCTTTACAGGGCCAATTAAAGATAACCAAGCAGTACAAAATCTTGTTCCCAGAGATGCTTAAAGTGAAGCAAAAACATATGTGCATAATAGTATCACTTAGCTGAAATTACTAGAAACCGTTCAATTAAATACCAAGCATTATGGAGCGGCTTCAGTCAAAATGTTTTTTTTTTCATTTCGAATAGCTCCTGCAGTCATGGTGGATATACTCAACCAGGAAACCTCTCTTCTATTTGCTGACAGCAACACTTTGTGAAATATCTGCTGCCAGATGTGACGGCCTGTACACAGGCAGAGGACCTTGAAGTGATTTAGTGTATAGAGCAGGAGCTGCTGTGGAACAATATCAGTACGGCGTGTCAGAGAGAGGAATGATTTTACAAATGCAGTGGAAGCTAATGTAGCTCGATAGTGTTTAATCTGCAATCCTCGAATAAACAACGGCGAGGGGAGGAAAGGGAGGTCAGCACTTCAGATAGTGTATCGAGAGACCATGAGCATGATCAGAGCATGATTGGCTATGGTGGTCATGGGCTGGGCCATTAGTTCAGGGTGGATACACTAAGCAATGAATCCTCCGACTGGTAGATAGCTCTAGATTGGATTGAAAGTGATGAACGGGAGGAAGGGGGAAGAAAAAAGGGAAGGGGCTGCACCAGAAGTGGCAGGGCCGAGTGATGAAGGTATATGACAGAGGACAGGGTGGATAAGAGTGATGAGGGGCTGTGAAATCCATCCACATTAAAGTCCCCGGTGAAATGGCCTACCTTCTGGTCGGTGTGGCCAGGCAATAAGAACCTATGCTAATGTGGAGGTGGCAGATGTTCTCATCAGTATAATGCTTTGAAGTTGGAAATGCTTGCCACATGCTGATAATGTAACACTTAAAAAAAAAAAAGAAGGTTCAGTATTTTTTGTGTTTTTTTTTAATCATTCCGGTGGGAGTGGGAAAGCAGAGAGCAAAACAGAGTAGGGGAGAAAGTTCAATCCTAGGCCAGCTGGAGCTCACGTGTGTCTCTGGGCACCACAATTAATGATTTTACAGAAATGGTCATTGCATCCAAAACTCTTCACTGAGATCCTACCCACTTCAGGCCATTTGTGACTTATTGTAGTAAGGAGTTAAAACATGTACTGTAGCTTGTTGTCACCATGGTGAAAATGTAAGCTGTCATCTACCCTCTGTCAGCTTCACTGTACCTCTCGCCTTGCAGTTATTTATGGTGGACAATGCGGCGGATGACTGGAGGATAGCCATGACCTATGAGCGCATCTTCTTCATCTGCCTGGAGATCCTAGTGTGCGCCATCCACCCCATCCCAGGGAACTACACCTTCACCTGGACGGCACGCCTGGCCTTCTCCTACACGCCGTCGCAGACGGATGCGGATGTGGACATCATCCTGTCCATCCCCATGTTCCTCCGGCTGTACCTCATCGCTCGTGTCATGCTGCTGCACAGCAAGCTCTTCACAGATGCCTCGTCCCGCAGCATCGGCGCGCTCAACAAGATCAACTTTAACACGCGCTTTGTGATGAAGACTCTCATGACCATCTGTCCGGGCACCGTGCTGCTGGTCTTCACCATCTCGCTATGGATCATCGCCGCGTGGACCGTGAGAGCGTGCGAGAGGTGCCTGCATCTGCCCGTCTCACACTATGCGAAGCTGTTCTGCATGAATGAATGAATAGATGAGGCATACACATAGATAAAAAAATATACTATATACATACTGTCTCGTGTGGAGAACATTTAGGAATATGTTTTATATTACATTAGGTACATTGCTGGATACAGTCGTTTAAAGTGCTAATAAGTCATGGAGAGATGGAGGAGTGCACGGATGGTTGATTTCCCATGTGCAAGCAATTGCATTTTTATTACAGGTATCATGACAGCCAGGACATAACCAGCAACTTTCTAGGAGCCATGTGGTTGATCTCAATCACTTTTCTTACCATCGGATATGGGGATATGGTCCCCAACACATACTGTGGGAAAGGAGTCTGCCTCCTGACAGGCATTATGGTGAGAAAAGTAGATTTAATAATAGTGAATATTGTTTTTACAGAAAGAAAGTATGAATGTAACCCCTGTAAATGGGATTTTTTTCTATGCCTGTTATATGAGATTTCAGATGTATTCATACATGGAGGATATTGATTAACCCTGACTGGAAGCCTTATTAACTTTGCTCACATAACAATTTCTTTACCGAAAGAATATTTGACAGATGAAACAGCTGAAAACCATCATTTCAGATTCCCGCCTGTTTCATGTTCATGTTACTTTACAGGGTGCTGGCTGCACTGCCTTGGTGGTGGCTGTGGTGGCAAAGAAACTGGAATTAACCAAAGCTGAAAAACATGTCCACAATTTTATGATGGACACCCAGCTAACAAAAAGAGTAAGGAAAAACTCCCTTGTATTGACCTCAGCAGGTGACGGATATTTTTTTACGATTTTTTGCATTCTTGATGAAATGTTTCCCCGTTTTGTGCTTCAGGTGAAAAACACCGCTGCGAATGTTCTCAGGGAGACGTGGCTCATCTACAAGAACACCAAACTGGTGAGGAAGATGGACCATGCCAGAGTCAGGAAGCACCAGAGGAAATTTCTCCAAGCCATTCACCAGTAGGTACCACTCTCTTAACCCCGACCGCATCACTGATGTTGGTCAAATACCTTTTTGTGCAGCAAAAATGTTCATGTGATGCCGTTGCAATACAAACCTGGAATCTGAATTGTTTGACACCTGTAGCAAAATATGTATTCATAATATTGAAGGATCCTGTACTTATATCCATGTTTCACCTGACGGATAACTTTATATGAGCTGGTCTGACTCTCTGCTGGTTATACATTAGAGGGAACAGTAGTATTCATATAAAGTAAATTTACAAATGGTTTCATTGATGTACGTCTTAAGATGTGATATTTTGTTAGTACAAAGGTAAAAGAATTATCAATATGACAGGGATGGATTTCATATTTCCTAATCTTTTATCTGTGTAAAGGAGTAACCCCGTTGAAAAAGTGACTCTGAGAAATCATAAACCATGACAGTTGGAAACGGTCTATCCTTTCAACCTCAGTTTAACTGAAGCATTCATGAAAAACTCTTCTCTTGAAATGATCTCAAACGTTACAGGAGTCACAGCAGTATGATATTGTGTTCTCTCTCTCTCTCTCTCTCTCTCTCTCTCTCTCTCTCTGTCGCTGTATCTCTCTCTCAGACTGACTCTTGTGTGTCTTTGTGCACTTAAGCTGTGAGTCAGATGTCAGGCTGACCTCAGGGCTGACACATCTGGGTTTTCTGCTTTTCTACTGGCTGGTCAGACACTTACCTGTCAGCTAGTCTCTTAGCGAGTCCCCAGGGACGCCTCAAGTGCTATCTAACTCCAAAACAGTTTCGATTTTAGTATCAGGCTCCCTCGTGTTTTTTCCTCCACCTACAGTACATACAAGCACCTCCACTGTGTGTAGTATTCCATTAGTAACTGGCAATCAATACTCAATACTTAATTATAACAAGTAAATAGATGTCAAGATTTACATTATGGGCTATTTATCATGTAGATTGTGCTCAAGTAAAAATGTTCCCTGTTTGTTTGTTTGTTTGTTTTCTGTAGTTGGGTCTTTGTGGTCTCCAGTGTGCAACTTTGATTTGCTCATGAATCTTTTGAACATGCATTGTTTGTTTTAAAGACATTTAGAGGTTTTATTACAAGTTAGAGAATATTGTCTGCTGCTGCAACCCCCATCCAAAAAAAAAAAAAAAAGCTTTTTAATAGCGTTTTGTCATGGTTGCTTTGTTGAGTTATTATATCCTCACCATTGTATTCAAGCTATTTGTGGTGGTGATGACAACATTTCATGTCCACCTCCTGTTCTCTAGGACAGCCTTAATAATGGAAATCCCTTGGAGCTAAAGCTAAATCTATAAAGAACCAGATTCAGGAGGGAAAAAGCCTCTTCTAGCTCTGTGTGCAAGGACAACTACTCAGCATGGTGTCACATCCTCACGTGCAGATTCTGTCTGGATCATGAGGGAGTGGTTGTGTTTATAGGCCTTACCTTGGAGTGTTTTAAGTGATGCCCGTAGTCCACGTTGTAGAGGTAAGCCCTAGACGCAGGATGTGATACTCAAACTCTGTTGAGATGACTCCATGCGGATCTCTCAAGTGGTTGGTTGGAGGTCCTTGACCTGTTCTGAGGCAACTGTAAACATCAAGGCAAACATCACCATGCCTCTTTCCTCTCGTCAAAGCTGGATAAGCTGTAATATCTACAGCAAGACAGTGGGGGAAAATCCTCATCAACCAGAGTAATAGAAGTGAGGTCCCTGCGTTGAGGCACTGTCTGTGGTGGTAGATGTGTCAGGGACAGCTGCCTGCTTACTGGCATTAACAGGAAGGTTGGCTTGACTTACTGTATTTCTGATAACCAAACTAATGTGGATTGAAAGATTAGACTAGGAACTGGACCTAGCAAAGCTCCGGCTACCAGAAGCACCGTGGTTGCGCATTGGTCACAGGAGGAAGTAAGTTGTTCAGAAGCGAGCTGACAGCCTAGAGAGATGAGGGTCACAGCAGCCAGACTTGAGCAAAACAGATTTTGCCATCTGAATATGTTTATCTGATGTTGTAATAATTCATTTGTCTACTTCATGTTTCCTTTTTTTCCTGTTTGTGTCGGCACAATGCAATAGAGCTCGAAAGTAAGTCTTCGCCTCACATGTAGATACAGACCTGTTGTGTGCATGCTAACGAGAGCTTGTCTTTGAACCCAACAATGTGACTAAAAATTACACTCCCTCATTGATAAGTGAAATTCATAGCGCACAAATATTGTAGTTGGCATTGATTGAATTGTTTCACACAATTATAAGTTCAAGTTTATTTCTGTTTTCGACTACAGTGATCGTTATTAGAATAGTCTGCCCACCTAAGCAGCATGCCAATTTGATAAAATGCACAATAGATCTTATACTTTCTTCCACATTTTGTGTTGCAAACAAACAACACACTTTAATCAACTAGCACAAACACCTTTCCCTTCTTATTAATGAGTAGACACAGCGCTGCACATTGTAAACACTCCCATAGATGCTCCTTACGTGAATTTCAATTATCGGTGATGGAGGGTGTTTTTCTTTCCATTTCTGCATGAATGTGATGAAAATTTGATCTTTAATCAGAAAGCCACTGATTAAACTCCAATCAACTCTGCTTTCACGTACCGAAGGATGACGACTAGAGCTCTACAGGAGAAAGACCTGCAATAGCACAAGTATACGATATATATCTCTGCAGGTCAAGATTTACCACTTACCACACATGCTCATACAGATCACGGCTCAGGGTCATCTTTCGGCGTGTGGAACCATTGTTACGCCTGTTACTACATTTGCAGCCACATTCCCTCCATTTCTCTCTTGGATGACATAGTAGCAAAGACACCGGTCCAGCGTTACCAAAGCCGGTAGTTAATTCACAAGGACGTACAGCTGTCATGCATTTCTGCACCAAGAGGCCTCATGCAAAGTTAGCTATACCGTACGCTATGGGTTGAAACACTCCATAGCTTATTTGGATGGTGCATTTTTATCACACCACAGGCATGATGTTGCATGTATGCAACCAGATGTCTTACTAAATGTTTTAGGGCATGATAGCTGTTTGGCAAGAATAAGAGAAGTGACTCAGTGCAGTTTTACCATCCCCTCAGGACTGCTGTCCCTTTCTCTCTGCAAGGTTGGAAGAGGGTAAGCGTAGGCGAAACACGACAGGTGCTTGTTAGCTAAGAGCTTAGTGGATGTGAGAAACAGGAACGTGACCTGAGGGGAAGGTCGGGGTAAGTCTCTAGGAGCCCTCCTGATTGTGGCCAAGAGGCTGTAACTATGACTGACAGTAAGAGGCTGCATCTATGACTGACAGTGCGAGGCTCGCTCCCTGCTCAGCTCGAATCCCAGACGCCGGGGGACAGCAGGGACAGAAGGGACAGAAGAGACAAGCTGCAGAACGTTCACCCTGTCCATTAGCCTAAAGAAAAATTAGCATTAGTCTTTCCTCAGTGAAGGAAGTTGTTATTGTCTCTGTGTGTAATGCTGCTGCTGCACTGCAATTTCCCAGCTTGGGATTAATAAAGTACATCTATCTATCTATCTATCTAAACAGGGGTCATGACAAAGAGAGCAACTTGGGGAAGAAATATGGTGCAGCACTATTGAGATTGCCTTAAGAGATTCAAGGGGGTATTGAAAAGCTTAGCGTAGCTGTTTTCCCCTGATGAATGGCAAAGCAGATTTAGAGTGCTCATTTAAAAGGAGAACTGCAGTTATTCACAGAGGGAAAGGGACACCTAGATCATAAAAGAGAGGGCGAGTGTGCTTCCTGATTCTGCCCTGACGCTGCCCTGCTCTTCAACCCCGTTTGACAGCTATTGGTCATCCAACTGGGAAATGCAGAAAATCTAACAGGTCTTACATCAACTGCAAAGTCATTTAACATTGTATACCTATTATCTTTCGTCGTTTCAGATAGAGCCGGCCTATTTTTTTAAATTCATTTTCACCTAGATTACTTGAATAATAAAAATGCTATTTTGCAAGAGAATTCTCTGCTTCATTCATGAGTAGAATCTGCTCTGTATGAAGCATGTTGGCCCTCAATTGTCAGGACATCTTCCTTTGCCTGTAGTTTCGTTTAGCGACTCCTGTGGCACCCTCTGTTGGTTTCAGGACATAAAAATGATCCTGCATTGCATGAGAATGGGTGTATCTCGGCTGATTAGCAGAGTCCCTAAGGGCCCTGCATTGCCTTCTTGATCTTCACTGCCGTTTGCCTCCGATTCACACAATCTACCGATCGCCATTCACTCAGAGCGCATTCATGTCTCGGTTAATTATAGAGGGTTGTTTTTATCAAATTAAAAAAAGCTGGCTAACAAGGTTACGTCCATGCCACCTTTAGCTTGCCCTGCATATTGGTGTCTAATGTAATTTTGCATGTGTGGGTGATTGCAGAGAAAAAGCACCCTACTATTTTGAAACCTCATGTGTGGTCCAGACTGCAGAATATTGCACAGTTGCTGTTTCCTGCCCCCCCTGAGAGTGTGAGTGAAAACACTGGCTTTAGAGGCCTAATTAAACAGGAGATGTGAATTATTTAAGCCTGTTGTATGGATTAGGTACGACTCTAGAAATAGTATGTTTGGGTGGTTACATATGGTCCACATCACAGGTTTCATAAACATCATTGGCATAATAATGACAAATAATGTCATTTAAGATTTTATTTTATCAGTAATGTGTTATTTTCCATCCATGATCTAAGATGAACAGGATTACTTTATGTGGCAACCTGTAAAGACTATTTTGATGTTCAAATTTTGAATTTTTGTAAAATAAAGGGTTAAATTGAAATGTTTTGTGTTTACATAGAACTTCATTTGATATTTGTGGCTTTTTGAGTGACTAAATAATTCATAAAGTTAAACAGAGAAACGGTAGTTTAATCCACAGAATTAACCTTTAGGGTGTGTACACTACAGTAGATTTTTTTAATTGTCATTTTATAATATCATATGTCAAGTAATGAGTGATGAGTATTGCTTACACCGCACAGGTTATATGGTGTGGTTCTGTTCAGTTGCTCCTCGTTCCTTTAGAAGCTTTGTATTTATCGGTCGAGTAGGATGTGGAGCTGATCTCATTCTCCTCGATGGCAGCTCTCCCCCTCTGTGATCTCCTTTTCCACTTGCATGCAGCTCAATCAACAGACTGACCCTTGCAATCCCTGCATTCTCTACACACATCCTCTGCATGTCCTAGGAGTGTTCTCCGTGTGTATGCCTTGTGTGTGCACAAATTTATTGATCAATTCTGATAGCGTTATTTATTGGGTTCTGAATGGTCTTGTGTTCAGATTGAGAAGTGTTAAAATGGAGCAACGCAAGCTGAATGACCAAGCAAACTCACTAGTGGACCTTGCTAAGGTAAGTTAGACTAACAGTTTACGGTTGGTTGTGAACATTTGCATTGTACATTAGGATAGACAACTATCCTGACAACTTTCTTTCATTTCTGTTGGATTGAATTAAATGCATGCTACATCACTAAATTAGTTGTGTTTTCTAATATAATCAAAGTCTACAGGTGTCAAATAAACAGACAGGCTTTTCATAAGGTAATAAAAGAATCTGTGTGATAATCCTGATTATCCGCACTGACCGGAAATTTGGATCCTTTGGGTTTGTCTTTTACAGCCTCTATAACATTTTCCAGGACAGGTTTTTCCCCCGAAATTTCAGAGGGAGAGTAAGAAGAAAACCTTTTCAATATGCAAAAACCCAATGCCGTGTTTCCCCTAATGTTTTCTTTGATGTTTGTCTCCAGATGCACTAAACAGAAGTTGACAAACCTTAGGGAAAAACCAGGCAGCGCGCCAGCCTGACACAGCAGAAACAGAGTAACCTGGGAAGGGAGACACACTGTGATCTGATGATTCAGCTAGAAGCAGAGACAGAGAAAGAGAGGGGAGAAAGGCAGATTGCTTTGACATTCAAAAGTCCACCACAGTCAAATTGGTTTTGGGCCAGCATGCCATGAAATGTATTGGTTAATATTGCCCAATCACCTTATGCTGTAAAACAGCAGCTAAAGTGAGGATGTGACATTGGATAAGATGGCTCATAGCCAGAGTCACTCAGCTGGCCCTTTAATCATTGTCATAAGAGTCTCTTGCCATTAGAGGGCGGTATAGCATTAATCATCTCTTTATGCTCCCAGTGGCTAGATGGAGCTGTATAATAGAGCCCAAAATATCTTTGGCAGCTGCATAGCCACTGCAGAGCCATGAGAAATTCTTCAGATCACAATGCGTCCCCGTAATTCAGGCATTGAACATCTATTTTAAGGTGCAATAAAGGTGTGGTCCTTTCACTTAGCATAGCCTAAATGATACAGTACTTGGTTGAACTTCACTTTTTGCTTGTATTGTAAACTGCTAATAATGCGCTTTAAAATTGCTCATTCAATTTGTTGTATGGAGCAATCACTGCCACTCTTAAGGGTTTACAGATGAGGCCCATATTTTAGTTAGTTCCGTCATATGTATGACGGAAAGGATTACATCACTATAGGATGCTATAATGTTTGATCATATTTGACAGCATCCTTAAATTGTTCATTACATTAAGTGCTAAGATGTTGTGTTAATAGCATTTATATTCTCTAAATTTTAACAGTTCAGGCAGTCAAGGATTAGATTAGTGTTTGTGCAAGTATAATGCAACACAATGAAACCCCTGTCTGCCCTAGCTGTTGTTTGAATGGATCGCTGTGATTCACATAAACAACCTATCTCATTATTCCCGCTTCAAATTAGAAGAGGACAAGGTAAGTGATGGATGTCGTTGCCTTCAGGCTGCCAGGGAATACGTTTCTACTGAATAATACCTCACCAGCTTCGCCTCCCGGTGGGTTGTTGGGAATTTTTGAAGATTGTACCGATGCAATCAAAATGCAGGCAGACAGCAAATTTATTGCGAGAAGTTTATTCAGGGGATCTTGATGTATCAGGATAGGAAAAAAACACAGAGCTATGTCAACGGGTATCTTTTCTGTCTCGACGTGGTCAGAGGGCTCGTCATGTACCCCAGCCTGCACGAGAACATGACTGGTTGAAAAGCTTTCTAGACCCTGCCCTTCTAGACCCATCACTAACGGGACATGTGCTGGTTCCCACGACTATAAGATATATATAAGTACAAGAACAACTGATATACTCAGGTCACAATAATGATGTTTCTCTGACCTCCCTTAGTGTGGAATTTATCATATTGTTTTCAACCTCTTCTCCACTAAGAGTGGAGGAAATTGTTAAGTTGCAGCCAAAGTGGATAATATAGATTTCCAATCAGTGCCATGTCCTGGAGTAAAAAAAAAAAATACATGTGTAAGTATAAAAGTTGATTAAGTTATGTAACTGACTTAAAAAAAAAAAATCAGCCATGATAATATCTGAAATTTTCTTTTCTTTATTGATAACTGTCTTTAATACCATTTTGTATTAGATGCTGAAATAGATCCCCTCAATGTCAAATGATAAACAGATGCTATCGGCTGTTCCTTTAATATATTTTGTTTTTATTTTCTGTTATTTATAGTGGGTCTGCAGTCTGAACAGATTGTGTTGAGAAAATAAATCACTGTGAAGGCCACTCACAATCTCCTCTCTTTATTGTCCTCTTCTTTTCAACACTAGCTCAGGATGTTCTGATGACTCAGAGCACTTACCTCTGCACGTCTGTTGAAGTATTGAAGCATCAGCAAGTGTTATTAATTATAAACCTATGTCTTAATAATGGACACATGTCCTTAAGTCCTTCATCGAAAATAACCCAGTTTGAAAATGATAATGCTGAGTGTGTTTCGTCTCCCCTGTTCTAGACTCAGAACATCATGTATGACATGATATCGGACTTGAATGAGAGAGGAGAGGACATGGAGAAGAGGATTGCCCTCTTGGAAACCAAGCTGGAAACTCTCCTGGGTAACTTGCAGGCTCTGCCAGGACTCATCAGCCAGGTCATCAGCCAGCAGCACAGGGACTTCCTGGAGGTGCAGCTCCAGCCGTATGACAAACACAGCCCTGAGCGTTCACAGTCAGTGTCCCGGCGGAGGTCCTCCTCCACAGCACCACCAACCTCCTCTGAGAGCAGCTAGAGTCCAAGGGGAATGCCTCCACTGAAGACTTTTGCCATCATATGGCCAAGTTGCATTTATCGTAAAGCCTTATGGTTTCAATAAGTATTATCCAAATTCTGATGACAGAATCCAAGATACTGGGGACAATGCATTTTAATGGATAACTTCATGCTGTTATTTGTTTTTTATTACCTCAAAAGATGTTGTTATCCTTGCTCTGGTGACATGACCATAAATAATGGCGCTTCCCTCAATAAAAGACCTATCGATGGGGCTGTGATAAGAACTCTACTCCATCTCTATGCAGAGGTAGCCAGTTTAAGGTGGCAAGGTTACCAAGTGTGAAACTATTGCACTAAAATAGTGCTTCTCACAGACTTTGTGCTTATGTTGGCTTGATTCAGATGCTGTGTTCTTAAAAACAAACTGAGAAACCACGAAACCTGTCAGTCAGGGAGCATGACAGTTATAACTATATTGAGGAAAAGTGCTGTGTTTGATGGACTGAAGTGAACTGACAGAAAGCAGAAGAAATTGCTCCTACACTGTCACTCAGAGATAACTTATAAAGCTTGAAATGAGGAAAAAAGCATATATCTTTTAGGTTAGAAACAGCATCAACTATAGCGGTTTTCTTTTGCAGAGTGCCCCTGTAGAATGACTATTTTTGGGGCAACATTGCAAACAATTTAATCCTCTAGTCAAAATGAATGCATCAAAATCTGTACTTGCACTTACTTTTTAATGCACTTCAATACTGATTGACGTATGATATAAAGATGCGTTCCTCATTAAAAGAAGAACATTTGAGATGTTTGGGCATGGGTTTATTATTGTCAATTCTCAAGTTGTGGCTAGCGTTGATGAATCAAGTCAAAGCCCTATTGCTGTTTTTCACAAAGAAGCATTAACAAACCTCTCCAGGTCTTCTATCCAATGATCAGAAACATAATAAGTCCCTCCTGTCTTACTGTGTCTTACCTCCTGTCCTTCTTTCCTGTGCCATTTATGCTTACTGTCACCCCAGCCGGGCAACAATAGATGAATGATAACTCACTGAAACCATATCTACCTTTTAAAAAGAAAATGCCTATTTTTATATTTTGATGAGGACAAGCACACCTCCTACAACTAAGCAAACAGCGATGGGGAGATATGAATGGACAGTTTCAGCATATCTAGCATACGGTTTAACATTTCTTGGACCGGGGTTAAGATACATAATAAAGTCTATTAACTACAGTCTGATCTAACAATTACATTATACTTCATTTATTTTTTACAGCAAATGCATTGGATGAAATTGTTGGTTGAACTGGAATTGAAAGAAGAGCAGTATAGAAATCTACCAGTAGCGTGTGGCCTTTATCAGGTTTTGCAGTTTAATGTCAAAAACCAAACAGCAAAAAATTGTATTAATCATATTGGATCAAATATTATCATGGGCCTTTCAGTATCACCGCATCAATGGCATAAACTGTACAGTGTGAAAAGCCCTGATGTGGTCAATATACTGACTAGACATAAACATTCACAATATGCACATATTTGTTAATGCACCCCTTGCAAGGTTCACAGAGTAGAGTATGGGTGAGTGGGCATCTGTCTGGTGGTCACTCATCCAATCAGCTGCACTTGCCTTGTTCAACCAACCAACCCACTAACCAATCAGAAGCTAAATATCAACACAAATGATGGATGTTCAGGCCAGAAATTTCAGCAACATAGAAACCAATGAGAGATTATACTGTATGCGAATAAAATATTAAACAATAAAATCATACTATTTAACAGGCTGCATACTTTTTTGTGTGAGATAAATTGTGTGATGTGGAAATATAATTGAATGGAATCTTCTGTGCGTGCATGTGTTTGTGCTTGCGTGTATAAATCTGTCCCTATATCTATCTGTACAAAGAGTATAAACGATATTTTCATCAATATTGGCTGTATAATCAATTTCATTCTTTCATTTCTTATTAAGCAACCAGTGGATGGAGCCAAACTAAAGAAGTAATGCTCAGCACACACTCAGCATGTATGCTATGTCGCTGTCACAGTGCAGCAAAGTATGTAAATATAGATAAAGACAAACACATCATAAATATTAAGGTATGAAGCCAGAGTTTGAGCAATGTATGATCTCTGTGTGTGTGTGTGTGTGTGTGTGTGTGTGTGTGTGTGTGTGTGTGTGTGTGTGTAGTTGATAATATGAGTTAATATGAGTAGTATAATGTTTTCATAATGCATTTTCAAGTATTTTAAAGCAATCGTGCCTCAAGTTGAATTCTGAATTACACTGAATTTACACTGAATTCGATTCAGTGTAAGCCTGCCTTAAAAGTAACTACTCCTTTTGCAAGTCTCGGTTTATCTGTACCAGGTCATGTGAATCAAGTCTCCATCTCCTCAAAATGAAAGGTTATTGCACCTCTTCCCAATCAAATGTGTCTCTTACGCCAAATACAAGGGGCTCTTCAGTCAGTGGAGCTGTCTGCCTTGAGAGCGGGCAACGCGAATGTGCCTTTACGTTTCAACTTTCACGGCATTTTTAGGCTTAGCGTGTTCTCGCGAGATTCGCCACGGAGCAGCACTCGCGTTAGATGTGTGTGTTTGCTGAACTAAATTTGATAACTTTGCCAACTTCCATGTACAATCTTTTTAACTTTCATCGGTAACGACTACGTCTACGAATCTGCCACAACATGAGTTTACTCGCCAAAATAGCAGAGATTGAAAATGAGGTAAGATAAAGGTAGTCAGCCGGCTAACCTCATGAATCAGTCACGTTTTAGCTGTTAACGCTAGCAAGTATTAGCCTAGCCCCTATAGCGGGGCCTCGTTTAACATCTTAATATTTCAGACGTGGCTACAGTTCCATGTCAGTTTGCTACGTTGTTAAATAGTATACCATAATGACGCTACGTCCTATATTCGTTATGATAGTTGCTATGAATTATGAAGATATATCAGTTAAAAGGACAGGATGTTGCCGACGTTCGCGTGTCAGTACAGCTGTGCTGACTCCGATGGGTTGACTGGCAACCGAACCAGCAGCAGCTTGGTTGGGTAGTTACATTGACCATGTTACAGTTTAAAGTCGAGCGTAATGGCAAGAAAACTGGTGTATTTTTGTAAATGAACCTATATGTAGGTTGACCAGACATGGGAACCGTGAGGAAGCATGTGATGAACCTTGTAGGGTCTGTGGTAACTTATGAGTTAGGCTTGCTATGGCTAACCCAACTGGTGGTAAAATAGAGGCTAGCTAACAGAAGAGAATGCCTCACCCTCCAGCCAAGTCTAGTCCAGGCACTATTCTGTGAAAATGAGACATTTTATTAAAGCTACTGTTAACTTCTGGTTGTTTTATCTTAAATTCTGTAGGATACAAAACACTGATAATTGCCTTCTCAGTGCAAACAGCTGCTCACTGGGTTATTTTTCTGAAACAATCTACTTGCACATCGTTATGGGCATAGGAATACATACATACAATACTTTTTTTTTTTTTAAATGTATTTAATTTAATTTAGGTTTAGACAAAGAATGACTCTAGGTTCTCATATTGATGTTGTCACTGTTCATTGTAGATGGCCAGGACGCAGAAGAACAAGGCCACAGCTCACCACTTGGGTCTGCTCAAAGCACGTCTTGCCAAGCTGAGGAGAGAACTCATCACACCGAAAGGAGGCAGTGGAGGTGGAACAGGAGAGGGTAAGACCTTGGTTTTTAAATGCTGCATACTTGGTCAAATTACTATGTCATACTGGTAACATATTATTGAGTTTTTGCTATATATCATCAGAGTGGTTATTTGGTTTGCTTTGAGTGCCTAATGTCTTTCTCTCTCTCTCTCCTGCAGGTTTTGATGTGGCAAAAACAGGGGATGCCCGTATTGGTTTTGTCGGGTTTCCCTCAGTGGGCAAGTCTACCCTGTTGAGTAACCTTGCAGGTGTGTACTCTGAGGTAGCTGCCTATGAGTTCACCACTCTTACAACCGTACCCGGAGTGATTCGTTACAAAGGTGCCAAAATTCAGGTACAAGAATTTCTGTTTGCACAATACTTGCAATTAAGTGTTTTCAGTTATGTATTTAGTGGATTGCTTATGCAACCGTTTTCTTTTTAAGCTCCTGGATCTCCCAGGAATCATTGAGGGGGCCAAGGATGGCAAGGGGAGAGGCAGACAAGTCATTGCAGGTAAGGATGATCAATGAAGTTTCTGCCAAGACAGACAAATGTTTTTAATTGGTAGGAATGGCATATGCACTACAGAGAGATGTGTCCTCCCTCTACCCTCCTCTGGGTTAACCAATGGCTGCCTTTCTGTTTTAGTGGCTCGAACCTGCAACTTAATCCTGATTGTGCTCGATGTCTTGAAGCCTCTTGGTCATAAAAAGCTAATAGAACATGAGCTGGAGGGCTTTGGCATCCGACTCAACAAGCAGCCACCCAACATTGGCTTTAAGAAGAAGGACAAAGGAGGCATCAACTTCACAGCCACAGTATGTCTGGCAGAGCATCGCACCATTTCACACACATTCAGGGATGCAAACTTATCACCTTTCTGTGATTTTGGTCCCTTATGTTTATTCATAGTAGGATGTGTAAGAGGATATGTATTCCCCCTCCATCACCAGCTAACCAGTCAGTTCAATCAGCTCATCTGACTATCATCACTACCAATTTAGGGCTGTTCCCATAGTGAATTAGTTGAATCAGCTGGGTCTTAGTTGACATATCTTTAGTTGATAATTAATTTTGAATGTTTTTCTCCCCCATACTCCCCCATACTTTTTTTTTAACATTTAAATTATAGCCATTGATACATTTATACAAATATGTCTTTTGATTAACCCTGGATCTAAAGGGGTCAATTTACATGTTTTCATTGATTTACATGATAAAAATGTGGAAAATACAGCATGTCCCATCACCCACACTTCCCTTGGTCACCTATCCTAGACATTTCACCACTATGCTTTGTGATACTGCCATCTCATGGACATGTGCAAAAACACCCCTTACCAGATGATTCCTACACCTTCATTCATCTTCCCTCTTGTGAACGAATATTTCAGTTTTTCACTCACTCACTGTCTTGTGTAGATTGATATCTAACCTGTCCTTCTTCCCCTGTCTCTTTTAGTGTGCACAAACCGAGCTGGATGGTGACACAGTTAAGAGTATCCTGGCAGAGTACAAGATTCACAATGCTGACATCACCCTGCGCAGCGACTCCACTGCTGATGACCTCATCGATGTTGTGGAAGGGAACCGGTAAGCAGCCGAGGGTCCAGCGTGGTCCTTCGTCAGTCATTCCCGATGAGTGTGGCGATTTGGGATCCAAGACACATTTCATTTCCTTCTACTTGTGGTTCCCTCTTTGATGCATGCATGTGTGTGTGGGCCTCTCAGACGTTTTAACAGCGGTGTCGCCTCTAGTTAAACAATGTTACCTCTGCCTTTCTGTAATTTCCTGATGGTGCTGCCTATTTTAATGCAAAAACTCTTCAGAATTGTCCGTACATAAAAAAAATCATGTTTTGTCAATGTAATTAGATGTAAAAAAAGAAATCTGGTGTATAGCCAAAATAATGGGGTTTCTGTTTAATATGGAAGAGAAATAAACTCTATTCAATTTGTTTGTGTTGTACTTGGCAACTCAAACTCAACCAATAGGGGCAGAGGACAGGTGTTTTTCTGTTGGTTTTGATGTTGCTATACTCACCCCATGTGATGCTCCCTGAATAACATGCTCCTAATAATATGCCGCTTTTGGCCAGCAAATGCCGCCAAATGGCAGAGTCACGGCAGGGGTTGTTGTTTGATTTAGACACCCTGCCATGACTATAAAGCACTGTGGGGGAATGCTGTACCATATTTACTTAATATTGTCGTTGCTTTTTAAATAAACATTGCTCGGGAAATATGTAACATGGATTAAGTCACACAAGGTATGGAAAATTGTTTGGCATCGGTATCAAATTTGAGGTACCATCAAATTCTAAATGATGCCTAGCCCTGTTGGGGAGTTTCTTTTATTTTGACTATTCTCTGTATGTAACAAAGTGTTGAAATGCATATCTCCTCACATCCAGGAGACGCTATTGTTAATTGGAATGCGCCAAGGTGTGAAATCACCTTTTACCCAGCTAAAGAGTGCTATACGTTGCTGGGTACAGGGTCATTTCACATGCAGCACCCTTACAGCCTTTTGTCCCAACAGGGTCTACATCCCGTGCATTTATGTGCTCAACAAAATCGACCAGATCTCCATTGAGGAACTTGACATCATCTACAAGGTGCCCCACTGTGTACCCATCTCGGCCCACCACCGCTGGAACTTTGATGACCTGCTGGAGAAGCTCTGGGACTACCTGAAGCTCGTGCGCATGTAAGAAATGCTTGTCCAATAGCCACATGGGCGTGCCAAGGGCGTTGAAAGATAGATCCACGCTCCAGTGCTACAGAACAAGGAACCAATATTATGTTTTCTTTGTGTTTGGTCATGCTCAGTTGATTTTTCTTTTGAGTGAGAGATTGTGTTCATTTTACAGCTACACCAAACCCAAGGGCCAGCTTCCTGATTACACATCTCCAGTTGTACTCCCTGATGAACGAACTGCTGTGGAGGATTTCTGCTTAAAGATTCACAAAAACCTCATCAAAGAATTCAAATAGTGAGTACCATAGCCTTGGCTTGAAATTGTCATTCTTCAGGAGGAATTTTGTCTTGATCACATCGCTGTGGTCGATGTTAAATTTCTCTCAATTCTGTGAAACAAAACAGGCATGTAGATTCTCTTACCATAATACCAAGAACCCCAAAGAAGTCAAACCATTGTTATACACAATATAGTTTGTGTTTTTGTTCATTTCATTCATTATTGGTGGCCGTGTCTTCCAAGATGACAATGTCCCAATGTACCAATAGACATTGACAGCGGTGTCTTACACAAGGATGGTGAATGGTTTGAACATAATGGTTTTAGCCACAGCTATTGCCTTCTCTAGTCTGATGTACCAGATGAGCATGTATCTAGTCTATATAGTCTGGAACAGGATCTGAGATGATTTTTTACACCACCATTATCAATTAGGAGAGCCAAGAGGATCAATTCGCGTATGTTTCCACATACAAATAATTTGATTTGAAGGATTTCTCACTTCTCAGAATTAAGAAGTTAAAATATACTGTATGCACTGCTATAAAAACAAGATACTGTATACACAAGAACAACTATACTGTACTATGTACAATTTATAAGAACTGAAAAAAAACTAACAGCACAATGTGGTCTCCATGGGAACGTGGCAGGTTGATTGTACTGGGATATTGCCCTGACAACATTAGAGAGTATTGCACTAAGGATATAAATATAAGAATATAATAACTAGACCAAGCTATATGATATGTTAGTTAGCCATGTTAGTGGTGGTGAGTCATATTACCCACCTAGGAAATGAATGGGTCAACTTTATGCAGGAAAAAATAAGACACACCATCTTTATAACTAAGGGACACAATTTAGCATTTCCATTATATTGACTATCCTGTAGATTACTATAATAATAGACAATAAAGGGGATGAATTATGGTTCAGATTGTCTGATGTGCTCTGTCATCTTTTTTACTAGTGGCTTGAGTAGATGTGAAGGATGATTCCTAACTCTCCCTCTTCTTTCAGTGCACTAGTGTGGGGTGCATCAGTGAAACACAACCCTCAAAAGGTGGGCAAAGGACCATGTCATGGAGGATGAAGATGTTATCCAGCTGGTGAAAAAGTAAAAGGAGTCGTGATTCACTGCATGACCTGTTTATCAGTGGGTGCACTCTGCAATTTATCCTCAGCTGTATCCATGAGAGCATCTGTGTCTTGTGGTTCCCAAGTTTCTGTTTTAATTTGAAAACCAAAACAACATGAATGTCAGTTTCACCTTTAAAACCCCCTTACAGTACTTAGCACCATGAATGGTTCACATTGAATATCAGACTGCGCCTTGAATTAATATGTATAAAAAATCTGTACAATAAAAACCTTAAAGTCTTGCTGTCTGTTTTATTCTCAGGCAACAGTTAGCTTTTCATATAACTACTTCATCCAGCTTTTAATAGATAAGTTTAACTTTTCCACATGAAATACTGTATTGTATCATGTAAACATGTATTTAATGCTGAGCGCAGCCAGGCATAGCTGGAAAGTTTTTTTTCTCTGATTAATGTTCATGTGGTCTGTTCCAAAAAAAAAAAAAATACGTCAGAAAATGCTGCATCATTGAATCACATGTTCCACCACAGTATCATGGACGCATAATCCTGCCCATTCTCTCAGAAATACTCCAACACTAAGCACTAGTGATACCATGACCATCTCCGCCTGCTGCGGAGAAAAGGTTTCATTTGAAAGCCTTGTCCACCTTGGTGATTTATGTGACATTGATGATGAAGGCAGTTACTCAGGCTGGTAGCCCACCCCCTCTCTCTGGTAGGGATGGCCACTCAGGTTAATCAGTTCATTCACTCAGACCCAGTCTGGGGACATCCTACCCCAGCTGTTCACAACTACCAAGAATACACAGCAAAATGAAGAGCATTTCATCAGATCCTGGAGCACTTTGGGATGCCTGCATTATCTAATGTCGATGTGTGGTAGCCTACCGCATGAAATATATCAGCCATTTTGTGTCTGAGCGCTTGCTACTGGCCAGTGATTACGGAGGATGGCGCCAGTGTATCCAGGAGTAAATAAAGAGAATACTATTATATAGTGAGCCTCTGAATTTGAAGAGTAAGAGACTATACAATTCATTAAACCAAATAGAATGAATTGGCATTGTGTATTTTTTGTCCATTGTCTATTATTTGTTCTCATTTCATCAAGTCTGATGCTTAAATGCATCATTGCACAGGAAAAGGTAGACCTTTAAAAATATGCAGTACTGACATCTCTTGGTCAACTTGTAGGCAATACAAAAAGGATGTAAGAGAAAAAATGTAATTGTACAGTTTCAACAATGTTCAAAATCTAACTACTTTAAGTAAAAGGATGTGAAATTACATGCTTCACCAGTATAAAGGCATAGGGAAACTCAAGTTTGGGTGATCACTAGTTTGTCTGTCTGGTAATAGAAGGGATTTTTTCCCTTTAATATATCAGAAGGCCTTTGGATGTTAAAAGTGAAAGGTTTTTCAATGCATTTTTCATGGGCATCAATCTTTGTTTTATCTTTTCTATTTTGGTCGTACTATAAAGAAATGTATCTCATTCACAGCAATATGTTTTGCTCTCATCTCAATATTCATTTTATTCATCAAGATCTGCAAGAAGATTATTTTTCAGGTTTACAGATACGAGACTGACAACACACTCGCTCTCAGCACCTAGTTCAACAACGCTGTAATGATCCAATGAGGATGCAATCGAGAATGTATGTTTATATTATAGACTATAGTTCTTTTTAGAAACAGAAATGTCCACTTTTAGGAAAAGCTGCAGTGGTTTAGGGTAGTGCATGCCTGTCCAGCAGCAGCAGGATCAACACTCCTTGGACACCGCCTCTTCCCCACCCCCTTTTCCCCTGTAAATTATAGCAGCACTTTAGCTAATGAAAGAGTTGAAGACCGGGCACTAATAAAAGCCATTAAGTGAATAAAGCACTTCCCCCTCTAACGAAATTAAAGAATCTGCCCCTTTGGAGAGGGAGGACTCTGTATTAATATTTATGAAATGCGGAACCAGGCCCCCCCAAACTCCCCAACACATGGCCAATCCCACCCTACCCAAGTCCTTCTTGCCAGTCCACCTATCCCAAGAGGAAATCAGTAACCCCTCCTAACTTGAAGGAGGGGCAGAAGATAGGGACTTGAAGGGTGTTGAAGACGCAGTCAGGACAATCTGTTTCCAGTAGCGCAAGCTGGTAGACCCCAAGACACAGCTCAGAGCACCCACTCTTCCTCATAACCTTCTAATCTGCTCCACTGTGCACCCAGCATCAACGTGGGGGGCCAGCAGATGGAAGGTGGGTTTCCTGGAAAGACCAGATGTGTGGAAGTGACTTTCCAAAGACACCAGTTGGAGTGTGTCAGTAAGATACTGAGTAAGGTATGATTCAATCTCATGTTTGTCGTATTGTATTGATATTTTCTTGGGACGGTCTCTGAGACCCTTAGTCCCGAGAATAGTTGTTAGTTGTTGTTTTTTTTTTGTCAGTCCGGCACTTTTTATGGTAGAGGACAAAGAGCATCTAAGCATCCTTCATTTAAGCGATGTGGAGGAAGAAAATGTCTGCCTTTAAACTGAGAGTTACTAAGATTTTGAGTTTTCTGTATGAATTTGACATGCAAGTCTGAAAGATCCTAATTCTGGGGATCCATGACAACTGACAATTTTCAAAGAAAGAAAACAACATCAAAAGAAGGTAAGAAAGCATAATCATGTGTCCATGTGTAAAACCCATCATACCATTCCATCAGCTACACTCCTTTGAAACATCCTCATTACAAAAGAGTCACCAACTCCCACCATTTTTATCCAACGTCTTCCCATTATTGTGCCATTAATCCCATTTTGTCACTACAAATGTAGAGTTTTAGTGTATGGTGCATTATCATATGGCGTCTGCATGTTTATCCAGCTTCATCGCTCAAGTGTCTCAGTTGCCGGAGCTCTAACTTGATTATCACACCATGCCTTCTCATTTTAGTAAAATGTCCCTTGGGATCTGAAAAAGGAGGTAACAAGATTGCCAAACCTAAAGACTCCACTTACAGCTCTTTCAGCCGATGGTATCTTGACTCTTGACATTGTGTCCAGTGACCGTTAACGTGGTTAGGACTAAAATGTCAGGAGTGGTTGTGTCTTTGCTGTGATCAGATGGCAAACGTCTCCAGATGGACAACAGCGATAGAGCTGTAACTATCATTGTTCAGTCCGTTGGGGTCCTCGGCCACTAAGATTCTTTTTTCGTCAATTGGAAGAAAAAGCTTGTTGGCTGTACTCTATGAGATGCCGAGGTTCACGATGACCATCATATTACCCAAATTCAGTTGCCATTGATCGCTTGAAATACGCCCAATAGACTGATGGAGTACTATTTTCATTAACCAGCCCGTCTTTCTGGCCTGCTTTCAATCATCCCATGGAAATTTTGATTATTTTAATGTTTGCATTATAAAATTGTGTCTAAATAATATTTTATGTTCGTTAAACGTGTCTGGAAGGACGGGGTGTGAAGGATGGGAGGGTGGGGTTTGACGCATTTTGTGCGCAGGAAGGGTGTTGCCCCTTTTTCCGCAGTGAGTGTGACCTATGACTAATCTTTTTTTTTATTTTGCAGATATTGCGAACCACACTATATTAAAAACAGTTCTCCTTATCAAATAGTTGTGTAAAGCGTGTTATTTTGTTGGTTGCTCCATAAGCCTGGAATCCCTCCCTCACACCTATGGACCTCCTGTACTTTGACTGTTGGACTATGGATTTCCACAGAACTGTGGGATTGTCCTTAGACCGCTGAGCTGAGCAGACTTATTCAAAATCAAAGGATTTAGAAAATATTTTAGTGGACAATGGTGTATTTCTTTCAGGAGTTTTGACATGATTTTTGGCACTTTAATGACCGTGCTCGTGAAGATGAGTTGACCACGTCTGACCACCACAAAAGAAGATATCGTCTGTTTTACAGCCTTGCAGCACGTCTCCTCTTCCATCCATCTCCAGCTAAACCAAGCTGGACAAGCTTTTAGGTCCCTCACTGGCCTTAGACTGAGCTGGATCCAATATGATCTGTTTGCACCTTTGCCCAGGACCCCATTGTGCTTGATCTAACCATGCAGTGCTTCTTCTGTCCATGGTTGTGCCAAGCACCTTGGAGGCTTGTGAGCACTCGTCTTCTGCTCTACCTACCCTGTTCGCCGATGTTATCTGCCTTCTATTGTTATCAGCCCAATGTCAGCATTGCCCTCAAACTTAGAAAAACTTAGATTACCTTTTCCAGGTCACTTGTTTACTCATGTTGTCAGAGTACAAAAACAATTACAAAATAAATAAAGCAAAACTTCAAAATCAAGATTGTAGAGCATGTAGGTACAACTGACAACTCATTTTCAGCCTCTAATTTTGTTGTTTTCTCATTAAATAGATGGGATTGTTGCATGACTTCACTTTGTCTCGTGATAGTATAAGATATAAGACCTTGGCCATGATTCTGGGTCATAATAATTCTCTAAACATGCTATGTGTGTATCTAGCACTAACACATTTATTGTCGAACGGAGGGCAAGAATGGAACAAAAGAAGAGAGGGAGAGTGATGGGGCTCAGTTTAGTCATTTTCTGCAAGCTGGTTCGTTCCGATGTGGCAGATTTGTGGATATGATCAATTACAGTAAGTGGCTTTTAACTGTGGCTTACAATTTCAGCGCGTAGAGGTCATATGTTAATACAATGTGCACTCAATTAAGACTGTGGACATGTCACAAATTCGAACAAAGAGATATTGCACGATGCCTGATAAATAAAAGCCGCTGTGTTTTAGACTCTAAGTTTATGTTCTGAAATAATGATAAAATGATATAAATCTTGGTTCACTGCATATCCACTTACTTAGAATTCAGTCTGTATTGTCTCATAATTTAAAGTACATGAGTTATACATTTTCAAAAATAAAATTAAAAAAATAAACCAGGTTCCTGCTTTCTTGATGACTCATTTTAATCGATTCAGTTTTTGCGCCCATGTGTTTAAATAATAATGTTCACTATAAAACATAAGGGCAAGATTTTCAGAATCACTGTCAAAATGACCCAACCAATGCAGGAGTTGAAGTACACTCAGAGCCTTCTCTCTTTATATGTTGTATTGTAACTTGGTTTCATCCTGAAGGAGAACTGACAACTCTCTTAGGCTGGAAGTCTTTATTCAGGCATTCATTATATCCTACATCTTCCCAGAAAAACACACCAGCTCTCCTACGACTGGAGAATTTAATCTTGCCAGCAGTGTGTCAATTATGTGCTATTTAAATCTATTGAAATAATAGATTATGGTCTGTGGTTCTAATCTAATTTTATCAGATTGCACTCTCATCATGGATGTGTGTGGGTGTGATGTGAAAGTGACATTTATTAATTGTAACTGTATAACAATGACTGTGTCTACAACTTGTTTCACGCTTCCTGCATTCTGTGTACCTCTGTGAAAAGACTTTCTCAAATGTCAGCCTTCCTGATGAATACAAACCCTAAAACATCTCTAATAGGAGATTCTCCACAGACAGGCATCTCAAGCATTCCCTTCCCTTGCCATTGCATTGCCTATTTAACACACAGATAACACAAGAAGTTGTCAATTAACACTGTATACATAGTTATTATTTTAATTGTCATTATGAGGAAATCCGTTTTCAGTGTCAAGTGTTAAGGCAAAATTGCCATTATGAGCAAAAAAATGAACACTATTAACAATTTTGCTAGCAAGACAATATACACTATATATATACACTACATACAATATAGACTAAAAGTCAGTGGACACCCCTACTAATTGGTGGAGGCAGGGATAATGGTCTGGGGCTGTTGTTCAGGGTTTGGGCTTGGCCCCTTAGTTCCAGTGAAGGGTAATCTTAATGCTACAGGATACCAAGACATTTTAGTCAATTGGGCGCTTCCAACTTTGTGGCAACAGTTTGAGGAAGGCCTTTTGCTGTTCCAGCATGACTGTGCCCCTGTGCACAAAGCGAGGTCCATAAAGACATGGTTAGACCAGTTTGGTGTGTAGGAACTTGATTGGCCTGCACAGAGCCCTGACCTCAACTCCACTGAACACCTTTGGGAGGAATCAGAACGCCGATTGCGAGCCAGGCCTTCTCGTCCAACATCACCTGCCTCACCTCACAAATGCTCTTTTTGCTGAATGGGCACAAATTCCCACAGACACACTCCAAAAGCTTGTGGAAAGCCTTGCCAGAAGAGTGGCGGCTGTTATAGCCGCAAAGCCGCTGGATGTCCAGCAAGCTCATAGTTGTGACGTCAGGTGTCCACTGACTTTTGGCCATATAGCGTAATTGTTCAAGTGAATGTTTCCCAGTAAGGTACAGACTTTTTAAGGTCCCAAGCTAATTCCAATTAAGAAAGATAATGCTTTCAGTAAACTGCAGTCTGTCACTGACTGTCTCACCAGGGACTAGGGATTATCCCTTTACATTGGAACATAGCCACTGTCCTGTACTAGCACGATGCTAATCGCTGTTTTTTCTGGCTACCATAGTACTGATAAACACGCTCAAAACCTAAAGCTCTAAAATCACTGACTGAATACAAAGTACAGTAAAGTAGACTTGAAAATCTGTTTATTTGAACAGATTAGTTGTTCCATTTCATTATTTCTGTAAATCACATTGTTACAAGTGCACCAGGTCATGGAATTTTCTACACTGTTATTTACTCAATTTCTAAAGTAATTAACATTTGGTAATCACAACAAACGTTAAACTGCTTGCAGAAAAGGAAAAGAAAAAGAAAAGAAAAATGGAAAAAAAATGACACTTTTGGACTACTGCGGGTGGCACACGGGTGTCTACATGTGACAGCACACCAGAATGTTACATTCGCAAGCTGAACATCTCAAACATTGCATACTGTTCAATTGAGTTATAATGCTCATTTTATTGTCTCGTGGCTGTTTGACCATAACAGGATAACGGTCAAAGAAACATTTCACTTCCTCCCTCACACTTACAAACATACAAAGCATGTCTTAGATCTGCCAACAGTTTCAATACAAACAGTTTTTTTTTCCTTTAACAAATCACTTTAATTACTAAAGATAATAGGATGTCTACATATTTTAAACATCATATATTAACAAATACATAATCCAGGACCCTTCTGTAGAAAGTTATCGTACTCCATTTAATCCGACCTACACTTAAATACAAGATGAGATGTTGTCTGAACACAAATGGATGTCAAGACATTTGTGCCATATTGTCAGGCTGTAAACAGTGTAGTTAATTAGGCTATGTATTCTCTGTACATTCATAAACACCCCCTTACAACAGCAACAAGGACGATTAGGTTGAAGTAGTTTCAGTAGGAACTTAAACAAAAATATTTAAAAACAAACAAGAAAAACATTAGAATCTCACTGATGCAGAGGAGACATGTTACAAAGCTTGTCTTATTAGTAAGAACAAGGATTTGCACTACTCAAGTTAGGCTATTGGTTGTGAATATTGAGGACCTAAAACACAGGAAATAAACACCTACGACTCCAGTGGCGCAAACTACAGTGCAGTCTATCTCAACAGTTATGTTTTAGCATGTTTTGTTAACACGATCTAACAATGGGAGTTGAAATGGGACAATTTCATCTGTTTAACTCAAACGAAATGCAGATGGTCTATGAGGTGGCACAAGTGCTTGAAGTTTCTCTGATCAGGACATTAGTACCATTATATCCAAGGATTGTGTGGTTGTCATAAGACACTATGTCCCTAATGGTGAAGGACTGGTTATCTTCAGAAGGCTGTTTTGTCAACACTGGCAATTTCAAACACTCACACAGACATGGTGGGATGGCCTGTATGAAACCTAGGCTGTCCTGGGAGCAAAACGTAACCATTGATACAACATGAAGAGATCATACAAGCCCTGTGGACATACCTTCCCATTAAATCAAAATATTGTGTTTTGCAGCGATTTTAATTTGTATCCATCCTGTTCGGTCTTGTGAACATCTATCACTCATGCTGCAAGCCATTCAGGAAACCAGTTGCCCGAAGTCCATGCAATGAAGAGAAATGCTAGCATGTGTTCACCGCGGACACCTCATTTCTTCATCTGCCAATGAGGAAAACTTTGCCACAGTTTAACTTTTGGATGACATTATCAGGAGCCAGTACCTATTGTTGCTATGTGTCCTGTCAATCACTGCACAACCATTGTCACAACATCTAGCAATCATCAATCAGACATGCAGCAATGTGGTTGCTAGCGGTTGCTAACGGTCTGAACACAGTAAGCCTTTAAAGTCAGGCATTGTCGGAAAGTCAGACGAGACAAGGAACATGAAGATGAGACAAAACAGTGCTTTGGCAATAGCATCTCTACATTAAAGATATTATGGCTCAGTCTCACCAACTGTTGCAGTACAGTATTAGCAAAAAGGGACACCTTTCCCCTCATGACACTGGTTGATGGTTGCAAAAATAGTGGCAAGGCGAGCCGTCTGGATGACAAATTCCTGGCAACATTTTCTCCAAAGGGTGCCAATGCAGTCACCCTTACAGTCCATTGTTCTCATGACATCACAGCTACAACCAATACAGCCATGTCTGTGGATGGACATATATACACATCTTCAACATAGGTTGCAACTTGCATTTGACGTTTTCCATTTGCCACAATGTACCCATAAACTTGGTGTGGAGTGGGAGGGTTCAATTTGTGTTCAAGTGCGGGTGAAAACACACTACCATGCCCCTTTTCAATAGGATCTCCAACTCAGGCGTAGATCTGCCCAGGACCACCTGAGCGTGTGTTTTCCCCAGTAAGGCGTTCTTGGCTTGGCTGGCGGTTGGTGTCACTGGGCTTTACAACACTTGCATAGTCATGGATCCCCACTTCCAGGTTCTTGGCCCTCAAAGCAGCAGTATGCAGCTTGTCCAGAAAATCAGGCATGCCTGTCAGACAGGAACGTAGAGATGCTTATGATTATCAGGGTAGAATAGATACTCTATTACAATTAACTTAGTATTTTTGTGTTACCCACTTTAAGAACATGCCATACCAATATGGCATGTGCTGCCAATAGTGTTGTCGATCATAGTTTTATGCTGATAGTTACGTGTTACCAAGCATTTTGATTGATTTTTATGTGGATTTCTGTTGTTTATGGCAACAAATATGGCAGTGTGCCTTTTATCAGTAAAAAGGCTGTCGTTAAATTTACTCTTAAATATGAGGGTTTCAGTCTCCTCATCCGAGACTCCTAGATGAGGAGACTGCACCCGAACAGACTCTTATCAGGGGGAGGGTTGTTGGAGAGGGGTGCATTGATATGAACTCTCTTCTGTGAACTACACTCCACATACACATCTGTGTATTCCAGGGAATATATGTGGAGGGAATGTAAAACACTTGCACGATCTGTATTTCACCTGACCACAAAGCATCTGTATACAAAAAAGGGATAATCCTCTAAGATCAGTTTCAACAAGTTAAGAGCTCACCACTAGACACCATCCAGCTAACACAGTAACGGGGAAAGACAGTCTGAGGGTCATCACTGTAGGTCAGCAGGTAATCAAATCCATTCTGTAAAGAAAAACACAATGAGGCTCAATATAGGCTCAACGAGGCTCACTGCAGAACATACAAACCTGAACGGAAGACAAATGTCTGTTAACATATCCACCACCAACCTCATCAAAGGACTTGTGAGGGCGAATGACCATCTTCGACTGGTATGAATGGACTCTCACAAACTCCTCACTCTCTGGAACTCGAGGATGATGTACGGCCCTAGAACAGAAGCACAAATATACAAGAGGATGAAAGACAGGAAAATAGAAGGCCGTCATTTAGAAATGTATCAAAAACAGGATCATGTTTGACTCCAGAAATATACTGATTCATAACTCCCACCTGGATACCAAGACCATCAGGTTGTTCTCCACGTCAACATCATAGCGGCGCACATACACGTAGTCCCTCGAGTACATGGGATACTGTGAGGGGGCATGTCCATAAAGATGAAATGACTGACAGTATAAAATACAAACTAATCAGTATAGGTGGTTAATGGTTGCTCTTGGCCAAAGAGCAAAACAAGGTCATTCAAAATTTGCTTATACAACAACAGATAGCAGGCTATGGTGCCCCTATGAACACACATGAATAAATACAGCATCCCGTCTCTGATTGGAGTGTGACAGCAAGCAATAAAAACTTACAGGAAAGTGTGTGGCCCAGTGCACAACCTCAGAGCCTGTGTTGGCTTCTCTGTCCACCACCTCAAGCTTGATAACCAGAGAATCCCACTTCTTCCTGTACTCCGTATCCAACTGGGGGAAAGGGGAAAGCATGAGTTGAGAAGATGCTTAATATAGCACTAAGGGAACGCACCACATGTGCCACAGTTACATACAGGACAGACATGTTTTGTTGAGCAAGAGGAGTTGGGTAATCGACATGCAAAAAAGAGCCTACCATAAACACAACCTATACCCAAGTAAACATTAACACATGAAAGTGGCATCAGTATGAATGCTAAATCTACACCAAATTAGAGATTATTGGTTGGTTGCACTGGCATAATTATAATTCTACTTCAATGCTTAAGGGATTTCTCATGACTCATAAATTCAGACCGAAATATATGCCTAATACTATACTATACTATAAAAAGAGACTTGGAAACTCTTTACCTGAACATTGAAGAACTGTCGTGGAGTAACATCACTGTAGGAGCCCAGCACTGTAGGAAAGATTACATTGACACTTAGATGACAATATTATCACCTATGGACAACTAGGAAAAACAGAGCACAGGAATAACTTGGAGAACATAGCCATGTGTTGTAAGTAGTCATAAATCTGGTTTCATGTGAAACAGTAGGTGAGCTGACCTCTGTATTCATACAGGTGACTGTCAGGAAGAGGCCGCTTCCACACTCTGAAGTCCTTCTTCTCCATCACCATTTCCCAGCCATGTTCCACTTGTCCTGTCCCTGACGATGTGCTCATACACTTTACAAACTCCAGTCCTTGCAGCTCAAGTCCACACCTTGGCAAGGGTGCAAATATCAACACAACCCATTAGTATTGCGGACTGTTGACATTACAGATTGCAGACACCAATGTGTGTTTAAAAAAAAAAAAAAAAAAAAGGAAGAAGGATTACAAACATACCTGCGAATTTCTTCATCTTGAATCTTTTCATTCTCCCACATGAAGACACCAGCTAGGGCCGCAACAAGTTTTCCTGTGGGGGCATGTTTGTTCTGAAGTCTACGCCATATGCTCCCAACTAGGGTCCACCTGGTTCGCTCGGAGTACAAGTTGGAGTAAAGCTCTCCAATTTGATATGCACGTCGGAGCCTCTGACCAGTCACAAAGCTACAATGGTTGGCAAATATGGAGAGCAAACCTTGCTTCTTTTTGCCAGACCCCGCGTCCTTACACGCACTCACACCAGCTCTCTGAAGCCAGGACAACAAGAGGCCCATACCTCTACCCAGCCACACGAACCTTTCGGGGTTCCCACTGCCCTTGCTGACATTTCCTGTGAATGAACTGCTGCTTTGAAGCCTTGCTGCATGTATACTGATCTTGCAAATCGGACGTCTTGGCACAGACGGAAACATCTCGGCTGCGAAATTGTGAAAAAGAGTTTCGAGAGATAAATACCAATTACAGAAAGGTGCAGCAGCTAACTACCTAATGCTCTGCAGAGTTGTACCAGTGACAGACATTACTTCTACACATACGACAACATGGGTTTGCCTTGGCTAGCGAACGTCTTAAGTTCCCTGGCTTCAACTAGCTATCTGAACACACGCGATCTATAGCATTGTGGCTAGCTAACGCTATCTGAGTTAGCTGGCTACCACTACGCTATGGACAAATTATACCCAAACAACGCAGCTGCACTTAAATTAAAATATGTAACTTCAAATCTAAAGTCAAATAACTGTATCGTGTATCGTTTTATCGACCGACAACTCTAACCGAATGGTCTACCTGTGTATCTTTCCACCAAGCACCCTCACGTTTTCAAACTCAGAGCAGAGCATTTGACCTCCTCCTGCTACAGTCTCTCACACACCCACTCGATAGGTCCGCCTTAATTTACAAACCGAACGCTTATTGGATGAGTGTCTTTTCAATGGCAATTCTTATTGGTGCTTGAGGGAGCCTATCTTAAAATTAGCTGTTTGTACACCAGCACGTTTATCTGTCCAGGTTACGCCAGTACTGACGCCGTTTCAGTTCCAGCGCTGAACCGAGATCAGCTTTTTCGTTCCAACGTACGCTTACGTTATCAGGAGTAGGGAAATTGCAAATCTGGCTCAAGATCAGTGTCTGCAGGCAACCTTAATCGGGAGAGGAAATCATAATGTCGCCCTCGGGTGGTACAGTTAAAAGCTCAACGAGTAAAGATAAGGGAAATGACTTTCCTATAGGGATTTGATTAAAAAATCAGTTACACAGCACACGGATTCAGACAAGACAGAGATTACATTTCCATGTTAAAACAATTTTTAAAACAACAATTACTTCTGTTTGTTTTTTTTACAATGTTTTCTTTAACGACCTTCACTGATGGTTGTAGTTTTAATCAGTAGGCTATATACCTATAAGATAAGATAAGAGAGACTTTATTAATCCCGCCGTGGGGAAATTCACGTTATAGCAGCTCACAACAATAGAAAAACAGAATATACAGAATAAGAACGGTATTGTTAAAGTTCACGTGATAAATAATTACTTATATAATAAGTAATTATGCCCCCTTGGCAAGACTGCGTTATGAACAAATTATTATATTCAGAAAAAAGAACTTGAAATGAAAAGTCTAACGGAATTAAAAAATTTTAGAGATGAGAAGGGAGGAAAGGTAGGTGAATATCACTTTTTATCAAAATGCTATGAAAAACAATATACGCCAGATGGCGTCATTAACTACGCAGAGAACAAGAAACACAGCCAGATTAACTGTAGAGCTGCCCAGATATCGTTAAGGCTTCGACGAACGGTTCATCAACTCTCTCGTTCATCTCGTTCATCTGCTCTCTCAGTCGAGAACGAGAGAGCAGATGAACGAGAGAGGGCGATGTCCGAGCGCCAAACAAATAAATAACAGCGACTTCACCGGCAATTTGCCTTTTTTTCTCTGCAGATGCAGAAAGTTCAGTGCAAACCATTCTAGTTCAATAATCCGATTTAGATTGGAGGAATTAAAGAAAAAAATGTAACGTTATACAGTTGCAAACGTCTTTATTAAAATGGCAAACATAAAAAATATAAAAACAAACAACAACAATGAAAAAAATATAAGCATGTCTGCTCACTGCAGGGCATGACCAAATATAACAATCAAAGTGTCACAGTGACAAGGGCCTTAATATAAAACAACAAAAGAAACAAACCAAGTTGTAAACATATTATAACAAATATAAATACAAATATAAAAAAAGAATCAAAACTCGAAAGGTTCGATTCATTTACATGTATCAACTCGAAGGAATCGATTCTTTGAAAAGATTCGGTCCGCCCATCACTAATGTAAATGTGTGTGTGTGTGTGTGTGTGTGTGTGTGTGTAATATGTGCATTTGTATGCATTGTGAAGGCTCTAGATTTGAACAGACTCACAGACTAAAAAAGTATGAGCATTAAAAACAGAGCTTACTTTGCCAGCAGGCATAACACAGGCCACCAACAGGTTAAACAAGTAAAGGGTTAAGGCAGGCAGGAAAAAGCTAAAAAACTAGCATAGTTCAAAATCAAAATTGCAGGCAGGCAGATTCAGGCAAAACAAAAGGGCTGCAACGCTATGATAGGAGACACGATACACAGTGTGGCAAATGACTAGGCTACTGAGCAGGTTTCGTGGCAATTTTAAGTCAATTGCACTTTGTCTAGTTGGTGAGATCAGCTCAATAAAGCTATAACACAATATTCGTCAGAGACCCTCGTCTCTTAGGCCTTTAAGGCTTGCAAGCAGAGCTGAAACCACACACACCTAGATGTATGCAGAATGAACTGAGGAATTCAGTTTCACAGATACATTTATACAAATGAATGACTAGTTCTATAGACACACATAGTAAAAGGCTAATGAATAAAGATATGGAAGGCCATCCCAAATCACCTGACCGTGAAGGGGTTATCTCCCCTGCAATAAAAGTTCTGGCCCAACTCTTCACGACCGTCCTTGATCCTAGGTCAAACTTTCAGCCAGGTCACAGGAAATGAACACACAGACACACATTCCTCTTAGCTCAGTGGTTTTCCACTGGCTGCAACTACACATACATTTTAAAAACACACTTACATTATTATTTTCCATCACACAGGTCTACAGTATAAACTCTTTAAACAGAATGGGGACAACTGTTGGGCAGGAGAAGAAGAGCAGGGTCTGAAATGATGGCAGATGTGATAAACAAGATTAATTAAATTATTTCTAAATCAAATGTTGATAATTGTTACAAAGTATTGACAGACAGCTTTTCACAAAAACATCTTCATATATATAGATCAAATGAAGAACAAGCACACTAATGGCAGAATTATGGTACTTCTAACCTAGGCCACGGTGAAGGCTTTGGAGAAAGTGAGGAAACTTACAATTGCAGAAGCAGTGACAGAGGTTGACCGTGGCCAGTTAGAGGAAAGGTGAGAGAACATGATTTTTTTTTGAAAGAAGAATTTGAAGCATACATTAACTAATTGACCAATCTATGAAGATGTTTTGATTGTTTTTCAAAAGGTAAAAATAACTTTTCTACTTTTGTTTTGAAGTGAGAAAGATGCGATCCTCATGGCAATAGAAAATGTTGCTATTTTTTGCATTTTCACAAATGGAATAAAGGTTTCACATATCTGAAACTGTGTCTTAAAGAGTCTCTGGCTTCTCTGGGATAATCTAGTCCAGATTTGACAAGTGTAGGTATCGTGGTTTTGGATCTGGACCTGGTCCAATGTGGTCTAGATGTGAAAAAAGCAGCGAAATGTCCCTTTTTTGCATTTTCACAAAGAGAATAAAGGTTTCACAAATCTGAAACTGTGTTTAATCTTTCGCCTCTCTGGGATAATATAGTCCAGATTTGACAGGTCTAGGTATCGTGATTTTGGATCCGGACCTGGTCCAATGTGGTCTAGATGTGAAAAAAGCAGTGAAATGTCCCTTTTTTGCATTTTCACAAAGAGAATAAAGGTTTCACAAATCTGAAACTGTGTTTAATCTTTCGCCTCTCTGGGATAATCTAGTCCAGATTTGACAGGTCTATGTACAGTGGTTTTTGTAAGAGGTGCAAAAAACGGAGGATCGTCGCTCAGCAATAATTTCCCTTAATTTTCGCCGAGTCCGAAACTATGAATCCGAAACCAACTTCAGCGTCGTATGTTACAGCAACATCCATAGCCTGTGCTGTGGTCTTGATTTAGTTATCTGTAAAACCACTCCACACCAAGTGTCATCTAGATGAATATGTTTGCTGTTTGTTATTAGTAATTTTAAGTAAAGTAATTTTTGGCAGCAATGGAAAAGGCTGTATCCCTCCATCTATCAGCTAAGGCATATTTTGTCTTTTTTTAATTACTTATGATCTTAAAATTAAACATCATAGGACTCATATTGTATTAATTGACAAACAAAGAAAAAAAGCCAGTCAACATTTCTAAACCCTTTTCTGACATTGACAGTTCTATTATAATGTAATCTATCGGATTAAGTAGGGGATACTCTTCTATAATTCTAGATTTGGTTTAGTTACTGGCCAGGAACTAATTACCATCTGTGGCTGGACCCGAAATTAAAGTAGACACAAATTATATATTGTTATTATAATCTTGTTTGATTAGAATTACGACTGGCATAATATATTCATTAATACACAGGACAAGATGTTACTATCCCTTGTGCCATAATCCAAGGTAAACATTTGTAGAATCCCAATTCAGATAAGAAATACGAATGATATAACCACCACCAAATGAACACCATAGCAGACATCAGGCTACACCGTCAAACATCTACAGAGTCATTCATCTCGTAATTCTAATCTTGTTTGGTTATAATTAGGACTGACATAATATAAATTACTAGCCTGAAACTCCCTAACTGCGCAATACATTTACCCTACACTTTTTTTCCTTTGTGAAATGATGCCTTCAAGTGCTGGCAGAAATATCGTAATTACGAGAGACCATGAAATATACGTTATTAATCGGCATTCTATGTAAATAAGTAGTATTATTGCATGTTTATTTTTTCATTCTATTTCGTTTGTTGTTGTCACGCACACACAACAACTTTTACCTAATTAAACACCAATTACATACGTAATGAGCATTTCTCCTCTTCATTCTGCGACTTGATTTCTAAAATCAAACAGCCACCAAATAGAATTACTTGTGTTACGGTGTGAATGTTGTTATGTATTTCCGACCGTAAATCGTGGGTTAAGTATTTTACGAGGTGCATCCGAACGCAGCTGATGGTAGTGGGTGGTGCGTGTAGCAGGGTGTACCCGAGCGTCCAATAAAGAAGAGAAACACTGCTCCTTCTACCGGCAAGTTTCATACACGCGGCGGTGTGGCTCGTGACTCATTCAAACTAAGATTTGATTTTCTGGATTTGAAAGGGGATCTATTTGGCATCGAAATAGATAATCGTGTAAAGAAGACTTTTGAAGCAACACGCTAGTTACTTGTTGCTTATTTAACAAGCGGTTATTTTTTATATTTTATTAGCCATTTAATTTTCTTATCCCGCGCGCGCTACCATACGTTTGTACGCGGGCTAATTAGCTCACCTGCTAGCAAGCGGTAACGCTATTCTTCAAGGGATTGACAACTGCAACGTGTGGTAAGTTTAAAACGTAATATTTTTTGTCTGCATATATAGTTAACTCTGATATTCAAGTAACACATCAACTAACATTAACCCTACTATTAGCGTACAGTACCGTTACGCGAATGTTAGCTTGGGTAACGTGAAATCCCAACCATAACCAACATAAACGGTGTCATTTATCTGCTAACTAGCACGGTGAGTCATAACGTTACATGTGTTAGGTAAAACATCTCGTTTCCTCTAGTTATTGTTAAATGCGCTATCGTTAAGTTACTGTATTAGCTACTATAACGTTAATGGTTGATGCTAACATTAGCTGTCTGACTGTTAGCTAGATCTGATAACCTGATGACAATTGTCTGTCGGTGAGTAGGCCAGCCTTAAGCTCATAGTGTTGCCAATCTGTCTAGCTCGCACTTGACGAGCATTTTAGATGGCAGGTCACATAATTTAATTTGTATTAACAGACAAGACTGGCTCCCTAGTGTTATCGTATCGGTACTTTGTGTTCCTCTCACATACTCACATCCGGTTGTGTTCCTTTTACGGAACAATATTCTACGTCAAACACGAAACTGGGGGGAACCCGTACAAAAGCCACAATCGTTAAGTTATAGTTCGAACTCGAACAAAAACCCCAAAGTCAGTCTAGTTCTTCGGAAACCGCGTTCAGTTGCGCCTTTTTCACACATCGTCAAACTGCAAGAACGGCTCATGTTTAGGGCTGGCCAGTCATGAATGGGTGACGACACGTGCACACGTAGAAAAAATGAATTTAATTAATGGTGCCGTCGATACCTTACATCTTATCCTGTAATGACTACCTAGTCATACATGCTCGTCAGGTGATAATGACGCAGAATTAAGTACAAAGAGTGTACTCAGTATTGGGGCTTTGTAGATTATGTTAGATGACGTTAACGTACTATTGCCGATTCCTTCCTGCGACATTTCCCAAAAATGGCCACCCATAGAGTTTTCAGGAAAGGCAGCTAGAGGTCCTCATTCAGCTCTAGCGTTTACTTTGCGAGATTTTTCCACGCTGCCTGCAGTGTATCGTGTTATTAATACGCACACTGATCTGGGCAAGACTTTGTTTTTATTGACATTGATTCCCTTTGTTATCCTCCAGTCCCTGTGTTTGTATTGTGTCAGTTTATTTGTTGTGTCTTTTATGATGGGCAGCCCTGAAGGTGGTATGACTACAAATGGTTATATAACTTATTTTCCTTTTTTCTTTTTTTTTTTTCAGGATGTACCTATATTCACCTGCAGTTACAGTTCCACAATGGCTGTCTGTTCAGTTTGCTTGATGGCTCAGAACCAAAGGATCAGCAACAGAACTAGAATAATTACAGGATAGCAATACGCCCACACTACCTCTCTTTACATTAATTTAATTCTAGTCAATCCCAGACAAACTTTTTTTTTTTAATACCAAATTTGCACTGCTTAAATTTAAGAAATCCTTTAGGTCTGAAGAAAGTCGGTTATTTATTACCTTTTGTACCTCTTATTTGATTAGTCTATAACTAGCAATTGAGTATCTAATTTGAAAGGCATTCATTCCCTTTTAAGATTGTGAAGTAAGTCATATACAATGGTTTCAACAACTGTCGCTACGATAATGCTGGTGACCACAGTAGGGTTAGCAACAACCCAAGGCCCACTGACAGAGTATATGTGGCTACTCATTGTTGGCTTCATCATTGCCTTTGTCCTAGCCTTTTCTGTGGGTGCCAATGATGTTGCCAACTCATTTGGCACAGCTGTAGGCTCTGGAGTAGTCACCTTGCGACAGGCCTGCATTCTGGCCACAGTGTTTGAGACTGTTGGTTCTGTGCTTCTTGGGGCCAAAGTGAGCGATACCATCCGCACGGGCATTATTGACGTGAGCATGTACAATGGCTCGGAGCACGTGTTGATGGCTGGATCCGTCAGTGCCATGGTTGGTGAGTATCTGCAACATAGCCCTAACAGCTCTAGTGCCATGGACTCAAAGAGTTTGGGAAGTGCAAGGTGAGATTGGCGTGTTGTTAATACAACTAATTTATTAATTCTCATTAGGTTCTGCTGTGTGGCAGCTGGCCGCCTCCTTTCTTAAGTTACCCATCTCTGGAACCCACTGCATTGTTGGTGCTACTATTGGCTACTCCCTGGTTGCCAGGGGCCAACAAGGGGTCCGGTGGATTCAAATCCTCCGTATTGGTGAGTCACAAACTCCTTAATCAGCTGACCTAGAAAGGTCTTCAGTCTTTGGCTAGATTGCTTAGAAGTATTTACATTCTCTAGTAATATTCTAAAACATTGGTCACAGTTGTCTGTATTGAAGCCCTTCAATATACAGACTAACAATGCAGTGTTTGAAATGCACAAGTGATTGTTTCTTTCTCAGCCGAATCCATATCACCTTGAAAGAAAACTTGGAATATGTTTTACATTAATTGGGGTTCCCACTGGTCATTGAATTTTTGCAATATCATTGAATTTTGAGAGGTTTATGCCAGACAAGGAAAGTCAGGGAATTTGATAAATTCTCTGGGGATACCAGGGAATATCAATCAATTTACAAATGGGTCACTTTACATTAATATACCAGAATGAATTGTACAACTTGTTTCATGTGTATATTTTGTACATAATTATAGACTTGTAATAAAGGTAACTATTGATGCAATCTTGGGATTGCATTTCCCCACAAGTAGTAGTAGTAGTTTCAAATAGTAACTGTAATAAAGAGTTATCGTAACGCTAAAGTCTATAATATGGTAATTAACAGGTTTTGGATGTGTAAATCTTTCCATATCATGATGTAAATAGAAGTCTAATGCATTTCATCTTTTGCGTGTGCCATATTTGTCTCAGTGTATTCAGACAGACTTAAAATCAACTGAAATGGAAGTTTACTGTGTGTAAACTATTAAGCAATACCCATTTTAATTTTCTCTGCAGTTATTTCCTGGTTCCTGAGTCCCCTTTTGTCTGGTATAATGTCAGGCATTGTTTTCTACATTGTACGCATGTTCATTTTACACAAGGTAAGCTGGCTGTTGTCAAATTCTAGAATTTCCTCAGATGTTTGTGTGATCTGTTTCAACACTGTAGCGGTTATGCTCAAAATCAAATTGAGGAAATGTTTGTGCAAAGAATAAGCTGTTACTTCCCTTCCAGTAGTTCCTTAGCTCCATCATAAAGCCAGGTTAAAATTACAATCACCCTTCTGCCATCAACTTTAACCTCTAAAATGGGGTATGTCTTTGTACATTTTTCTGACTTGGCCTTTTGTTTTGTCCCTTTTTAGAAAGACCCTGTGCCTAATGGATTGAAGGCCCTGCCCGTCTTCTATGCCATAACCATGGGAATCAACCTGTTCTCCATCATGTACACTGGAGCTCCGGGTGAGTATCATTGTTCCAGTCCTTTTGCTCTGCATGCCTGCCCACAGCCACAGCTTAAAATAAACTGCTCCCTCAGACAGCCGGATGCCCACACTTACTCCAGACTGAACCAGACTGTGTTTACCATTTTCACAGAAGGCGTGTTTATTTTAACATGTTTTTTGGGGCTGTCTTGCCTGTGGTTCTATGTGGGTCATAGCTGGAATGAAATTTTAGAGCGGAGCACAACAAGGTGATGGAAATAAGATTTCACTTAATTCTTGACGTCACTGTCTGTGCCTTTCAGACATGGAGGAGGAAAACAGAAGTAAAGAGGGTGTTTGCAATAACCATAATTGGCCACTGCCAGTAGTTGTAATGCTGCTCTGTATCTGTTTAGTAGTACTATAAATGCTTTGTTGGGTTTTCTTTCTCAAGAAACCCTATTAAATGAGCAACTTTTGCTCCTTTTGTTTTCTTCTCTCTACAGGGCCTAACAGTTCAAGACGTTAGCTGGCCTGGGCCGTTAAATGACGGCTACAGGCCACCATATGACCAGATATGCACTGATGTGTATGTGTGCATGAACGTCTGCACACTCACAGAAAGGAGACTACTCTAAATACCAACCAATACCTTAGTTGGTCACATTCTGTACAGTTGTGTGAAATCCTTCACACAATAACACACTGTACATGGGGACCTGTACTTGGGTACCTCACGTAAAAGTGATTGGCGATTGCACTACAGACACCTTACCAAGTCCACTCTGTCCTGTAGATTTAGAAATTTGATCATAACATGGCATCCTCACATAGATGAGGATAATTTATCATCACACACGCTCACTGTTGGACTCTGAAAATATGGCTGAGCCGAGTTGACATTGGGATAATCCTGATCTTTGTCTACACAGTCAATGCCCCAGTGTCAGGGTCTACCCCTTATCAGAGTGGTGTGATAGGACACCAGGCATCCCGCAGCACATTCCTATACTCCGTATATACACTGGTGCCAGAGACCTCAAGTTAGCATGTGCAAAAAATGAATGTGAGGTCAAAAGTGGATCATTTACAGATGAGGCTTGACTTAAATCACTCTGCTGCAGTCCAGTCATTGCCAGTCAAGTGAAAATCCACCCAAAAATAATTTGGATTGTTCCACCAACTTCTGAGTTGCTCTATTGACAGTCAATGTCAGACTGACTTAGCAGGCCCTGAGCGTTTAACTCCAGGGGACGCTTGGGGACATCTGTTTCAGAAGTAACGGTTGGCAACTAGAATTTGTCCCTTCATCCTACCCCTGAATTCTGTCTTTACAAAATTGGCTTCTATTTCTGTATTACTCTCTTGTATCTAGCTTGGGGTGAAGTGTTGTTTTTTTTAAACACATCACAACGACCTTTCCAGGAAACTTCACGTGTGAACAACCTGCCAATTCTGAGTGAATTATCCTTCCAGGCACAGGTCATTTCATGGGTCAATTTCTAAATTTGGTAATTTAGTGGGTCAACTTGATAATAGGGTCATGTTAATATTTAATACCTGCATGAGCTATTTCATGGACCTAGGCCTGCTTCATACCTCGCTCTAAGCGGAGTATAGTAAACATATCTGTAGGGTTGTTGAGCAAAGTGCTATACAAAGTGCTGAGTATTGTGGTGATTATACATTTTGACCCTCTCACACCACCCTCCATTGACAAACTCCAATACGCTTTAGCTGGAATGCTAATTTTCTGCTTGGGTTCCCTTTTGAAAAACAAACACCCAGTGGCATCGGTTGCTTTGGGGACCGTAAACAATCAGCAACATAGAAACGGCTAATCACACCACAGCAGCGATGAATGACTTATTTTAACCCGAGCTGTGAGTCTGAAACGCAATAAGCTACCTCAACAGCTGCTATTGTCAGTCCAGGTATCAAGGATGGGTGCGTATTGTTGGGATGAAACGTCTGGCTATAGCGTTCCCTTCAGCGCTAGTTCTTACGCAGCTATTACTTAATCCTACGCAGAGCCTTGGACAAAAGTGAGGACAATTGGTCATGTGTTTCTTGCCAAGTGAGTCATTTTAACTGTGTAATTAGAGTTGGTGGAGAGCTGCACTTATGGTGAGGAGGGCAGGGAAAAAAAACAACACACTATGTTATTGTGTAATGTAGGCCACGGGATACAGAGGATTCAGGGAGGGGTTTGGAACGCAGCCGTGGTTAAATTCCACTTCCTGAGCAATCCCATTCATCTCACTGCATGGCTGTGGTATAGACTCACTCCCTTTTGTGTAGGGGTGTTTATCATGCAGCTAGACCAGTGCTTTTTTTATTCTCTATTGTTTATAAAGACGTGACCTAACAAAGAGTCATCGTGACATAATGTGTATCCCCTCGGATCATACAGACCCCTTTCTTTTTCTTTTTCAGGGTCACCTATTTTTATCACGCTTGTTTTGTTACACCCCCCACCACCCCCCTCCTCCAGGCCATTACTGCCCAGTAGTGTCTCGCTAACCCACACCTGTTTTTGGCTCTCCAACTACATCTGAAACATTCTAGTGAAAGACAGGAGGCTCAGCTGTTACTGGCCGGGGGGGCGGGGTGGGGGGGGGCATATCTTACTCCCCTTTCCACTCTTCTCTCTCATACTTCTCCACTCCTGTAGGGAGTACGTTTGCATTGCGTAACTAAATACACATCACTCATGTTCTGTGCAGTACCCTGCAGTCTCCTGTTGCAGCATGTGAGAGTGAGTCAGTGGAGAGTGGCCTTTGGACTCGTCCCTCAAATGAACACTGCGACCGAGACTCTTATCTCTGAGTTACGGCCCTCATTTCCGTTAGTGGCTTCTTTTTGTTGTAATTACGCATGGCCATGGTCAACCGAGGTACTGTTGGAGTTTTCAACAGCTCTTGTTTATATTCCCCTTCTAACCATAATGCTGACTTGCAGCCTCCCTGTATGACAATGGTGGCTGCTTCCCGAGGGCAATTTGTAATAGTCTCTTTCTGCCGGCATGCACTGCACTGCGTTTACATCCACCCCTTGTTCTTACACTTTACTGCAGTCTTGGCAAGAGGGTGTCCTTCATGCTACAGCAAACCGCTCCAGTGAATGACCCCCCCCCCCCCCTTTTTTTTTTTTTTTTCTTAAGTGATGTAGCCTTTTAAGGAACTCATTGTCCTTGTTCAGTTGTGAGTTGGGCACTTTGGGGTCACTGTGATATATTTGCTCGATCACCTTTTAGGTGTTATATAACAGTCACACCTACGGGGGTTCACATGCTCGCCATATTTAACCAAGATGTAGTACATGCTTTTAGTGTCGACAACCAAGAGATGGCACATATGGTAGATGTAATTGAAGATAAAATTGATACCCTCTGTATCCAGTTTCCTCCTTCATGTTCTGGATGAGAAAACAAGTTAATTCTGATGCTACTTTGTCTTGATACTATTTAAAAATGTATGAATACTGTGTAGCCAGGTACTGCATTAGTAGTTTTGTAAGAATACACATTTGTCGTTTCAGTCTATTTTTTTTTTTGCAATGTAATTGTTTGCATTTCTTGTCCTCTGAGAAAGGTAGCACCTGCTGCCTTGTTTTTTAAAATTGCCTTTCTCTTTCTCCATTTTCCTTTTGTGTGTATATGACTATTTCTGTCTGTGGCACCTGGGGCTCCTTCAGTGCTGGGATTTGAGATGCCTTGGTGGGGCATTCTGCTCATCTCTTTGTCCTGCTCTCTGCTGACCGCTCTTGTGGTCTGGTTTGTTGTCTGCCCATTCCTCAAGAAGAAGATTGAACGTAAGTCTCATTTTAAAATTTTTATTTAGGTGACCTTATGACTGTTTCAAATAACTGTCAACAGGTTGTGCTAGCCACTGAAATGGTTGCGTCCTTACTTAAGCCATTGAACAATGAGGGATTTAGCATTGAATGTGTAGCTTCAAATTATTCATACACAAGGATTAATCTAATCCTGCAAATGGAGCTCAGAAACAACATTGTGACAAAATATCCCTAATGAAATGTCATGTGAAAATATTGTCATCAGTCTTGGTTTTTTTTTGTCCTATTATCCTAGATTAAAGATATAGGAGCTGTCTGCATTCACACATTGAGAGTTTAGTTTGGTACTAAAGGGGATGCACCTCAATTTCAATCTTAATGATTGTGTCCCAGTTATAGGTTTACATTCAGCTAGAAATGAGTTCCTCTGCCCCCATGTATTCGTGTTCACAGATATAACACTGTTAATCAATGACAGGAAGATACTAAAGCTGAATCTGACAGTACCCAGTGCATGAGTCTACAAAGGCAGCTGCCCATTTATATTCAAGGGAACCTTTCCAGAATTTGAATCTTGATGAAACAAATTGGTCTTTGGTTTTCTCCATTTTGTAGCTATGTTTTTAGGAAGTTGTTCATAATCAAATATGGACCTGACTGCCTCAAATAATGCTATATGTATACTTTGAGTGTTATTTGCCTCTACCGATTGGTGTGTCTTTTGGTAACTGAGAGATGGCAGGTTTATCTGGCCAAGCATGACCTGTCTAGACCAACCTTTTGTCTAGTAGACGGAAGCAGCCTAATTGGGTCATGGTGATCCACTAATTGGTCTTTACCTCCTTGGCTAAAATAGCCTTATAGGTTGACTTAAGGTGGAATTTGCACTGCATGAGTAGGGTGAAGGCTGGGGGTGACCGGAGCTTTGACTCCAGTCAGAAATAACTGCTTCAACTCCAGCTTTGACCAGTTCTAATGAGGCCGACTGGCCGAAATGTTCCTGGGATTATCGCATAGAAAATATTGGCATTGAATATCTGATTCACTTAAAAACCACAAACAAATGTCATGTGAGGCACAGGCTCTGTTGAGTCTCATCATCTTTTGTAAGTTAAGCTGGTAGTGTAAATGTGGTCTTTTAAAGGTCATAATCCATTTATCTGGTCCTGTGAACAGAGGGGCTCAGTTTTGAATGCAGTTATGCAACTCTTGCAACACCCTAGCACTGCGGGTAAAAGGAAACATGTACTCTGCTCATATTCCACTACTGTACTGTGCACATGTTGGACACGAGCCAATGCTATCTCTTCTCCACCCCATCCTCCACTAGGGGATATCAAGTCTTCCAGCCCCTCTGAGAGCCCCCTGATGGAGAAAAGGGAGCTGAGGGAGGCCCACTGTCCAATCCTGAAGCAAGCTTCCAAGGAGACCTCCACACCTACAACCCCAGCTACCGATGAGAACTCCTCTGCTCAGACCCAGTCTGCTACTGAGGAGCGCAGGGTGGCCTTTGACATCGGAGATTCTGATGACGTCGACGACAAGGAACGCAAGGTGGCCTTTGACATCGGAGATTCTGATGACGCCGACTACAGCAATGCTAATGGTGGTAAGTGTCTGATTTTATATGCGGGGTTGGATCATAGTATTTCATGTATGATCTTAAGTCTTCCTTTACACAGCTCTTTACTCCCCTGTGGCAGTAAACCCTTTTGTCTTTGTACAGACCCCAAACAGGTTCAGCCCAACAATCAGATCCCGCACAGCAGCGCAAACGCTTCCAATCAAGTCCAGTTCAACAACCAGGTCCAGTTCAACAACAGGCCAACTCACATCCCAAGTAATGGTTACAGCCAGTACCACACAGTCCACAAGGACTCTGGCCTCTACAAGGACCTACTGCACAAGCTCCACCTGGCCAAGGTTGGTGACTGCATGGGTGAGGGTGGTGACCGACCTATCCGCCGCAACAACAGCTACACTTCCTACACCATGGCCATCATTGGCATGCACGGAGACTACAAGCATAAGGAAGGGGAGTACCGTACCAATGAGGATTGTGACAAGGGCCTAGGGTCAGGTGGTCAGGAAAGGAAACGTGTGCGTATGGACAGTTACACCAGCTACTGCAATGCCGTGGCAGAGCACATGGCTCCCGAGGGTGTAGGAGAGGGCGATGTGACCTTGGAGATGGCGAAGGAGGATGCGGGTAGCAGCCGAAGCTCTTTGGACGATGATGGGCTGGAGGCAGACAAGCCTGAAGTCTCAACTCTCTTCCAATTCCTCCAAATTCTCACTGCCTGCTTTGGATCCTTTGCCCATGGAGGCAATGACGTAAGGTATGAAGACCATGCTATTGTCTGTGATCAAACTTATGGGGTGTCACATACATTCAAATGTGTGTTTCCTTTCTTTGGCATGCTCTTGGTGATCATTTAACTTCAGCCTCTTTGACTACTATTGAAAAAAACCTTGTTCTCTCATCTGCAGTAACGCCATTGGACCCTTGGTAGCTCTGTGGCTGGTGTACAAAACGGGCGTTGTGGATTCAAATGAACAGACACCCATTTGGCTGTTGCTGTATGGTGGAGTGGGCATCTGCGCCGGGCTCTGGGTGTGGGGTCGCAGAGTGATCCAGACGATGGGCAAAGACCTTACTCCCATCACCCCCTCCAGGTATAGACTGGACAGACCATGTGACATGTATTTCTCTTTACTCAGAAAACCACACTGTCCAAACACCACATCCTCTCCAGACATTACCCATGTTCAGACAGATCCACCTAACACATGCGTATTTTGTTTTTCTGCAGTGGTTTCAGCATTGAACTGGCCTCAGCCTTAACTGTCGTGGTTGCATCCAACATTGGCCTGCCTGTCTCCACCACCCACTGCAAGGTAAGCTGGTGGTCTAGCACCTAGACCCAGACATGAAGGAGGAGGCTATTTAATGTGTGAGGCTACAGTAAACATGAACCCAATGTGGTAGTCAGTCTATTTGTGGGTCCTCTTCTTAGTACATACCTTGATAATTTGTGTAAAGGAGTGGTTAATTTACAGGACATAATGGTAGTCAGTTGCTGGAAAAAGTGTGCTCTCAATTTCAGGTGGGCTCTGTGGTAGCAGTAGGTTGGCTGCGCTCTAGGAAAGCAGTAGACTGGCGTCTGTTCCGAAACATCTTCATGGCGTGGTTTGTGACCGTGCCCATCTCGGGCCTGATCAGTGCTGCCATCATGGCACTCTTCACCTATGTCATCCTGTGAGTATTGGGCTGCACCCCATGCAGGGAAGGAGAGAGAACACGTGCCGAAGCATACCAGGAGAAGAGACTAGCTGGGGAGGCCAAAACATATCGCTGACCTCAAACCAACAGCTTCGTAAGAAAAAGAAGAAAAACAGAAGTGTTTAAATGGACTTGTGATACGGGCCTGTGGTTCTTGGCTGCATCATACACAACCTAGAATTGGTGGTTGTTTGTTCCATTTGGGCCAGATCACTTCCAATGGGAAGATAGCATTTCTTTGTTTGTTCTGACTTTTTGCTTTTTCCAACTCATCATTCTGTAAAGAGCTAATCAAAAAATACCAACTGTTGTTTTTTTTTTTAATACTCATTGCTTCCATTTTTTACTCTGCAAATATGTGTGTATATATACAACCATGTTCCTTTTTTGTTTATCTTATTTTACAAGTTAGAAAGACAAATGAACAATTAAAATGCAGTATTAGCCTTTTGCAGATGTATATCTCCAGTCACATGCTGAAAGTAACCTAGAAGCAACCGCAGTATTTTAGGTGCAAAACAAGGTTATTGTGTGGTTTTTCAAATTTTAGATGCCTACGTCAAGTCTTTTTGTTATTAGTGAGTTCATAGTTTGGATTTGGTCTCCTTGTATCTGCTAAAGTGCAAACTGTTTTGTTTTCTTTCCCTCCCGGCTCTAGACTTTGTGACCGTTGTTCAACAGCCCCAAAACTGGTTCTTCTCCTGAGAGGCTGCTCAACTTGTTCTGAAGCATTTAGTTTTCTACTAAAGTAATGAGTTAACAGCACTGCAGTGTTTCACCCATACTGTACCATACAAAACAATTATGTGAATAATTTAGTATGATAAAAGCACCCGTTGTACACATTGAGTACTTGGAGAATAAATATAGGAGAAACGCTGTACCATTAATGCAAAGCAGTCAGCACAGGAAATGGCAAAGCTCCAACGGTAAAAGTTAAAAGGAGTATTATCAGAAGTTGAGTATGAAAACTCCAATGTTCTCTGCATCGGTATGTCCTATGGTTGTACATTCTCGATGATTATAGACCTCTGCCTGAAATGACTTAGCTACTTGAATCTGAGACGCAACGGTAGAATTATTGCAAAAATGTGTTCTCAAACAAGACCTTAAATTTCCTGTTAAAACTTGATCGCATCAAACTAGATGGTTGAAGGCTTCAGTCCAGAGCAAGCCTTTGGTAGTCCTTTTTGTTTTACAATTCAACTTGTATTTGCTACTTCCAGTATCATTTTTCTGTAGACTGTACACCTGCCTAGACATCGGGTTGCTCTTGCTTATTCCCCTCTCCTCGGCCTTAGGTGTTGCATTATTATCATGAGGTTGTGAGTGCGGAAAACAATCGACCCTAAACCTGGATATTATTTAACTGGATGGTGTGGTGTGGCACTGACCTGGATATTGTTTGAATGAAGGGGGACATACATCGCATGCCACCAACGTGTGGTCATTTGGCTGCAGTACTAAATGCATTTTAGACCTGTAGATGCTGTAGTTGCCTTAATTGTTTTTTTCCTCCCTTAGGTACCAAAGAAAATACTGAATTTTTTTTTTTTTTTTTTAAATGCACAGACAGTATACACTCTGTCCTGACTAGACTGGCAGAGGAAAAAATAAATGGAAAAACAAAATAAAAATGGGAAAATAATGTTGGGTTTTCTTGACTTATTTTGTTGCGATTTTAATTGAAAAGTTTGTATATACAATTACAGATGCACTCATATTATTTGAAATTAATACCTTAACTTTCCATTTTGATAGAAATATACTATAGATGTGACTAAACATAACGTAAGCATTCTGAAATAATCCTGTACAATAATTATTAAGAGTGAATATCTTTTCATAGTGTCTAATAAGGCACAAAGGAAGTCACACAGGTCATGTAGACAGGTGGAATAGTTCCCTTTTATTGACAGTAAGCTGTTTTGGTGCACTGAGCACTGGTTGAGTAGGGGGATCCACATGCTGCTGCTTGTCCACGCGTCTGGTCTGTGCTGCTTCACTCCACTACATCTGTGACGCAGGAATAGAGAATGGATTCCTTTACGCTAGCTTCACGTCAAAAGCCCCCGATCCAGTATTTTTCCAGGGCTCTCGAAGCAGTACGTGAATCACATCTCTTGCATGACTCATTCATGAGCAGGTTCTGGTGAATGATGACGTCAATTCAGACTATTTGGATTCTGTGGCTGTAAAGCCAAGGGTATTGCCCTCAAGGAATTGTGATCTACTATTACATGTTGAATTTAGGAATAGTTTGGTCGTCTTTTCAGGAATCAGACTCCTCCAAAATAGATCATGTTGATCTGTCTCATTAAATGGATCTACAACCTCGGAGTGGGAGGAATGTGACCACTTTTATACCACTTTCAGCATGTTTTGGGAGAGGAACAGTGCATCCTGGATCCTAAAATAGCTCGAGATTAAGCAGATGATACAGTATAAATCAAGCACAATGAGCACCTGGGGACAGACATCTTAGAGTGCCCTGGATTTTTGTCCTAGATTCACTCAAATGTAAGGAGGACTGCATTCAAATAAACAAACAGCGCCTTATTTTTTAGGCCATTCTGTAAATCAGAACTTGACCTGTCTGCGCTGAATCTAACATTGCTCCAGATCACCCTGACCACATTTAAACCCATATTTATTTCAAGCCTGTTTTTACCACGTGGCTTAGAAAACATTCACTTGCTCACCAAAAAGTTTACAAACAACTAAATGCATGTATACAATAAAAGTTACTTTCACTGAATTCAGTTCATCAACTCTGTTGGTGTACTATTGAAAGTGAAGATCTATTCAACCGTAGACGTGGATCTTCATGGTAAATCGTTACTGTTATGTATGAGGCATTGACAAGTTCTCACCTCGTTCCTTGGCTGTGGCCTCGGTGACTTCATCTGTGGCAGGAAAATGAGAAAATGGGGGATTATTATAAATGCTAAATTATAGCAGACTAGTGTAGGATTCAAAAGTATAGTTATTAGTGGCCATTTTACATGATCTTACCCATAGTGCCTACGCTCTCTGTCTCTGCCTCATAGTGTTCTGGAAAGACACTAAAACTTATATTGTGTTGATGCAGAAAGCACAACATTGTAGTATTTTACAACAATTGTACCACTGTACAGTTAGATTTTAGCGTAGAATACTTCAGAGGGTTACACTTACCACGCTTCTGTCTCATGCCTATCAAGAAATTAGAATGGCAGAAATCAAAATGGGTATAATTGTAGAAACGTGATATCATGGGATAAACTGCGTATACAAGAGAAATGGGCTCACCATCTGTGTCCTCAATGGACTCAGATTCTGATTCTGTGGAAGACCAGAGAAATAATAAAAGATTGTGATATTTTTTGAACAGCCTTATGCATCGATTCCACCTGCGATAGTCGTTTGCAGCCCTTTTCTAAACAGAGCTTTGTTGCCATCTAAAGGCATGTATCTGAAACACAGAGTAACCTTCCCCTTACCCTCAAGGGCAGCACCATCAGCGTTCCCATCTCCCTCGGCTGGAGGAGAACATTGACAAAAGTTACGCAATGTTGAATTTCATGTAAACATCACATGTGGTCTGCCTAAGGCCAATAGGGTCTTCTTTGTTAGGTATAAAATCCTACACACCTATCTTGTCATCTTCAACTTCAATTTGCTCCTCCTCTGTTGAAAACATTTTAATGGTTGATGTTGCCATGTAACTCTGTAAAAATGTATTAAACTATTACAATGCAATTATCAGACTAACAAGAACTTACCGGCTTCGTCTTTAACAGCCTCTGTGTTTGAAAGATTTGAAAGATTGCTGTAATAGCTGGACCAGTCGTCACCATTCAGAACCAACCATTCTCAAGTGTGTATGAAATAAGATGTTAGTTGGATTCCCTCACCTAGGTAACGGCCATCCTCACTCTGTTCCTCTGTAAATTGATGGGGAAAAGTTTATCACGGATCAAATTGAAAATGATGAAAATGTTACCACTTAAACAATGAAGGGCATGTTTGCTCTTAAAGTTCATTTTGAGCTCAAGCCATTGACTGCATTTTAAACTTACCATGCTTCTGAGTGGCCTCAAACTCAATTTGATCTGAGGAGACAAAACAATACAACTGACAGTTTGTCTCATCATGGAAGTGAAGGAATCCACATGATTAGTGGCATGAAATGAGTCAACTGCAGCAGAAATGCTTTAATGTCTCTGAGAAACGCAAGTCAATCGGTTTTGGCTTTTATTGTGTATTTTCAATATTTGATTCTCTGTATCATTATACAAATAACAATGTGATTAGTTTAAGTACATCACGTTTAAGTTTGATAGACATTTGTACCTGTTTTCTGCAGTTCACTTAGCTCGCCTGCTGTAAAGGAAACAAGGTATTTTTGAGGCTGTAACCATCACCATTCGTATCATAATCATCATTATTATTGATTGATGGCCTTCCTCACCTTCCTGAACAATTGTTTCATCTTTCTCTGCAGATTCCAGAGATGCAGTGAGAGCTAGGGGGTGTCACAAGATCACCAGTCAGGCTTCATATAGATGCATAACTAACAAATGAACTGTAATTGCGTTGTAAATTGTTATGCATGTTTTTTCTTTTTCTTCTAAAGGCATTTGGCCACAGACATAAGCAAGCAAACATTTAAGCAAACACAATATGTCGAATTCAATGTAAAAAATCCAGAGATAACTAATTTGGAAGTTGTATATCAGCACTTTAATACAATACTTCCTGTCATTCCCCCCCAAAAGTTTGACCTTGACAACCTTTATCACCAGGACATAACTGGTATGTTTATTTCCTATTCCCTTGAGAATCATGAAGATAATCATTCATGCATCTTACCAGTGTGGAATGCTGCCACGGCAAGGAAGAAAAATATAGGCACTAGAAATCTCATCTCGGCTCTGTGTCTGGCTATGGGAGGCGATAGGTGTCAGTCCGAGCTTTGCGTTGTGCTCCTCGTCAGTGTGTGGCCTCTTATATCTTCACTCATCACATGTTTTGCATGGACAGGCGGCTGTGGTACCATTGTCCCTCCCTACCTGAGAAGGCAGCTGGGTGGCACATCCCGGGTAGTCACCACAGACACATCACTATTCAAGCTGTCAATGGTACCCATTGTCGGCTCTTCAGTCACATGCCCCTTTATTTGGGATGTTGCTATGCGCTTGAAAAAAAAAAAAAGGGTAAAATGGGCAGTCCGTGTCGTCGAAAACAATGTTCATTTCCTTTTAGGAATAAAAATGGTGACTTTACTGCACATCCTTGGCACATGAAACAGTCGTCGTAGAATAACTCAGACAATTGCTCCATTATGCACACGGATCAAAAAGATCCTGATGTCATTTTCTGAATGAAAGGGGAACAGCACTACAGCAAACTAAAGCATATCTTCTCACCCTGTGTGTTTTCAAGGAAAATACACATTTTTGAGATTGTGTGAAATCAAGAGGATTTTATTGCAGCAAATCAAACAGCACAACAGAAAGTAACAATGAATGCAACATGGATCCTGAGAGCAAGTTGCCAAAGAGATTCTAACCTAAAGATAAGACGAATCTATGTACTTTTGCAGAAGCATGGAAAAAAGCAAGTCATCAATCAGAAAACAAGCTAATAAACTGACGGGGCGATGCTGAACGCAGTAGCTTCTCTGCTGTGCATCCTGCAGGTGCCAAATAAGTGCTGGCTTGCTGGGATGAAATTCTCAGAGCATTTAATCAGTAACACATTAAACACAGTTACCTGATTCATTCGGTAACTACATATCTGAGATCAAACTGAGACGAAGGGCTCAGCAGATGGGGTGGAGGCCTGAAAGGGACCAGAGACAGCCACAACAGAGCAATGGCCATGAAGGGACTCTACAGGCTAGTACTGTTTGCACTCCTTCAAACAGGGTACTCAGACACGAAATGCAAGAAGGAAACGAGGCTACTGAGTCACGGAGACAAATTGAGTCATGACTCGTGATTAGTATCCGATCATCACACAGTAGGGGATCATGTTGACGTGTGATCAACGCATAGTGGAGGATCGTCCTGGTAGTTCACTGACACTTCACCCAGTTCCATCTTAATGCTGATTATACCGTGTAGCTATAACAGTGTAAGGACTGTTGCAATTGCAATAGTGCAAAATGTAGCAGAGGTTAAATGAAAAGTGATGTCTGAGAAAATCACTTTATGATTGTAAACATGGAGATTTCAATATTTTATCATATTAAACCATGTCAAAAGACATTAAGCCTTTAGAGTTGTAATACCCTTTTAATAAAAGGTCTGATTTTATTTGTGGTCTCAAAAAAAATAAAAAATAAACTTATTTTATTGATATTTTGGTATCTAAAAAAGGGACTGTACAGTAAACCCCACACTATTTTGTGGATTAAAGTTTACTATTGATTAAAATTTGTGCTGCACTATTGCGACACATACTCACAAACCGAAAACCTCTTAGAAAATCTAAAAAGACCCCTATAAAAGTGCATTAGAAAGAATGAGTAAACTACAGTCGTTCCTAAAGTAATTAAAGAATATCAAAGTGGTGTAGAAAGGCATTTACCAACACAATAGACAACAATCTGGAGAAACATATCATACTCATATCAGTTTGGTCCTTGTGGTCAGACTCTGTTTGACGGGACAATTTAATTGATTTAGATTTAGATTAGGCGGCTAGCGAATGGTGCTGCATGTGTGACGGCCCTGATGTCCTCCACAGTCACCATGTGTAGGTTAGTGCAAAGAGTGCTCCCCCTGGATTACGGCACAAAGGATTATAACATAATCCTGGGTATTGGTAAATAACAAATTGAAAGGCCCGATGGACAAAGTATTTCTTAAATTACGGGGAGACTTGTTATTTAATAAAGACCAATTACCTTTCTATATTTAAGGCATCACAATAGTTTCAAAAGGCTGAAGAATAACACACACGAGATTAACTGGTCAGTGCAATTAGGTTCTCTCCAATGGCGGTCTTTATAATCATAATAATATTATTATTATTATTATTATTATTATTGAATTCATTTAAAATAGTAAGACAATACATGGATTTGTTGTTTCTATCCATAACTGTATTCCAAGGTGGCAGCTCAACTCTGACAACAACTGCCTGTAGTCATCCACAAGACACATACAGTAGTCTGCTGAAGAGGTAGAGAGAAATAATACACATAAATCCATCAGCATGGGGACATACTTACACGTGTAAACATTATGGAGTAGTTGAGTTGGGTGAGGTTGGTTGGTCCGTGTGGCACCAACAAATTGATGTCTTGGACTGTACCATGTTCATGACAATACCCATGCACATAAATATCCATCTAAAAATTTACTTTGTAGAAGACACTCACATGCGGTGCAGCACGGTTCACTAGCTCACAGTGATAACAAAATTAAGCACAATACAATATTGTTCCACTTTTTAGAAAGATTTGCGCTCCTGTTGCTGGTGATATCTAAAATTCTAACTATTGACAAGGATGAACTATGAATAATTTTAGGTTGATGATGTTTTAAGAGCGATTAACAGATATCTGATAAGCGTGTTTGGGTTGCCCTGATTGGAGTGTATTTGTCTCATATATGCCTGATTGATATTATTCCTTTTGCATCTCATCGTAAGTAGTTACACCCCTACTTCTCACTCTTCAGAGTTCCCCTCTCAGACGGGTGTGCAGGTCTTCCTGGTCAATCTTTCCCCCCTGGGCATGCCAGCGGTGGTGTGCCAGCAGGGCCATGTTCTTCGCAGAGATAGCGCTCATCTCCATGGCGCTGGCCGCCCACTCCACGGCGTTGAGGTAGTACAGTCGGTCGTGCAGGATAAAGGGAGGGGTCATGCGGTGAGGCGGGCGGTAGGTGGGATAAGCCAGCCACGGTGTCTCCGACACCGAGTCCCAGGACAGGAACATGTTCTTCAGCTGCTCCTGGGACAGCGGCTCGGGAGAGAACACCTTCCAGACCTTGGTCTCGCTGGCGGGGGGTCGCGTGTAATCTGGAGGGATGTGCACAGGGTCGATAGAGCCCAGGCTGTTGATAAAAGAGCCCTTCGAGTCTGTGGTGAGGATATCAGACACCACGAACTCTGAGGCCTTCTCTGCGGTCCCGAGGTAGGACACGTTCAACAGGCCGTTGACCAGAGTAGAGACCGTCTGGTGGTAGCGCCCGGGGTAGTGAGACGGGATCGGTGGGGAGAAGCCCGAGAAGCTGATGTCAGACTTACCCTGGTGAAGCGGCGTGGCTATGATCACTATGTCATACAGGGCGTGCGCTGAGCCAGATTCACCAACATAACTGAGCTCATAGAAAGTGGCTGTGGCGCCTGAGAATAGGAGAACACAGAAATGCAGTTAAGCTGAGAAGTTTTAAAAAGGTGGAGCTCAAAGACTGAAAATGTGTAAACGTGCACAGGAGAAAACAACCAATAAGAGAAAACAACCAGTTCTGTAGTCAGTGAAGGAAAACCAAACCATACCTGACTTGGACGGCCGAACCTTGATTGAAACGGAAGTGACTCGGGCTGGGATGAGATCGGCTTTGCTGTTATACAGTAGTCCTGAGCACACTCTTTTATTCCCTCCATCCACTGCCCACAGGCCTGAACCGGTTCCTGCTAATGACACTGCCCCTAGAGACAAGAAAACAAACAATACAACGTTATTTTACAATCCATAACTTTGGCCTGTCAACAAAAAGCTTAAACATTAGAGACACGATGAACTAATCCAAATCCTGGTGTTTATATTGTGAAAACATACCCACGAAGCCGTTGATGCGGACACTTTGGCCATAGTTGACACGAGTGATGGGTGTCACAAATTCGTTGAGGAAGATCTGTGAAAATCCCTCCCCCAGCATTGCCTCCTCCAAGGTCTGATTTATCAGAGTAAGAAAACAATCACCACCCATGGCGTGCAAGAGCTTGTCCACACTGGAGAAGGAGTAACCAAACTGCTGGTACTGGTAGATCCTGTGAAGAACAAAAATTACAACATTATTAAGACGCCTAACAGAACAGCGAACCGTCCTTCAGCAAACACTTTCCTGAAATTCAAGCGGAAAGGGTAAGATTTATTAGCCATGACAACTGCTTTTCTGTCCACAAAATGTTTGTTTTTTTACATTTATAGTATATCAGAAAATAAAGGCCATTCTCACCTCATAAATTTGTCCAAAATACTCTCCACCCACATCTGCATTCGAATAAAGTTGAACCCGTATCGCCAGAGAAAGCGCAAGATGTTCACAATAAACCAGTCACTCTCTTCGAAGATGAGCTCCTTTCCATCAAAGATGGCAGCTTTAGAAGGAAGATCCTTCCGCTGAGGAATACCTTGTCACCACAGGAAACAAAGATACAATGAGTTCTCCAAATATAAGTTATTAGTTGGACTCATATTAAACTTATGTATTAGAGGATATAGAAATGATGTTTTTTATTCATGCATTTGTGCTACAAGATGATCATACTATAGCACTGGGCTATATCAATTTAGAGAGGAGCGTGTTACCTAGTTTATCAATAAATTCCTTCATGTGTAGGTTTAGGGGGTGGATAACAGAGCCTCCTGTCTCATACTCATAATCCCCCATCTTCACAGACGCTAGTCGCCCGCCAACAGTGCCTGGTTCAAATACATCAATCTTCACCCCTGCTCCAAACTCCTGCCTCAGGAAGTACGCTGCCGCCGTGCCGCCAACGCCTGCTCCAACCACAGCTTTAGAAGAAGCAATAACAAACAACAGAGTAAAACATCTTTAAGACAGTCTCAACTGAACACATGATGCATCCTATCTGGGACTGGCTTACCTATCCTCTTGGGCTGGTCTTGTAGCCCTGGAGCTGAGGCTAGACTTCTTCTCCCAGTCTGACAAAGCCCCAGGAACAGAAAAGTTCCCAAGGACAGGGTTCTTACACTCATCGTGGCCATTTAGTTCTTTACAATAATGGACATCTGTACTGACAGAAAATATAAATCGTTATCACGTAAGCCAAGTTGTAAGCGAATAGTGTCTTGGGCAAAGGTAACATTCACAAGAACATAGACGCCAGCAAACGGTCGCACATGAATTGAAGTAACTGCATAACGGTCTGTTAGCATCGTATTCACAAGTCTCTCTGACGAGAAAATGTTTAGTCCATAAAAGAGGAAGTAATACGATGGACATTGAGCTCACCATTTCAAAAGTAATTGGAGGATAGAAGCAGACTTCAAAGAGTTGTCTTCACCATTTAGCTTCAAGGGTACATTCAAGCTAATTATAACTACTCGTCTATCTAGTTTTACAGATGAGTTACCCGAATCTACTGTGAGACTATTTGAAAAAAACTTCAGTTCAAGCTTGAATCACCTAGTATGAGCGTGAACTTCGACACAATAATTCAACGCACGTCCGGTTAAATCAACGGGCTTCACAATAAAAGCCCTTTATAGTATGTTTTTGTCTTAATAACCAAACCAATGCCAAAAATGCACCCTTTGAACCGTGAAAATGAAATATATCGTATTAGTTAACTGGCTATACCATAAACCAAATTTGGAGGGACAGTGACACATATGAGCAGCCTTGGGAACATAAAGCCAAGGCTGTTCTCTTGAGGGGCTGTGTGCAGGCCTGTGTATGGTAGAAGCTGACAAGGGCCCATGTATAACAGGCTGAATGTGAGAACTGCTATTTACTAATCATTGGTAGTTCAGCCTATATTGTTTTGTCTGCAGAGCACAGGAGGAAACAAGAAGATGCTGTATTTTTACACTATTGTTTACACTACTTATGATTGCCTGGTCGAATTCATTTGATTTTTCATTGCATTTTGTTATGAAAAGTAAATGCACCCCGGCGACAAAACCAGGAAACGCAACAAAGAATGAATAAACTGAGAGTCAATACAAACACCGGGAACGTTTTAATTCTGTTTGTAGTTCGGAAGTGATCACCTCCACCTGTCACATCTCACGATGTCTCTCGATTTATTAACCCAAAAACATATATGTAGAATCAAGAATTATGGCCATAAGAGTAGCACAAGAAAACCTATAGCAATACATAACCTCGTTAACGTCGAAGATTGTGAATTTCGTCGTCTTGGATAGCAAACGGAACCGGATTTATTTTTTCAAGCACCAGTTGCGGAAGATAGGCGGAAGTAGCGCAATTGTCGTTTATGAACCATGCTTACACGGAGGTGACCTTAGGTATTTTCAAATTGCACTGTAAAGAAATTTGGTTGTAAAAGAACAACTTGACCGCGGGCATTGCAGATACGTCGTACCAACCCCGCCCAGGTAGAGGTTAAAATAAACAAACTTTATTTGAATTTCAACACGCCAAAGAGTGAGGACGAACCGAGATGGCAGAGGCGCATCAGGCACGCGTACAGACTGTGGTCGAAGAAATGGTCCAAAGCCTAGAAAGGGACCATATTCGCAAAATGCAAGTAAGTGGAAATACGGTGGACTACACAAGAATATGGATGCGATGCCTTGATTCAAAGTAAATCTTAACACCTGCCTTCTCTGCGATTACACAACCGCCCTAAGCCCAGTGCCATATGTTAATTCCTGAATTAATAAAGTCAACTCTTATTATAGGGTCACATGTTCAGGTGCAGCGCAGACTGCTGTGAACGCACCACAGATTCAATGGCAGAGGTGCACCAGTGCATCGAGCGGTGCCACACTCCTTTGGCCAAGGCTCAAGCACTTGTCACTTCAGAGCTAGAGAAATTTCAGGTGGGTAAAACGTTATATGCGCATTGCCATTGACTGTCACCAGTATGTGGTATTTAAGTCACCAGCAGTCTAAATTGAATTAGGTTTGCCCTCCTACCCTTACAGGACCGTCTGACCAGATGCACAATGCACTGCAACGATAAAGCCAAGGACCTCTTCGACTCAGGGGCCAAGGAGCCAGCCGTGCGAGCCCTGATGGATCGCTGTGTTGGGAGCTGTTTGGATGACCACATTAACTTGATCCCCAGCATGACCCGCAGACTCAAGGAGAACTTGGACTCTATACCACAGTGATGAGAGGGAAAAGGATGACTGCAGTTAATCCTTTAGACAGCCAGGGCTCATTTCACAGCAAGCAGGGTGAATAAACTCTTACGATTTTGACAACTAGGAGGGCTGTCATACCATACACTAAGGGAGAAAAGTGTTACGTTTAAAGTCGAGCAAAATGGAACATGTGAAATACAGCTTAGAGTTTGGATATGAGTTTAATAAGCTTGAGGTTACTCTGAATGCTGTTGTTGGAGAGATTGGAAATGGCATGCACTTCACAGGTCCTCTGAAACTGAATGAACTACACACTGTGAGTCGTATTATTGTACTTTGTGTGTAACCTCCTCTGAGATGGGAGTTAACGTATGTCTTATATTTATGCCATTGCAACAAGAAAGAATTGCTGTATGATACATCTGGCATGGCGTTGTATATGAACCAAGCAGACTGGCTGAATGTTGGGAAGAGACCTATACAGAATGCATTTTTTTAATATAATCAGTACAAATCCAAGTTTCAGATTTCAAATACTGGACGTGTACAGCACTGAAACAATACCTCATAAGCTTGCATCTACTCATGGAAAATGCCATGAATGACAGGGTTGTTTGCAAACATTTCTAATGACTTCTCTCAGCCACATTGAATCTTTGAAGATGTTTGCCATTATCAGTCCTCTCCTCCCTCCTCTCCCTCTCTCCCCATCTTTGTTGTTCTGTTGTGAGATGTTCAGTGTGTACTGTGCTCGTCTTTCCCCTCGGTGAGATCTGTTTTTGTACTGAAATTAAAGTACTGTAGATGTAACTGATAAGTTCTGCTTAGCAGTATTACTACTAGGCAATGACCAACACACCAATTTAGCTTTTATTACAACATTCATGTTTTAATGACTGAAGTGAAATATTCTTTATCGTATACTCATAGAAGACAGCATTGAAGAGGTAGCTTGCATGACTGCAGAAGAAAATATTACAAGAACAAATACGAGAACCCTGTGACCTCTCTAGATCCTCTGTAAATCACACAATCCATTTAATTGGTCCAAAATTAATGTCATATTCAAAATAGAAAATCTTTTGTTTTTGAACCTCAAACATATTCCATAATATAATAATGTAACAAGTGAGGTGGTTTCATAAATTCATATTTACAATGACCGAAGGCCCTTTGAGGGGAATGGGATAGGCAGGGGGAGTACAATTAATATACATATATATATATATCTATATATATATAGATAGATATATATTATCACAGACCAGCAGGGGTAGCCAACAGATCAGTCAGTGGATCTCTTGTCCGGTATGCAAGGAAGGCCAGTTTCCAGAGGAATACTCACTACAGTGTTGTGTTTTATAAGGAACTTTGGTGGCAAACCTGATGGCAGAATAGTGCAAAACCCCAAGCACTCAAGAGCACCATTGAAAAAATTGGCAAGCGGGTATGCAGTGACACCAATACCTAATTTAAAGACTTTTGCTTAATGAATGAAAATAGCTACACTGTTCTGAGTCAAGGGCATCAGCAAGATCATTGAGAAGCTTGAGTGACACATTGAAACAACTTTAAGTGTTACTCACATTAAGACACAGTGTAGATGAAGATTATTTATTGTAGTTTTCATGGTTTAAGATGCTTTTTGGGTCTGATCCACAGAGGTAGAAGTGGCTCTTAAATTATCTAGTTTAGACCTTGCGGACAGCCTGTTCAATATCTAAATTGTCAGGACAGCCAATCTATGGACGTCTGTTAGAGGTGGGATTTCCATTTAGGGTTCTTCAATGAAGAAGCTCTGCTAGCTTTCATCAAACCAAGTGATTTTAAAATCTCATTTTCATTTCCAATGGAAGCATATTTGTAAACAAAACTTCTGAAACAAGGCCCAGGTGTCTTCAGAGATCAAACTGATTGCTGGTCCAAGGTCCATTTAAGTTTTTCAGTGATTATAATGAATCATAACAATGCCACAAACAACTATTACAGGCACATACATGCAGTGATCCCTTCAGTCATTACACCAAACTGATACATAGGAATAATGTCATTGAGAGTAGTCTTATCTGGGTGCTCAGAGAAATGTCTTGTGGAATTATGAATGATTTTGAGACATAAAGGGAGTCAAACTACTGGACTGCTATGTGAAGTGGGTTAGGTATGTCCCAATTAATGTCACCGATCATATTTCAGTGTATAGAGCCAGGAGGCAAATATAGTTGCGCACCAAAGGACACTAGTGTTTGTGTCTTCAATTCCAATTCAGATTTTTTCTTTGGTGAAGAGTAACATATGTTGTCTAGAATAGCTGAAGAGGCAACAACAACTGCACAGTTGTAGTAAAAGACCTATTATGGAAAAGGAGATCGTCTGATAGCACCACAGCCCACTTGGGGTGGACAGTTTTATTGGCAGTCAAAACTTTTATACATTTTCTATAAATAAATCCTTATAAATGAAGTAATAAATAATAGAAACACCAGATGAAAAACAACTGACTTTGAAGTTAATCACAATTGAGCTACACAGGCAAGTACAATGAGAGTTAGCAATATGTGTCCGCTTTAATTGAAGTCTGACAATAACGTTTTTTATATGATTTTTTTATAGCAACATGATGTAACTAACAACGTTCCAAAGAGGCCAAGACTGCAGGTGGATCAGTCACTTTGACGTGAAAAGGGGAACAGTCTCAAAAGTCATAACACATGATAGAGGTTGCACGTCGAAGCTCACCAACAGTGATAGATGGACATTTAACTACGGCCTCACAAAGTACAGTAGAATTGACTAAACAATTCTGACAGTCTCAACAAAGCCGTAGGTTGTGAGTTTCTCAAGGCTGGTATTTATGGCAGGGCTGCCTATTGGAAATCAAGTGTATCCCAGACACATGACCTGGCATATGGAGCACCAACCTGGACCTCTGAGCAATGGAAAAAAAAAAAGATGTTCTGATGAGTTGTCTCTCACCCTTTTTCCCCAACATCTGGATTGGTTTACACATGGAGAAATCCAAAAAGGATGCCTTCAATCCGCAATGCTTGTTGCCAGATGTTTTTTTTAGTGGATCTGTAATGTATGGGCAGCCAGTTTCGTGGGAGTCGTTTGAGGTCAGGTCATTTGAGGCCATTTTACAGAACCAGGTTCATCTGATGGTGCACATACTGTTCCCTCACAATGTTTCCATATTCTGAAATGACAACGCCCCCACGGATACTGCTAAACAAATACATGAGTAGTTTCATGAACCCCAGAATGAAGTCAAATGCCTTCCATTGCCTCCCCAGTCACCAGATCTAAACATCACTGAACCATTATGGAAAGGTCTGAGGCACAGAGCGCAAAGTACATTTCCACACCACCCCCACCTCCTCTCAAAGAACTGGAGGGTTTCCTTCTTGAAGAAAAGGTCCAACATCCAACAACACAGTTCAAAGAGGATGAAGCTGTTCTGAAGGCAATGGGTGGCTCCACTCATACTTTTATTCCTGTATCGTAATGCATTACCATTGTTTTGAAACCCCCTGTACAGCTAACATATACAAAAATAAGAATGTGCCAAAACACTACATATTAAGATATAAATCATTTCCCCCAAACACTACACAGCATGCAGACGTCATGTCCAATGTGGCGTTTAATGTGTCGTGGGCCAGTTGGAGTGTAGGTCAAGTTTGTGTCAGTTAGGAGCAGGTAAGTGGAGCATTACCCAAGGAATGGTAGCAGTTCATTGTTGAACAGGCATCAAGATACACTGCGGGCACTGCTCTCTTGTTCTGAGGCATCTGGCCGATGGTCCAACTGGGGCGACGTATACAGGAAGTTACAGCACACATAGAGGGGGAATGACAATAACCGGCTGTCCAGGTTCATCACAACATACTCCTGAGTGATTGAGGGACAGGGAGGAATGTTAGTCAACTCTACAACAGCAGTTCATGTGCACATCGATAATGCCACATCTCCACTTGGACTGTGGAGTGTATATGTGATCAATATTCCTCACTGACCTGGTCTTTCTCAAGGGTAAGGAGCTGGTAACCTGTTGAGCGACTGCAAACCAGCTTTCCCCTGCTATCAAACGAGGCGAGACGTAACCTGGACAAAGAGGGATGGACAACGGGAGCTTCTCAGTTGGATAAGAACAAAGGTACAACAAACATCAATATCTGTGGTTCACTCCATGAGGAAGAATGATGTTCCTAGTAGGTAACCTTTCTAACATTTTCATCACTAACTAAAACTCACCAACCAGAACTTTTTTTTTTTTTTTTTTAAACTCAGCCTTGTCATTTTTTTCATACAATTATTTGTATACATGTTCAGACATTATTTAAGTAAAGGGTTACCATGTCACCTTGAATTTCAAAAGTGAATGCACATGTAGTGCTGTGAATGAGTGTTAGCAGGCACAGTGAGAATAAAAACAAAGCTTCTCTGAACTGATATAACTTAGTTGTTGGAAAATGATTTTACTTGTCGCCATTATTCATTTTGAGATGAAATCCATACATAGGAAAATAGGGTCTAGTTCTGAAAACGCTCACTGCTGGATCTTAAAGGTCTGAATAGGTGCATGAACATGAACAAAAACAAATCTGATTCATAAACAGTTGCTGGGAACAAAAATGGTTCAGTACTAACGAGCAGTTAGTACTATCGCTACTAAGTGTGCTGTACATTGTGGCCATGCAGTGCATGGGAAAACCCCCCAAAATGCTTCATGACAATTTCAGCACAACACTATGAACATTATTCAAACTGTCACGTCACACAGTGTTGCCAGTATTTCTTTACCATACCGAATTCTCAGTGTATTATTAGAAATCCATCTAAACAGTTTTAGTTACAACAAAAGCTCTAGGTCACCAACCTATATGCCAAATGCCTCCGGGGCTGCAGACTCACAGCACCCCCACATGGCTGACTCAAAGTATTCCTCTTGAAGACTATGAAGCGGTTAGTGTAGGTCACCAGCAGATCAAAACCAAAATTAAAGCCTGTCCACCGCCAGCAGTACTAAGGGAAAGAAGATATCATTGTTTTTTTGTTTTTTTTTATATAGAAAATGCGGCATTACACCAAATCATTATAAATGACAACAGTATTTTTGTAACAGGGAGATTGTCCAACTCACATCTCCATCTTTAGTCAGTTTCCTGCCACACCTCATACTGCTCAGCTCAAACTCTTCCTTGTTAGCTTCCTGGGGACTACAGACACAGTATTACAGTATTACAATTATGTTTACTGCATATAATCTACAGCAAGATGGCACAGACAGTGGTGAAATGAAATAGTTCATGAAAGGATTTCAATAGTTTAGGTTTCAGGTTTCTCACCCATTGTCATTGTCGAATTCTGTCCGGAGCATGGCGAACCACTGGTTTTTGTACACCAACGTTAGCCAATCTGGCATATGAGGAATGAACAGAAAAAATACACACAGGGTACATGAACACATGGAAAAAAACAGCAATAACAATAACATGTAATTGATTACTGTATTATTGTTTATCTTCAGGTTTCATCAAATACATTTTAGGACTATGTCTACTTGATACCAGTTAGGTAAAACCAGTTTAGCAACTAAACGTGAAAATGAAAACAAATAAGAATACACATTGGGGTCCAAAAGTCTGAGTCCACTATCAAGAATTCTTGTTTCATCATTTATCAAAAACAAATACAAATTTTTTGCCAAATGATATTTCTCAAACAAGAATGTTCAAAAATAATTTAATCAATAATTTAAAATAGTTTTCAGTGGAAGTCCTTTTTCAAAGTTAAAGCACTAGCGACAATAACACAGTCAATATCTGGTATTAGTTGTTAGGAGCAGGTAACACAACTTGAGGATTTATTCCAGGACTTACAGTATTATCTTCAGATAGAACCACATCTTACCAGGGGGCAAAATATTGTCTCTCTCCAGGATGCGTGCAGACGCAAGGTCGTTGATGATATACTGGAGGCGAACATATTTGAAAACAGAAAGAAAATGTGCACCTTCCTCTGTGTTCAAGAAGGGCTCTGTCTCACTCAGGTCTGTAGAAAGAATATAGGAATATCAAAAACCAAAACAGGTTGAGTCATGTATAAATTTCACAGCACAAGAAGTGGCCTTACCGGTCCTACGTTTGCAAAGCCAGGCTTCAGCATCAGCCAGAAGCTGCTTGATGGGGCCGTCCCATGACGGGTTGAGCTGCAGAAACATCCACTAGCGAGAGAGAGAGACATTACAAACAGAGAGCTCTGACAACGCAATGAGTGTATCTGAGAGGGATAGAAGATAAGACTGTTTTACCTTTTTCAGAGCAGTGTATACATCCATCTCCACCTGCATGACAAACAGGTCAGATGACTGGATAAGCTGCTCCATCACCTCCACCCTGTAAGATGCAGCAGAGACATACAGTGCACAAATTATTTATGGTCACAGGTGCTGACCCTACACTGTGTTTTGAAACCTGGTTATTCTAAACACATATGAAGAAGCATTATCTATTTGATTCTCAATAAAAAGGCTCAGCACTAAAACTGATAGAGACAAGAAGGTTTTTTCGAAAGAACATTTGCTAAACCCGGGTGGAAGCAGGACAACAGTAGGCAAATAATGCTGACTTAGGATCTTTATGACAATATACAATTTGATTTGATACCTTCCATTTAACAAAGAAATCACACTGATAACACAGGTCTCATGTACAAGAGGGAGTGGAAGGTTGAGGAGTATGTGAAAGATGAAGAGGATTCAGAGCACATACCCAAGTTCTTTCATTAGGTCGACATTCTGGTGGGTCATAAGGTTGTTCAGAAGCCATTCAAGACACCTTCAAAGAGAGACGCACAAACACCACATGCCATGTAAGTGAATGTCAAAGTAACATTATGGTTACGTGATTTGAAATAACTGAAATTCATAAATATCTGACTTTTTCATGACTGAATCCAAGCCGTAGATGCTAGCAGAAGAATAGTAACCACACACTGTCTTCACACTGATGTTTTCCTTCATGGTCTCTCCACACTGCTGGATTAAGCCATCCTGTTAACATCAACAAACCACAGAATTGTATTAGGTTTTTGATCATGTGATCACATGAAAAAACAAACAAAAACATTTCACATGTCAGATGATATAGTTTAGTCAGTCTACTGACCAGCTGTAGCATACAAGCAGCGGCAAGGATACTGACGACCCTACTGGGCTTGATCAGAACATCGTCCCGGTATAAGGATCCAAATACCACCTGCAGAGCTACACACAGACACAATTCAGTATAGTGCTATCAGGTTTGCAGGTTTCAGAAAGCCAAATTTAAGACTTTTAAAGACCACATTAATGCTAACTGGATTTGAGTTTCAAGACCATTTTAAAAACTAAATAAAGAAACAAAGCTGGAAAAACAGACAATTTCTGATTGAACATAGGTTATGAAAGTAATGAAAATAGAAATGGGAAGAATACAAAAAAGGACACCAGGAAATTAACATTTGTGTCCAATTGTGTATAGTAAAGCAGATACAATGCAAAACGTATGAACAACATGCAGCGCAAAACAACTTTTATACAGTTACTGTATTTGAGACATTTTAATACCTTAAACTTACATCATTTATGTTAAGACTTTTTAAGTAACAGCAGAAACCCTGACAAACCAACCCAGCCCATTCCTCTTTTCTGTGATTGAGGTGCTCACCTTCTGTGTCTATGTTCTGGTCAGGGATCTCCAACTTAATTACCATCATGTTGGACTCCTTCCAAGAGCCACTGAACATGCTGGAGAAGTACCCTGACTGCAAAATGAGAGAGCAAGAGAGAGAGAGAGCAAAAGAACGAGAGAGAGAGAGAGAGAGAGAGAGAGAGAGAGAGAGAGAGAGAGAGAGAGAGAGAGAGAGAGAGAGAGAGAGAGAGAGAGAGAGAGAGAGAGAGAGAGAGAGAGAGAGAGAGGTGGCTTAAATGTCAAGTCAGTCAAGTCCAGTTTAGCAATAGATGACAGGACAATGCAGGCCATGCAGTTCTGGGTATCTAGTTCAGTAGAATAGTTCAGTATGCATGGTCAGCCAGGGCCCCTATAGTTTGGCATATGTAGTGCAGGCCATATATGTCATTGTCCTCAGTCAAGCAAATGACAGAAAGCGGGCATAACCTACATGGTATGTAGGTTGTAGTGGATGACTGATTGCCTTTGAAAATGTGTGTGTGTGTCTTCTTGTTTTACCTGGCACAAGTACACTTTATGGAGGTTCCACTCCTGTCCCAGGGCACAGATGCGAATGTCACTGTTTTCCCCATTCAGGAATAAAGTCTGATAGATGTACTTCGATGTGCTTTTCAATTTCTTCCTGTTCACGTTTGAAAACATGCCAGCAGAGGAGAAGCAAAAGCAAGACACAAAATTGTGAACTAAATGAGATTTGATACTGAGCATTTTGTTATAAGACCTTAGATTGGATTCATCTCTTGCCTGCGCGGTGTATCTAGTACAGCATCCTCCTCCTCTTGTTCACTGTCACAGTCACAGTGGGCATTGCGTTTCCGCTTCTTACAGTCACATCCATGTTTGCGACTGGTGCATGCACCCTCCACAACCTCCTCTTGTCCCTGGGAGGAGGACTGGAATCTGCTGCTCAGATTGCCCATCTCTACCCTTTCAAAGAGACACAAGAAAAAACAAATCAAAAACAACAGGTCAGCTAAATCTTGACATTGTATCAACCTAAAACATGCCCGTAGTAGTGCGTGTTTAACTCTTTACTAGAGGGATATCTGCTTAAATACTAAAGAAAGAAAGCAGCTGAAATAGGATCAGAGCTGTTAGGGGTCATCTGCTCAAAGTCTGGAGACCCAGAGTACAACTGGTTTTCATTCAAGCCTTCTAATAGGGACTGTTTTAGAGGTGAATGCAATTAACTACCTGTTAGGATAGAAAAGCAGCAGTAGTCTCCCGAGGACAGTTGGGAATTAGTGTGCTAATTGATATGAGACTCTCGTCTGGAGGCATGTTATCTGTCTTGCTAACTATAAAAGCTACAGAGGTAGCCCCAATTCGTTGTTAAAATCCACTTTGAACGTATCAGAAAAGGATACAAGATACAAATGCAAATTTAATTGCAGCGACATCTTGAGGCCATTCAGTCTACCTTTGTGGCTGTTGTAGCTACTCAGGTAGATGACATGCTTCCAGATAGCAGTCCTTTATCAACAAATCAGATAACGTTTTTTTCGCACGATATGTGTGGAGTTTTTTTGCATGGGGCGCCCTAGGACTCGAGATGCAAGAACATCTTGAGGCCATTCAGGTTCCTCCAGAGGTAACTTAATTCTGCATCTTACTGAAAATGACAGCGCCTTACCTGATGATCAGGACAGGGCAGTCTGAGGGAGACGTGTATTTAGAAGGTAACGGCTGTTTATCTCAGGTCAAACAGTTTATCAGACGTAGACAAGTCAATCTTCGTTGTCTGGTTTGCTAGACAAGCCGTGGAGCTAGCGCTAGCTTAGCTGCTAAGTTCATAAACAAGTCCGAAAATAAAGACGTTGCTTCTAACGAGCCACTCGTCCAGACAAGATGTATCACTTGTTATCTACAAAAGCACTATTCAGGTCCAGGTCCATTTTTCAAACAATGTAAATCCCAGAAGCAGGAGTGATGTTAACTAACCTACAAATATGTGGTTGCTTTTTGTCTTCTTCTCTCCGTTGCTAGTGGCAATTCTACGTCAGAGATGGCTGCTTTGCGCAACGGCGCCGTCTATTGTACGACAGGCGGATTGCACATTGGGGAAACCTCTTTATTACATTTTATTTATTGCGTTAATTATTTACTGGACACAAATCTTTTCTTTTTTTTGGAAAGATATATATATATTATATATGGTGTTTGTTAAGACAGTTGACTATCAGATGGCTGGAGATGGGATTCAGTTTATGAACTTAATTATTATTAATTATGTGACAGGTGTGTCTACGTTTTTATCACGACCATGGCCATTGTTCTGTCCACTGATCAACTAAAACATCGAAACAAAAACATAAAACTTAAATGTTAAATTCTAAATAAATGTAAGGTTATGTCAAAGTGGCTGAATCCCACTATCTGACTTCACAAACTTCAAGGCGCGGTCCTGAATTAATTTCCCATAACGCCTAGCGTTAGTAACGTCATTAATAGAGGACATTGGCGCAGCCCACAAAAATATAAACACTCTAAGGATGGCAAGTGTTAGCAAGCAAAGGTTTAATATATATGTCTGTTTCAAGCCCTCACACCCTAGGACTAGACTCTGTTAAATCCTTTCAATCCTCTTCACCCCGTTACAATGTTTCCATGTGCTTTTGCTCTGATCACATTCCGTAAACATCTTATTTGTCATAATTGATTATGTCATAAATCTAACTGTCTATCAACCTTACCCAGTTAGACATGTGAAGCCTGTTTGTGATGAAGGGCTATATCAATAAACCTGACTTGACGCACTACGTAACAGACGGTCGCCCAAAGTCCGGAGTCCGGACATTGGGGTTCAGCGAGTCTCGAAATTAAGTCTCATTCATAAGAACAATTTCTCCCCTTAAAAGATATATCATTTTTGTGTATGTTACCCTTGCAAAAAAGACATACTTTGATTTCAAATCAACCAATCAACGAGGACAATAAGGATTTCTTTGTTTTTAATAGATAAATATTTTATTGATTGAATGACATGGACGGGCAGCAAGCCACTAATTATTTTTTTAAATCAATGTAAAAAAATTACCTGGGAAAAAAGCAGAGCAAAAAAGCAGCACTGTTAATATCTTTGATAAATATGGCTTTTGTTTTGATAGGTAAGAAATACGCATGTATCTATGTTTATGTGCTCTATATCTTATATGTCTTTTATTATTTTGTGTTATTTAAAGAACTAAAAAAAAAAAAAAGCCCGTCTGGCCACTGGTAAACAGGAGATGACGTGTATGTCAGCGCTCTGTTAGGGGTGGGGCCATCGGAGGAACCAACCAATCAACGGTGAGCATTTTAATACAACATTCCACTCCCATCCTCCCCCTGACTAGCCTGTGTGGACTGTGACACGTACGTTGCCACTGTTTACTTGGCTAGGACACCTCTACCTGGGGCAGGGAAAGGAGGAAGGACATTTATGAGTCCCTGTCCCCAAATCGTCAAATCCAAATCTTGCACAAAGACTTGGTAGCATGGAGGCAAGTGACGGCGTTACAGGTAAGCTAATAGCAACGACTATCAGTGTGGCGTTGTTGTGTATAACAGGTTAGACTAGCATGTGGCTCCGTGATACGCCGTTTCTAAACCAGATCATGGTGGTTGTGTGAATGCATGCTGAATTTCTTGTCATCGTGCAAGGTTCTTCATTTATATGTTACCCACATGAGGCATATTCCGTTTTTGCACAAGGATTTATATTATGTCCTGTTCTACCTCCCACTATAGGTGCTCCTTTTGTTGAGCAGACCGTGGGAGCTGGGAGCAGTGATGAGGGGGTGCAGACTACAAAGGAGGACACAGCCCCTGAAGCAAAAAGCAGGATGGAACGCCTCTTTGGGTTTAGGAAGGAGGACCTCACCTCCTGGCATCGCCTGGTGTGCTTACTGAACCGTCCCACTGACCCTGCATCCCTGGGCATTTTCCGTTGCTTGTTTGGTAAGATGCATGTTGGTCAATCTCCTGACTGGTTCTGATTGAATTGATCAAAGAGTAAGACGAAGGGTCAACTGAGCCAGCTGTTCTTCATGCAGCTTGGCATCTGTGTGCCTTTCCAACGCCATGTCTCTTCACTACAGGCATGCTGATGGCTATTGACATCACCCAGGAACGTGGCCTCAGTCACCTAGACTACAAGTACTTGGATGGTGCCCCTGTATGTCGCTTTCCCCTCTTCAATATGTTACAGCCACTGCCGATGGATTGGATGTACCTGGTCTATTTGGTGATGTTCTTTGGTGGGTTACACTCTGTGTTTTATGTACCTTGGATTTCCGTATTTTAATGCCAGAAGCGATCAGTTGAAAGGTTGGATTCAGAATTCAAACCGATGTGTGTTTACTGAGATTTGGCAAAAGGAAAACAGCCATTGCCACTTTTGAAGTTAATCTGATGCAATCAATTTCCGGGAGATAGGTCTTAGTGGGGTGGCTATCTTACTAAAGCTGAAAACATATCTTTCGAGTCCTCAAGATTCCATGATATTTTTCCACATTTTTATCAAGCCAACCAACTCGTTTGGTTGAGTCTGTACTAACATTTTCAACAAATAAAACCGATAAAAGTGACGAAGTGAACAGACACAGTGTGTCCTTAGGTAGATCGGCCAGTAGGAGTACCAATCCTTGTACTACTTAATTAATGGTCATCAATGCTGCCTAGTATTGGGCTTTTATAAAACAAATTGTGTTTATATGTTTGTTCATTGAAGGCGCTGTTGGCATCATGCTCGGGTGTTTCTACCGTCTCTCCTGCCTTATGTTCATATCCACTTACTGGTACATCTTCTTTCTGGACAAAACGGCGTGGAACAATCACTCTTACCTCTATGGCCTTATTGGATTTCAGCTCACACTCATGGATGGCAATAGATACTGGTGAGTCTGTGCGTGTGCCCATACATTCCTGTCTAGATGCGCTAGCTCAACTAATGGAAACATTTACACATCTAATATTTATGCACGTCTAATTGTAGGTCAATTGATGGATTGCGGAAACCTGCTAAAAGAAATGCCCATGTGCCACTATGGAATTACACTCTCCTCAGGACACAGGTTTGTAGCCAAAGAGTTTGTGTATCTGTTGAAGCAGTGGCTTTCGTGTCAAACAGTTAATAGATTTTATTATTCTGATGATGAATATATTCATTGTTCCCCAAAGATATTTATTGTATACTTCCTCGCTGGAATCAAGAAATTGGATGCCGACTGGGTGGAGGGATACTCGATGTCATATTTGGCAAACCATTGGCTTTTTGATCCTTTCAAGTGAGTTCAATTTTTAGCAGCTCAGTTTGAAGAGATGAATGCTGCTTTGTATCGTTGAGTGACGTCGTATCAAAACGCTCCCCATCTGATCTTGCCTCCATTTACATTTTTTTCAGACTGATTCTGCCTGTGGAGTTGGTAAATCTGCTGGTGGTGCACGGAGGTGGTCTTGTTCTTGATATGACCGCCGGCTACTTGCTGTTTTTTGATGCCACGCGACCTTTTGCATTTTTCTTTGTCTCCTACTTCCACTGTATGAACTCTCAGCTCTTCAGCATTGGTGAGAGCCTGTTGCTTTGTGTTTGTTTCTCTTTTGAGCTGCGTCCCTCTCTGAGAATGTTGTTCACGACGCATTTTATTTGCAGGGTGTCACTTTAAGTTAATCTCAGTGGGAATGATGCCTTGTCCAAATACTCCACAGGGATGTTTTCCTACACAATGTTGGCCACCAGTCCTCTCTTCTGCTACCCTGACTGGCCAAGAAGATTCTTTGCCCGGTTTCCAGCGTCCCTCAGGGTAGTCCTGCCATACACGGCTCCGGACCCTCAGCCCAGCACTTCCTGTGTTTATCCTGAGATCCAGACCACGAGTACGGAACGCCAGGAGACCCCATCTGTCCCCAAGGCCTCCAAACCGAGATTTAAACACAAGCTGCGAGCCGTTTTCGTTATTCTCTACATGGCTGAACAGTTCTTCCTGCCTTACTCCCACTTCATCACACAGGTAGATCCGCTTGTTCTGTTCACCATTTTATTGATTTCTGTAACTTTTTGCTTTGCAAGATGTTTTTCTGAAAGGGTTGTAATTGATTATTTCATTAAGGGTTATAATTGATTCATCTGGTACTTTTCCACACATAGATCTTTTCAAAGACTACACACATGGCTGACAGCAAAAGCCTTTTAAACCCTCAGTCACGTCATAGTTGCTCAATCAGTGTCAACACAGTCATCGGCCCACAGCAAACAGTAGCTCAGATTGGCTTTGTCAGCAAGAGGGTGAGGGCCTCACTGGTGGGGAACGTGACTTTACAGAAGTACCGTGGGCTGCACAAAAATATTCGTCAGTTTTTCAATAAAAAAAATGAAATGCACAGTATCACAATACCTGAAAAATGCCTGAAAAAATGCAACCTATTACAATTTGGAAATTGCAATAGGTTGCATTTTCTCAGGTATTGTGATACTGTGCAGAATCCCTGGCCTGCAAATTAAGTTGCATGTGACACACATGCTGAAATAGAAATTATTAATATATGTACCATACTTGCAAAGAACATTCTTTTTGTCAATATTGTGCAATACTAATGTAAGTGTTTGTTTTTATCCAGGGCTACAACAACTGGACCAATGGCTTGTACGGGTATTCCTGGGACATGATGGTTCACTCCCGCAGCCATCAGCACGTCAAGATCACCTACAAAGACGGAAAAACTGGAGAAGTTGGATATCTGAACCCGGGGGTGAGTTGTAGAGAAAACGATGGCAGCCGCAGTCGACGGGAGCATCGCATCACTTCTATTTTCAGCTCTTTATCATGAACCTCTGTTATGTCGTCTGTGTAGGTGTTCACACAGAGCCGTCGCTGGAAGGACCACGGAGACATGCTGAAGCAGTACGCCACTTGCCTCAGTCAGTACCTACCTCGCTACAACATCTCCGACCCTGAAATTTACTTTGACATCTGGGTGTCCATCAATGAACGTTTCCAGCAAAGGTATTGATGTAAGCCTGTACACTCAAATAAGGGATAATAAAGCAAATATTTCAAAAAAAGGATATAAGTATTTTAGATGTATCAAATAAATAATTGTATAATAATAGTCATGTTTAAATTTGCTCTGGTCTTTTCTATAAGGATCTTTGACCCCCGTGTGGACATCGTAAAGGCCGACTGGTCACCTTTCCGCTCAAACCCATGGCTGATGCCCCTACTGGTAGACCTCTCACCATGGAGGACCAAGTTCCAGGAGATTGAGGGCAGTCTGGATAATCAGACTGAGATTGTCTTCATCGCTGATTTCCCAGGTTACAAATCTCTCCTCATACTCTCTTTCATTTGGTGTAATTATGTGTTTAGCTTGGTACTATTGACATGTTGGTCCAAACCTTGTTCCTGACAAACACGACAGGTACTGTTAATTATTGTCTTGATCTCTGCTAATTGAAAGCATGTTGCCGTTTAGGTCTCCATTTAGAAAACTTTGTGAGCGAAGACCTCGGTAACACCAGCATCCAAGTGCTGCAGGGCCAGCTGGCTGTTGAGATAGTAGAGGAGAAGAAGAACTACACTCTGGAGCCTGGTGAACAGATGAAGGTACAGCAATACATCACCACTGATATTATATGGCTTGAAATGGAATCACAGGCATTTACCAAAGTGTGTGTGTGTGTGTGTATGTGTGTGTGTGTGTGTGTGTGTGTAGCTACCTGCAGGGGCCTACCATAGGGTGTACACAGTATCTGAAGTACCCTCTTGCTACATGTACATCTATGTCAACACCACAGAGGCAGCACTGCAGGAGAACTTCACCAAGCTGTTTGAGCTCCAAGAGCGGGTTCGCAATGGAACAGGTGAAGCCATGTTCATGTCAACAGGGAGAGTAGAAAATGGAAAAAATAAATTGTTAAAAAATACCTGATCAAAAAGTTGTTAACTAGCTTTCACCGTTAGAGGAGTTTTCCCCAAGTGCAAAGAAAGTATAGTTCAAGGGGTTTGAACAAATGTATCTAAGTAAGGTGTTTGAGCACCCTGACGCCGAGTCTCGCCCCACAGAGACGGAGCCCCTCCCACCAGAGCTGCAGCCACTCATCACTGCAGAAAATGACGACGGGTCAGAGATCAACGCCACTGACCCGATTGTCCGGCTGTTCCTGAAGAGGCAGCGCCGCATAAAGGAGGTGACGAAACGCAGGGAGGCCAATGTGTTCGAGCGACTGAATCGCTTCACCGAGAAAAAGTACTACTTGTTACGGAGGGGGTGAGTGTAGCCGTTTCTTCCGTTTAAAAAAAACAGCAGAATGAGAACATGCAGAAATTCATATTGTGTGTATATAAACCTAAAAACCCTTAAATATTAAGAAACTGCTTTAGGTTTTAAATCGTCATATATACTGTGTCCTCTTCATTTTAAGGTTCTTGATGACGGCCATCGCGATGCGCAATCTAGTCGTGGGTCTTCCTCCGCTGGAACAGCTGACTAGGGAAATTGCCTTCGCCAATATGAAAGAGTCTCAGGCAGAAACCAACCAAGACGAACGCCTCAAAGATGAAGTCGGTCACGGAGAACTTTAAAGCGGTGTAAAGATATCCTCTGGAAGTGCCTGTCCCAAACACAATTACTATTGGACTGTTACGTAGCTGCCCAGAGATCAAAGTATTTTAGTTTCTATGCTCCTGAAACATTTGGAATTTCAGAGAATTTTTTTTTAAGCCAGTATTTTGTTACAGTATTAGATCAGGACTGTTTTTGGTCACTTACTGCTGCAGCAAATCCAGAATATATTAATTGATGTACATTCCTTTATTGCATAAGATCACATTTCTTGTTTGTTCGCTAAGTTTTTTATATTTTCACTAGCTCCAAATCATACATGCGTGCCCTGGTATGAGAGGTAGTGTCTTGTTTTCAGAGTGTTTACTCCTCTTGTGACCCTGTAATGTGAGAAGAACTGACTGATATGAAAATATGACAGCATTAATAGGCAGTTTGTCAGATGTTTGCCTTTTGCAGCCCGTTTTATAATAAAGAGCTGATGTGTCAACGTGATTTGTTACTTCAAAAAGGAAAATCAACTTATACATAGAGGCTGGTGATAAAAAGGTCATTTAAACATGAATTCCAGTTTCACTTGAACTTTCAGTGTGACGGCGCATTTGTGGAAATAATGAACTTTATTGGTGTCAATCTTGATATTTTACATATTGCCCATCCTAAAGTGCTACAGTATAACTCCACAGTGTTGTTCATGGTAGGGTGTCATTATGGCACATAATACACAGAGCACAAACAGTACAAGGTTACACAGTATAAATAAACTATAAATATAAATCAACAACATGGATCTCTGAAATAACTTCAATTTGTTTTTAAACACATGATCAGCTTAACTGAGGCGAATCGCTCAGGATTCATTTCATTCAGTACATATTCTTTAAGTAGGTCATCGTCACTGTACCGCCGTGTGGGTCCAGTCAGACAAGAAAGTCAGTGATGGTGAGTCAATAGGCAGGACAGACAATTCTGTCCTCTGGGGCATCTACAGAGCAAGTGTCCAAAAGTGAAGAGCAAAGTAATATTCACTGAACCAGGCTACACGATATGTGATGCTTTTCAGTTTCACAAGGATAATTCATTTGCAGGGAACAAGACATAAGCATGTAGTTTTATTTCATGTTGCGCTGTATTGTGCTAGCTGTAATTCTTTAACAATGCCACCAAAACCCACCGATTTTACAAATTCTCTGTAAAAGAATATCCAATTTGTGTCACCCTACATGATATGTGATTGTGCCTGTTGCCACTATGGTTGGAAAACTGCCCTACATTATGTGCAAAGTCAACGTTAAATAGAACATCACTGATACTAGTGTTAAATACTGGCCCTTAGAAAATAGTAGCCTTTTCCCTTTCACGTGTGAAAATCAACACAATCCTCATTTATAAAAAAAAAAAGGGTCGCAAATGCCAAACATACAGTACACCCTGAACATTAGATTTAAAGACCTTGATGTGAAAATGTACCTTTTATCTACTCCATTTAGCAAGCATGTGTCTGAATGATTTGAAGTCAATGTTGTGGGATAAGGGACAACACTGACTGAAGAAACTGGCTGTGGTTGAGGAGTGTTTCAGCCTCTACTTATCCAACTTAAATACCACGTACAGGGTTGAGAGCCACTGAAAGAAGAAGCAGAGTTTGGCTGTTGTACTAGATCTTCTTCTTCTAAGCTGGGAAGGGGCCTTGTGTGTACTCTAGGGTAGTAGACTGTTAGCACATTGTGATTAGCTTCAACAGGCTGTCTGTCTTTAAGGCTTGTTAAGGGGGAGATCATCCCCCTACTATGCAGTCAGCTGAGCAGAACTGGTACTGATTATTCTCATTAGCAATATTTCTTGCGTTGAGGTCCTGTTGGGTGGCGTTGTTGCAACGATGAAGGAGCCCCATCGCTGAGAGCCCACTGAGGAAGGCTACAACATTCTGTCCATTTATTTACTTTCCCCCCCGCCACTCTGGTTCTTTCCGAGCACTTTTCACCTCTGTACCATGTGTTTCATTTCTATCCCTCGTACACTTATCTCCTCTTTGCTTCTGGAGATGTTGCAATCCACCTCGCCAACATTTAACATCCATCCTCCTGGATACAGACCATTGACATTGCTGTTCTTTATTGCCATGTGGGGTTACTTGATGACTTTCTAAAGAGCTCAACTACCTTCTTAGTACTTTTCCTGAAGATGGGGTACTCCTCACTCTACTAGGTAACTTTCAGCAGTAGTGTCATTGTACTATTTCTTTCTTCTAGAGTTTATCTCTCCCTCTGCATCTCCATCTACTCAACGTTGGCGTTCAGTAACTTTGTCCTCTCTGAACCCTGCTCCACTTTTTAACCTAACTCTAACCCTGTCACTTCTCTGTTGTACCACCCTACTGTATCCTTCTCCATTTCCCCTCTTTACTGACCATTGTAATCTGATCTCAACTCACACTATCATCACTCTGCAAAATCTGCAAGCTTTCAATCTGCAAGCTTTCTCCTCACTCCCTCCACTTGACTTTTCAACTTTTCTTTAGCAGACTGTCACTTCCACATTTCTATCTGCCCTCTCCTTCTCCTTCAAACCTGACCCTCCATTCCCACCTGCCCATTGGCAATGTTTTCCACCATTGCAGTGCCTAGGACACTCTACCTGTTTTTTGCACCTAATAGCATTAGTTATATGCCTTCAATCTAAATGATTACAATGATGTAGCAACACGGAATGCAAAAAAAGATTATGCTCAAAAATGCTTCCAATCATGTTGAGGCTAGTTGCTGCTACTGTAGCATTTCTTTCAGAAGCATTTCAATTTAACAAATCACAATCTTCATTTCATACCTTTTCATTACACCAAGCATCCTGTTGGAAATTGTTGTAACCTAATATCCCCCATGTTGTTGGGCAATGAACCCAGGATTGTCACAATGTGACCAAGACAGGAAGTTAAGCTACTTTACCGCAATGAGTTAAGCTCCAGAATTCGTGGAAATGCTGAAACTTGGTCTGACACTTTTTTTTCTGCTCCTCTGCTCCTTACTTCAAATTTGATATTTTCTTTTATTTGCATTGTCTAAATAAGTCTTGTGTTACCAAATCAATTTTATAGTCTGCAAAGTTGTTTAAGCTATTTTCTTATCAGAAGGAATGATTTAATTGCAATACTGATGCATATGGGGTATTTTAAGAGCCATTCATGGTTCTTTGTCAATGGTGTGTGAGCAAAAGGCTGTCCATCTGAGGACAATTAAAGGATGATTTAGAACAAATATATAGTGCCAGTAATATATAGAACATGTATGCATCTGAATGTTTTAACTGTATGTAGTTTTCTACTTTTATGCAACTTACTGTTGAATTTAGGGACGGTGTTATAAACAAGGGTCCATGTATTTTGACATGATCCGTTGATCCTGGTGACACATCTAAAAATGGCGTGAAAATCCAAAGCGTCCACTTGTTGTAACGAGCCCTCCAAAAAGGTGGCTGTGCAACTCTACCTTGGTTGAAGGTCTGGGTAGAATACGCCATGTATGACGCCTTCAATCACAACATTTGAAAATGTATCTAAAAGAGGGAAAGAAAAGAATAATTGCAAAAAGTGATTTAAAAAAAAAAAAAAGTGAATACCCACATGTCCTGGTAAATATTTGCACAGTAGTAGAGAAGATTAACAAATACTTCATCATTCCAACAGTTGCTACTAGAATGACTGGATTTTTAAAAGACAGAACTAATTGGGGTATTACACATAAGTAGCGCAGCCTTACCGTGTGTAGACGGGAGCAGGTAGGGGTCTCTCAGAAACAGCATGACTGGTTGGTGTGAAAGTTTACTGAAAAAAATCCACAAAGGAGAGGTCAGTAAGTACACTCTAGCAACACTGTAGAAAAGAAAAGTAGGTGGCTTTGAAGGCAGCTTCAGCTACATGGTGGATGAAGTTCAACTGGTACAAAGCAAATAATGCCTCAACTTTTAAATGGCCAATCGGAAGAAGGAACTACTCTGAGCTGCAGTTTGATACAATAGTATTTCAAATAGTCACAGAAACAGCAAAACAGACTGACCTTGATTCCTCTGATTCTGTATCAAACGACCTTAGAGAAGGAAAAAAGAAGGTTAAGGCACATAAAAATCGAGCCTGAGAACCTTAAATCTCATACAGTATCTGGGTAACTCTTCTAGAGGGAAAAATGCCACAAAAAGCACTTTAATTTTATAGAAAACCCACAGTTCAAACTCACCCACAGCTTTCTGTTTTTGGCACCGAAGGAAAATGGCGGATATTCAGGAAATCCAGGAATATCTTTGGAAGAACCTCATTTTCCATAATTATAGTCTGTGAAGAACAGACAAAACAAAAGCAAATTGCAGTGTGTGCACGAAGCAGGAGTACACAAAGCCATCTGCATCGCTTTTGTTAGGCAGAACTAAAGAGGTTCATTTGTTAGTATTGATCCTTTAAACTAAACTGTCTATACCTGTGCAGATATAGTTTGTATACATTTACTGTGGATTTTAAAAAGGGTAGAAAATATATAACCAATTACAATGTATCAAAATGACATCTGATTGTGAACCACAGTATTGAAATCATATCAGCAGATGAAGAGATTTCTCTAAAGGAAAGCGGGGGAGGGTAGCTGTGTCAGAGCTCAGCCTGCTGGACTCTGTACCTGTAGATACAGCTCCAGACCGTGCCTCCTCTGCTCCAGGACTTTGGGAACCCAGTTTCTAACATGTTTAGACGGGATCTCCGGTGGCTTTATGTTCTTCTTTAGCTGGAGGGATTTAGAGTTTGGAGATATGAACATCAAGTTTATATAATATATGTATATGGTAGGTTAAGGGAAAAGCATAACATATGTTCACCATAGTACCCTTGGCGTCTTGTGAAAAAGGACTCCACTACCTATAACACCTATAAATGATCATAAAATTGTGTGATGCACAAAAACTTACCATTTTATGAAGAGCGTGAAATTCGCTGTAGCGTTTCTCAACAGTATGTTGTCTGCCATTCATCAGCACCTCAATTTTAAAAACCTGAGAGCACAATAAGGGAAAATACTACTCAAATTCTCTTGAATAAACGGTAAAGTAAGTTCCTATCGTTTCAGTGTTTCTGTTGTTTCAATTGTTTCTGTAGGTTGTATACAGCCAGTCCACATATTGCATTGGGCTATCAGTCAATGTCAGCTAGTTATTGAGGAAACATCTGGCTGTGATCTGTCAGAATTCCTGTAACATTTCTGAATAGACACACTCCTACTTCCTTTTCTCAGCAGGGCTCTTCCCTAAACGGGCAAATTTATTGTTTGTATCACACTTCGCCTTTTCCTGTCAGCATAATGTTGAAGAGAAAATCCACCCTTTAACAATAGCGATAATAAAATTATTCCTCTGATAGTACAATTGCTGGAATAAAAACAGTCTCATCCCAATCTTAACTAGGTGCGAGGCAGAATACAAAATGTTATTTTCTACCAGTCAAAACCTGTTTTTTGTTTTATTTCTAACAAACTTGAAATGACTTTCTTCTCAGGAAGTAAGTGCATGGCAGTAAAGTGAATATGTTTGTTTGTTGGACAGTTTCCAAAAAGCTTTGGGGTTGCGCAAGATATGATGCAAGAAGATGACTTAAGCAATATTGAGTTATTATGTAAAAGAAAATCAGTGTCAATCAGTTCACACTTTATTGTTGGGTGGCAGTCTGTTACTGATCCACATAGTGTGACAATAAATACCCATTAAGACTTTACTTTGCACTCCTTGTTGCCATGAGGTGCACTCCAGTCAATGTTTATATATAAATATAACTGTTCCTAAGCAACTATATTTCTCATTATCTGTGGTAATGGATCCTGGATACCTGGGACTGTAGATGACCGGGTAAGAACAACTCAGAGATTAGTACAGGGAACTCAATGCTTCACTAACTGGGAGGTCAATTGGCGAACAGTAATTGTACCGTGGGTCATTTTAGGTGATTTGGGTGAGGATGTAGTAGTAAATAAAATCGTGGTAATTACTGACCTCCAGCCAGTGGAGAAGAATTGTGTTTTGCCCTCAAAAGATCACATCCTTATGAATTTAAATCAGTTTGACACACCGTACTAGGATGTCCACTATAAATGCAGGTCAACCTAAAACTCTATTTAACTCTATTTCGCAAATAAAATGGTGAGCAAACAGAGTTTAGGTGGGGTTTCCCTCCACTACATCCCTTGATATGGGCACAAGATCTGTTGATTAACAGTGGCTCTACAATTAGACGCGACGCCACAAAGTCAACTCCAGAATCAACGTTTTCTTTATGACGTCAAAAACCGGAGTCTTGATTCTGCAGTTTTTTAGCTTTGGGAAATGGTTCAAACATTGAACTGGCTACAATCTTCAACAGGACGTGAATCCAGGGTGTTTTCTGCGTTTACTCGCGGTAGTGAGTGTTGGATACTCCGGGTAGTAACGATCAGCAATCTAATACGTTATTTACTGGGTAACTTCACAACATTTGCCCTGAAAATTACTCAGTGTAGCTCATATTCTAGGAGTTGGGGGGTGTTATTTTACGGGTATATACATAACAGCTAAATTAATCTAAAATTAGATGACAGCAGCAATGTAGACGAGAGAGAGCATTTGAGAGCTGCTTACCGTGTATCCTTTCTCAATGGAGTTGTTCTCTGAACGGAATGACGGAATCGAGACTCTGACGGGCTGCATTTTCACTAAACAACATAAAAATGTAGCATTTATCAGATCCAGCTTTTAAACTGGAACGCACTGCTGAATGGTTACTCTTGTGCCCTGATAACATCACTTGAAACGAACAAGCTGACCAAAGCTTCATTACTGCCACCTTGTGGAGCGGAGTCCATCTAGGCTACACGGCACCGTGACTGTAAACAGCCTTATAATAGTTTTAAAGTAGTCATGTGTGCATGTTCTAATATGTAATCAAGACTAAAACGCTGCACAGATGTTCGGTTTATATTATATTACATATTTAATATGTATTAATAAATCCTTGCTTGTACCTTTGTCTTGGGATTGTTGAATTTGTCATTTGTCGTCATGTCATGTTCTACACAGGCTTAAGTGAATGTGTACGGACTGAAATGATTGCATGCGGTTCCTAACCATTAGTGTTCCTCAACTGATGTGTGTGAGTGTGTTCACTTAAAATCGATAGTTAAAAAAACAACAGATAGAACATCATAAGATTTTATTCAAGTAGATTTCATCAAAATGTTTGCAGTAAAAGAGCTTCCTTCATTGCATATAAATATGACAAATACATTTTCCTTTAAACATTTGGTTCAGCTTATTATGATTGATAATCACTGAACAATGTGGGTAATCTGATTTGCAGTTTGTTATTTTGCTAGTCTACTCTTATTTTTACCTATTTTTTTCCTTATTTTTTTTACTATCAGAGAAGTGGTATGAAATGCAAGCATATAGTACAATGCAATAGAAGTAAGAAAAGAGAACTATCCAAAAGAAAGGGTGAGAAAATAATATGTTGAATGGTAAGAGGAAAAACTATGTTCACATACGCACACAAGCAAAAACATGGATTCAAAATTGTCTGGAACTAAAACACAAAATATTTAGCACACATCACATGCTGTCATGTCAAATGATTCATACTTTTATCTAATTTGTGAGTATTTTAAATTCAGGTCCTGTTATCATCCCCGCATAAGTACTTTTAGTAATTACAATTTTAACGTGTAGCTGAATACATAAAATGTCATTTTGAAAAGAGCTAACCATTCAAAATGTATTCCATGTTGATTTCATTTAGTCTTATATGCAGTCCTCTTCGCTGTCATTCACAGAACTGCTCCACAGAGTTGCTGTGAATGACTGTCATCTCTTAATACCTGGAAGTAAAAAAAAAAAAAACACTTAGAAACTATGAAAACAAATGGAGGAATAATAACCAAATAGTGTCTGAAGAAACTGAGAAATGGTACTTACGGTGACATGTGACAACCTGACACATAGGCATAGTTGCCGGTGTAGCGAACCTCACAGCGCACCACGTTGTTGCTATAGTCAGATTCTGGGACATGGTAGCTTGGGTTTACACTGATCTATAGAGTAACAAACATGTTGTATAAATGTCTATGTTGTATAAACAATATGAGCTCTATCCGATGCTCATGCATGCAATATGATACCATAGGTGTTAAAATTCCTTTAAAGAATTCATGACCAAAAGGCAGTGCCAACTATGTCATCTGGTATTTCTAACAAACCTTGAGGACGTAGTTTCCAGGTTTCACATCTGTGATGTCAATCCATTGGCAGTCAATGTCAGCGTTATAAGTATCATAACATCCTGGACTCAGCCCCTATAATTTTGACAGCACTAATATATAACATCTCATTTATAAATCACATTCATTGGAACAACTATTTATTACACAATGTATTCTATGAACAACCATGCCTTACAATGCATAATGGTTTGTGTTATATGTTTCACCACTAGAAACCTAGTCCAGGGTGATCAAATGTAATTTCCTTTAAAGACAGTAAAAATCTAATATTTTAACAGTTTGTCAACATGGAACATGCAGTACTAGTTATCTTGGTAACCTGGGTGTGTGAAGTGCAGGCAAATCGCCTGTAGTATCCATAGTCACAGGAAGTGTCTTCTAGGCAGAAGCTGGCCTTGTGGCCCTCTGCCACTGACCTCTGAGAGCTGGAATCCAGCAAGTCATAGTGGCTAAACTCATCCATGCTGTGGAAGTGCCTGTGAATCAGCAGCACAATGCTCAACAGTTAGTGACATTTTTTAGCCTGGGACCCAAAGTGAGTAAAGTCAATGTCAAGCTGGGACCCACCAGTGACAGACCCATGACCCATTTTGGTTTCCAAGCCATAGTTAAAGAAATACTGATTCACATTTAAAAACAATTTGTGAGCTATGTCCCGGTCTTGGCTGCAAATCACTGTGACTGAAACAAATTACTTTTATTTTATTTATCATATGAATAGACAAAATACAAACTTGTCACAGTGTGGTTGATGGGCAGCTCATTGTGGAAATAAATCTGAATCATGTTAGCAATATGCTTTGATTCCACTATTTTCATGACCTATTTATTTAAAACTAAAAGATTCTGTTTTATCAGTTGACTTTCAAAACACTCCAAAAACACGCCAACTCCAACTCCTACTCCTACTCCTACTCCAAAAACTACAGGATCTGTGTCAAAAGTTCATTGGAGCTCTGCCAGATGTATTCCATTATAGGCATTAGCACAGTGGATTGTTTACTTCAGAACATAACTATGGGCTGAGGTCGTTCTACACTGGTTCTGTCAAATCAACACAACTAGGCACTTTTCTATACGCTCACTAAAAGAAAATCCCAGTCTTTTCCACTTTTTGGCTCATTTTCTACATCACACCACTGTTTACACCTATCAATTCCAACGGATGACCAAATTCTCAATAATATCAGTACTTGTCTTTAAATGCCCGATCTGTAATTGCAGAATGGCGCCCCCTGTTGAACAACTGTTGTCCTACTATTGGCTGTGTTTATATAATGTTTGGACTGATGACATTTTCAGAGCTTTAGGTACAAGGACTGACTGACAGCTAAACATAAGCTGTTAAAGTTTGTTTTTTTATGTAGTGTTTGTACACACTGAAATAAAACAAATCTACATTTTGAGTTAGAATGTGTTAGGAAAGTTATGTCTTTTCTATAGCCAAGCCAGTCTCTTCAATAATGTGAATTTACACAATTTAAATGGTCAAATAAATTCCAAGCTATATCTTTAAAGCACAGGCTCGGACTACTCTGTCTCAGTCTTCTCACTGCATATCCAGAACCACATTTCTCACGAGCAGTGGTGGTGAGTGGTGAGTTGGAGTCCAATATTGGTTTACATATTCTTGCATGACTGTTTCAAACAAATAAGTCTGAGTCTAGTCTGCAAGAGAATGGCCATAAATCACAGTCTTCTTTCAATGATGGAAGAAAAGTGCCAGAGTACGGTGGAGCGCATTGACACAAAGACGTATACTCACTGGTGACAGCTGTGCCATTCCCAAGAGTAGCGTGGCCTACTGGGCAGGAAGTCTGCTGTCCCCTGGTTCTTGACTCTCTGAGGGAATCTCAGCAGCATACGAGTGTCATAGTCTCTTACACTTGATCTATAAGCTGAACTGCATGCACGAACAAGAAAAACAGCATATGGTTAAGACTGGTAATATAGACACAATGGCATCATTAAGGTTTTTTCATGCTAAATACTCTCATTTCAGTGGAGCAGAGTTTCAGGTCTCTGAGCTATAAGGCAGGCTATGTGCAAATGGTGGGTGGAAAAATATTTTTGAACTACGTGGTTGTTTGGGTTAGTTTTCAATAATGTGTTTACCAGTGTTCGTATTTTTTTTTCTTTTGGGAAACTAGAGTCATTAAACTTTACACAAATCCTCCATTCCACCCTTTCACCAGTGGTGGCAGGATTCAATTCATTTTCCTCATCTCATGGTTCCACAGGGCAACCCTTGACCACAAACACTTTCGGTGGTTGTTATGACTCGTTATGAGAGCTTTCTGAATAACACTGGGGCTTGACAGCAACTCTCTTTTTTTCATGGATTGGTTTTGACAACAGCCTACCTTGACAAACAGTTTTCTTCAGCTGCACATCTTAGGTTGTACATTGGAACCCTCTGGACATATGCAGAGGCTTGAATGTAATAGGGATCTGGTACAAGATCAGGTAGACCTAAAGAACAATTTGGAAATAATAATAATAATGATAATGAAATCAAAAATAAAAATGAACAGTAAACAAACAACAAATAATTAGACAGACAAACAAACAAATATATGACTGACTGACTGACTGACTGACTGACAGATAGATAGATAGATAGATAGATAGATAGATAGATAGATAGATAGACAGACAGACAGACAGACAGACAGAGAGAGAGAGAGATAGACAGACAGACAGAGAGAGATAGATAGAGAGAGAGAGAGAGAGAGAGAGAGAGAGAGAGAGAGATAGCACTTTAGCAACATAAGTTTCAAAAACGCTTTCCACGTCCTTACCGTACTGATGATATCTCGTGCCATATCCAGGTCTCGATCTGGACCTCGGTCTCTCGTAAACATCATAGTGATTGTAGTAAGGGTTATCTCTATCAGACTTGTAGGGGTCATAAGGATCATCACCAACCATCATGTCTTCTCTTCTCGGTAGGGGTGGACTAACCGTGACCTTAGCCTGGGTCTCATCCTTTGTGTTGTTCGTTTGCGTGTTCGTGTGGTCACTTGAATGGACGCGCTGGTGTCCGTGTCCTCTCACGAGCCTTTGAACTTGAGGTGGGAGCCAGCGGGGGCCGTCTGCGTTGGACACCGCCTGGGGAGTGTTTTGAGACGGCGACTGGCTGGAGGTGTCCAACTGTTTCCGTGCTTCCCCGGCCCCGTCTCCATCCCGAATGATGGTGACAGCTCCTGCTTGCACTTGCTCCTTGGGTGCACCCCTTTGCCTTGGTGGCTGATACTCCGAGCCGTGACTTAAAATGCTAAAAACCTTGCCATTGTGTGTCCATTGTAGTGTCTGCCGAAGAGCCGCTCTTTGGTTATTTCCTTGCCGTGTCTCTGGATTCCTCTGAGATTGGGCAGTTTGCAACACGAAGACAAATAAATAGACGCACGCATACGCGTAAAGTAGCGTGCCAAATATGCGTAATCCCATAATGAATGCAATTAAAAACAGATGACGTGTGACTGAGCGACTATTTCAAATGAGCGGGGATATCACTTGTCATTAAATTAAATATGTTTCATCTCTATTGAAACTATATCCAATGAGCGGAAAAGTTTAAAAGTTTATACCTTTCCGTGTAAACTCATATCGTTCTGTTCCTGCGCTTGCAGATGTGCCTAGTGAGATGAGGAGGAGGAGTTCAGCATTAGAAGTTTCTGAATCTGTTATACAAGTAGTCCAAAATGGTACTGCTGCTCATATAACCACTGGATACGTGAGGTCTGGTCGTACTCTTCATTCGTCTGCCTGGGGTGTTTGATATCAGCAGAGTAGCCCCTTGAAAGATGTTAGATGTGAGTTAGTCATGATTTTAAACCAATGGGATTTCGTTTCTGCATCACAAAGAATAACAGATGCACAGAAAAATGGACAGAGTTGCATACAGGCAGACAGACAGACGGACAGACGGACGGACGGACAGACACGCACGAAAATACAAATGGAAGATGCAAACTCTTTCTTGTGAAACTCATCCAGAAATATGATGACAATATGACATTAATATGACAATTCCACCTAATTCCTATTACCTTTATTGTTGTTGTTTTGCCAGATCAACATACATGAAATAAATAGCTCTTATCCTGACTGTTGGACGAACTCTTACCAAATTGCAACGCACAGTGCCAACACGCTTTCCACACATCAACCATCTCATAGGAGGATCTTAAAAAAAACACACACATAATTGTATAATAGCGCTGCAACATGTATTTTTTTCTCTGGGAAATCATCTCCCATACGTACTCCACCCCACCCACCCTCCCGCCACCACCATGCATTATTTACCCATTCTGAAGGCTCTTTTCTGAATACGTGGAGGAGTTGTCACATGCATCTCACGTCTGCAAAGAAATCTCGTAAACTAACAATTGTTCTGCACAATCAACACATTGACCTCGTCCTGGTGATTGCGCACTCCGTTATTGCGTCTGGTGGCAGACTGTCCACACTGACCCCAAGTCCCGGACACATCTGAAGCCTTTGCTGTAGTCCAATGAAAACACTGCCCTGTCGTTAACACCAGAGACATAATGCATAGCTTGGGAAATTTAATCAAGGGTTTTCATTTTCCTCTGTCTAGCAAACTGGGAAAGTCTTTCTAGAATCTACTTAGTTGACCACACTATGGCTGCTGCTTAACCGCACAAAATCGTCAGCAGGCACAACGCCTTCAAATTTCTCAAATGACTGGATGAGAGGCATTATATGCTTATATGCACATAATCCGATTACCTATCATAGTGCTAACATGTATAACCAAAGATTAATTTTGAGCTGTATTATTTTCTTTACAATATGGATAATAGAGGTGTAGTCCACAAGCAACAAATACTGCGCTTAATTGGTTGGAATAATCCCTTGATTATGAAACAAATGGACATCAACACTAAAAATGCAAACAATAGCAAAAGAAGTAGAAAGGGCAGACCTTCACTAACACGGAACACCTTAACTTCAGGTACCAGAAGTAGTGCTAAAGAGATAAGGGGTCATCTTGATAACTGACAATTCAATTACAGTATTCCATATCTTGACACTAGGGGGCAGATGACTGCAAATAATAGGGAGCACTGCCATTTTCTAGGCGTCTTGATGAGGGTGGGGCTGTTAATAGTTTTACCTGAGATACTCTACATATACTCTAAAGGGATAATTCTTTAGATATTGGTTTTGTTTTAGTACTTTACTATATAAGAACCACGAAGAAGCTCAAAGAGTAGCCTACAATCTAAAGACATTACTGGCTCCATGTAGCACCTAGTTACTCGGTAGAGAATTGTTAAAGTGGAGTGTCATTTACTAGTAAACTCTGTACTGTGATATTGCTGTGATATGTCATTGCTTCATTGGCTATTGTTTGGTGGTGATCTAAGATTAAATTGGGCTATTAATGACAGTGGCTAAAACCCTACAGTGTCCAAACAGTAGCAGTTTGGACACACAATACTAGTGCAGTAAAAAGGATTAGACAGAGCTGTAAATTACCTTTACGCAGTTGTATTATTCTTGGCTGTGCAGTGGAGGCTATGCAGTGTTACAGATCAGTCAAGGGTATACACATTTCAGACCCAGTCACGTGACGCTACATATCAGATTGTGTAAGCTATGAATGCCAATCAGAGCCAAGAGACATTATTCCAGCATCCAAAAATGTGTCCTCCCTCCAACCTTCTTAGATGAGTCAAAGACGAAAGGCGCGGGGATAAATTGGAGACATTCCACACAGAAAGTTGCCAGTGGTTCAAGATGCAGCAATCCAGATACATTCTGAGAAGCATCTATGTAAAAAAAAAGACTTGATTTCACAATAATCAATTCCTGAAGCTTCAACAAAGACTGTCATTGCTGTCTGGCATATGTTTCCTGTTTTGTCTTCACAGAGGACATCTCTAAAGACAGAGGACATCTCTAAAGACAAAACAGGAAACATATACAAGTCTTCGTTGAAGCTTCAGGAGTTGATTATTGTGAAGCTAAAATCTTCATTCAACTGTGAGCGGAAAAACGATACTTCTATTCACATTTTTCACATTTGCCATAGCCTATATAGCCTATATATCCAAAAGGTATTAACCTATTTCCAGATGGAAGATCGATATGCCCTATGCTGTCTATAACAGCTATGGAGGTCATTTCCACTCGGCCACGATTTGATAGTGTGATTTCTTTGAGGATGACTGAGGTATAGGCTCTTCTCCTGTGAATGACTGAGGTATAGGCCCTTCTCCTGTGATTCTGCATACCAAGGGTTCCTCCAGGGAGTGCAACTATGCTCACGTGTTCCTGGGTTGCTTCCACTCACTTCCATGGAACACCAGACGGATAGACAGAACCAGCTGTACTGGGTCACTGTTGTTTTTTCCTCGTAATTCATTGAACTCTCTCCATGCAGACTTCGTTCTCTCCAGCGCTGGGCAGTACAGCGTTCCCCTAGACGGAGGAGCCACATCTGCAAGCAATTAGCCCAGTTCTTTTGTCCACGTTGCTGGAATTCTCCCTCGCTTCTGATTTTGGGCACTCTATTGAACCAGAATTTCAATAAGTCCACATCTGAATAGTGGAATAAGGAAAACGTGACAAAGCCTCCGGAATAAGAAAGTTCATTCAGCAAAAAAGAAAAAGAAAGATCTGGCTATGCTCTCCTCCTCTCCATCCTTTCTAAATGCACCATAAAATCAACACCATTTTCAGCACCATTGCTTACTCAACATCTGGCAGAAGTTTGCCGGTAAGCATTAGCACAGACCTAAAGCCTAACCTTAAGCACTAAAAGCAGCCAACATCTGCAGATAGATATTACTGTAGCTATAGTATATTGTAAATATTTTTATGAGCTTGAAGTCTATCACTGCTGTTGTGCAGAACCCACACATCTGCAATTTTACTGGTTTTCTTTTTTTTTTTATTGGATTAAAAGTCTACATATTTGCGTGGTGAGTGAATTCCATGATATTTGGACCCTTTAAACCTGTTAGAAACCCACTGTACAGTTTCAAAAATACATGGCCATCATTCTGAAGGTAAGCATTCTTTTCCTCATTCCTAAAAAGCTTGCCATTTGCAGATGGTGGGTTTTCATCTACCAGCACTATATTTTCAAGAGCATGATCTCACCACAGTAAAACAGGACCACACACATATTCCTCAACACATCTAGGGCAAGGCCTTCTTCCACTTAACACTTCTCAGGATTTAAGGTTACACTTGTACTCCCCCCAACGAATGCTATCCCATAACACCTCTACATTCTCCTAATCCCCTTTGCAATTTTCATCATGCTCTTAGATAGTCTTAGATTTCCTACTAGTAGTTCCTAATAGTTTCCCCACCCACATGCACAACTCAGCCTTTTAAAATAAGGTCAGATTCAGCTCAGCTCCAAAAACTACGACAGAAACAGACATTTCAAATATGTTTTCCTCTTTCATAAATAGTAGGTTTCCATTACTCTACAACCAAAGCTTGAGCTAGCACCACACACACACACACACACACACACGCACGCACAATCTGGTGGACTACGTGGCACTCTGCACGTGTAGACTCTGCAACCAGGAGGAGGAGCACTTCACTGAGACACAACCCAGCAAACCTTACATTGTCCAGTGTCTCAAATAGACCTTACGTCTCCCACTCCCAGTATCACTCCTCATCCCACAATCACAGGGATGGAAGGGGAGGGTCCAAAAAAAGAGGTTCAAAAAAAGAGAGCCATTGTAATGTTGATAATTTGTTTTTCTCTTTGTTTTTATCACTGTTAAACAACTTAAAAGTCCAATTTTATTGATTTTTGTGTTTTGACTTGAACCGAGTAGCGAAGAGACTTGAACTCTGCCAATAGTAGTAGTTGAGATTCAGAAGTTACTGTGTGAAATGTGATTTGTGAATTTGTGAATGTGAGTTTCCATCCAACCAGTCTAAGTGCCTAATCAGCAGCACCAGCTGACTACTTGGTTGTACCTTTGTCTCCTAACATACAGTGTATTACTTCCTGGAGGTTGTTCTTGTAAGTAGCAGAAAAGTCTACTCATGTCCGAATACAGACAGATTTTTTTTAATAATCTCAGCTCATAGATTGATTCATGGAGGTTTTTTGGCCAAAGGTAGATGGTGTGTGGTTTGCTCCATACCTTATTCTAGATTGAACCATTACATACATTTCATGAACCTTAGGCTTATGAAACCCCTATATATTTTTTGTATAATTTCAAAAGTATTTTTTTTTTTTATATCCCGAAATGTTGATATTTTGGAGATGCATGTTTTCCATCCATTCCAACAGGAGACATTTGTAATATTGTGTATATCTCACTATTTTTTTCTCTAGCCTAAACCTTGGTTTTACTGAAAGGTAAGAGGGTTGATTGGGAATGAATTAAAGAATTGCAAATAGCACGTCTGTGAATTTGATGGAAATATTGACTTTTCAAGTGTTGTGTATTCAAGGCCAAGTTGTCACAAAATCTTTTATAAACACTGGGTAATGCCATTATATTAGTTCACATATGTTTCCTTTATTTAAAACAGAACAATGGCTCCATCTACAGGAGGCATACATCAAATATTTTTTTACTGTACATTACCCTTTGACTAATGTTGTTCCTTTTGGATTGAAAGCATCATATAAGAAGCAAATCTTATAGACCAGGTTCGAGATCATTACTTACCTTTCACAATGCAAAGCTCCAGGCTTAATGTGCTTTTGCCAGTTCAGACCTTCAGACTGAGAGGAAAGGGCAAATACTGGGTGAGCACTCCACTGTGAAGGAGCCTGGAGGATTAAACAAAACAAATTCAAAGTAAATGAATTTAGTTAAAGCATCAGCAGTAATACCAGGGAAACCAGATTGAAGCAAATTCATTGTCAAGGTGCCGACAGGCTCACATGATAAATGTGAGTTCTCACCTAAAAATTGATGATGCTCCAACCAGACACTTTGCTGCAGATGCAGCTTCAAGTTGAAAAAATCGAAGGTATTTTTTGTTCAGGTACGTAGATCACAAACATCTCTGCATCAGATGATGATTTTAACATGTGACACACAGTTGTTTGCAGATAAATATCCAAAATCTTCTATATCTAAATCTTTTATCTCTTTTGCATGAATGGAACTTAACTGGCCTGGACAGTTCAGCTGATAAAGTATGAGACTCTCAGTCTCAGGGTTGTAGGTTCAATCCCCACATAGTGTCAACTATCACGTTTGTAAGTCGCTTTGGATAAAAGTGTCTGCTGAATGACTGTAATGTAAATGTCATAATGCGCTATATATTTACATCTCCTGTTTTGTCTCTCTGGTCTGCATGTAAAGCCAAATTCTACAGCATGTTCATGTTTGTTTCTGCTTCCTAGTGCTGTTAAAATGATGGGCAATATTCCCATTTCTCCTTTTGTTTTCACATAGGATGTCAACCAGTCAATTCACAATGTCCCAGGCATAAGAGAAATAAAGACACAACCTTTGCTTTTTATTTTTATTTTTATTCAGTGCACAATAAAACAGATTTAGAAAGTTAAGCCTTGCAGCCAAAGCATAAAGCACAAAACATTCAAAAAATGCTTGTATTTATTCATATAGTCTGATAATAATACTGATCAATTCCAAATAGGCTATCTCTGATAAAGTAACTGGTTTAGTAGACTGCATGATGTAACAACGTTCAGCAGTTATATTTTGCTACAATGACTTTCATTGTTCATAATATCTTCATTATTTGTTCCAACTTTGACAATTTGTTCATAATGTAAAACATATAAAACATAAGCACAGTTTTATGGTCCATGTCCTAGTCTAGTCTATTGACTGGACTGTCTATTGACTAATGCTAGCAAATTAATATTAATTTGCTATTCATTGAAAATTACCTAGTTTAGTGGATAGTGGCTGTCTGGGGGACTAGTGGTCTGGAGAGGTTGGGTTGTGCACAGTCACACAGACAAGAGCACAAGAAGCTACTGGTACTAAGGCTAGTGAAGGGACCACCGGCCTTAGCACCTAGCTACACCCTGTCACCCTGTTCCAACTGTAGCACCCTGTTGATGCATGGCGACCAGCCTGATAAACCCTAAAGCTGCGCAGCACCAACGCACCATAACGCCCCAGCTCCACACCTCCTACAGAGATGAGGGATGCACAAACAAAGCTGAACTGATATATACACAAGGAATGGCACAGGTGAACTCCCCTAAGTGCGCTGTAATGGTTCTGTTGTATTCACTCAGTCGGACAGAGAAGGCAGAATATAGCTGTGTTGCAGTGATGCTGGCTCCTGGAGGCCCAGGGGGACCGCTCATGGCAGGGACTCCGCCGAGATCTGGGGAGAAACACAGAAGAAAGGTCACATTAAGCCAGAGGATGGATTACAAATCAATGTTAGAAGTATGTTGGCAGTGTTACAGTATGTGACGGCCCTGATGTCATCTTGCCTTAATAATTGTAATGCCCTGTTCTCCTGTCACATCAAAAATAAATAAATAGATATAAATATATAAATTAGACTTGATATTTGAATCAACTACCTCATTGGTCTGGAGGCCCTGGGATTCCTGGGGGTTCAGCTGGTCAGTGGGGGGTTCGATCTGCAAGAGGATTTAGATGTTTAGCTTATTTAGCCTCATCAAAGACACCTTCCAGCAAGATGACAGAAATTGAGAAAAACAGACTAGACTAGATTTTTTACTTGACAACTACCAGCATGTGTGACATTGACCAGAGCACCGTACCAATTAGGACTGTACAATTGCAAGAGAAGCAATGAATGAACTGAATCTAACCTCATTTACATCGGCCTCGGGACAGTTATCACCTGGGAGACCTGCAAGACCAAACATCACATGTAAACTAAGTGATTAGTCAAGAGATAAATAGATCAGTTTAAACAAACACTAAAACATAGTGAATGAAAAAAAGCAAATCACAATTGCCTGTTGTGCTTAAATCTAGAGTAAGAACAGGTTCAAAAAAGAGTTTCATCCAGCGGCCTCTCACCTGAGTCCCCTGTGCAGGGTCTCACTCTCCAAGCCGAGAGGTCCAGGCCTCGGAGGGAGGAGCAGCGGCTGAGCCTATTCCTGTTCGATATGACACTGAACGGGTCTCGGGGCATACTGGTGATGCCAGTGTTGTCACAGATGATCCTGGACAGGGTGGCAGATTGCAGTGCAGCCCTCTGTCTGGCGGTGAAGACGCCTGGGTTCTCATACCACAGCCTGTGAATTGCAAAGTAGGTCTGATTAAATGCTGCCTGCAATCAAAATGCATGCAAAAGAAATTCTCACTTCTCTCGACCTCCAGTGAGGTTACAGTGCATGAGTTTCAATAGAGCACTGCCCCTGAATGATGGTCATGGACTGATGGTTCATGAAAACAAATTCATGCCTTACAGATTCATGAATACACCATAAGAGCTAGAGAGAGAAAAAATAATTTACCATCTATAATTGTAGATTTTAACCTAACGTCTAACCTAACAACCTTTTTTTTTTTTTTTTTACCTATTTTTCCAGATTTCACTCTGAATTACTGTAAAGTCAAGCTCAACTGGCAATCAGTAGAGTCCCGTTTCCTTTTACAATGGATTACAAATGAATCCACTAAATATTTACAAACTGCATATAAAGATTGCACAAAGATTACTGCACATAATTAACCAAAACTTGACCAAATACTAACAGGTGGGAAAATCTCTTAAATTTGTAAGACACATTGTTGCTTTATTTTGATAAAACAAATTTCAAAATAAAACAAAAATAACTATATGTATCCTCTTTGTCTCTCATACAAACACGCATGCACGCACACACACACACACACACACACACACACACACACACACACTCCCAGTTTAAATATTCACCTGTCACCCTGGCGGGTCCTCTGGAACTGGGTTCCGATGAGGCAGGCAAACAGAGGCCCTACGCGGCCACCCTGGACAAAAGGCTCCGCTACGCCTCCCATCCAGACATCGATGTTGGCGGGCGTGCCATAGAGGTTCAGCAGCCTGCGGGCCAGGTCCGCGTTGTTCAGAACCTGCGTTAGCTGAGCCAGATTCTGAGGCTGGGACAGTCCACAGAACTTGCGCCACGCATTGTAGCCTAAACAAGGATAGATAGATTACACAGGGATTAAACAATGAAAAACATAGATAAGCAAGATTTCACTGATGTCAATGTTGATAGTCTGTGTGAGTGAAGCGCGCACCAGGTATGCCATGGTCACGTCCCCTCTGCATGTTGAGAGAGCCCAGGTCCAAAGCCAGATCTCGGACAAACTGGAAGAGCCGTTCCCTCAGAGCATCCACCATCATGTGATCCTGAGTATTCAGTTTAGCTGGACGACCAACCAAACCACGCAGCAGAGGGTCAATGCCGCCTGTACACGGAAAGAAGAATGAAAAACATTATAATCTCGTTGGGGCGACGGTTTTATACTGAGTAACTGAAAGGTTCTGCAGTTTACCACCTCACCACTCACCCTCAAAGACTATTCTCCATGGGGCGAAGAAAGCCTTGAACAAGGGGACGCTGGGATTACGAGGATTCTCTCTGAAGTTTGCATCTAGACGGGACAAGAAAGGCTGGATGGCCAAGTGGGCAAAGCGGTACGCTGCTGTTGCAAATACATTGGAAATGCTGGGGTCAGTGTTGGGATTATAGCCGGGGTAGCGGCCAAGCTGTCTACGCATCACGCTGTCACCCACAATATGCGGCAGATAGTCCCGGAACACAAACACCTGGGGGGGGGAAAAAAAAGAGTTGTTGTTGGTATAAGTCATCCGGATTGTAGCAGTCAGTACATCAGACATGTTTTGGAGAGTAGCAGGAGTGCCGATAGAGCTGGCGCTGTCACCTGTGTGTAGGCACCCATGATCTTTCGAGCCTCTTGGTAGAGTGTCTCGCTATCCCATTGCGGGTTGAGTCGCCGCAGTAAACGAGCCAAGCGGTTGTGCTCACGGAGGAACAGCGTGTGAATCGACGTCAGGGCAATGTTCTCATCCACGCGCTCATCACCTTAAAAGACAGGAACACACATGCAATGGCAAATAGCAAATAGCGGTTTGCACAAGAGAACTGCCATCAATCATTACAGCCCATCTGCAACTTGCAAACAAGTCAGATAGTATACTTTATGTGTGGTGTTCATTTCTTGTTCAGATTAAAATGTTTCATTCTTATTCTCCGGCCGAAGCAGAACTCAGACTAACCTGCAATGAAACAGGGCACTTCCCTCGCATTTGTGTCATTGGTGACTCTTGCGCGCGTGGCACACATTTTTGCATTGAGAGGGTTGAAGGGCAGCAGCTCACGCCCATTGTCCCTGAACTTATCATTTACACGCATCAGGCCTTCATCGGTAGAGAGATCACGAAGGAAAAGTGCTAGCTTTTCCTCAGAGCCATACACTTGGCTCAGATCCAGGAAGGCTGTCAGAGCGTTGATCTGCTCTCTCTTGTTGGCCTCTCCACCAAAATTAAAGGCTGAGAATCCTGTTCCACAAGCGGGTGCCGATCTAAATGTGGGAATGCAGCTGTTTCGGCCAGTGGGCAAGCGGGGGTCACCAGGAGGGATCTGTTCATAGAAAATACAGGCCCAAAGTTAACACCCAGAATCTTTTACTGAAAACACAATGAAATTGAAGTAGTAAGCGAGTTTGGCTGTGAGTCACGACACCAACCGGAATGGGGAAGCAAGGTTCAGTGCGCTCACAGCTCTCTTCACAGTCCACACCATTGCTGAAGGAGCGGATGCTGGGGGAGAAGGGTGTGAAGGTGAGATCATGGTCGTTCCACTGGCCGAACAACGTCACCAGGTGAGTGAATTCTCTGTCGCTGACCACGCCTGCATCTGTTGTGTTTAGGATGTTGTTGGAAACCTGTCTAACCTAAGAGAGGAGGAGAACTGGTTGGTCATACTCATGTATATTACAAATAGTAATATAGTTAAAATAGCAAGATAGTTTGTTATTTCAAGCAAATGCCATCAAGGTCATACCAGGGGGAGCAAAAAGTTGTTGAACCTTCGGGTTCTGTCCCAGCCTATTGGTTCGGAGATTCCATCATCATACTGGGCAGGCAGCCAGCGGGTGAAGGGGGTGTTGGAGGCTCCAAGACGAGTTTGCTTTCTAAAAGCAGACATGAAAGATGTACATTTGGAAACTTCACTTGAGAAACCTCAGGGAAATGTGCACATCTTCTGTGGTCTATGGCCTAAGATGTTCACACGTTGCACAAAGCGTTCCTTTGATTATAAGCGCCGCTCAGTCTCTCACACTCTTAGTCATGAAATAACAGCCAAGTTTCCTCCAACATTAATTATTATGAGAAGAACACTGTATGCACGTTTAAAAATGTGCTTTGTGAAGAAAATGTACCCCTGATTTTTTCAAAATTAAAGTGAGAAAAAAAGCGGCAAGATGTCAAAGTAAATCACCAAATATAATAGCACGTAGAGGCTATAAATAATGTGCTCGGTCAAAAGGGATTGTTTTGACAAAAGGAACTTTTCATATTTCATATTATATAAAAATGCAACAAAGGTTTTTGCTTACTCATCAAAATAAAATCTATAAAGGTCTTCACAGATCAATATGTTGCTCATGTCATGAAACTACTGACCATCAAAAACTTAATTTAAGTCAGTATCAAGTCATAATAGTACTGTTGCTCTTACAGGTTGTTGCAGACACTGGTGGTTGTGCGAAACTTGTCAAGATTTTGGATATTTCGGCAGGGCGGGGGACGGACTCGAGCTTCACAACCAGTTATCTTAGAAAGGGTTTCCAGCTGCTCAGGAGTGAGTAAATCTGAAGAAGGGGAGAGATACATTAAGAGGAGTGTGTGTGTGTGTGTGTGTGTGTGTGTGTGTGTGTGTGTGTGTGAGTGTATGTGTGTGAATGCGTCTGCCCTTGAGTGTGTCTGCATAATTGTTGTATTTGTCTGTGGATGCGTGCTTGTATTAAATTCACTTCTGACCTGTTGCGTTGAGCGAGCGTTTGTGCAGGCGGTGGACCTTGTCGTGCACCAGTCGGAGGGTTTGCGCCAGGTAGTCTGCGGATCTTACTGCTGACCGTGTGTCTCCACGAGGCTGCTTCATGAGACGAAGGATATCATGAGGTTTCACCACTTCCCTGCGCACTCTCCTCAGACTCCTGAGAGAGGAAAGGACACACAGTTGGACACATGGTTATGTCAGAAATACGGTCCCATATTTAATCCCAATAATGTTTAATTTTGGTGTGTATTTGTTAGCAGTGCTAGTGCAAGTCAATGTGGTATGAAACCAGTGCTCTAAAACCTTCATACAAGTTTACAGTTTTATTATTTAACAGTTTTATTATTTATTCTTACAATTACTAAAACTATGAAATTATACTGAATGGCTTGCATGTAATATTACTATATGCAATACAGTACAATTTATGAAATAGCCTTTCAGTGAATGCAGAATTAATTTGAAAGACAATCCAGTAGTTTATTGTGCGGGATGAACTCACTCTTCTCTGGAGTACTTGTATGCATCATCCACAATTCTCTTTGCATCCTCAAAAGCGCTTTGAAGGAAAGGACTTCCCAGACGTTCCCCTGCAAATCCAGTGAAACAGAGTTTTTGCATTGATGTGACATATAAATTCAGGCACAATTGGGAATAACAATTTTAGAAATGTGTCCATTGCGTCAGGGGTGTACCTGATGCTTTGGAGTGACTGGGCACCAGGCAGAGGCCCAGTGTAAGAAGGACAGAGAAAAGCAGGTTCATCTCTGTAATATATGCAGAAAGTGTATTCAGCATCAAAAATCAATTTATTGAATTTGTCAAGCCATATGCAAAAAATACAATTTCTCTTAAGTCTAAATTTGTGTTATTGCATTAAAAAATGAAGTGCAAAGACTGAAAAAAGTATCTTCTTACCTGTGTCTGTAAAGATTCTCTCCAAATCTGAAGTTGTTGGTGTTGTGTCCCACTGGTCTAGTTCATTTATATTGAGTGTGAGGCCTCGCCCACTGTTGTTTTTAAGGTGAGGATTATGTCAGTAACTGACATTTCCTCCTTCCTCCTCCATGTTCTGACAGAAATTGTTTGACTTTATCAGTTACTAAGTACTAGCTTTATCAGTAGTAAAAGTAAAAGTCGTAATACTACTCAAACTGATTCTAATACTGCTACTGCTACCCATGCTGCCACTGCATGTGCATATCTAAGTATGAGGTGGGGGGGGGGGGTCCACACGAAACAGCATCTTTCACTAACATTAATATTAATCAACCACTCCATGATAGAAATAAATAAAAAGTTTTTTTATTTTTATTTATTTTAGGCATTGACTGTAGTTTATGAATGTTTTTCTTTCAACTGTTTCCAGTAGTAACAAGTAATGAAACAAGAGGCATTGATTGCCATCAATATAATGAATAACATGCTGTATGTGTGTGAGGTTTTACATACAAATGCTACCTAGGTAAATGAACTTCCTCACATGCGATTCAATGAGTACAGGCAAAATGCTTGACCAGTCAGGTTTTGATCAACTCTCAGTAGACCTAAGCCAATCAGCAAATGTCCTCCTTTTACCTAAGTGAGGTGTGCAGTCTATTGAATGTACTTCCATTTCTATCACAATAATAATTTTAACTTCCTCAAAACAATGCATCCTTATAATGCACTTATGCATTATTCACTTATGCTAATTTATGAATTTCCTGGTATCTTTACATATGAAGGAAAGTTGAAAGCAGCAAATTGTTTGAAGAAGTCTGTTTTAATTGTTTAACAAAAGTTGCTAAACTTTTGTGTAATATTTCCAACAACACTAAATATAAGTGTTTGCAACATGCACAGGAAAGTTGCACTAGTTATAGTTCCCCTTAACGGGATACAAGTTCAAAATGCCGAAATCAACCAAACACCAAACAGCATTTGGTAAACCACTGTTAGTCAACACCATGACACAGCAAGAAAATGTGACTTCACCGTGTGAAGTGTCAGTGGGGATGCCAATTCTGCGTAGTATGTTGTCGGATGGGACTGCAACGGTTTTCGGTTGGAACATGCTGCATTGCAATCAACCAAAGATTCTGCTTAGTGAGGAGCAACTTGTTTTCATATCAAGTTCATACTTGGGAAAAGTAAGAGATCATAATATCATAGGATATTGTACAAATCAAGTTGATCATATGAGTCAAACAAGAAACAAGCAGTAGTTTCAATAGCCCAGTAAAAAGTAAGGGTGTGATGGGTGGGGTGGTGGATGGGTGTTTATATCTGACTGACTACATTCCGACTGATACAAGGAAGTTTTCAATGTTGACCCCATTAACCCCATTAACCCCATTAATCATGACAGGCCTTAACCTTAGTTGTAGCTGCCAAAACCTACCCTAACCCCAACCCCAATCCAAAAAGAAGAGCAGAATAACATTGTTTTAGTGTGCCCGTGCATCCTGCCTGTAGTTAGCAGGCAGATGTTCTAATTCCCCTATCCTAACCTTAACTCTAACTTTAACCAAAACTTAACCATAACCAAAGTTGTTTCAGCTGCCTAACCTTAACCAAATATTCCCTTATTGAAAATAGACTTCACACGAGATTGTGTTCATGATCATCCAGTGATCCTGACCACAGATGGTAACGTAGTTATCGTCATTATTCCCTGAACTTGTCCAGGAAACAGACTTGTACTGTACAATGTATGAGTCATTTGTGACATTTGCAGTCAAGGCCAGCTCTTCAATCTAATCAGCTCTGGGTGTGTTAACAATAAGTTACTATACAGGGAACCTTTTCCAGTCACATAATGAAACACTGAAGTTGTTATTGACAACACTTAAGGAAGACCATATTTTATAGTATCTTCCCAAAGCAGCTTACGCAAGACTTTGGAAACTCCAGGAAGCTCTCTGTTATCCAGTTGTAGTGACGTACAGTGACACACATTTTTATTCACCTTATTTAAACCCACTTTTGTAAATGCATACAAAAATATATAAATCGTGCAGATGCAGCTGGTTCACCGGTTTGCAGGGACTAGATGTCATCATATGACATTAAAGGCTTTTTGAACTTTCATTTTCAAGCAAATAAACAATTATATAAATAAATATCACTTCAGTAGCACATCCGTGGGTACAGGAAACAGTGCACTTTCAAAATGTCCATGAGACTTCAACACTGAAGTTATTGGTTTTAATGGGTTATTTTTTTTACTGCATTATTAAGCAAGTGATATTGTCCAGGTAGCTGACTAGAAGAAGCTGAAAGATTTGAGCCTCAGTCATCAACGGCACATGTGTGGATCAAGCTTTGGTCAACAAGAAAATGACCTGAAGCTGGTAATAATTGCTTTCCCCTTTCTTCAGAATAACTGTGAACTGTGAAGTAATATGCTACCTATATTCCGAATGACAATTTTTGTATGAAACTTCAATTTGATATGATACTTTTCTTTTTTGCTCTTCATATGTGCACATTCAATAGTTATACCATGAACATGAATTTGACAACATTGCTTCAATGCACTTCAATAACATATTTCTCCTGAGAAGTCATAAATGCTTAATTGGATATCATTTATTTCTTTAGTAGTTACATGGTATGAGGGCAATGACCCTGAAAAGATAAGATAAAATGAAGTGAAGGATCCTTCGGTGGGAAATGGGTCCTTGGATCAGGAAGTAATAGGATGTAGATAAGAATAAACAAATAAAACATACTTGTGTTGTTTTTTTTACTGTAAATACTGTGTACTATTGCCCTTTTGCACATTCCCGTTGAGCATTGCCACTTTTTCATTTCACTACACACCCCGTGTGTGTATGTGACAAATAAAGTTCTTGAATCTTGAATCTTGAATCTTGAATCTTACAATCTCAATGTTAATCTAGTCCTCATCTTTCCTATCTTATATAGAACTGTGCAATACCCCCCCCCCAACAACCAGTCAATCATCTCCCCCTCCACCACCTTGTAAATATGTATATAGCCATAGCAATATATTATAGGCCTACAGTCTCTCCCATAATACACTTTTTGTTATTAAGCTGCATACAGTCTTTTAATATTTAATATTTAATTTGTTAATACTCCTTGTTTATCTTTTTCTTTTTCTTATGGCACTCTATTGTTTGCACACTTGTTTTTTTTGCACTATATTGTTTATTCTATTCTGTTTTTCTATTGTTGTGAGCTGCTATAACGTGAATTTCCCCACGGCGGGATCAATAAAGTCTCTCTTATCTTATCTTATCTTAATGATACACGTTGACCATTGTCAGATTTACAGGTTAATAGATGTTTGAAGTTGAAGACCATACAGTCATGCTTGAAAGTTTGTGAACCCCTTGTGCAATTATGGAATTATTATTTTTTTTTTAATAAGAATTTGTCTTTTTTAAATGAAATAAATTATCTAAATTTCCCAATTAAACAGAGGACAAGGAAAAACACCCACAAACCTTTTCGGGAAAATAAATGGAAGAAACCTTGGGCACCTGGCCTGAACTGGGAGCCAGTGTAGTAGGATAGGCGTTATGTGGACGGATTTTCTAGTTTTGGTCAGGATTCTGGCAGCAGCATTCTGTACCAGCTGGAGTGTATTGTAATTTAGTGTCTTGCTCAGGCAAGACAATCTTACCTTGGCCAAATATTCAATTCCCAACACATCTAAGTCATAAAACAATCAAACAGGTTGTGCAGCATAGTTCAAATGTTTCGTAGCCAAGTGATTGCGCTGTGTGACCAAAAAGCCTGCATTTACCCCATTATCTCATATGATCATCTCACTGACAGTTCCTTATTTGAACGTCTGAACAGTCACATATGGTGCTTGAGTGCAACTTATACCTCAAAAACAAAAGATTGGGGGTGGTGCACACTCGCATAGTGAGCAAGCAGAGCTACTATAATAGTAGACCTCAAGCAAGCATTAGCTTTTCAACTACAAAGTAGACAAAGGTGTAGCTAACATTGCAGCTAACATTTAGCTTGTAGCTATGCTATCGCTACCAATGTTTTTTGACTATGTTGCCATTGCTAATTTGTAGGATTAAAAATTAGCAATTTAAAATTAAATGAATTATATGAGTCTATTAGTGCCGCCAACATTAACACACCACATTCTTATGATTAATGCATTATTAAAAATAACAAATGAATCACACTGCACTTCTGCCCCCCGCCCCACTGGCCCGTTGAATGGAAAATTTATATTTAAAAAGTTTCCAAATGGATCTTTGGATAAAACCAAAGTGGTGTTATCAGTAGCTTTTTAATTTTTTTTTACTTCTACTTACTTCTACACTAGCCAGAGCAGAGTGTGATGTGTGGAGGAAGCTGGAGGAGATGCTGAAGGACAGAAAGCCTGTTCCTCAACCCCCTGGAGTGGAAACAGAACCAGAACCACCAAAGAAGAAGATGGCCACACCTAACTCATCAGTGCCAAGTGACAAGTTTCCTGGTCAGCCACATTGTACAGAACAAAAGGTCAGCCTAATTATCTGAAAATGTCAACAAGCTAGTTTGCCTAAGCAACTGGTTAAATGGAAAAAAAAAAAAAAAGGCTGAATGGACTAAAATGAGTTGACTGACTTCAGTGAAATTCTCCTCCTCCACATTTTTACTCATTTCTGAAAGACATTCATGCCACAGTTTGTAAAGCTTGAGTGAAATTCTGGAGCATGAAAATGTGCTACATGTGACTTTTATTTCATGTACAGATGGTCAATATATTTTCAATTCAGCAATTAATCAAGATTCATCTGATGATGCACTGGAAAACATCATCAGTGACCTGGGGTCATCTCACCACCATCTCACCCTGCAGTATCCACCTGCCTCCTGGCACTGATGTGGTCGTCACGGTAAGGTCATCCATGAACACTCTCATTGGGGGTTGCTGCCCGACTTTGACAGGGGGCCCCTGAACTCCACCACTGCAGCCTTTACTAGCTCATTCATTCATTCATGATGCCTTTTCAACAAGCCTTTTTGTGTCTTGTATTTTGTACGCCACTGACAGTAGTACTAGCATAGTAGGATAGTTATTGCTATGGCGGTCACAGTGGAAAATCTGTCAAATTGTCCGAAACGCCTAGTGAGAGTCAGGCAACAAAACCCATTAGTGAGCTGGAAAATTGCAGCTCAAATTGACCAGATGGTATAACAATCAATTGGTGTTAATGGCAAAGTTGTAAGATATAGCTTCTTTTGCAGACATCTTCCTTTAAAAACAGCTCAAGTTTATTTGGACCAAATTACACCCAAAAGTCGGTTGCTATGATAACAGTGTTATGAGTGGGGCAAAAGCGGAGACAGATGGCGGACTCGTTTAAGGGCTCCCAGTTGGGCAGAGACTTACCAGCTGGGTTGAGTTTGCCCTTGTTCTACACTGGGCCTTCCTAACCTGCCCACTTTGAATCAGTGATGAATACAGCCAAATGGCAGAAGAACAACAATCTGACAAGTAAGCCCTCTGCAATTCATTGACCAAATCATTGGCCAAATGCATCAAATAAAAACCATGCTGCGAAGATCTGCCATGTAAAGGGAAACCGGGCAGACCTGAAACTGGCAGATCTAAGGGTTACTATTCTGTCACTTCCTGAGATGCAGCTCAGTGTTCTGAAATACAATTCAACAGGTGCTGGTGGTGGACTGGGTGATATTGTTCACAATAAATTATTACAGGTATAATTATCTGCAATAACGATCAAATATAAAAGTTTTTCCATGTTCCTTGTTCCTTGTTCTATGCTCCTTTTTTATGTTCCTTTGGGCATCATGGGACATCAGATGATGCCCTCCATATTAAAAAACTCAAAATATGGCTTACTATTTACACATGTAATCAGACCAACTTTTCAAAGCCTACGTTTTTCAGGTGGTTCATGTTGTTGACATGAACCATATTACAGGGTAGGACGACTTGTGACTCTAGGCATGTATTGCACACAATTGCATCTCAACATACAAGTGAGTCTATCAAGTATCCAAAAATGAAAGTGTATTTTGTTTTACATCCTTTGGTATGAGGAATTGAATATGAAACTCAAAATTAGCACCCCAAGGCAGAGGAAATGTGTGCTATACTGAGCACAAATGGCTTATCATACTAGCGTGTGATTCTTTCTCAAAACCTGATTGGTGGGGGCTACGGAGAGCAGGTGACCCCTGTCAAATACATACTGTACTCTTTCCTTGCTCCACAATCCTGAGGAGAGAGGGTAGACAACTGATGATGGCCTCACTCAAGCTTGCCTTGCTTCTCCTCATTGGGCTCCATAGCTCAGGTAAGACATCACAAATTGTTTTTAAGACAAATCTTTATGTCACACTTTTAGTCTCGCTATTATTCACTTTCACTTTCACTAAGAGGATGAATATAATGGTTTAGCTGTTGCAATGATGATTATCCACGTTCATTTTCCTCTACAGCTCTGGCAATGGTTTTTAATGTTGAGGATGTGCAAAAGGTTCCAGATGCTCCGACTGTAGTAAGTGATATTTTTTATTTTGATCATACCTATCAAGACCTTACTGTACATGAAATAGCAGAGAGGTATGCGGCAAGCAGAAAGACAAACATGTTAGTGTCATAATTATTATCATGATTACCGTTACACCCAAGCATATCAAGACAGATCATGGCAAACCATAACAACAAATACTATTACAAGGGGGAAAAATCACAAAAAAAGGTAAATAAACTGTAAACAATATCAACATCTGAAATCCAACTACAGATTAAAAACAGAAAATTCAAGAAATCTGGCAATGTAAAGACAAATGTGTTAATATGTTAATTACAAAGTAGGGAATTGAGGGTTGATTTGGGTTTCTTCAGAATTAGGAAGTTGAAAGTCTCGATCACCCCACCACGCTTCATACACCACGGCGGTAAAAATCTCACTTCTGTTTTTCTTTCGCGTTAGTTTTGACTTTCGCAGAACTGATACAGCGATGAATAAGAGTGAAACTCTGGATGTACAATAAAGATAAATGTTTTTCACTGCAAAAATGGTCAACAGGAAACACGCAGTTTAGATCAGTTTAGACTAACTCTGGTATATGTATGTGTTATTATTATTTTTAATCTTAAATCAGTTTAATCGATCATATTGACTTAATTTCAGTATGTTGCTTGAGCCGTATTTTGTACATGTCTTCTCTATTCAGACTGGGGATAGCTGCCAGGACTGTACCCAGATATTTGAACTCTTTATTGACCTGATTTCCAATACAGACCTCCAGGTGAGTGCAATACCCAATGAGCAGCAAACAAAACATTCCCAAGGATTAATTACTGTTTGTCTATTGATAACTTGCACACATGCACACGCACACGCACACGCACACGCACACGCACACGCACACGCACACACACACACACACACACACACACAGAGGGTTATGTCTTTTCTTTTTTGTGCTAAGCCACTTCCTACTTTCTACCGTGTACAAGAGATGAAGGCAGCATCTATTTGCACATCTGACCTCAAAGATCCCCTTTTTTTCTCTGAACCTGGTCTGACACTTAGGGTTTACCACCTTAGCCAGGCTTATTTCATTTAGCCTATAGCTCATTTTCAGGTTTATTCGGTTCCACAAAGCAAGCTCAACATAGTTCAAGCTGAGTTGCTGTGGTAACTTATGCTTCGAACCCAGCCTGGCCCGAGGCAGGCTAACACTGATCCGACTGGAATGCTGGAATGTTTTTCAGCCAATGTTCAACACTATTACCCTACACCCTACACCAGAGTTCCTCAAATCCGGACCTCGGGGTCCAGAGTGCTGCTGGTTTTCTCTCCTACCAGGAAGTTAATTGCATTCACCTGGCATCCCAGGTCTTAATCAATCCCTGATTAGACAGCTAGAATGGAAACTACCTGACAGAATAGAAAACCAGCAGTACTCTGGACCCCGAGGCCCGGATTTGAGGACCACTGCCCTACACTATCCGACATAAAATGTAACGTTAATATAAGATAAAAAATATAAAATGATGTAGACTGTATTGGGGATACAGTCACGGTTCAGAGCGTTGTTAGGCAACCCCATTTAACCATGAGTGTCCAGCGAGACCTCAAGTAATATAAGTAATATAATATAATAAGAATAAAAAAATAAAAAAATAATAAGAATAATAGTAATAATAAAATAATTATTTGATTACACAGTATTATTTTATTTTCTAAATTATTTTTATTTAGCAAATTCATTGAAATAAGTAAGTATCTTGTGACTATGTGTCAAAATGTTTCCACGGTTGCTAGAAGACGCATTAATTGTTACTGTATGGGATTTACAGTCACTGTATGACACACTTTCAACTGATCAATTTCCAGGATGAAACAACCCGTTTGATAAAAATATAATAACAGTAATGTCCAGCTTGACAGCTCAGTCAGTAGAGCATGAGACTCTCACTCATAGGTTTGTGGCTTTGACCCCACATAGTACTCTACAATGCCTGTAATGTAATTAGATGAAATGTTATTTATAGCCTTTGCTACATGAATTATGGCCATAGATAGTCTCATATTTAACAGCAGAATTGCAAAAAACAAAATATAAAATATATTGCCACATTTAGTCACTTTAGCGTCACTTTTCGACATGATGAATCGATCAGATCCATGATCGACCTCTCGGGCTGCTTAAATAACCCTAACCCTAACTGCTCAATTTCTATGACCTTAATTGATTACCTTTAATGACAAATCATTAAATCTGTAAAGACATTTCACCACTCACCTACAACATTGTTTCTGTCAAGACTGAGGGTTGGGACCAGTGATGTAGTGGTAAATAAAAAGGTGGGTAAATTATGACCTCCAATCGGTGATCATCCTAAAGCAAATAACCAGCCAACATCTAGTTTTTGGGGATGTTTCTGGTTGGCCACTGCATGACAAGAAACATAGTTTACTTTAAAGCGCCTTGATATGAGGGAATGACTAAATATCTGAAATTTGTCCCAAGGCTGAAACAGTTTAAGAACCCCTGCTGTAGATAAGAAAACCCACAACCTAATTCACCCTTTTATTCCAGAGACAGATGATGGACAGTCTTGAGAAACTGTGTGACCACCTGCCTGGGCCAAGTGGTGCTGCCAAAACCTGCAGAGAGCAGGTGGAGAGGATGCTTCCACTGGCCATCACCTTTCTCACTCGTGCTGTTGTAAGTTGTACATTACATTACACTACAGGCATTCAGCAGACGCTTTTATCTAAAGCGACTTACAGTAAGTGCACTCAACATAAGTAGGCAAGAGAACTACTAGTCACAGCCCTATCATCTAAATAAATGGCTATCTCCTCCTCTACAGAAACCAGGCCAGGTCTGCACAATCCTTGGGCTTTGTAACTCCCATTCATACAATAAGCAGGAGGGACTGCTGACCAATCATGTCCAGGAGGGCCTTGAGGCTGCTATGGTAATCCAAGAGGTCAGTTAAGTACAGCTTGGAGAAAAACCCAGAAAAGGATAATATCACATGTATTTTTCTGCTTTTCATCTTACGAATTCAAATATAATTTCCTGTTGTCTTCCTGTGATATACTTTGTTTCACAGTATGACTTCATCTCTTTCTCTCTGTCCGTGACTCTCACAATTGTTTGTGTGTGTCAACCAGTTGCAGACCACAACACAATGTACCTTCTGCATACTTCTTATTAAGACTATCGAGAGCATGCTTCCAACAGAAAGGACTGAGGTGAGTCACGCTCGCTCATACAATGAGGATCACACGCAGAAACACAATATGTCTTTGTCCCACCCACCCACACAGACACATAATTGCCACCAGACATTATTGCTGTCTTTGTCACAGTCACAGTCACGCACACACACTTTCCACTTGCCTCCAATTCATCTGCTTTATATCCTGCTCCTTTGCAGAGCGCTGTCATCGCGGTGCTGGAGGAGGTGTGCGTAATTTTGCCCTCCACCTACCGAGATGAGTGTGAGGCCCTGATTGACAAGTTTGGCAAGACGTTTCTGGACGCACTCCTGAGCCACGTCACCCCGCAGGCCATCTGTACCCTCATCCGAATGTGTAAGGGGCAGGAGGCACTTCCCACGGGTGAGTGAGCACAACTGCTTCTCCCGCTTATAAGCAATTGAGAGTCCATTATAGACCCTTTCATTCAACGTCTCTTCCTCATAATTTCTTTCTCAGAGAAAGCCCCTCTAGACCCTTGCACTTTGAGAAGCTACATGTGCAGAGACTTCAAGACTGCCCTCAAATGCAGGGTAAACCAACAGAGATTTGGTTTGAATTTGGGTTCAGATTTATGAGGGCTCAATATTAATGGAATTTGTATCTTTTATGCAGACCATGTCATTCTGCCATAGATTTGTCTGGAAGGCTTTCCCCTACAACCCACTCTTTAAACTTTAAGGTAGGTCAGGTAAGGTAAGGTAGATAGGATTGTGACAAACTGAATCAATGAAAGCAATAAAATATAAAAAAATATATACACAATAGTATATAAAATGTGTCTCAACTCTTCTTTTTAGGTTGGCAATACAAATCAGTCAACGTCATACTGCCCCCGTGGATGACCCAGGTCTTTCGACACATCTAACTGCAAATATTACTCAAACTGCTCAACATCAGTGGCATTCCGTCTGATAACATTTCTTTCACATTTGAGTTGGTACTGATCTGATATCATTGTCTCTTGTGATTTTGCTTTGTATACATAGTCTGCGTAAACTGAAGAAAATCAAGAATTCCCCCGAAAAAATGTAATGAACAAGTAGATAATCTGAACTTCAGCAGCAAAAGGAATGTTCTAATAAAGATCTGAAAGCTTTGCAATTATGCTGTAATCTTGGTCAGATTTAAATTTTTAACTTAATGTGATAACCTACTTTCATTTTCTTGCTTAAACATTTGATGAGTCATTGCAAAAGTATAAAATTGTATCAATTTGATTATTTTTATACTGAATGTAGAGATAGTTTCATGTTTAAGAGTTAATGACTCTCTAGTATGGGACACAGCATCCAAATGACATATGGCATATAGAAATTGCCCTCATGGGATATTTTGAAGAAGTTCGTGCAATCTGCCTAAAGAAGTAACCATTTTACCGCCTCTTTCGACAATGTATTACAGTTTTACGTTATAGTGTGTTGAAATCAGCTACGTTTGGCTTCCTTTTTGTTTTTCCTCTGTGCATTGTTGCAGCGGTTGTTTGAAGCCTGACAATGTGTGAGGAAAAAAAAACAGGTCATTGTCAGGCCAATCTTGTATATAAATATAGAATTACTAGGCTCTGACACTCCTTTCTGCAGCTACAAACCTAATATCTGTAACATACAGTAGATATGTGGGGGAAAAAACAAGCACACAGCATTGTTGAAGAGTCCTTTGATACTTTAATCTTCATGGACACTTTATTTTTAAGGGTCAAAAAGCTTTGTGACAAATCAACAGACATTACATGTGATGCAATTATTGAACAGGGAGTTTGCAAATAATGGGTAGAATATTTATTAAAATATTGACCAGGTTGGACAGTAATTCAAGTCAAAGATGAAACTTCTGAGATGTGGCTGAGGCCGATGTAGCTATAGTAATTCACAGGTGAGGTAAATAGGGAAAGAGGCATGTGAAGGCAGGGGATAGGGAAGGGCAGATTAAAAAAGGCACTTTAACACTTTCACTGACAGACCCAGTTCTATTGTTTTTTTTATTTGACAGAAAATAAATTGGTCCTCAAATACCCACAAGAGAGCATGTAAACAGGCTGGTTTCTCTGTACAACACCAGCCAAACATTTGCTCCCATCTGTGGGCAAGCTGGAGGATTCAAACATATCTTTAAAATCTTCTTTTGGGATGTCCAGTCATTTCAAATCAAATCATCACGCAAACATGAATGAGTCTAGACTTTTCTCAGCACCACAGTTTTTCTGAATTACAGTCTAGGAACCAGAAGGTGATGCCAAAAGAGGCAAACCGTCCAAGGAGGGTGGACATTGTTATCAGAGTAAAAATAATCCCTCCATCCAGTTTAATATGACATATGTACAGGGACTTGGCACCACCTGGCTAGATGAGGTGGACAATTCTTTAAGACACACCAGTAGTGCAATGGGCTGCACACAGTCTAGGGGGGACAAACTTGCATAGAACCAGTGGCTGGCCAATAGAGGGCGCTGGGACGCCGCTCCACCACTACCCACACCTCCAACACCTTTGTGGAATAAGACTTTCAACTTTTTCAAACATTTTAACAATGGTTACACTGTGACCTTCCGTTCTCTGTATCAAGACCACCACTCCACCCAGTTACATATTGCATGTGTCAGTGACTAAGGCACAGAGTGAAGAGATTGTGCAGGTGTTCAGAATACCTAGATAACCATGCATACCAGTACCACTGTGCCAGCAAGGCATTAGAGCCCATAGCAAACATATTGTATAAAATATACACTATTTACACACCATTTGGATGACGGAATGATAGACACGGTGTCCTATTTCCCCAAGCCTGGGGGCCAGATGCTTGAGGCCCCACTTGCTTAGTCAGACACTGAGACGAGCTTGAAAGGAGTGGAAAGGTCACTCAAGTCAACCCAAAGATGCTGACAGACAGGAAAAGCAAGACGGACATCACCCTGACTGGGCCCTCCAAAAGGAAACACCCACCTGGAGAGGAATGGTGGTGAAAGTGAATTAGCACTGATAGAGCACTAGCTAGGTGGTGTCTGCAACATTCACACAGTACAATTTGGTGAAAGCGTACAGAACTCACCATGTGCAGTGGTCACAGAAAATAGTCAATCAAGCTTTAATGTAAAAGCCTAATAAAAGTAGCAACCCCCGATTTTTTTTTTGTTCCAGTCTAACTGAAACAGTGACAGTCTAACTTTTGATAAATGGTCTGACTTCCTATACACTGTACGGTGAATGTACACCTTCAGGACCCTGACCCTCTCCCCCACTGTTTGAAGGGGAGTAGAAGTGGCTGAGCTTGCCCACTCTGACTCATGCAGTTCCTCCTTCACTTGAGCGATAGCACCACCAGGAGGCTGAATGAAGTGGGAGCATAGAACAATTCTCATGGCCACTGGTGCGCCATTGCATCAGTGCCAACTATCAAGGGTGGACTCCCTCCCAGAACGCATCGGTAACCACATCACCTCTGACTTGAGTGACCTAACTGGCAACATGTATCACACAGACAATACGCTGGTTTTAGAGCACCCCCCTATGGCCATAAAATAAACTATTGGCATAATCAACAGCGTACATGAACAGGTCAGCTTATGTTGTTTCTTAATTACTCTGATTTGCTCAGGGTAGAGCTGCCATTCTTTTGGACTTGGGCCCAGTCTAGACAATCAGCCTGGTGCTTCGTTTGCATGCCATAGACCAGGGCTATCCAACTATGTGCCATGAAGGGCCGAGAGTATGCAGGTTTTCATTCCAACCAGACTAGAGCAGGCGATTTCACGGAGTAGTTCCTCCTCTGTGGTTAAAGGTGTGCTTATCAGTGAAATCACCTGCTGTGGTGTTTGGTTGGAATGAAAACCTGCATACCCTTGGCCCTCCATGGCACATGGTTTAACAGCCCTGCCTTAGACGGTGCTGAAAACATCAGGGGCACCCAACGCTTACATGCCACCCTCTAAAAAGGCAAAGAAAGCCAATGCTACCCTGCCTAATAATTTCTAAAGCCGTCTGTTCCTACTAGCACTTTGTGTTTCACGCAGGCACAGGATGAGGTGCTGAAAGCAAAGATCCTGTATTTGCCTCGAGCATATTGATATGTTGAAGCTGTCTCAGCAGCTGCTGACCTAAGACACCTTCAACCTCATCAGCAAACTTCACTTTGCAATATTATCTAGGTGTTCCAACATCAGAGAGCTATCCATAGCCTCAGATCCACAAGTCACAGCAGCCTTCAGATACTTACGCAGGCACAGCTCCAGACCCAGGAGGCACATCCACACAAGTGTGCATGCACATGAGGGACAACAGATCCACAGGTATTGCTGCCAACATTAGGCAAAGGAGGCAGAGACACAGCCTCCTCCTGAGTCCCCCAGATGGGAGAGGGAGGACTAAATGGATTTCCAATGAGATCTTGTGTGCTGGTGTCCACGGTTTACATTAATGCTAAATGATAGCATGTCCCCTTTGTTTTGATGAGCAGTTTTCTCACCCAAGAAGCATTTATCTGCTTAAGCCACCACCGACAGAAAACTACTACCTCCATCAAAAAGACAGGAGCAACAATCCAAGCCCGCTATGTCTTACATTCACTAAGTTGACTGTGCCTGCCTCTTCTCTCTCAATTTGCGTTGTTCTATAGCTCTGCTCTTCATTCTCAGCAGCACCATGAAAATAATCAATGATTTCATGCAAGCCCATCGCTTATATGGGGTATATGGGAGCCAGCACACAGCTGGTGTATCTTAACAAATTATCCATGTCACCTAACCAGGAGGCGTCAGGTCCCTATACATGAAAGTGAGGGCCATATTTGCTAAGTGTTAGTGGTGGCATTAATGCAGTGACGTGCAGATTATGATATACTACCCTCCATAAAAGTATTTTGCGCATTGAAATGGGGGTAAACACTTGGCAGGACACTCAGGACACAAAATGGATGTGCTTTGAGGAGTGGCATTGGTAGAGCGAGAGTGAAACTGATCACTCATTTGATGCAGTTGGTAGAGACAGCATGTCCCAACTTCTCACCCTGAGAAAGCCATGGCTGCTCTGTTATTTGTTTGAAGGCACAACAGGCAGAGAGGACGACAAATAAGACTGTTCCATTTAAAAGTTATTCTCCTTCAAATGTCAGAGGATGAGATTAAAAGAAATTATAGTTTGCAAAATCATATATAATCCCTGGTTGGTTACATAAAAAAACTGGGACCTCAGACCAAAAGGAGTTATGGCATACGATGGGGAGATCACAGTCTGTTTTCTCACCTTTGCTGTGTCCTACTTTAAGAGTAACGCTGCAGCATGTGGGAGAATGGTTGTGCCTCAGATATTCTATATTGATTTGTGTAAGGGGTCTTCATAAATCAGTCACTTTTGCATACGGTAGTAATTAGCACACCTCTTAGTAAATATGGCCTTGAGTGGAAACACAAAAACTGACTCGCCATTTGTCACAGTTGCCCTTCCTTGCTTTTTCAAAGTTTGTGAGGTCCCAAAAGGTAACCCAACAGAATACGAATTGTTTTCAAGTATGGAGTTTTCATGGGATAAAGGCAGTCCCTCCCCAGGCGCAGCGGAGCCTGGGTTTCTCTGTAGCTACACCCAGTGTCACTGTCTGAGGAGGGGGAGTGCCTTGCCTTTATCTTGGTCAGTAAAGCATGACAAACTGATCATTCAGAACATTCACATGGTATCTTAACCAAGTAAATAAATACAATAAAGGAGGTGTGATTTCATTGTGCAGCCCAGCATAACCACTATGTCATTAGCAGCTTCTGACTTCTCTGTAACACGTCAGAAACATAGGGTCTGGAGGGATAGCACAGATGAGCCTTACTGTCAAGCGTCTGATTAATTGGACTGGCATATATCATACTTGGATATAAATCCAAACGTTTTGAGGAGGATATGTTTATATCCTCTTATGTGCAGCGAATTAAAGCAATCGTCAACCCTAGTTGTGCCACCAAATTCTCCAAAGACAGAAAGATAGGGCGAGGGCCGTGGAGATAATACAGTTGGCATTTCTGTGATGGCAAACCACCACTAACACAAGAAAGGAGGAGGTGAAAGGTAACAGCAGACTATATTGAAGGAGTGCAAGCCATTAAAGAGAAAGCAACAGAAAATGCCAAACACTGAAGACTGTATTGGAAATTATACAGAAACGTCAAATTAAAAAAATCACTACTTAATCACTAATTTGTCATGTCATGGCTGATCATGCTGGTGCTAAAAATAAAGTAGGAATGTGGTCAGGAATTTGGAAATACATTAATGGTGCCAAACATTATGACAAGCCAAAAATGTGGCTTAAAAAAAACAACACAACCTTGCATGCCAAGAGCATGCTCCAATAACCCTGGAATTTATGATGATGCATTACATAAACATTCCTTCATCTCATTTGTTAAATTGGCATCAGAAATTCTGTTGTTTTCTCTTTATGGATGAGTTTAGTATGAGGAAGGGATGCGGGGTTGGGGGGGGTCTTTCCATTTTAGGAGGCTGTGAGTGTAGGACGTAATCCCCTGATGGGAACGCAGGTTTCTCTGTAGTACACCTACGGCCCGCTGGGAGATTAGATGAGGAATTTAGTATTTGAGCGTCTTGGGCACCTCCCATGAAAAGGCCTCACGGCCGAAGTGGCCGTAAGCTGCTGTGTGCTGGTAGATGGGCTTCTTCAGGTCAAGCTCCCTAGGACAGAGAAACAATGACTCAATGGTAAACTTGGAGAACGTGATCAAAACCTGAAAATATATATTGTATATTTGTATTAAACAGCTCTAAATGGCATATAGGGGCTATCAAAGCATTTATGTTACCAAAAATGTGAAATTTGACACCACACCATACCTGACAATGACTCCTGGGCGGAGGTCAAAGTTATTTTTCACAATGTCCAGCAGCTCCCTCTCACTCTTCTGGGAGGTCCCATAGTGGAAGATGGAGATGGAGAGTGGATGGGCAACTCCAATGGCATATGCTACCTAAAACAATTTAAAACAAACAAAAAATAATTCAATACATAAAAATCAATACATAACTTTTCCCGATTCAGAATGGATTCTGCAAGTCCTGATATTGATACGTAAGCCCTGTTGTTTTCCCAGAGGTGCAGGTTCGGTTATTCATTTTGATAAAGAACGTTGCCTCTCACTTCACATTATTTCGCTGCAGCTTTGAGAAGTTTGGAGGCCGCACTCCAGCAACCTGAGCAATTCTTTTGATGTTTGTGTGCCTTCCAGATTCAGCAACAAAAGAGGAGTGTCATGAACTCAATAAAAAGGAATGTGATTTGTAAACTTTGCCCTAGGAAACTTACTGTAGCAACATGACAGATTTACAAACATGCCTGACTAGACAGCACTTGGATGTTTTCCAATATCCTGCGGTTTATTCTGACAGAAATGAGCCTGGAACTTTTGAAATTTGATCTAATCCATATCAATAATGGCCATAATGTATAACAATAAATAACAGCAAAATGAATTATTATACACTGTACACAACAATATTGAATTGTATCAAATCATATCATACCACAGGCTATAGTATCAAAATGTAATCTTATGAGTTATTGACAATACACAGCCCTGATAAGATTAGTGAGGAACAGAGGAAACCAAGTCACAGGCCAAGATCATTTCCTTAATACAGTGGACATGTTCTTCAATCCTCACCTGGACCAGAACGCGTTTGCAGAGCCCAGCTTTCACCAGAGACTTGGCCACCCAACGGGCAGCATAGGCAGCAGAGCGGTCTACCTTTGTGTAGTCCTTCCCAGAAAAAGCTCCTCCACCGTGGGCCCCCCAACCCCCGTAGGTATCCACAATGATCTTACGACCCGTCAGACCAGCATCGCCCTGTGGGGGGGAAGGAGACGCATTTTAAGCATTCCGGGTATCTGGATATATTTTGCGTGTTTTGTTCCCGTCGATGGTTCAGTGCAAGCATTTTCCCAACAGCTTTCATGTGCAGTGATCTTGGGGAAAAAAAGCCCTTCACAACATGTGCTCACTGGAATTCAAATCCAAATCCCTTTAGGCTGGTCAGTTACGAAACATGCCCTGTTGTAATTGTGTGATTACATGGTGTGAAAGACCGTGAAAGTGGAATAGATCATTGAAAGGGGCTCGGGTCTCACCTGTGGTCCTCCGATGACAAAGCGGCCGCTGGGCTGCAGATGGTATATGGTGTCATTGTCCAGGTAGGCACTGGGAACCACAGCTTTCACCACTTGCTCCTTCAGAGAATCACGCATCTCATCCAAGCCGATACCCTCATCATGCTGCACAGAGACCACGATGGTGTGCACACGCATCGGCACCATGGCGCCACGATCCTGTCTGTACTGGACAGTCACCTAAGGAACAGGGAAGCGGTTTAACTTTAATGTCATGTTCAGTGGTGTCGGCAGACCGGGCAGGTGCCGTTATGATGCCTAACCTGGGTTTTGGAGTCTGGTCGGAGCCATGGCAGCGTTCCATCGCGGCGTAATTCAGCCATCTTGGCATTGAGCTTGTGAGCCAGGACAATGGTGAGAGGCATACACTCCTCAGTCTCATCGGTGGCATATCCAAACATCAGACCCTTTCAAAAGGAGATGCAATATGACCGGTCACAAACCATATCATGAGTAAAAGGTCAAACAAAATCCCAAACTACGTTACCACCATATTTCTGGCTCCGTCACCCAGCAGTGGACCATACACAAATGCAAATATTGACAAATAAGAACCCTCCGACCTGGTCACCAGCCCCCACGTCCTCCTCTTTGCGGTCCAGGTGAACACCCTGAGCAATGTCAGGCGACTGCTGCTCCAAAGCCACCAGTACATTGCAAGTCTTATAGTCAAAGCCTGTGCAATGAGAAACCAATTGAGCCTAAACTGTTTCACAAATTCACACCTTCACCATAACATTCAGAAGCATATACACTACCATCTGTACTTGACATGGCCACACAGCTCATAACCATACCTTTGGAGGAGTCGTCGTAGCCGATGTGCTTGATCGTCTCCCTGACAATCTTCTGGTAGTCCACGCTGGCCCTGGAGGTGATCTCCCCTGCCAGCAGGATCATCCCCGTCTTAGCAACGGTCTCTGAGGCGACAAAGACATGCAGTGTGAAAGGAGCAACACAGCTACACGAGAGCAGAATTAAACAGAGAATTAAGCAAAAGTAGGTGAAAGGAGATTGAGCGCAATGGGTGTCCAGATTGGTTGTACTGAATACGACATTAATTTAAGCAAGTGTTCACCCCGTTGAGACAATGTCAATGTTGGCTTTGTGTTTTGAATGTTGTCAATGCTAATTTAACTTTTCCACCAAGTTTATGTCGTAATTATCACATTTGTTATGTTGAAAAGGTAATCTGAATGTCCCAGGCTTTATTTCTGGCAACAACTATAACTATAACTATAAACTATCAAGAAATTTCTGATTTGGTTTTTTACTCCTCAAAAAGGTAAGTGGATCAAGAAGCAGCCAAGCTTGACACTCAATATTTCCCTGGTTGGAAAAAAGGTAATCAACAAATTTCCATGACATTTCCAAAACTATATGTGCAGTTCAGTACATCAGTTTGTACTGATGTACTTCCATGACTTCCAGGTTTTCCATGACCGTAGGAACGCTGTGAAATTTAAAACAGTTACATTTATTAACTGAGCTTTTGATACAGGGACCTTCAGTATGTGAAATTAAATGTATTTTTAGGCTGTAAACAGTTTGACATGGCAGCAGCAAAGTGTATCATTAGTCCCGCCCTGCTCTCCCTCAACCGGTCTAGTGCATGCCTCAACAACTGTCACTAATCTTGATGAACATCTACTTTGAAACGGCAATTAAGAAGAATTATGGTTTTTTTTAAATGCCGATGTCCACCCGTGTTTTTGAACGGGCCCTGTCAGCCACATGTTTAGCTTTGCAGTTATTTCATTTCTTACTGCATTCCACCATTGTTGTTGTTGCTATGATTTCCCTATGTAGTGGCCACTAACCTCATCTTGATACCAGTCAGGACCCATGTTAATATACACAAACAAATTCCAGATAGAGTAAGTATCAACCAATAATATAAACCCTTCTAATTGAATAGTCCATAACAAGTGCAGAGTTCATTCAAAGATGGGCTGTTAAAGATGCTTACAGCCTTGAGTCATTTCTCAGTTTAAAACTCCTTACCACATGCTACTTTGGCATCAGGGTCCTGCTTGAGGTGTGCATCCAGAACAGCATCACTGATTTGGTCACAAATCTTATCTGTGAAGTAAAACAAAAAGTACGTTTAATGTATTTTTCAGAACACAATAATGTAAGCAGAGGAATTGGAAGATGGTTTGAACTGCAGCTGCAAAAAACCTGAACCGGGAAATTAACGCCCACCAAATGCCAGTGATTTATCAGCAGTGGCTGATAAATTTGTTTACTTAGCAACATAGTTCCAAACAAATTAAAGGATATGAAATCTTGTTACAAAGGACATTTAATCAGCTTCACTGCCCACTATATCAGTTTAACTCATCTACCCTGAGGCTAGATAAGACAAACAAGTCAAACAAGCATAACATGTTGAGGTTAAGAGGCCATCAGACAGATGAGAGGTGGTGTGTTGCAGCAAGCAAAAGGAGGAGACCCTGGGGCCAAAGAAAACAATAAATATTTCAACAAGAGGTGGCGACGAGCAAGGCAAACTTTGTATTACTCGACTATACCACCTGGACTGCAGGATAAACCCTGTAGACAGTAAATAACTTCTAGTAAAATATTCTTTATTTAAAAATTGTAATAACAGACTTGCCAACTGCTACAGAAATTCACATTCAGTACATTTTGGATAAATTACATAGTTATAGATCACCGTGCCAAAATTCTGACTGTGTGCATTTAGCTGAAATAAACATTGGACCATTTTCAACAGATTCTGTTAGATAATTTGGATTTATCCCAGGGTATCTGCAGGTTTCAGAAAAAAGTATTTTTAATGCTACCTGGAATTAAATTAAAAGCTAAAGCTAAAACCAGCATATTTTTGACTGAACATAGCAAATGAGAGTTCTGAACATCAGAAAGCTAATTGTTAATAACAATTATGGACAGTGAATTAATTGTAATAGTCGATATTTTAGTGAGATAACATTGCATGGGGTGCATGAATAATAATAATAATAATAATAATAATAATAATAATAACCATCATATTCTCAAGTAAGTGGCAAGTGTAAATGAACACTTTTAAGCATACCATTCAGAGCTAACACTGTACACCTCTTTTATTTTAGGGCTTCAGATCATTAAGCCACACAATGTAATGATTTAAATGTCCTCCAACACTAAAAGGTCCATGACTAAAAAGTGCTACCTTATACCCACCGGTGAACAGCAGCCCCTTCAGTGCCTATATTTAGGATAGTCGTAAGCCTATAGTCTGCTGCCCCACCTGCTATGATGAATAAGACTGAAAACTGTATTGTGCCAGAAGGTTCATGAATATTCAAATCAAATGTAATGCCTGCTGGCTTTTCCATGACTGGATGCAAATTTAAAGCCCAATATTTGTCTTGGAGTTCAAATATTAAACTTTACCAAACAGCTTATTTCAATAGAGCAGGCAAAATTGAAATAAGCTATTTAACAAAGCCTAATTTGGAGCCAGACACGTAGCCGCTCACCCTGCTCTGCTGCTAAGAAGGAGCGACTGGTCTCACTATCACTTAGGAATCAAGAAATGTGCTTAATTAGGAAGCTTGCTGGCCAACACTTGAATGGTAAAAACACAAAACAAGACGTTTTAATCGTATAAAACGACGTATAAATCAGTGGTCTTCAACCCTGGTCCTCGGGGCCCACAGCCCTGCTGGTTTCCCTTCCTACCAGGTAGTTAATTAGATTGACCTGGTGAGCCAGGTGTTAATCAGCCCCTGATGAGACAGCTGTAATGTAATGGAACAAATGTGGCAAAATACAATTTCTGACTGAACATAACTAACATAAGATAAAAGGACAACAGGAAAGTAATTGGTAAAGGACATGAAGTCCAATTGTGTTTACTAAAGCACATATGATGCATGTTGTACTAATAACCCTGTTCTGTCTTAAGTGAACATGCAGCACAAAGAAGCTTACTACATGGTGTGAATAGACCTCTGATAACTGCATTTGAGACATTTTAATACTTTTTAATAGATGGATACAATTTATATTAAGACTTTCTAAGGACACCCCGATAATAACATACTAAAAGTTATTAGACACGTATCACCATAACTTTTCCAGACCTGCAAGACAGAAATTTGAAATTCCATGGCCTTTCCATTTTTACCGCACACTATATTTGCTCGTAAATATCAAACCACTGAGCAGGTAAATGTAATAATGCAGGTGACTTTACAATCATGCTATTATTTAGTATGATGTCCGTCCTGATAAATGGGCAACCCAAATACTACTGGTGATGATTTAACCCAGCGACTCCTGCAACAACCCGAGCACATGTCACAATAACGTCACGCTGTAATGATGCAACAAAGCTAACAGCTTGTTAGCTAGCTAATCTATTTTAGGTTTAAAAAAACAAACAAACATTAACAGCAACCAAAAAACAAATGTGTTAGCCCGTGATTATGCCTGGTTCTTGTTAGCTACCTATACAGCTCATGTTAAGCAGCTTATGTGGACAAAACATTTCGTACAGTTTATAAATGTTAGCTGACTTCCGTTCTTCTTTAACTGACCATCCTACATGGCCTGAACGTAACGCGTGGTGTTAGCAAACCCATAACACCGTAACGTTACAGCCCAAATCGTCTCTTTATTTACAAAACCAACAGTCACCACCTGCGGTGAATGGCCTGTTGGTGTTGGCATGTTATTATCACAACATATCCCACAAGGGATGTCAGGACGTCACTGTCTGCTATTAGATAAGTTGACAGAGGGACGTGAAGGGGGTGTAACATTACTTGGCGGACACCAGCTGACCGACAGAAACACGCAGATACTCTGGTAGTATTAGCTAACCAAGTGTCGTGCCATGACCTTGTAAGAAAGGCTAAATGTGTGTGTTATAAAGCTAATTATTGCTGTCGGAAAGCAGATCTCGCATACAGGTCCAAAATATGCTCACCCGGATGTCCTTCCCCGACGGATTCAGAAGTAAAGAGGAAACAGTTTTCATCAATGAGCGAGTTACGGAAACCGTTCAACTGGCCGTTCATTTTAATTGAATAAAAAAAGCCGGTAGACAATTCACTAACTAGGAAACTAGACGTTTAGATATGTGACCTAAGTCTTTCTAGTTGATATAGTTGCCTAAACGGATAGGTTGTAGGATCTTCTTTACGTCTCCTCTGAGTAATAACAAAGCAACCACGCTATCTTGAAGTCGCCAGGTAAAATGCGGAGAGAGTGGGGCGGTCGATGTTTGGTTGAAGCTTGTTATCCAACCCGTCAAAGTCTTTTCTCTCTAGCCAATGGTCTTGTTGGAAAGAGATCATATGGTGCAAAGGGGAGGGCTCTTAATCCACAAGTCCCATGACCAAATCTAGTATAAATATTCGTCAAATGACGATTTTAAAGTCCTATATAATTGAAGTAAAGATAGATGTAACTGTTTTCCTTTGCAGCTGGTTTCATTTCAGTTGATTTGGCTCACACAGTGTTTACCATGAGTAGTCGCCAGTTGCCATACCAGTGAGTCCGGTTTGGCAACTGTTCCACGCTGGTTTTTACATTGCACATTCATATTGCACATGTACTTACATACGGACTTTCAACTGTTTATTTTTTATATTGCCATATTGAGTATATATTTATTTTATTATTTAATTTTTAGTTTTTGTTCTTGTAGTTTTTATAATATCTTGTTTATCTTGTAGTTTAGCCCCCTTTTCCTTTTGTACCTTTCAGAGCAACACACACACACATTTCACTGCGCTTTTGTACTACTATAACTTTGTATGTGACAAATGAAAAGCTTTAAACTTTGAACTTCCCTCTTCTAGCATATTTACAAATCAGGAAGAATAGACCCAGGTAATGTAATTTGCTTCAGTGTCAAACTTTGAGAAGTAATTCTGCCTGTTAGCAATTGATATGAGAAAAAACTGCTGAATGCCAGTTGTTACAGTGGCTCCCCAATGAAGCTGCTGTTGGAGGCTGACAGCTACTACATGTTTATTCTGAAAAGACAAATGGTCTCCAAGAGTGAATTAGTGCTTTAAGGACAGACTGTTCGGGTGACCAGAGGAACAGAGGCCTTGGGAGTACAGCTGTTTGCTACATTAGAATCACAATTAATACTTGTGAATTAAATCAACAAACCAAATACATGTTTACAGTGGTGTAGTTGACATCAGATGCCTTATTTGTGGCTGTGCATCAGACAAAAGAATATTACCCTGGGGTTGATACTGCAAGAGTAGCTTTTCTGTTTGTGTTGCTTGTCATGCCTCCTCTTGAATGTGTCTAGCTTTGGCTTGGATCCACTTGCTAATCCACAGAGTAATTATCTTGATTACTAACATCAGGCAACGCTTACAAGCTGTGTGCACATATCTGTGCCAAGGTAGAAAACTCAACATCTCTGTTAAAAAGTATAGAAGTCTCCAGCACAAAACTGTATGGGTGACAATTGACATTTTTTTTTTATTTGGACAGTTGGCAGATTTTATTCTTGTATTTGTCTGTGTGCAGCATCTCCATCACATCAAGGATTTCACGCAGGATAAGCTACTTTCCATCAGCCCCCGTCCTGTCTCAAGGCCCCCCACTTCTAAATGCTTCTTTTCCTTCTAACACCACTTTCACACCAGCAGCAGCACAGCATGTAGGCGACACACACACACACACACACACACACACACACACACACACGCACACACACACACATAATATATGCTTCTCCTTGTCTATGTGTCTCTCACACAATTAAAACAGCGATGATTGCTTTGAGACCAAAGTAAAACCCAAAACAACCATAATAGTCTAGACATCAACTCACTGAGCTCTATAGACCAGGGGCTGTATTCACAAAGCTGCTAAGAATAACAGCACTGATCTAGGATTACTGGTCACATGGCCCTACATAAACTTTAGGATGACTGAAGGGCCAAAATGGTCTATCGCTATTCTTAGATATATTACTTATTTTATGAATACAGGCAGAGAACTATAGAGTGTCAATTTAAAACTCTGTTTCTCACACATTTCCACACACACAGACACACACTCCCATGCACACACAAACAATTTGGGGCACAAAAACAAACCGATAGGGTGAACTACGACACCATGAATACTTCTGAGGTGTTACACAACATCATAGTCCATAGTCCTGATTCGGATACAAGATTATTTACATGGATCCATTTCTGTCAATAATAACGGTAAATGTCCATGACAGATTCACTCTGACTTTGGTTTCACATTCAATATGTTTGTTTACATATGATATAGATTATGAGTCTATAAAAGCACTTGTCGGGACTCAGGAGAGGTCTCTCGCTCCAAAGTACACATAGTGTATGAGATGGAGTCACTGATGGTAGATTCAGAAATAGAGAGCTGGCGGGCTACAAGTGGAATGTCACAAACTACATTATAAGTCATAAAATGTGCTGCTTCTATGCGCACAGTGACAGTGTGGGGTCAGATCAGCATCTGAATGCATGGATATTACCATCTTTCTCCTTGTACCTCCTTTTATCTACCGTTTTTTTAGTATCTAAACAATGTCGGAATCACCAAATTGGTGGTAGAGCTCTCATAAACTCGTTTCCCCCGCCCTTCCTGTCTGTCTGCCCCCCGTCGGGCTAATCTGAGTTGGTCTGTGTTCACCCAGGATCGCAGCGATCAGGGCCTCTGGGGCGGTCACCCCACCGCCTGGAGACACAGGGCTGCGGGGACTAAGGGGACTAATGGAGGGGGACGGCAGGGTGTCGGGGGAGACCAGCCGCTCCTTCTTAGCAGCGGAGCAGGGTGAGCGGCTACGCGTCGGGCCTTCTTTGGGGCGAGGACAGAGGCTGAGGCCCTGCAGGGAGGGAAGGGGGTTAGAAGAAAGAGCGGCGACCGCAGGGCTGCGACTACGACGGTGGTGGTGGTGGTGGTGATGGTGTTTTCCTGTCTTAGGGCTCGGGCTGCGGGAGCTCGGAGCCAGCAGAACCAGCGTGCTGTCATCTTCTGAGCTGACCTCAGAGCTGTCAGAGCGACACACAGTGGGGCTGTGGACTGGAATCTGGATCTACGGAGGACGGAGGATATGAGAGGACATCGTATGAGACACGGCAGTATGTAGAGAGTAAAGAGGCATATTCATTCATTAAGACTTGTGGGAGCAAGTGGTTTTTTTTTTAATCCTCCAACAGTCAGTAGTTTTTACCTGGACAGGCAATGACACTCCAACAATACTGTTCATATTATTACTGTAGTAACCCAGGATGTATTCCCCATCATCTCTTGGCAAGTCCTCTTCTGTAAATGTCACCTGAGAGGAGAGAAAAATAGAAGGAGTTGTGGCACAAAACAAAGATGACCTTCTGAATTTATGAAAGAGTATCTGGGATACCTGTGTCACATGCTCTCCCTTGGCCCACACATATGCTACATAATCCTTGTGATGTTTGAATCCAACCTGTGCAGACAAATGACAGGTGGCCATATTGATACTGGGCATCAAATGATGACAATTTATCTTAAATAATCACCATGAAGGTGTGAATTCATTATTACCTTGTATATTGCTACCCAGTCCCATGAACTGCGCTGATAGGTTGATGCCACATTGAATCTGACTGTAGCGTCAGAGACTTTACACCACTCTTTGTTTACCTGCAGTTCTACCAGGGGCATGTCCACCTTGTATGGGAACTAGAAGAAAGAGCGTGATGGGTAGAAAAGAGGAGTAAAACCTAAGACAACAAAGCAAGCAAACAAACTCTACACAGGGAGGTGTCAATGTATAAGACATTATTTTACAGTGTGACAAAAGAAATGTGTGAAAATTCATGGATATTAAACTCACATGCAGTGAAAACAGGGCAGAAACAGGCTTATGGTCACTGATAGTGTAGCCCATGTGACTGCGATATGCATGCTGTGTCACTTTAGTTGCCCCACCCAACCATGAGGTCAGACCGCGCTGCAGCGCTGCATTGTGGGTCGGAACGGGGGAGCCGGTACGACGAAGGCGCCAGAGAATGCGGTCCGTCCAGGCAGGCTTCCTCTTCTTAGCGCTGACAGAAAAACAGCAGCAGTGATGAGCAACAATCCTGCAGGTGTAAACCTATCCTCCTAGAAAGAAAATCTCTTATTGCACCTTTTAGATGGAGACCACTGGACAAACCTGGTGTCGTATGTATGAGTGCCCACATCAAACTTATAAGTAGGGGGGAATTTGAGCGGGCCTTCCATGAAGCCTTCCAAGATGGTCTCTGTGTTTTTAGCCATGTTGAGCTGTTGAGTAGACACATGCCTGGATGAATTTCTACAGCCCGACAGAGAAAGACGCTTGTTTTTTTTTGTTCTATGGTGCCCTCTGTTGGTGGCGTTAGTGATCGAGACACAAGCAGGTAAACACTTCCAGAAAAATCCATTTGGCCACGTGCATGAGTAAATGATCAAATACAAAAAAAGCTGCTTCACCTGGTCTCGCTCCCACAGCAGAGGCAGCTTATTGCTGTCGATGGCACATTTCACCACGTGGATGTCATAGTCTTCAATACGGAAATTTAGATCCCCAAACCAAAACACAACACTGTGGACAGAGAAAAGATAGGCATTGTATTTACTTTCGGGCAACAAAAAGGAGTCAACAACTGCTAATCCAAGTACATACAGTCATGCCACTGTTATATATTTTTAAAAAATGATGTTACCCACTCATGGTCTAGCACGCCAGTGGCAGTCCCTCCCTCAAACTGCTGCTGCTGCAGAATGCTTTCAAAGTCTTCCATGCGCTGCTCCAGGTTCCTCATGTGAGCTGGCAGGTGACAGTTGAGAAAACACACCGGGTGGCCGAACACTGCCATCCTCGCACTGACACCCCCTTTATTCCCCTTGGGAGTGAGCAGAAAAGGGCAAAGAGAGAGCACCGCAATGTGAACTGGATTCCTTACGCATTATGTTGCACGTAACAGTAAAACCAGCCCCCGACTGCGTTCAGGACGAGAGGACAATGCCGTCTGCCACTGAACCAGAAAGCCAGACAGCCCCGCTGCTGCACTGACCTCAAAGAGAAGGAGACTGCACCAATAGCAGCTAGGGGTGATGCTGACATCAACATGCACGGGAAGGTCACAGACTCACTAATGCAAACAAAACCCCACACGTGCACGCGCCTGCAGGCAGGGGAGCACGCACGCGCCTGCAGGCAGGGAGCACGCACACCCTTCACCGCCCCCCCCCCCCCCACAGACACAAACAAACCACTATTTCACAGGGTATTTAGTCTCTGCATCTATCCGTGGCAATTCAGAGCAGCACTCTACAATGCGTGGCACATACCCAGTAGCCGCCGAGTCCTGTGCGTGTGCTCTCTGTCTGCACACCTCTCAGGAATGGAAGGTGGCAGAATTTAGAGAACACTAGTAGTAGCACCCCCTGCATCCGCTGGGACGCCACCTAGAGGGATTGAATGGAAGATAAACAATGTATAGATTAAAAATGAAACTCTATATTTAATTATTACAATAAAAAATAAATTCACTTGTATTGTAGCATGCACTGAAAAATCAGCATCAGGTAGTATTTTCTCCATAAAGATTTCTAACATGCATCAAGAGATTTAAGTCTTTACTGACCAATACGTATCCAAAGGGACTGAGCGTGTCCATGCAAAGCTCTCTCCACTGGTCGATGAACAGAGCATCTTTCAGCCGCTTGTTTATCATGGAGTTAACTTCCTGCAGCCTGGAGGGTGCCAGAAAGCACAACAATATCATCATCCAGCGATAAGGGAATAATAAGAAAAGGTATTGTATGGGGAGTGATGGGTACTAGGAGAGGACGAATCAAAACGGACGTAGAGATATAAGTGTGTGGACACTCTGGGCTGTTTTCTCTGGCACTGCTGAGTTGGTGGAAAGGCTTGCTCACCCAATGATAAACATGTCAATGCTCCCATCAGAAACGTTCGGCCCAAACAGTGAGATGATGTCATCTGGAGGGACAGCCGATCCCACGTTCCACGTGACTATGTACACCCTGTCAAAGGATATAGTAGAAGCAGGAGAGCCAAAATACAATAAAAGATAAAGGTTGAAAGAGTAAGTCATCTGTGCTATCATCCTTGGAGGCATAACGGTCACCAAGGTTTCTGTATTAAGAGATACAGAAACACGATCAATAAGGCACCTCTGTTGTACCTCTATGATGAATAATTATACTGTTTGTATGTGTGTGTGTGTGTGTGTGTGTGTGCAAGAGAAGAGCGAGAGAGAGAGAGAGAGAGAGAGAGAGACAACCAAAAAAGAGTCAAGACTGTCACTTGAAACTGAAGTTCAAACTTTTTCTGAAGATCTTCTGGCATATCTTATCCCTTATATAAATACGGTTTTAGAAGTTTAAACTAAGTTTTCACAAGCAGCCCTCTGTTTATGAGAGAAGAACACAAAGGAAATGATTCTGGGAACGCGGCCAAGAGAATGTGCTCGTGTCACTCTGTCGAGTTCGTGAAGCTCTTAGCGAAATAGGTGGCGTTTGATTCATGTGACATGCTCTGGCACACATCAGCTTTCTTACAGCCACTGATACAGAGGTTAGCTTCTGCAGCTGTATTTAGGCAGGAACAAGCTTGCACGGGGGCAACAACAGAATCCTTTTAAAACCGTGTAGAAAAGACCCAGCCCTAGTAATGTCATGAACATATTGAAAATAATCATTTGTCTCACCTGAAGTCATTGGTCTCTCCCCCCGTCTTGTCTGGCTGTATTTGGTTCTCTGTTGTGCTTCCAGGTGAAGACTGCGGACTGAGGCTGGGCTTAGGGCAGAGGCTGGAAGGCAGGTTAGGGTTGGGCTGAGACAGGGGGGGGTTGGGATGGGGGCTCAGGTAAGGCTGGCTGGCGTAAGGCTGAGGGCTATGAGAACTCTGAGGGCTGTGAAGAGAGAACGAGGACTCTGTGGGGGACTGCGACAGGGCGTTGGGTCCGGGGATGCAAACTGGAAGCGAATTCATGTCCTTGGAGGGGTCCTCTGAGACTCTGGCTGGCTTCATAGCAGGTTTGGTTCCTAGAGCAGTCGGTCTGGGTCGGCTAATGCTAGCTAGTGTCGCCGGACTGGACCCCGACCTTGTGTGCCTTGACTGCATTTGGTCTGTCACTTGAGCAGGTGCACCAGCAGCCTGCACTGGGCTCAATCCCGGCTGTCTCTTGAGCAGTCCTGAGGGGCCAATCAGAGGGCATTCCTGGACTGCCAACTCTGAGGGATATTCTTGGACCAGCATCTGTGAAAGCATGGTGTCCAGTGGGCCTGGCTGGGTCAGTGCTGATTTGTTTCTGCTGTATCTGATCCATCGACCTGCAAGGTGTGGTATATGGATAATTATAGCGAAAGGGAAAGTAAGCAGTTGAAAGAGGAGACAACACTGTGAGATTAAAACCAGTGTAGGTTGCAGGGAACACAACAAAGCAGACTGACACGAGTGACCTTTATGCTCTTTGGCCTTTGCCACCTCTGCACTTCAATTGGGTCACAGATCATCTACATCAATCAGTGAGTCCTTGGTAGACAAAGGGATTGACCTGCAGTGAATGGGAGCTAGGAGGATGGATCAAGCTTAAAGTGAGTACCTGTCCACCTCCTGGTCCCCACCCATCACTGATGATGTCACCATGGTAGGCAATTGGGCTGAGGAACCAACTTTGTATCTCCATCATGGACTACATCCCTGTTGCTTAGCAACAGTCATTAGTCTCTGACCCTCCTCCTACTGTATGCAGAAGAAGAAATACGATGGGGGGTGGTTGTCATGGGGCAGGGTGGGCAGTTGAAAGCGCTTAAAGGTTCAAAGCCTTCCTTACCACTGAGCCTCACTAATGGCAAGAAGAACTAGATCTCTCTGGTCTACACTCTCTGTCTGTCTCTCTCTCTCCCGCTAACACTCTCCCTCTCTACTTCTTCAGAAACCAGGAAGCACAACCTCAGACAGAAAGAGATTGAACACGCTACAGCTGCAGATAATTGAGCACAAGACATCAAACAGATTGGTCACAAGGTAGAAGATGCGCAACAAGAGCTTGTCTCACTCCAGGCTCCAGGAGGACAATATCAGGTACAGACAGGGCTCATACCATATTGTTTATCTCCCCTCCCACACAGAAATTATACACCGCATTTACTAATTCATGCAATGCAGATGAGGATCTCTTGTGACCATAGTAGTAACCTGTAAAAGAAAGCTTTGTGTAATGGTGACCAGGTGGGTCTAGCATCAAATCCACTTCAAAAGTAAAAACTTTCAGTGCTTAAATAGCAGAAGTGGACCTTACTGACTTACTGAGTCTGTAAGCCTACACCTGAATGACCTGAGTGGAAATATGATCAGCTCAATCATGAATATACCATCTATTCCTTTACTTACAGGACGCGTGGAAAATGTGCACCAAACACAATTTAGCGTGCACCAAACAAAAACACATATACCTGCAGAAAAACACACAGTGGCTTCTGTACTACACAGAGATGGTGAAAACATCTTTCTCTTACCTTCAGTGCGTTTTCCAAGGTGAACCGCAAAGTGAGCTCACAAATTCAGACAAGAAAAGGCATCGGTTTCCCTGCCTCTCGCGCAAGTCAAGGTGCAGGCGATCACACGTGAGAGCAAGGTCGATTTGCGTACACTGACTCAATTAGCCTGCGGGAATGATGCGACCCCCGTCGGTACCGTGGACAGCGAATGTCTGTCTCGCTCCAGACCGCGCGCAGAGGTGTCACGAGAGGAAGTGGTCACGCTTGATGTGTCTGGATCCATCCGTGATGTTGACGTTGCTTACGATGTAGCGCGTATAATTGATAACGTCATATCCTGAGTTATTGCCAGCTATTGCGCAGCACAGCTGAACTGGGCAGTTGTGCACGTTGCACCTGCTCTGGCCGTGCCGATACATCACGCACGTACACCTTTCCACGTGCACCCCGGATGAGAGGCGCAACAACAGCAGAAGCCAAACGTAATCTACTGGCTAAGTGAAACCCTTTGCACTAAACTAATGTTAGTGTACCATACGCAACTGAGCAGCTGTCCTATCATTGACGCACTAATCCTCGAACTTATCCGCACCGGCATGTCGAGAATTAAATGTCAGGATGGTACCTACTGTATGTCCTATGTCCGCCCGCTGAGTGCTCTCAGTTAATAGCATTTTTAATATAGGGCGCTGCGCAAGAGCACTCCAGCTGGACCAGTGGGGTTATGTTTGTAAGGCAGTTCCTAGACCACTCACTAAGTAGACTGTAGACAAGATGTGAAGCATTGTCTTAGCTCTTGTTTATTCGATTTACTTATTTGTCTAAATAAAAAGTAGGTTGCTAATTTATTGCACTTTTACCTCAGCACTGGTTCTGCTCTTACTTGCTTGTTTAGGAAGGAAATGCACTTACGATTTCTGGTGACTAGTAGTTCTCTTATGTTGAATGCACTTAGGTCGCATTGGATAAAAGCGTCTGCTAAATGCCTGTAATGTAATGTAATGTAATGCATAAGAATAGTTCTGTCCAAGATAATCTTTGAGGTTATAATGATAATAAAATAATAATAATAATAATAATAATAATAATAATAATAATAAGGATAAGAATAGATACAAAAATCACTCAGCAAGTGATCTATGCCTTATATCAATAGGCCTATAAAAAGTTGGTGTAAAACACGTGGAATTATTGAATAGACAGAGGCCTATGTTATATATGTGCAATATTCTGACTCTCTCCTTGCAATGTGCGGCCTGTGTTGTCCTCATGTGGCTGAGACCATCGTTCGTTTGACAGAAAATGATTTGATGCCTTCCATTTTAGATGTGGTCAGCTATAGATGTGACTTGCCCCTTTCTTTCTGAAAATGGCGTAGAACCTGACCAATACCATATCATGCAATACATGTTATTTATTAAATGTGTCTTTAATACTTATACACTGGGTTTTAGTGAGGACAGGCCCCGTACAGCAACACAGTAAAAGCCATTTCTGGATTCTCTATGGCTCTAAATGATTAATGCAGACGTGTAATCTCAGTGGAATGTACTGATCCTAAGTGCCAGCTGTCCACTGAGAACATACACAGTTAAGCGCCCACTAACACACAAACCGTTACAACATAACATAAGGCACTGTGCATTAAAATCCAAACGACACGTCATACTGTAAAATATTCAATCCAAAAGACAAAACGTAAATATTCTGTTGCAAAAAGTGCATTATATGTATTTGACCTCTCATGCTAAATTACGTATCATTTGTTAAGTCGATATCACAGCCAATCAAGAAACCTCATTTCTAACATGTCATAGTTTAGGGTCGCTTTTTGGTTTTGACCAGGCCTTTCTCCACCAGGCAGCGGTAGAACTCCTGGATGTATGTGTACACGCACTTCCAGTCGGGCTCATCCATCCGGAGTAAGTCATCAACGTCCAGCAGAGGTGGGCAATCTGCCAGCCTCCTGCAGTTGATAGAGAGAGACAGCGAGAGAGGGCAAGGGAAGGGACAGAGAAAGAGAGGGAGAGAGAGAGAGAGTCACCGATAATGACGTCTACTGACTGGAGACACAGGACAACAGAGAAAGGGGTTCAATCGCTTTGCTCTTATCTGCCATGCTCGGTTAGAGCACGGTTTCAAAACGAGATGCATCTGCACCTTCGTGTGTCGAATCAGAACTCACTCTGCGGTGGTGAAAGCCAGCTGGAAGTTGTCCCGGCGCTTGTTGGGGTTGAGGATGGAGTACTCAAAGGCATCAGGGAAGAACCGGTGCACCAAGGCGCAGAAGGCTATACCGTCACTCCAACTCGAGGAGAAGTTCTTGATATTTACCCCCTGTATCATATAGCGAAAGGATCATATTTTAAAAGAAGGAAACAATATGTGGAAGAATGTAGACAAAGATGGCGGTGGTGCTGGTGGGGAGCAGTGCTATATATAGCTCCGCAGAGCAGTAATTCAGAAATGAAGAGAGTGAGTGCATATTTACCTCATATGGCTCTGTTTTGGCCCTGCACCAGTCCAGTAGCATCTGTTTGACATTTTTAGTATTGGGCGCCGCAGTGGCAGAGCATTTCTGGTCTGAGGCTACAGAGGGACTGGCCTTGCTGAGGAAGACATACAGACTGAATGTACAGACAGCTGGCTCACTTCAACTCTTTACTGGGCAAATGCTGTGCACCCAAAAAAAAAAAAAAGAAGATACAAACACACGAGACCTATAATGCCTGTGATGACGGCTTCAAGGAAACACCATTAGGAGTCAAGACATTGATGTTGTCAGACTTCAGTAAGGTGACTCACCTGCCTGTTGACTTGTTAAGGGGACTGGAGGATGATGGAGAGAACTGACCTGTCGGCTCTGAGGAGAAGGAGAGAATTACATATCATCAAGAGGGGGAAAAAATGAAATAAAACATTAAAAAATGAAATAGTATGGGCTCATTTGAAAACGTGTGCCACAGAGTGTGTCTTTGTGAACAGACTCACTGTGTGATAATTGCTGCTGGTTCAGTGACCCCCTGCCTATGCTGATGGCCACGCCTGTTGTTCCTCCTTTGATTAAGCCCTGCTGTCTCAAGTCCTGCTGTCTGGCCCCTCGTTCCTTCTCTCGCTTATCTGATGTCAGACAACGTCAGACAAACTGTTAGTGGTCTGGCGAATGTCACTTAATGTCAGGAGTTTCTATCAGCATTTACCTTTCTTTTTCTTGAGCAGTTCCCTTAATGCAGCTCGTATCATTCGCCTCTCTTCAAAATCCACTGCCTTGTCCAGCTGTCAAAGGTAAAGCCCAGTTAAAAAAGAAAAGATGAAAAGATCACCCTAAACTCATCACAGCTTTAAATAAAGAATTCACTTTTTAGTACTTCCTTTGATTTTGAAAAAATATTTTACAAATAATACCAACACATTATTAAAAAACAAGAATTGCGAAAAATGAGATTGAATCATGGATTACCTATTAACGTTTATGAAGGTCTGCAAAAAATGCTTCCTGGTCCTATCAAATGCTATCCTATCCTATCAATCCTATTAATATAATTTTAAACCATGTCTATAAACTTTTCTATAAAATTTCCCTTACAGGACAATAATGGACTTGAATTGTACTGATTTGAAAGTCAAATATCACTTTAATTCTGCCAATTTGTCCATCTCACTAGCTCACCATCTTATTGAGAACCTCTTCATCCTCAATAGTAGCCAGTTCCTGGCTGGCCAGGGAGCCTGATGGACTGTCAGACACTGTTGGTCCGCCATCAGCCTTTGTCTCCATTTCTATGTATGAAACTGACGGATAGTTCAGAATCACAGCTCTAATGGCACAAACTTTACAAACTGTGATGAAAATGGACAAAATTGCATGATTATACACTATAACTTACAGGCCTATGACAAGAACTGAAAAATATAGCAAGTAAACACACACACACACACACACACTGAATGATCCTCCAAGCCTTAAACACACTCTGGGACTGTGAGGCATCCAAGACAGTTGGAGTTAGAGAAGCCGTCGGATGTGGAAGGAAGATAAAGCTGTGTGTGTGTGTGTGTGTGTGACCATATACATACATGGTATTGTGTAATTGATAGCAACATGAAATCATAGTAATAAAAAGTGTTTATTATTAGGACTACATATGTCTGAATTAGCAACATTAAAAAGACCAGATACTACTCTTACTTTGAGCTAAATGGTGTGCAAAAGTCACAAATAAAGGGAAAATACTGCATCTCTTTTAGCTGCAATCTGTAATCTGAATAGAAAGAGTGTGTGTGAACCTTAATAGACATAAATCATGCAAGACATGTGTTTGTGTTTTCTCAAGTACCCTTCTCTGTATCTGAGCAATGGCTCAATGCAGCACGGGAATGTCTAAAACAAGTACAAATATAGTAATGTAGTGGCCCAAGTCCATTACTAAAAGAGTCTGATAACAGCGGAAAACTATGTGCTCAGACTCAGGCAAAGAGGACTTGTAGTTAAGCTTACCCACCAATAACACAAATAACACAACCTACATAACAATTAATTCATTGAGAAAATTTGAAATTAAGAATTTGGATGAATGGGCCGTTCAGGAGTAGTGTCACCTACCTGTTTTTCAGGATGCAATCTCCTGTCTCCTGTAGAGCGATGCTGTAGATGTGTCAGCTCAGGATGTTTAGAGCTGTTCAGTGTTCCCGTTTCCCCTCCTCCCTTGTTTAAACTTGTCTAGAGAACTGCTTGAGCCGAGCACTGCACCCCAGCGCTTCTTAAGGATGCATGTTTGGAGAGCTAGTGGAGGTTGCTTACATGAACCACCGAAGATGGGCAGGAGGAGGGAGAACACATTAGGTCTTGGTCTGTCTTTCCCTCCCTCACTACCTTCCTTCAGCACTCTTATCAACTGGATCCATGATGATGTCATTTGAAATTTCATGGGACTTTCCCTCAGGATGTACTCTTCTTAATGACAATGTTCACTTGCTGGGAGTGCGGCACACTAATCATGTGGTGTGAAAGCAAAGGGTTAAAATAAAAAAATAACAAACTGAACAGCACTGCCTTATTCAGGCAAAAAGCTGAGTTGCCCCGCAACTCCTTGTTTACAGGAAGTAGAGGCATCTCTGTAAGGATAGACAAGACACATACTCCTACGCCAGCAGGAATACATACACACATGCACACGGGCACACACACACAACTTAGGCAGAAAGAGCAAAATAATGATGTTTTCATGCTAAAACGGGACTGTGGGGTCTGGCAATGCATAAGAGACAAATCGCCCCACCAAGTGGTGAAAACTGAACAGCACATGCTGTACAATCCCACACAATGTTAGACAGCATTGTGGTGCTGATCCTAATCAACCTCCTGCTAGTGGGAAGCCACTTTCTGCAATTTAATTGACCATCTTCATTTGTATTACAAATTGAATCCAACATTTTACTGCCTCAAAATACATTAAAGTGTTTAGCAGTCACACATGGTATCAAACGCTCAGACAATTACCGTCGGGAGTGAATATCTTCACTCACATAAATCACAAAGGGAACCGTGATCACAGCAAATTCTCAAACCCAATTTCCCCTACAGGCCAATTAAGATTTGAATTACGCTTTAATGTAAGTGACAACTCTGAGTCAGTAATGAGATGGTTTGTTTTGTTATGGTTTATTGGAATTTGTAAGGGTTTATTGGATCAGTCCATTTCTTTTTTTAATCAAGCAATTGCATAACTATATGATTTGCCTTTGTCATTGCCCCAGAAGAGTAGATTATTTAAACAATTTCATAAAATGACAAATTAAATCAAATCAACTAGCAATAATCCTTGCTAGACTTTGCTGTTAAATGGGCATTAAGTAAATTAAATTTTAAAAAGTAGTTAAATAAAAAAAGTGATGTATATTGCAAAAGCAGTATGTGGTAATTTATTCATTCCTAAAGATACATTAAGTAACACAAACTGCAAATAATTCAGTATTTTTCTAGAAATATTAAGTCATTCATCTATGTCCAAATAAGGCAGGAGGCAATCATTTAATTCTTAAACCAGTATATTTGAACCAGCTGTTCATGACTGTAAAATACATAAATATAATAAAATAACTATTTACATCCAACTAACTTTGCAAACAATCAAAACCAGTATGTACACAGGAACCATAGGTTTTGAAGGCAACATCTTCATAACTTGTCAGTGCAAAACGTGCTTTGTCCTGCCGTCACAATCTGCCCAACACAATACCTGGAGAACAAGCAGCCACGCCGCTCAAACTGCCGTAGACTCGGATGTGTTACCTATCAAACCAAGATTCTCAAACTGGACAAGACTATCTGGCGATGTATCCTTAATGTGCCTATTGAATTATTACAATTCTTGTTTAATAGTCTTGTTAAATGTTGGGACATTTTTGTGGTCAGATTACATTTTCCACTGTTGGACACGTGAGTAGTTGATATATCTTGGTTGAGTTGAGTTGAGAGGCTATCAGCTGCTTGATCTCACTCCAATAGCCATTTACTTACTTAATAAAAGGGCATAATATGAGAGTCAGATGACAATTGAGGTATTTAATAATGTAAAACCAATAACATGATCCTCTGCACATAACCATTAACCTTTAAACCTGTGATTAAGGATCGTTGATGGTGCCAAAGTTATATGAAGTATTGTAATAACAAAGACATTTAACGAGCAGCAATGTTGTTTTGTTACTCCTCAGTGCAGTCCATAACTTTAGTTTAGTGATTTCTACTGCTTGAGGGCTTATGAAAAACATGGCCATGTATTCATCCCAACGTGATGATCAAGCAATGATGCTGTCATCTTTTTATTGTCAGCTCAAATAAGACACTTGGCACTTCCTCCATTTCTTTCAACATACTATCCTGCCTACTGCTGTGCTTATGGCAAAATACAGAGAAAATGCAGCAGGTGTGATAGGAAATAAGACATCTCCAACTTTAAACTATGGATGGCTTAATTGTTTTTTGTCTCGTGAAAAGCAAAGCTGTATTTGACCAATTAGACAGATCATGTCTAGTCGCTGACAGACCCAGACACAGAACAGCTAAATATCAGGCTTTCAAAAAAACAATATTTGGCATACCTCAGATGATGGAGGGAATATTAGAGACATCCTGGATCATTTAAGATCCATACAGTAGTACTGGCATGGGATCCCACGCCTCTCAGTAAGAGAGCAGACAGCTAGGAAGGGTATAGACCAGTGGCTTCTACTGACCTTTGATAGATCAGTAAATGTGCACATGCAAGACCAGTCAATCCTCAACAGGACTGTTTTGAAACCTGATCATTTTACTCAAATTCAAGGACCAAAATCTACAGCATTACGGAGCCTGTGATTGCTACGACCATTCAAAAAGCAAATTAGATATTTTCTTCCTCACAAAAAAAATAAAAGGGCATAAAATATGTTGTTTTTTTTCCACAAAATAAATCGTGTTATAAAATATGCATCATAAATACTGAGAAAACATAATAACACTGCCCAGCAGAAGTCAGTCTTCAAGATGTGCTGGTTAACCTAAAAAATGGCACCCACAGAAAGGAAGCATGAGACCTGCCAGATGACACCGGTTCGACTCTCAGATGAGACCTGAAAGGAAAGCTCAATCTTTTCTCCCATCTCTTCCTTAGAGAAAACACTGCTAAAGTTGAGTGACACTCCTTAGAGACTATGTGAACCTATTAATAGAGGTATGCTGCAGTGCGCACACTATTGTAAAAGATAATAATTGGACTAATTCCAGAGAGGCCCTTTTTTTCAAGCTGGTATGGGGAGAGAAATCTAGGCCTTTTAAGTGGGAAATAACACGGAGGTTCATAGGGCAGGACAAAAGATAGATCTGAGGCCTCCTCTCCTCGTGTGCTTCAGTATGTGAAATACATATCTATGACTGATTTAGTGCAATGCCATTATGCAGAGAGATATTGTCTCGCCCATCCGTAAAGCCTTAGCACTACAAGATGCAGCATCCTCATTTAAAGAGCTTCTCCTTGCACGCAAACAAAAAGCTGCCAGAAAACCCAGCCCCGTCCCATGGCAGGACCAGGCGAAAGTCAGGTAACAGTACCACTATTTTTTGTAATATGTGCCCCTTTATATATGGGGTGGAGTGCTCTCTGCCCCACCAAGCCCACGCCATAACAGTAGGCTCTCTGTAGCCTACAATATCCACAACAGCCACCCAAAATGTCTATTAGAGCCCTCTATAAATGAGAACATGTTCACAGTGGAGTAGTATGAGTGACAGTGTGGACACCTCATGAGGTATCAAACAGTTTAGCGTGCTCATGCATGTTATATACCACTACAGGCTATGTATGAGTGATGTACAGATAAAAGGAGAGAATTTAACTGTCATGAAGGCAACCATTTCTTAGTCAGTCCCCTTTGCAGACTCCAGTTCCATGAGACTAGGAGAAATAAATAAATTGGCACAGTGAAGAAGTAAAAAAAAAAAGACTGAACTTTAAAAGCTCAGTCACGTCATCGGTGACACTGGCCTCATGAGGTCACAGCCCTTCTCCTACTCTTCACCCCGCCCCAGTTTGGCAAACTGCAACTAAGGTTTCTATAACTGTCCCATCTTATTCTCTCCTTCAGCTTTGCAGTTCAGTCGATCTTGTCTTCCTGTTTCCCATCCGTTCTCTCCTGATGATACGGCGGGGTCAGTCCAGATGCGTTAGTGTTATCCGTGCCCTCTTCGCTCCCGGGGTGGAACTCCTCCTCTCCTGACACCTTAGCTTTGGCTCTGCGCGTGTCCAGGTAGTCGGCGATAAACTCGGAGTTCTGATAAATGAGCATGCCGGACAGCGTGAGCACCACGCCGGCACAACTGAGGGCCGACAGCTCGCTGCCGAAGAGCAACTGAGAGAGCAACAGGTTTCCCACCACACTCAGGTTGCCCAGGATATGCAGAGTGACCGCGGACGTGAGCGTGATGACACAGCAGCTGGCCAGGTTGTACATGACGGAGCCCAGGCAGCTGAGCAAAATGAAGACCCACAGGTGGCGGTCATAGTGGAACGGAGACTCCAGCATAGCCCAGTTCTCCAAGGCCAGAGCTGCCACGGACAGGATGCAGAAACTAGGAATGGACATCAGGTACAGCAGGAACACAGAGTTGATTTTCTCCTCCTGAAGCAAAATACCTGAGTAAGCAGAGAAATAACAGAGCTGGTTACCCGCATGAGTATAAAGCAAAAAAACATGAAGACATCTGGGGAAAAAAAAACAAATTAGACCTGCATATTCTTACTATGTTGAAAAGTCCACCTCTCGCCAAACACCCATCATGGTGTTGTACACCGATCAGCCACAACATTAAAACCACTGACAGGTGAAGTGAATAATATTGATTATCTTGTTACAATGTCGCCTGTCAAGGGGTGGGACATATTGGGAAGCAAGTGAACAGTCAGATTTTGAAGTTGATGTGGTGGAAGCAGGAAAAATCAAGCGTAAGGATCTGAGCAACTTTGACAAGGGACAAATTGTGATGGCTAGTCGACTGGGTCAGAGCGTCTCCAAGGAAGGACAACCGGTGAACCGGCGACAGGGTCATGGGCGCCCGAGGCTCATTGATGCACGTGGGGAGCGAAGGCTAGCCCGTCTGGTCCGATCCCACAGAAGAGCTACTGCAGCACAAATTGATGAAAAGGTTAATGCTGGCTATGATAGAAAGGTGTCAGACTTGCTGCGTATGGGGCTGCGTAGCCGCAGACCGGTCAGAGTGACCATGCTGACCCGTGTCCACCGCCGAAAGCGCCTACAATGAGCACGTGAGCATCAGAACTGGACCATGGAGCAATGGAAGAAGGTGGCCAGGTCTGATGAATTATGGGTCAGAGGTGTTTTGGCAGCACGAGGGGGACCTACACAATATTAGGCAGGTGGTTTTAATGTTACGGCTGATCGGTGTGTATCCTTGGAGGAGGCGACCTGTTCGCTTACGTAAAAAGACAGATGCATCACTGAAGTGTGTCAGAGAAAAGTAAACATCTAAGAGAACCATTATGACCACAAGAGAGAGCTTGTTGAAACTTGAGACACCATCCAGATAGTTTGGTGCTTCATGCATTGATGCAAACTTTAAATCTATTATCTATTAAAATAATATAATATTAATTATAATCTATTAAAAAAAAATAGTTATATGCTACAATTTCCATCTGTTTAGCTTAGTAAGAGTGGTTTACAAAGTTTGGTCTAGATGCAACAGCAAAACACGACTTTTCAAGTCAAGTCTATTTTTATAGCCCTTAGTAAAAAAAAATACCAAAAAAACTCTAGTCAACAATAAAACACAAAACAAGGTAAACAAATTTAGAACACAGGAAACAAAGACAGAAGATAAAACACCAAATAACATGTTAAGACAGAAATAAGCCAATCCATCTGGCCTAAACTATAACCTGTTCCTGTTGTACAGGTTTGTTCCAGCAGACTGGGGGAATATTAACAGAGGAAGGGAAAACACAAGGACAAAGACCAACACATCCAGTCTTGTACTTCTAGTCACAGAGTATCTACACTGGAGCATTTGGGAGTTAAATGCCTTGGCCCTGGGCACCTCAACGATAGCTATCCTCAGCTGGGCTGCCTCTCCAACGACTAGGGGTAGCGCCGCTCCTCCGTGTACAAAGCATATAGTATTAGGTCCCACTGAGCAAAACCCAAGATCTGCTTTTTTGTTATGTAAGAAATTAAGTCAAGGCCTTAAAGTATTTTTAGAAGCTCAGTACTTTCTGAGGCTTCTTTCTTTTCTGACAGTTACCGTATTATGTAGACTAATGACCTTAAAAACCATAATCCACTCCACTGGTGGATATTGTAGCGAGGGTACTACTTACCATAACACAGCCAATCTGACATCAATTCAAGAAAGGAAGCTGTATTTTCCAATATATCTTTGATTCAAACAGATATACTGAATCTCAAATGTTACTCACTGTTACAAGTTAAATTGCATGCATTGGCACCATTTCAAAGATCCTTTACATTTGCGAATACTCCCCCAGGAAGACTTTTGATTTGGTATAAATAGCCTTCAAATGTTCAGCTCAAAACTGAGAAAAAGAATTGGAAACTTCAGATTTTCCAGGGCCATCAAAGGGGTCCCATCACATTGTATTCACTTTCTCAATTTTAAAGCATGTTCCATTAGAGCAAAATAATCCTTAGTTCTCCAGGACGTGTGAAACGTCCTGCCCATTGTAACCTAGAGACGCCTCCTGAAAAATACGGCCAGAAAATATTCCACTGTAACATACTGGTTAAAGTATGGGTGTGTTTCTGGACTGAGGAGTGAGTCATGAGTCACTAAGAAGTTCCAGGTCTCCAGACTGCTGTGGTTTATAAAGGAAACACCAAAATACACTCTGATCTCAGTGGCATGAGAGGCAATTTCCATTTTCACAAGGAGACGAGCATTTCATGTTCGTCCTCACACTTACCTTGACGTTTACATAATATTACTACAACAGCTTAATGCATCAAAACCAAAATGTTAATAACAACAAGGATGGATGGATGATGATGATAATGAACTGAGACGAGTGTACTTACTCTGCTGAATGGTCTTGACACCCCTCAACATAGTTGCTGCAAATACAAAGAAGCAGCCGGTCTGATCAAACTGGACTTCACCCATGACGCTGAAGGAGGCACCCAGGCAGATGGGCATCATGGCCGTGTATTTGAGGATATGATGCTGCTTGCCCAGGATCAGTGTAGAGATGGCCAGGGTAAAGAGCGGGGTGGTGGTGTAGATCATTTGTGCAAATGACAGCTGGACGTGGTTCAGACCCATGTTGCCAAAGGCGATACTGGCACAAAATGTCAAACTTAATAGGAACACCTTACATTTGGCGCTGGGGGTCAGGTCCTGCTCTCTAGCCCCTGTGTGGCTAATCAGTCTTAGTTTGATCAGCCCATAGTCCACAACAATGGCTGTCAGCATGTGCAGCGCGGATAACAGCAAAGGGTACCTGAAGTTGTAGACAGCAAATATCCATTTGTTAAGACTGGAGATGGTTGTTCCTGTCACAAGCCACACAATGACAGCGGACAGAAGATGAAACATCTCTGCGGGTGGCCTTCTCCCGCTCTGTCGCCGAGTCGCCTCGCATTTTGAGAAGCCATCGGCGTTGATCATGTTCGGATCATTCTCGTCTCTGTAAGGCAAACACATAATCACTTGATCTGGCGAGAGTTGACTCAGGATGACAACATGACGAAACGACCAAGTTTCAAAATGGAGAAAAGAATCTGCGGCATTGCTGCTTTTCTCGGCGACGGTAATCCTCCGTGTTGGTCGTCTACGGCTGCATTTTCTACACCGCCTGTAGACACGTGCTTCTATTTTGCATTGAGGACTGGTTGTGTAACCCAGCCATGGAAAACAAGAGACTCGAAAACAGAAAGGCAGCGCGAGGAGGACTGCTAGGGGTGGGCTGGAAGCTGTAGACGCGCCTTCTCCACCTCAGGGACTGGCATGATTGGTCATCTTGAAATGTACCCATGAGCTGACGATGACGACTCGGTTTGATGCAACAACAAAAAAATGATGTTTGTAAGATTGCCAGCAGTGCAGTACATATCACGACAGTACGTCCTGATCTGCAACGCAATATTTTTTTAAAACAGAAAGCGCGGTTCGAAGTAGTGCGTATCCACGTCTCAGGGGTGTTTTGTGTACTAGCTTGTTTTTTTTAAATAGAAGCTTACATCATGCCCGCGGAGATCTTGTGATTCCCTCGTCGCCAGAGCTGTGGGAAATCCTGAGCTTCGGCCAACTGTGTTGCTCGAAAACATCAACACGATATTGAACGGCGCGTTATGTCGCATGCCTCGCGTATCCATGGACACACTGCTCTGAATTAACGCCAATTCGTGTCAAAATAGCTTGCTAGGTAAGCCGAAACACCATACGTTAGAAGATAAAAAAGACACAAGGTGGGTTAGCTAACAATAACATGAACTGTCACCTGACACCGGCAGCTGGATGTCTCTGGCCTTGGCTTGTGTTGTCATGCTAAAATCACTCCTGCTAGCTAGACAATCTTTCTACTGTAAAGAGCTACCAACGTTAGCTAGGTTATGTCAGCTGAAACATAAGGCGAACAAGCGAGGGCAGCCTGATGTTAGCCATCGAAATCCATTGGTAACGTTCAGACGACATCAGCACATTTGCGTCGTCTTTACCTTGTTTTCCGAGTACCTTTGGTTTGACAGCATCCCAGTATCCCGTCCGTCACAGTGCGCGCACAGCCAAGCCAAGGCGGACGCGCTCCGGTGTCATTGGGTGGTTTGCTTAAAGGGCAATGCCACTCATTTTAACAGTTCACGTTATGTTGTTAGGCGTGAACCAGCACTAGGCTACAGTCATGAGGGGGTGGGGGTAACATCAAAACAACAAATCTAAATATGTTACAAGGAACACATCATTTTCCAGTTAAGCAATTTAGCTCACAAGAAACAACTTTTCCAAAGTAGATTACATTATTTGAATTTTATACTTTATAATATGCTTTATAGAGCGGCCAGGGGGGAAAAGTAATTATTTTATTCTACTGTTGCCAGGTGCCCATTTCATCCCATTATTATCAACAATTCAACAGAAACGTCCTCAAACTCTTTATTAATTAATGAATTGCTCTTTTAACTACCTCTCAGTATGTATTCATCACTGTGTCAAGATGGAGTAAAATTATGAAATGTTTTGATAGTATAGACAAGGAATGTGCAACCATGTGCCATTGAGGACCCCATTCCAACCAAAGACTGGACAGACACAGGTTCAAGCCTGTTTCAGTGTACAAAAGGAAAATTGAATGTGTAGTCTAGACCTGGGGCCTCATTACAGAAAGTTCCTAAGTCTGAAATCCTATTTTATCTCAGTTTAGGATGACATTTAGGATTTTTGGTATTACAGAAACATGTTTCCTAACTGCATTTAGGAAAAAATCCCATCTTATCTTAGGATAGGAATTTAGCTATTACAGAACCGTCCTAACTGAAGAATTTCCTAAATTAGGAATCCTAAGTTAGGATGGCATAGACCCTGTCCTAAATTCAAAATAACTGCCAAAAATGGCAGCACCACCAGCAAGTCTGTATGGCAATGACAATGAAGATGGGGAACAACATGAACACCAAAATGATATATTTTTAATAAATAATATTTAGAATATAATATTACATTATTATTATTATTATTGTTATTATTATATATTAATATTATTATAATATATTATTTTAATGTTTATCCTGGGCCTATAATTGGGATGAAAACTTCCCAAAAATGTGGGGTTTCCTCTCCTCCCCCAACACGATTAGTACCTCCGACTCATCGATATTAAAATTGAACGCCCATCTTTTCTTGTCCATTATATCTAGCCAGTGACAGCTGAAGTGAGACAGCCATTGATATTACATTGTAATCAAGGATGCCGGCAGTCTTGTGTACATTCTAAACACAGATACAGACATGACAGGACGAGTGCCGATTGAAGAATCGAGTTTACAGTTCTAGTTAGGATTTCTTAAGTTAAGATAAGATATGAGGTCTGAGATAGGATAGGATACAGCCATGAGTTTAGGAATTGCTTCTGTTATAGGAAGATAGGATTTTTCCTATCTTTGAAACTTAAGTTAAGATAGGACAAGCAGTTAGGAAATTCTTCTGTAATGAGGCCCCAGGAATGGGTAACCATGTGCCATAGGGGGCCAAAACTAAGCATGTGATTTCAGTGATTAGTTCCTCTCTGGCTAAAGTGTGTTAATCAGTGGAATCATGTATTGCACAGAAGACCGCCAGCTGGCATTCATCCATTGAACCTCCGTAGCCCAGGACAGAGAAGCTGTCAAGGGAAATTTACTGTTGGCCTTGAGTCATCATCATAGAAGACACTGATTCTCTTGACCTCCTCTATCATGTATCCCTCATGAGTTGAATAAACCATTGTTGCACAACAATGGTGTGATTGTTAATAAGTGCACAGTAAGTTTTACATTTTTATTTGAGCTAAAAAAAAATGTTTTATCGAGGTCACTGCGCAGAAAAGGTGAGTTCACATCATGTTCAGAGAGTAAAAACAATTAGCTAGGTGAGGAGGCACACTAAAACCATGCATAGCTATGTTGCCATGAAAACTGAGTTTATGTATGTCACCATTAAATATCATATATTATATTCCTAATTTAATTCCCCAATATTTCATAAACTAGTATACAGAATCCATTAAAGATTATATGTACAGTAGTGAACAGAATATGAATGTTCAAGTCATCTGAAAACAACCAATATCTTCTTCCACTGATCATATATGGGGTTATTCTATTTCTAATACACGTTTGCTATATACAGGCTAAATCCAAATGTGCCTTTTACAAAACCAGGTAGTCATACAGAGCAGTCATACATGTGCTTCATACCCTGTAAAAATGCACAGAAGCTGAAAACTATGAAGGAACAGGTTATTAATCTTTAATATGGGCATGTATAATACCGCCTATGTACATCGGTGGTTGGTTGCATACAAAAACCTTAGCAAGGTGTATTGCTAAGCCGTCCCTTAATAGTTATCTCATCCTTGACTGAGCTACATAAGACTGTTATTAAAACATTATCATTTTTATGTTGCATAAAACACTTTAGGAGTATTTCCTTTCCTTGTGCATAAAGCACCCTGGGGATTATTTCCTGATTGTGCAGTTGTATTATTGCTAACTCTTCCAATAAATTAATAACATTTTAAAAGGGAGGAATGTTTTGTGTGTAGGATTCAATCAGCTGCCCTACTGCATTTCTAGATAGAAACAGTACTAACTATCCACTGAGCTAGCTGTCTTTAAGTGTTTTTTGTTTTTGTTGAATAAAGGGTGGCAGGTTCGTTGGAATTAGCCAAGAAGATAAATGTGTTTATAGAAAATAAATAACTGTGACATTATTTAATGTCAGAAACCTTAATAATTCACTGTCGCTTGACGTATACGTTAGAAACAAAATAATTGCAATCTCTGCCAGGTGGCTGACAACCATAGAGTATGTGGTTGCAGTGTTAGATACTTCACTAAAGTGCTTGCACTAAATCTCCAAGGTTAGCAAAATAAAATACTTAAGTGAAACAATTACACTGGTAACTCAAGATATTTTATGTAATGGGGCAAAGAACTTTAGGATCATGTGAAAAGCCTTGCTCATTGTCTATACAAAAGCATGGTGTTCACAGTCAGTTACCCCTCAAAAGTGAACAGCATCTACCTTGGTTTTCATTGGCCTAGTTGTTGCTCTAGTCAGAGTGGACAATGATTCTAAATTCTTAAAGATGCAATTTGTGTGGTTTTAAAAATAGTATATGAAAAATCCCCATGACTCATGGGTCAATAAATTAAGCCCTACTGTGCAAAGCCTTTTAACATAGAAGATAACTTTGCCCTGCTGCAGTCCTTTCAAAATCTGGTGTAGTCAGACTCAAGGCGGAGGACCACATTGTTCCTGCTTTGAGAACAGGACATCTAATGCAGAAATGATTTCTCTCTCTATTTTAATCTTGACACACATACACACACACAGGAACACACACTCTGCTCTCATAAATAGTCTAGTCTCACTAAAACATTTGATTACCATACACACAACATACCCAAACTAAGTAAGGCCATGCATTGATGCAAAAGCACATGTTGTAACAGAACAAGTTTGATCAGAAAATAATAGATTACTTAGTGGACCTATCCATAACTCATTGTTTTCAGTATGAGGAACCTCTCTCTGATTGTTCATCAGTCGTATCGCTGTGCCCTCCTCAATATGATGTCACAATGGAAGGGGAGGAGTCTTAGAAGATCTCAAGACATTGGCTCCAGTCCTGTCTTTCTTTGGACTCCCAATAACCACCCCTGTAGACGTAGGTGCTTTCCCCTGTTGCATCATCTGTCCTCTTCTCAAACCACAGTGGCTGGTAACCCTCAATGTCATGGCCTAAGGGGTGACACACAACACATATTTCCAAATCATCACAAAGTGTTACCTTTGCCTTCTAAGAGGTACTGGGGCGATACCTATCTACATCACCTTTATTCGTCTTTTTTTCTTGTTCCTGTCTCTACTCACCTTCCTCCATGGCCTGACTGGCTTGGGCCTCCCTCCTTTTCCTGTCCAGCCTCTGTCGCTCTTCCAGACGCTGTTTCTGGACATTTGCTTCATCCCACAGACCTGCTTCCATCAGCCGTTGGTCTGGCCTCAGACGACTGTCAGTGGGGGCCACACCCTCTTCTGGCTCATTCAGGGTTAGGGCCAAGGAGGAGAAAAAGTGCATGTTCTCTGCATTATCCCTGGACAATGAAAGACAGAAGACATACAATACATTAAGACAGTGAAGGAAGACAAATAGGAGGGGAAGGTTAATGTTAAAACAATGATCAGAGTTTGAAATGCCACATGCAATCTTTATTATAATGGGGTGGATAAGATGAACATACGGGAGAGGATATTTCTTCCACAATAGTTTGGGTGGGAGAGTCTGATAAACAGTCTTTTGTTTGCCTTCAGACCCTCCGCATCCTTGGCTGCTGTCCACTATCTTGGCACTCTCCATCTTGTCGTCCCAGGTTCCTGACAGGATATAATAGGCCGTACCCTCTCTGTCCTCTACCACACCTGTCACCTAGAGACACCAGAGAAGACAGCCGACATAGCCGACAGAGATAGCTGTCACCTGTTTGTTCTGAAAGCTGGTTACTGAAATATTCACAGTTGGCTATTATTTTAACTTGCTCCTCTCACATTTGCATGTTGGACTCCATTCAATCAGATAGATGCATATAACTTTATTAGGATCTCCATTAGCCTCAGCAACCACTAGTTCTCCTGGAGTCTACAAGAAGTCCTCAAGCTTTTACAACACACTTGACATCATAAAACAGATAAGCAGTACAATATCACTAACAGTCATATACACTGATATTACAACATTAACATTAAGGTAAGAGACATCCCTTAAAGGTTACCTACATTGATAAGCATTAAACATGGAGGACACAAGATAGAACATATCAAGGACAGATGGGAGGTTTGTAAGATTATTGTTTTCCAGTCAATCGGCAAGCCGTGTAGATGCCATTTCAGGTCCTTTTTGAATATATACTTTGTGTTCATGCAATTTGGATAGGTAGGGAAATTTCACTCTACATTTATGAAAATAGCACAGAGTACCAGCCTAGCTGCTTCATTATGTTGGAGCTGGTTTACTCTTTCTTTGCTACAGATGATTTGATGAACAGTATTACAGATAAACAGGACCAATGAACAAGCTGACTTAAGGTGGAGAATATTAAATAAGATGAGCACTTCCTGCTATGCCCTTTCCCATCTTGATTACTACATTATCCTTGTGTTCTGACAAAGACAAGGAGCCATCCAACATGACAAGTGTGTGAGCTTTACCTCCACCTACTACAACCAAGTGCCAATGCTACTGCTCAGGAATATTTGTAAAAAAAAAAAAAAGTCTGAATCTGATATTACTGTCACATCGGGTGTTGATTTTAAACTGGAAGCTGTAAGCACACAGGCTGATGTCAGGCAACCCAGGGCTCCTCATTATTGTCCTCAAGTGAGCAGAGGAATGCTGTTTCATAATCTCATCATAGCCTCCTGTGACACCTCTGGGAGTGTCACCTTGGACCTGAAGGCTGCGGCAGAATGACATATTATGTCTGCTATGTGGGCTCCTGCCTCACCTACCACACCATTTAGCAGGATTAACACGTGACTGGTCTGATTGAGTGTTGTTTGGGGGAGGCTTTGCTGTTTCTCTATGACTACATAAAGTAATTTTATAAAGCTGTCAGATTCTCCCCTTTCTTGTATTCTTTAATGGAATTTGGCTCCCTAAAATATGAGGTTATGTTGGGCAATAAAATTATTAGTGCGCTGCATCTTGACAGTCTCATAGTCTTTGAATTGTGCAGCTTTTATATTCTTGCATTTACAACAGACTCCGCCTCTGGCCCCATTGTGTAGAGAAATGTATTTACCTGCTTCCCTTGTGACTGCCCGCTGGTTTATTTGCGGTGGTATTTAGGAAAGCATAGTCTACAATTAGGTTGGAAACTGCCACAAAAAAAAATCACGTTATTACCCCTGAAAATCCTCCAGTCTCTTAGCAACATCAGCATATGTAGATGCTGCTTGTTAGGAATACACAGGAAAACACAGCCAGCAGGGACGCTAGATGTCGCTCTCCTTTTCCAAACCCCTCCCATTAGACAGTGAAAAGGTAGACTTACTTTGCGTGGGACTTCTCTGGAGAAGTAGCTATAGGGGGAGAACTTGAGATGGCAGGTGTCCTTGGTAGCATTGTTGACTATTTCAATGTCCCCAGACTACAAACAGCAAGACAAGAGGAAGAAATGTGCATGTGAATTTTCAAGTGTCTGATGAACTAAACCGCTTTTCCCTCAGTAACACAACACACACTACTGATGCGCGGGTCGACTTCTTTATACCCACAATTCAGGCAGATTTGGGTCAGATTTTTTTTTTTCCTGAATCACAGGTGGGTGCGGGTAGAGGAAAACATACATATTCTTAGTACCTCATATCCTTAATTAGCAAAGTTATCATATATATTTTGCCATGTCCTTGGGCTAATTGCGCTCACTGAACTGCGACAAAGAGGCAGCTAGCAATGATAAACGTGAAGAAATGTCACAAGACTTGGGAAAAGATTCGGTGAAAAACTTAGGGAGTTAAAAATCAAGAGAAAGGAAGTACAGAAAAGCTCAGTATGGGAGCAATTTAGTGAACTGGCGATCTGTAACCACGTCATCACTGAAGTGCTGTATGTACGTGTCTTAGTTTTAAACGACTTAGTCTGGGGCATTATTTAAAAAGTGAGGTTCATGTGAATGTGGGTCCATGATTTTTATCACCTCATTGGGTGGTTGTGGGTGGGTGCACAGCAAACGCTGGCGGGTGCAGTTGACGTCAAAGCAGACCCATGCGTCACTTACACACATTCTCTCTCTCCCTCTTTCTCTCTCTCATTTCTCAATTCTCATTTCCACACATGCACATATATTCGTGGGTGTACACACACACACACACACACACACACACACACACACACACACACACACATTCTCCCACTCAATATCACACTGACTCACTTTCCCTGTGGTTTCATCTTCTACATCAGTACTATTTTATTTTATTTCCTTTGTCATTTCTGTTTTTTTGTTGTTATATCATATTTTTTGTTTCTTTAGGGGGTGAAATGTTTTTATGAGCCCATCAGGTTTTTAGTGTGCTGCATTGAGTGTGAGGCACACACCTGATCAATCCACAGTTTCCCTACAATAATGTTGTGCACTGTCGAGGTTACTTTGCTCCACACATAGTGATTTCCACTCGAGTGGAACTGCAGGTGAATGTATCCTACGAGACAAAAAAGAAGATATACAGTTTTTACATATATGCAAAACATCACAGTTCTGTACTCACAAATAGTACATGTTCTCTCTTTCTAACAGATGTTTCATGTGTACTACATACCAAGCTTTGTATGTTTCTTGTATGATGTATGTCAGTAAGTCCTGTGTTACTTTTGCAAGTAACCAATCATCATTTAGAAAAAATAAAATAGTTAAAAGAACCAGTGAATGTTGGAATTTACCAGCCACTGTGGCCAGTAGTCAAAAACGTTTCCTACCCTGCTTGTAACTTGTAATTGTGATCTCTTAGCATTATCTTCATCAAGGTAAATTCCTGCTGATTGTGATTCTTACCTAACGGCATGACAGAGATATATTTCCCACGGAACTTGCTATCAATAGTGATCTCCTGCCATAGGGTCCATCCTCGTTGTGACGTCACATGGTGGGCAGCAGCTGGGGGGTGATGACTGACCTGAGAGTCAAAGATATCAGTTGGCATCATCAGCATCATCAGCAACAGCAGCTGCCATCTGTTTTTCATGCAAAACAATATACACCATATCTATGTTTTTGTCTGTATACGAGTATGTGAGTCTGTGTGTATGTAAGAGCAAACAGCAAGTGTCTGCGTGTGTGAACGTACACTTGTCAGGATGTGTATGTGTCTCTGTATATACAACATGCATCAATACACAGGAGAAGGTGTTACTATCCCTTGTGCCATATTCCAGAGGGCAAACACTCAATGCAAATATTATACAAATTATACAAAAACCACCAACTGAAGATCATAGCAGACATCAGGCCACACCATCATAAATCTACAGTCATTTGTCAAGTGGCACCATTCGCCAACTACCTACCCTAGCCAATAGCACTACGTGGCATGCCTTTCCACCCGCTGCCCCTGTTTTGCCTGTGACACTACCTTAGCACACTTTATTGCCTCCTCCTGATGATGTAGTTCCTCAACCACCATGTTCATTTTTTCTAATGATGTAGCCCAAATATTATTCCAAACAGGTTTCCTTCCACACAGCCCTAAACCCCCTCGCCCCAGGCTGCACAAGGCCTACAATGTCTCTAAGTCTAAGTGCTGCCTGTGCTGCTCTTTTGGGTTCCACTTCCACTCCATTTTAACTGTGGACGCTAAACTCCTAACCAGTAGATTCTTTGACTCAGTCAGAGTAATTTCCAATCTAACTTTGGCACACTTGTACTCCTCTGTCAGGCTAGATGTTGGTAATTGTCAAATGCCTTTCCCATACAAGGCCACACTGCTTAGACAGCGTGGGTCTCCAAGCCATTTTCTAATGAATGAGCTAACCAACCTTTCTAGCTTTTCTACCTTAGATGGGGGAACCTCATGCTGTCTGGCAGCATGAGGTTTCTCTAAAGAAATAAAAAAGAAATAAAAGTGTGTTTGTGTTTGTCTGTCTGACCTGTTCAGAGATGGAGCGATAACCATACTCCTCCAAACGGTCCAGCTCGTAAGTCTCCCCCAGAAGAGGATTGAAGGGCTTGGCCGTACGGTGGACCGTGGTGGAGTAGGAGGAGACGGAAAAGGCAGCCACCAGGCACATCTGCTCCAGGGAGGAGTCACAGCGAGCTGCCCGGTCCAGAAGCTCGCTGTACTCTAGATCTTCAGTTAAACGCTGCAGCATTGACAAAGGCTCATTGAAGTTTACCTGCAATAAGATACACAAGCAAGCAAAGACCATCATTCAACAATTACATTACCTATCGACTCACACAATTCAAGTGTCACAAAAACTATATTACAACCAGTTTATCAGTTTTGTATTACAGGCATGGGTATCTTGGACAGCTCTTTGCCAATGCAGTTCTTCATGATGCTCCACAGGTTCAGGGAGTAATTGGGTTTGTCGGGAATACGGCTGCGTCTTGTTCTTCGTAGCTGCATGTGGTTTGTGCCTGAGGAGTCCTGAAAAGAAGATTGAATAGGTAAGGTTTCTGTAAAAACTGGAGTACACAAGGAGAGAGTAGTCTGTTATTGTTAATCTATATGTAAGAAAAGGCTGATTTGAATTGAACTGAATTGTGTGCAGGGCTGCAGCTGAAATGGCACATCAGCTATAACATGATGTACGTATTAGCAGATATAAATTAGTAAAAGGTTGCATTTATTTGATCAACATCAGCATGCTGAGGACCTACATTCTCATTGTGGGTCCAGTCATTGGGCATTCCTCCGCTCATCATACTCTGATTACTCCCTGAGCGCCTGAGAGAAAGCAACAGACTTTAATTACAGTATCACAGAAGCATTTTTCAGTATTACAGGCTCGACTACAATGCAGCTCTTAGGTAACAGGTAGAGATGAGGTCTCACTTGTGCTGTATGTGGTTACTTGCAGTCACAGTTATGAATGCAGGGGTGTCCTCCATGGCATCAAAGAACTCTGCATCCTCATTCTCATCACTGGCGTCCCCCTCCTGAGTCCTTTCCACACCTACTGCAACAAACACAGGATCTTATACACAATACAGCGATACATAAATGTAGAATAAATCAAGAGAGTTTAAAGTTAAGAGAATGAGCCACACCACAGTGTTATCAGTGCATCACTATATCTGACCAGAAGGGGGCTACATTTGCATTCTCGCAGCTCTGAAAGGCTAGGATGAGAGTGAGAGAGATTCATCTCACCTGTGTATGTGCTGGGATTCTCCCTCCAGGCTCTCTCTAAGCTGTTGTGCTGTTTGGCTAGCTGTTCAATGGTCTCCTCCAGGTGGTTACGCTGTTCTCTCTCATACTGCAGGGTCTTTTGCCACCTCCTGCTGTGTGTTTCTGCTATGTCCAGAAAGTCACGACAAGCCTAAATTGTGAACACACAAGATCAATACAGAGCCCATAAGCTACATTCCCTCATATAAGTGACGATTGCAATTATCAGTCTCCCTATTACAGTGATTATTGTTGTAGTGACCAGAGCAGTAGAGTGGCTCACATTGAGTAAACTCACATTGATCATAGCATTGGAGGTGATGCGGAAGAGAGTGGCACGCTCATTAACAGCTTTCAGTTTGTCTGTGCTGTCAGTGGATCCACGCAGTTCCTCTAGTTCACTGAGGGAGCGCTGGAGGGCAGCGCCGTGCTTGCCTATCAGTTCATTACAGGTGCTCAGGTCATCTAGTTTACTGGCCAGAGTCTTGAGCACCCCTTGGGTCAGGGCACGGTCCTCCTGGGGTACAGGACCCTCATCTCCTGAGTCATCTTCTCACAAAGTCGAAGGAGAAAGGTAGGTCATCCATCCAGCGTTCAATTACGTTCAAGTTTATAGTCTGTACAACTAATTCACACATGCATAAATTACAAATAATGCTCTAATATCATTAGAGGTCATACTGTCCCAATTACTGTTCAATTACATAACATGCTACATAGATGATAAACAACCAGCTTTAAATGAAACTGAATGAAAGAGTGCCAGTGCAGAAGGAAGGGAGAAAGATCCCCCTACTTCCTCCCTTACACTAGCAAAAACCTGTGAATGAATATGGTTGCCCTGGAAACGTAAGCCTGTGCAATTGGGAGGCCAGGCTATTTTTAGCAGCAGGCAGAAGAAAGATGACGCACTACCCTTTCCCTCCTCTCTCTTTCCCATGTTGGCAGGAGCTGAGCCATCAGTTGAGAGGGAGCTTGGCGTAATAGCCAGGCACCACAAAAGGCATATTCCTTCAGAGAGATTATTACATGAACTTGAGTTTCCTTAAAAGAGCAAAGGAGGATGCTGCAACATAAAGACCGGCCGTTAGACAGCCTCTCAGGGAACAGGGAAAACCGCTTCTAGGATTTAGGCCACCTGAAATTGTGACAATTATTTGAAAATGATTAACACGTAGTACAAATTTGGGTCATGGCTAGTGTCTGACTGTAGGCAGTTGGAAATGTCAACATAAACATCCAGCTTCAAAATGCCTCAACCCTATGTAATCACACAGTTATAGGTCAAAACCAGATATCCCTTTTTCTTGTCTACTTCAAGAAGCAGTTTGTGTATGTCTAAGCTGAAAGCTCCCAAACAGTTTGGCTGAATCTAGGCCAGTGTCAGCCTTGCTTTTGAGCAGCAAAGCAGGGAGAGAGACATCCATGCCGTATTAGAGGGAAATAAAAACAATCAGGGCAAACTGGATTAGTAAAGTCTCAGGAGGAAAAAATTAAAAGGAGAGAGTGAAAACTCCTTCAGGCATCTGTAATGGTTTCATGACCCATATAATAGAGAGAGAGAGACCTCTCTTGACTTGTAGATAGTGACACTACGTAGCCTAATGTAGCCTATTAGAGATATGGGTCCAGCTGCTGCTGCAGTAAACATGTTTACATGTACAAGGAAATATGGATGCCACTTCCAGATCCATTATACCAACCCATGGAATATTGTAGATACAGGGAAAGGCATGCTAGTGTGGGTGATTATGATATTGATATTGTAAACAGGACACGGGAGAGTCTGAGACAAGCCGATGACTCATCCCTGAATCACGCCTACAGGTGATGGAAGGAGAACCAATGTGGAGATAGTGGGAGAGGGAGTATAGAAAGGCAGAATGAGAGTTGAAAAAAAGCAATTTAGAGTAAGCTTCTGCAGTACAGATGTAGAAATCAAAGTCCCTCTTTTACTACAGGCTTGCTGTAGCACAGCCTCTGTTAGCTGCACTGTTTTCCCCCCTTGGAGAGATTTATCTGGATTCACACTCTCTTCACACTGAATTCACATTTCAACTATCAGTACACAAATGTAATACTCTGGTCACAAGTTGTTAGAGAGGCTTGAGTTTTGTCTAACAATATGCATATTCCCTACCATTACTACAGCATTATTATTACAGCATTTGAAATATAACCTGCAGTGCACTACTACTCCAAGATAAACACAGGATAGACGTCTGATGACTTCTACAACATCTACCTGATTACTGTAGTTTCAATCCAATTTTGCCAATGTGCCCAGCTATTGTTGCCAATAAGCCCACAACCAAAGCCTCCTGCTATAATAATCTGTAATCTCATCACACACAAACCAAAACACACATGTATTTGTGTACACACAAAAAAACAGAAACACAAATCAAGTGGTGGAAAACTGAGGAGGAGACAGAAAAATAAGATGTTTGTTCAGAAATAAAATAATAGGATTATAATAATAAGTATATAATGTCATGCCATATAATCTTAATAATAAGATTATATAGAAATAAGATGATTATGTAGGAAATTAATTTAAAGCCTGTTTAGTGTCTTTAGCTTTATTTACTACCAGTGTCTGATAAGGCAAACTCCAGTGCTATACAAAGCAACAAACAGATATTGACAGGGAGACATCTCATACATCATGCACGCTCTCCACTACGCTATAGCAACATAGTCAGAATTACATAGAACTTTGAAGATTTGCGTATTTCAAGTGCAAACCTTTTAGACAGAATGGGGGGCACTGGGTACATAAAGACACACCCCTTTTATGAATCACACCTCTGGATTCTGGGCCATAATGTCTTAATTCTGAGAAAAGTATGATTCAAATCAGTCAGAGGCAAAAGAGAGAAATATGACACATTCAAGTAAAAGAGAGACTGTTAACTGAAAATGGTTAGACGTACATTTTGTTCTGTTGTTCTGCAGTCATTTTGTGAATTATGGTCACATACTGTTAACTTAAAAAACCTCCTGCTTTCAAATCCAATCAACCTAACTACACAGAGCTTTGCACAGAGTGCTGAATTAAGTCATTACCAAAGTTATTTAACGCTCGCTGCTAGTTACAGATACAGTTAGATACACGTGTGTGTGCACATACACACGCACACACACACACACACACACACACACACACACACACACACACACACACACACACACACACACACACACACACTCTATTGTAGCTTACTTCTCACTTTGCTCTTAGTAAAATTACAGGCAATAAAAAGGTTACTTACAAGGTGAAACCCATTAAAAAGGCTGCACTCATCTCTCCCTATTGTCCGTAGAATGTAGAGATATATTTTCAATAAGAATCATTTCCCTCTTCACACCCTCCTGCTCTCTCTCTACCCCTCCTGTTACCAGAACGGGAGGAGGAGTCTAAAGGAAGGTCATTTCATTCAGCTCTGACTGTCGTCATACTGAAAGAAAGAGGGAGGGAGAAAGGGAAAAAATGTATGTGTGTGTGGGTGGGGTGTCTGTGTTTCTGTGTGTATGAGTACACATGTCTGCAAGAGAGAGAGAGAAAGACAACCCATTGCACACCTTGCATCACCTTTGATTGTGGTTGTCTATTCTAAATATCCCTTAACAGCAGGAAATCTTACGACACCATTGATAGTAGTCACTCACAAGGACACTACAATATCAAGGTGTGGTGAACAACAAAATGATATTATGTTATATTTTAGTATAAATTAAATGAAAATATACAAGACAAAAAAAGACAGAGGACAGGTGAAGAAGAGGTATTTCTGAGCAGGCTAGAGTGTATGTTGTAAAACCGAATAAATAAACAAATGTACCTTGAACTGAGAAATGTGATGTTAAATACAAATTTTGCCTTAAAAACAAACACTAATTGTGCTTTTCCATCACAATATGTTGAACACCACTACCCTCTTGTGGCCTATTGTTTACATAACACTAGTCAAATGTGCAGTAAGGCAGTGGTTCTTGATTGCAGGAGCTTGTATTCAGCATTCAGTATTGTATTCATTCTTGAATACACTTCAGCGCTGGCTGAGTAAGAAGTTTGAGTTACCTCAAACTTTATAATTATCTCTTCCCAAGTGAACTATGTTGTTCCACTGGAGTGCTCTGATTTAAACACTTGTCACAGTAATTGCCTTTAAGAAACAAGGAATCTATTACTAAAAATAGAGATGACTGATTAGTTTCTGTTCATTAATTATGAATTTGATTTAGATTTACAAGAATATCTATCCAAACTAACAGACTTGTTATTGTCGAATATCGAATATGGGTGTGCGTGACTGGTCTCCCCACAATAACAGTGCACCAAGAAACCATGGCATTTCTAAGACCTCTAAAATTGAATTTAAGACATAAAATGCTTTATTTAACTGTGTTTGAAACCTCTTAAGGACTCTAGTTTAGATACTGTGATTTAAGGCAATTCAAACTTGTTCAGAGCCTGCAGGCACCTGTCATACAAAGCCCTTACTGTCTACAACATGTGCATTACACAGGCGAATGAACAAGCTGTCTCACCTGAGTGATGCATCAAGTGAGTGGCATTGGCCTTGGCCTGCTGCAGGGCTGAGACCCAGCGCTGACACTCTCCATCTGAGGTAGCCTTCAGGTGGTAGCTCCGCCCTCCACTAGTCACCACCAAGTGGCAGGTGTCACCCACCTCAATATGTGCTTTTGCCATGGGAATGGTGCCACGACAAGTGTGTGCCATCTCTGCCTGAGTCCTACAGAGCACAAACATAAAGAGGGGAGAATAAGCGGACCTAAATAGACTAGCCCTTAATAGAAATATGTGGTAGGAGAACACAGGGTCATGTCAGACACACTTTAGCCACTCTGTTAAGGTCCATGCTAAATTAGTCACTTGCTCTTTCTTGGCTCCGAAGCTACTGGGTCTGAAGAAATGTGAATACAATATTTGCCTCCAGTCTGCCCAATCTGTCTCTTTTTCTCTATAGGTAGACATAATGCATACAGTGCTTTCCCATTAGACGCATTTTCAACCATATTATCCAAAACATGTCGCTGTTCATGGGGAATTCATGAATTTGACTGAGTCATTTCGGGTGTGCAGTCCAGTGAGAAGGAGCTCAAAAAGTAAATAACACAAACCGTTAAAATACATTTTGAGACTAAAAACATAACAGTAGAGATTCTCCTGCTAAACGCGTATAATACAGTTCGCCACCAGAAACTTTTCTGTCAGTGTTTGTGCCATGTTAACCAAATAAATGTAGCATTAACGCCCAAACAGTTAACGTTAGCCGACAAAGTTACCTGTAATATGACAGGAGGCCGTTGCTAAGGACGAACCATCGCCGCTGGTAGCCCTTCAGGTAGTTGGTCCATTTAAAGAGCCAGCCTTTGTGGGCATCCAAGCCGGGTAGCTGGATCCCCGGAAGGGTAGGAGAGGGCAAACTCCTCACCAGTTCGTTCATTTGCTCCTGTCGTCAGCGGTACTCCAAGGAACAGAGTCGGTCCTGCTGTGGAGTCAACAACAGCTGTGGCTAGCTACCTGAGCCAACACTGGACGGATGCTAGTGGAGGATTCTGCTAGCTAGCTTGTTTCTGTCCATTCACGTTACCGCCCCACTTCTCCTACTTCTAAGACTGAGGCATAGTCAGAGTGGGATACCTCGAGTGACGCCCCAGCGCAGTAAATGTTAGGATAGGATACCTAACCGCATCGTTACATAAAAGACACGTGAGCGTGCACTTCAAGACGTTTAAAAATGTGAAGAGGGTAGAGCATGATGACGTGCATTATCGTATATAGCCGAAGTCCCATTGGTGCATCATTTCAGCACTCACACAATTTTAATCCCAGGAATATAGATGAAGACCTATTTATAGAAATGCATGATGTATTGTTTCTCCATCTATTTAACCTATATACTTACCTATATACCTTCTTTCTCACTTAGTCTACTTCCATCCTTCCCTGCATTAGTAAGGTCAAAATAACCCTTATTGTAATTATTAATAACTTTCATTAATGTTAGAATGCTGTAAATATATTAGTCACGTCCACTAAATTTACTTTAATGCATTAACTATTCAACTCCCTACATTGTTATTGTATACGGTGATCTAAGATTGGAAAGGAATAAAACATTTTTGGGGATTTGGCTGCTATATGGTTAAAATGTATGTTTTGATATCCACGTTAGAGTCTTTGGCACTAGGCTACAACTCTATTAACCCGCCACTATGGAGCAGTAAAAACTGTTGTTTCCCTTTTAAAACTCACTTTTGTAGACTTAATTTTGTGTAATGATCTTTTTCGTTGTTAACCTCCCTTTTATGCTTTAGTTTTATGTTTCTTGACTTGTTTCTATAGTTTTTTTTCTTACCTGTTTTCAGATTTTCTGATGTTGATTTTCTGTTGTTTAAGTGGTATTTGAAGTTTAATAATAAAATGAGGACTTGTGAGATTGTAACTACTCACTAATAGTTGGCATAATAGAAAGGCATATGTGACAGATTTTGCTGCTGAGATCAGAATCAGAATCAAATTTATTGGCCAAGTACATTCACTCGGAATTTGGAATTTGACTAGGTGACGTTGGTGCTTTAAAAAACAGACAGGCACATCAATCAAATAAAGAAACTCAAGCAATATATACATATATCTATACAATGAAAGAAAGAAATAATTAAGTGTGTGTGTGTGTGTGTGTGTGTGTGTGTGTGTGTGTGTGTGTGTGTGTGTGTGTGTGTGTGTGTGTGTGTGACTGGCTTTGATACTGAGAGTATTTCCAAATTGTACCTCAGAAAACCAACCAAATGGCAATCTGGATAGAAAATTATTCCCCAGTTCCATAATTAAGAAAGGTCAAGAAGTGGGACAATTTCTAATTCTTGGCTTATTCCACCCAAGACCAAGCAACATTCAATCCTTTACCAATTAAAGAAAGAAAACAAGGCCCTCAGATAATTTGAGGGCCAGATGTCCCAGTTGAAGATACAGCTTGCAGCATTAGAAGAAAAAAATAACTACCACATGTAATCAGTTTATGCTGATGCATGATACAGCCACAACAAATGTAATATTTATTAGTAATGTAAAAAAAAAAACCACATTAATTACAAATCAGTAATTAATTAATAAAATTGAAATTGAAACTTTCGATTCTAAACAAGAGACCCTCAAGGGACCTGTGCGCCTCAGGATCACGGTTCACAGTTCACAGTAGCAAGGAGTCTTCTGCAAGAGTGCTGTTGGGTGGGTGCGGCCAGAGCATTGTCAGTGAGGAAAATATAGGACATAATGAGGCAAGTGTTGGACTTTTCTGCACAAAGGCTATGCATCTGTTTCAGGTAAACATAGTGTTACTTCATAATATAGACCTTATTTGGTCAGTCTTTAAATTAACACAAGCAGGCACAAACACAACTCACTTGTGACTGGCACAAATTCGTCTTCTTGTAAGCGGACCTTCTGTGTAGGCTGTGTTGCTGTACTGCCACCTACTGGTGAAACATATTCTAAATGAAACTGAAATAATATTCCTGCCTGTATAAAGTGCATAGATGCGTAGCATTACTTGTTCCAGTTGAGAATATGCTATAGTTTTCTTTTCTAAAAAAGAACATAGTGTGTCTTTAAGTACACACCATTTCGTTTTTTTTTTTTTTTTAAATCTTTTCTGTAGGTAAGTTAAGAATATAGCCTTACTTTCTTACAGGTACTACATTCACATGCTCTTATTGTTGCCAGTTTATTTCCTACACAAATGCATACAACATTTCTTGTAGTTCACAGGCAGAAATTTAGCCTACTCCAACAGTATCTCTAATCAAGCTCACATCAATGAAACCCTATAGGTGATACCAACAGTTGGGAATTACCCAACAAACGGTCCTTATCCATCATCCTTCTGGCAGTAGTGGATGCCTGCTCCCACTTCCAGGTGGTGGATGTTGGAGCAGTGTGGGTGGCACATTGGTTGCCTCAGCATTTTGAAGAGCTCTTCACTAGGAACATATTGACATCCCTGAGGATACTGAACATGTAGGGTCTATTACTGTAGCCAGTATGACTGCGTCGTCCGACCCACCACAAACAACGAAAGGTCTGACTGAAACCAGTTAAAGCCTGCTGTTACTGTAAACAAACAGTACTGCACTCAACTATGAACTCAAAGTGCAGTAATGTACCAATTCCATTGTTGCATTGTTCCATTGTTCCATTGTCAGTTGTGGCAATAAAGCCAGATTGGTACTGAAGGACAGCAATAACTCCCTACATTTTCTAATCCTGTTTTCAGCTGTTTGTTTGTCATGAATCAATACAGATCATCAGAATAATTACAGGCCTAGGCTGTTTACAGTTAGCTAGCAAATCTGTTGGGTTGAGAAGGAGGGATTAACACTAAAATGCGCTTATAACACAAATTCTGTCTAAATTAAATGAAATCATTACAGGTCCCTTTACAGCTCACTGTAATACCACCTTAATACATCATAATACTATAAAATACTGTGATACCTTAAAACGTCATACCAATGCCATAATAATAATATTTGAAAGGGTTTAATTAATCACAAATACAAATACTAAACTAAACTATTATTCACGTATAAAATAAAGACACATTAATAAATTAATCAAACAAAAAATAAATCAGCCATTTCCAGATAAATTATGTTTATGTTTCATGTGTTCATGTTTATTGTCAAAATGAACAAGATGATGCTCCAGAGTTGGAAACTATAACAGGAAATATATCAATGACAGAAACCTCTCAGATAAACCCTCTTGTGCTGCGCCACATATATCCAAGTCTGAACCAAGCATCCATATTCTACACAGTTTTCCTTTTGAAATTATCATCATTGAGGAGGTAACCATGATCTCAAATCCTCTCTGTGGTTATGAAACTTAAACAAGGCAAGGGAATCCAAAGGCCTTTTGGAGGCGAGTCGGTTTTCACTGTTGGAGACTTGTATCAGCTACCACCACTTCGGTAGACTAAACCTATGAGCTGTGTTAGCTCGACCTCTGGCAGAACCATTTTCAGGCAATCATATTGACAGAGATCATGTGGCAGAAAGAGGATGTTGCTTTTGCTGAGATGTTGAACAGGATCTGTGTGAAACAAAAGGCAGATGCCTTTTCTGAAGCAGATAGAGATTTGCTTTCGCAAGCTATCACTGACTCAGCATGTTGCCCAAATGATGTACTGTGTATTTTTTTCAACTAATAAGCAGGTGGATGAAGACAGCAAAACATTATCTCTGCTTCACTATCATATAATAAAATCATTGATGCTGACAATTATAAAAATTCCCCACGAACAGGAACAATAGAGAGACAACACTGCAGGTTGCTGAAGGTGCTCATGTTATGCTCACCAGAAATACAGGCCTAGATGTGAATGATGGACTAGTGAATGGCTTGTGGTGCTGCGGTTGTGAATGTGCTGGACAATGAAACAATGAAAATGCAGGACAGAGACACCGACATAAGGCACTTGGAGGATCTGCTGCCATGATGTACATTGTGAGAACGAAGGAGTATCTGAGGCAAAAAGGATGTACAGCGCTCAGGGTTCAAGCAATGACATCTGCATCTACTGTGCTCTCACTGAAAAAGATTTTTAAACCCAGTATGGCCTATACAACGCAGGGTAACCTCTCTCATAGGATGCACATCATTGATATGGACAAGAAGACAATATATACAAGTAGGGGAGAAAGCCAAATCTCTGCGGTACGGTAAGGAGTGGTGGATTGTTTGAAACTGGTGTGGAATGGACTGATATCTTTGTGTTTGACCTGTGCCTGATGCCCCTGGAATACCGACCTGATAAAGAGTGATTTGACGGATTGGATCACAGAAGCACAGACTCCCCCCCCCCCTATACATCTCTAACTCCCTGCCCTGTGTATGTTTCCACCGGGTTCCTCTGGAGGGTCTGAACCAGAACCAGAATAAACAGATATACAAATATATAAATGATATACTGGGTTCTAATACAGATACTTATGGTAGAGTGCATTAAAATGTTTCACTGTAAATGGTACTGTACATAGACACTGTAAATTGTTCCTTAGTAAATGTCTGATCTTCATAAAATAAATTAATTGTAGATGACGTACATCTGATTTCATAATTTCATTTCAAAAAAGTAATTCTTGACAGTTTTGTGAATGTTGCCTTCATGTAAACAACTAGAATCAATGGAAAATGGAGCATCTTTAAACATCAGCTCCTAGCTTATGGAGGAGTGGTCAATCTCAGTGAAGCAGTAAGTGAAAAACATCTGCAACTGATGAATTCACACAAATTCAAAGCAAATCAGCTTAGGAGTTTTCTTGAATCAAGTGTCTTTTATGGAGTGAATATGACTTATGACCAGCAGCACATACGTGTGGATTCTTTTCCTCATCGTACATGGAAATATAGTGCCAAAACCATTTGAAGTTTTGTGTCCCCACAACTTGAGATGCACATGTGCATGCATATTGACAAATGCATACTCACAACTCACAAGACAGGATTTGTACTTGTGAGATCCGTGAAATCTTTCTTTGCTGTACACAAATCTTTTTTGCTGTTTTTTATTGTACAGTAAATTGTATTGGCATTATATTCACTCCATGGTCTTTTCTTGATATTAGTGATCTGCTTTATTCTGTCTTGTTTCAAGTTATTGATACATTGTGTTTCTTTGTAGAAAATTCCTGAATCAAGTGAAACTACGTTTATCCCACCCTATTGGGTTAATTTTACATTTGTTTTCAAAAAATAATTGTAAGTATATTATATGTATATGAGACATCTGTATATGTGACATCTCGGGGGAAAATGCCAGAATTGGAAGCAGGAAAAAATAACTGTCCGTTGGGAAATGTTTGCTTGTACCTGTGTACAAGCAAACATTTCCCAACGGACAGTTATTATTTCAGAGGCAGCAGAAGCACCGTTTGTTTGATTCAGACAGAAGGGCCTCGCTGGGTTAATGATGGGTTAGTGATACATTTTGTACATCCCACCAAAAGAAAAAGGATTTAAAAAATGATAGAATAAAATCTCATTGACCATTAATGCGTTATTTGCTTGCAACCTTTATTCAGTACATCAAAATGGTAAAATAAGATTAGATTCTCATACAGACAATAATTTAAATAAATACCATAATCAATTATCAACAAATGCGATAAGCAGTATCATCGAAGAAAGACCTAAGGCCTCTTGACTTTTCCTGGCGCGTTTGACTTTTTCCTATCTATTACAGGGGAGGCTATGTTTAAATATGCATCAAAGTAAATAGGTAAACAGTTAACAATTGAAGATTATTTTCATTTGGCATCATCACAGTCATTTGTGAAAACTGACTTTTTATTGTACAATCATTTCTGCATTGTTCTTTGAAAAGTGCTTTGTGACAATATGCCTCACAAAAAGGATGTAATGCTTTTTTTTTTTTCCCTCCATAAAAGAAAAACACAATTTACTAGAGGAACCTTGACGATGCTTGCCTACAGCTCTAACTAGCAGTTTTGAAAAAAACTACACAATCCCAAAGGCATCCCCTTTCGTCATCAGAAAGAAATCTGTATGGCACTAAATCAGGAAGCTTGATATGATCGTTGGTACGTGTTGTTGTAATATTTTTGCACTTTACATTGCACTGGAAAAATACCATGTAGTAAATAATACAAAACTATTTTAGACAGCACAATGCAAATACAATTTTTAAATTCACCCAATTGGCATGACAAATAGTGATTAAGAATTTCGAACCCTGGTGTATTCAGAGGTTTGCTGGATATGGTGGTAAGGCAGTCAGTGCAGCCAATAATCTTTTAAAAATTGTCATGGTGAAAGACGTTGTAACAACAGTGAGTTTCAATCCGTTGTGCTGAAGGTTTGTCGTCATTATCACAGTGTGAATTGTTCCAACTTCCAGCATACTTCTCAGATATCAAGTCTGCTCCCGTTCACAAATCAGAGTCCCTTTTGTTACAACAAGCCATCTTGTTCAAAAACGGAGGGCAGAAGGGAGAAGTCGAAGGGGACGAACTTGACGCCTGTCCCATGGTAGAATTTGTTCTGGAACTCAACCCTGAAATTGAGTTTTCATGTAAGCAAAGCCAGTATAACAATGTCAGAATAAACAGGGTGAACGCTATTAGGAGACTGAGGGCAGTAAATCAGTAATAGATCAGTTGGTGGAGCTGAGACTCACCAGTGTAGGCGGAGAGCATGGAGGAAGGCTGATAGGCCCTCCATGACTAGCAGGATGGACACGGTGAGCATGGCGAAGAGGCCGAAAACAGGAACCAGAACTAGCACTCCTAGTCTGGTGGTGATCCTCAGCCCCAGGCGCATCACCATGGCCCACAGCACCTCTGACAGCTCTAAAAAGAATAAAAACACAGTACATATTTGCACACATAAAATGCACACACACTTCCAAGATAATTATGTTTATGTTTCATGTGGCATTACCTTCACACGCATATTGATAGTGAGTGCACTTACGGGCGTGGGCCAAGCTGAGGGCCCAGAGACGCAGGTAGGAAGCAGTATTGGAAATGCAGCCCAAGCAGTACTCTATGGTATGAATGGCCTGGTGCAGGAGCACGTCCGCAAAGTCAAACTGCAAGACGGTCAAAATAATATCGAGGATACACTCACTTAATTGATAGTGATCGGTAAGTAAATATCAGACATCAGACATCAGAGTCAGTGGATTGATTCAACTCTCTCCTGGATCCAGCCTACGCCTCACCCACACCCTCCCCCAGTCTGCCACATTGAAAAGCCAATTTCAGGCAAATGGAGGATTTAAGGATGGTGTACACACAGATAATGATAATGTATAATATATCCTATTTATTTATAGTTATTTTAAGGTGAAATAGTTGAATATTGCCGCTTTAAATGCAACTAAATGCGACACCTAGAGAGAGGACACTTGGGAGCCCTGACCTCTTTGGGCATGGCTTCCCTGTTGGTCATATCATCAAGTCCCTCCTCTTCGTCATCTTCATAGGAAGGTGCCGTGGAGTTATCGTCCTCACTTACACGCCTCACCCTCTCATAACCCTGAGGTGAGACAACTTATTATCACACAAAGTATTGAACGATGAATCAAGACAGAAAACACGCATTTCTCAACACACTCACTCTGCGTCTGCGCAAGCCCTTGCCTCCGCGGTACAGCCAATAGAGGTAAAGCGGTTTCCCTAACAGCAGCACAGGAACCGACAGCATTGCTACCACAACTAGGAAGATTTGCAATCCGGTCTGTGGAATCAACACACACACACACACACACACGGTCAAATGGTCAAAACACGCACAGAGCTGATGAGCAGATAATATTTCAGAAGATGTGCTCGAGACACACCTGTCCTGGGTAGAGAGGAGTGACATCCCCTCCCTGCATGAGGAACATGTTGATGAAGTGGATGAGGATGCTGGGGGCCAGGCTAGAGTCGCGTGCACTGAACGCCACCCACTTGTAGAGAATCATGCAGACCAGGTAGCCAAAGAGACAGAGCAGGAAGAGCAGCTCAGGGAGAAATAGCAGATAGACATTAAATTTCTGTCGGAAGTGCCTGAAGGGAAAGAACAAGGTATGGGAAGAAAGAAGGCGATGAAGTGGTGATTATAATGACTGGACCCCTCAACCCTAGCCTAAACAAATGGAGAGATACTATACTAGAGAAGAAATACTCATTCAAGTAGTTTAAATCACAGTATTATTGATACACGTACAAACAAAAATGTATTCTTTAGTTTAGGTTAGCTACTCGTGATGACGTCCAAATATGCTGTACCAAGATTGACACTGATGGGTGCCCGTACTGTGTATACACTAAAAAAAGGGTGACATCTAGCTCGAGTCACTCACAAGTGATTGAAGACACTAAGCACCACTCCAAAGCTCATGTGTATGATGCCAATGATGACAGACATCTTCATCTTGTAGGAGTTCAGGAAGGACAGACGGTTCACTGCCATGTTCCAGATCTGTCAGAGAATCAGAAAGCGCCTCGATTGAAAACAAGCACGACTCAAGACTGTATTGTGACGTGTAATATCACCGGATTGCATTTACTCACAGGATCAATACCAAATGGGTAGGGTCCAGTGAACACACCGGTGACATTAGGGTCTAGCGTGAGCACAGCGTTTGTTCGGAGGGTTTCATTTCTGCAATGTAAACATCGGTATCAGTTAGACTATAAATGCCCATTTGTTGTTGATTTGCACATACTGTATTTCTGAGTGTTTGTGTGTTTGCACTGACGACTCACGTCCACTGCTGATTGGCGAACATAGCCCTAACACTCCAGCCGGAGCCAAATATGTTGATGGACTTGGAGAAACAGTCATTGTAGATCAGCCCAGTGTACACAGAGAAAAGCCCCATCATTAGGAGGATGTAGCGTCCCTCGAAGAACATCATCCAGATCTGAGGGTAAAAGAAGCGCAGGTGATCGCTGTACCAATGACAAATAAATCACAAATAACAAGACAACACATTACAGACGAGAGGAGAAACAGTCCCTACCTCATTGCTGGATCGTTTCCTCCTCTGTTTCTTCTCGGTCAGCACCATCCAAAGGGCAAAGAGAGTCATTACCGCCCCGTGGCCAAGGTCACCAAACATCACAGCGAACAGAAAGGGGAACGTGATGATGGTGTAGGGAGCTGTCAACGAGAGAAACGTCTTCAACATACTTTTGCTTCTGAACTACCCCCAAACCTTTATTCAACGCCAAGATACACAAGATACACAGAGCGCACGAGCCCAGCAGATGATCTGGATCTGGTCTCACCTGGGCTGGCCTCCCGGTAGTCTCCGACCCCGTAAGCCTCCACGATGCTCTGAAACCCCGATGTGAACTTGTTGGTTCTTAGTAGGGTAGGCGGAGTATCGTTACTTGGGATGCGGTTTACAAAGGACGGCACAGTGGCGTCACCTTTTCTCTAATAAATAAAAAATTAAAAAAAAGGAAACAGAAATGTGAAGGACGATTCTAAAATTGGTATCGATGCCCCGGGACGCCTTCTATGTACTCGTCACTCACCGAGCCTTCCTCTAGTGCCCCCCGCAGGTTTGCCAGGTCACTGACAGGACACCATACCTCTGCGATGAGACACTTGTTGGTGACATCGAAGCTGCAGAGGTTGAGGATATGGTAGATAGCCTTCATCTTTTTCACCTGCACAACCCAGGTAAAGGCCGACTCAGAGGCCTTTTGCAGCACCTGCTTCAAGTAGTCTTCAGTGCGGTGCAGCACCTGGAGGAGGGACCATTTATTATCAACTCTACAAGAAACGTGTTTGAATATTATTGTTGTATGTTTTTCCTGTCTGGACCGGGTCTGGATTTATCAGTCCTACGTTGTTAAGGTCTTGGATGCGTGTCCTCAGGCTATCCACCACGTCTGCTCTCTCCTCATCGTTCTCAGGGTGGGGGTAAAGATGACAGTGGTAACTGAGAGACGATATGATGACATCGTTACTCGTCGGCGAAGGAAAAATACACCGGGCAGGATAAGGTGAGGCATCTGATAACGACTGCCTGTGCTCACATTATGTCAAAACTTATGCGGAAAACTTACCAATCGCAGATCTTTTGAACTTTCTGCCCAATCTGGTCGCCCCAGAATGAGATGAGAAACACGACACTTTTGTTGATCTCGCCCTAAAATGACACATATTAAACATTACTACTATAGCTTACAGTGGATGGCATAAAGACTTCTCTCATCTCCACCATAACCTGTAGGTAATCCAACTGACAGTGTCCAGATCCGCGAGGCTCTCATCCACTTCTGTGTAGCTGAGGATGGTGTACCCCTTACACACTCGCCACAGCATGCGCTCAAAGGCCTCCACCTTTACCCGCTGGATGAGACCTGACACAAACCTATGGCCAGGAGAGAGTTAAGCAAAGGTTTAGGATTTATTTACACCTTAATCGTGGTGGGCGTCAACCACGGCGATGACGGTCCTATTGTGTGACCGCGGATGACACATATTAAAGCTCACCCCAGCTTGGCTCCAAGTCTTTGCATGCCAGTGCATCCTGTCACAGAGTCTGTCTCCATAGTGGGGAATTCTTCATACTGGGGGCCGAGAGCCTCGTGCTAAATATAGAAAGAAATCAATTTTATTTCGTGAGAGCTTACTGTTTCTGACAAGCTTCTAACATCTGTAAATCCAATGTGCTGTTTACTGCTTTGGATGTGATTGTGATTGGAAGTGCCTGTCTGGCAGAGACATCATTGCTGCCTGTGTCTCTTTATGAAAAGGCGGCCTGGATGAGTCAGGTGCAGCTTGTAATACATGCATTGTGATTGTCTCATTAAATAAAGTCAGCACTATTTCTATAACAACCTCTCTCACCCGAGGGAACAAATCACATAGTGACAGCAAAACAAGACGTTGTTGGTGAAGAGTCTTGCCTGAGATGAAAACAGAGTGGGACTGGGAAATGGAGTGTGTGACAGGCGGTTGGTGTGTCTGATAAATGACTCACACAGTAGCTGTGTAAACATGCTCACCCTTGAGCGGCTGTGTATGAAGGTCCGTGTGATCTTCAACATGTGTGTGTACTCGGTGAGCTCCAAGAGGTTCCTCTGAAGCTTTTCTTTGTTCCTGGCCACCTCGCTGAGCTCCATCTCCAGCCGCTGAAGCTGCTCCTGAAGATCACCACAGATTCACAACTGTGGTAGAATTTATGTCTATATGTCCTGTCTTATGTCTTAATCACTATATCCCAACCTTTCTGTTAATATGATTGTGTTGTACCCATCTCTAGTGCTAGTATGAGGTAATACTAACTGTTACATTACTGTGAGCCCATACTGAAGGCCGACCCCATGAGAGATTCATGAAACCTTCAATACCGTACATATTGTTTAGTCTAGGTTGTAAATAACCTTGTAGATGTTTTAGAAACTACCCCCCCCTCCTGTCTTTCTTCCCCTTTATAATCACTGTTCAGACAGTTCTCTGGTAGAGATCCGCATACCATACCCATGTGTGTGTATCTCTCCTGAGCTCAGTATTTTTGTATTGTATTCTGTGTTAATAAATGTTGCTCATGTAATTCATGACTCAAAGACGTCTGTCTAGATCTGAATTTATTCAACAACTACCAATTTAAGTCTTAATTCTCCCATTTGGATAACCTGTTCATGTCAGCTACATTAAACCTCATATTATTACCATGAATGCCAGACAATGATTAAAAGTTCATAGACAAATTATGTGAGATGCCATCAGTCATGAAACACAGCCTGCTGGAATGACGTAACACACATCAAACTTACCATGATCTCAAGGACTTGCTTGGGTGGAGGGGCGACTGGACTTTCATCGTCTTCTGGAACAGCTATATTGGCCTTTCGGATCTCCCTCAAAAGGTACCCTGTCCACAGAAAGGGCAGAGAGCCTACAATTATAACTGAGTAATAAAAGGTCAGAGCATTTAAGAGCTACTGAACCAGAATCTCAGCGATATCAAAGTGTTAACTTACAGCCAAATTAACATCTATTTCTGATCCATCCCAACTGGTGTCTTACCCAGAATTCTCTCCATCTCCTCACACCTCTTGATTTCACTGACAAAGCGGCGTTGGAACGAGCTGATATTTGGGTTAAGCTGAAACCAGAGAGGCATTTTGGTCAGGTGACTGGAAATAAGAACATCTCCCTAAGGTTATAATTACTCTTTGTCAAAAACCAATAAGTGAATTATTGCAAAAGTTAACAATGTTGTAGTCAATACCAATATTGGTAATAGAATAATAGAATTCACCAGAACATGCTCTGTAAATTGTCTTGACTCAACCAACTGATCCACAAATACAGGCCTATTTCTGGGAGCTTTTTGTCCTCTGTATGTCTCTCTTACTCGCTCATTCAATGACGCGCGCGCACACAGAGAGAAAGACAGACAGACAGACAGACAGACAACAGACAAACAGACAGACAGACAGATAGGGCGAGAGAGAGAGAGCAGGTACCACACACTTATATTGCTTGGAAACACGCGTCATTAAGTAGAGACAACAAAAGGGTTTTGTGTATTATCAGTTCAAATTCCGTAGCTTACTTACATCTCGAAACTCGACTAGTCCCATTTCTCCGAGCTCACTGATGCAGTCATATTCCGAGCCGGACTGCAGAAACAATTGCGCCAAGCACATCTCCTCACTTCGGAACACCATCTTATCTGCCTCCAAAGCTCCACTTTCCGGCCTTACAACACGGCTGCTGTGCCCGTACCACGAGCGGTTTCTTACAAATAAGGATACGACATCACACTTTGCTAAGTCTGTGGCTCTAAACCCCTTAACCAATTACCGTTCCCCGAGGATTAATTGTTGTCCATTAATAATGACGATTTAAAGGAGGAAAAAAACGAAAATAAATGATACAATTCTCGGTCTAAATATCGCACCATATAGGCGTGTAGCGCGTGCTCCTTCAAAGAGGCGTTGACTGCCTATTGCATGAATATTATGAAAACAAAGAAACCTCCCTATTGCACCTATTCCACCGAGCGATCTCCACGAACGGCGTCATCCTGTAGACTACCTTGAGCACCTGTCACTAAGCTGCAAAAAGATGGTAAGAATGCAACGCTGGCCGGTCAAAACTGAGAAACAGCCACACCAAATTATATAGCATCAACTCGCAATATAGTCCACGAGACAAATTGAGCCTAAGACACCCTCGTGCGTTAAAAAAGCGATAAATAGGCTACGGCCTTTATTCGCATTACGTCGCCCGGCAATTGACACAGATTGCGTCTTTGGGTTGCCAGATATTCCCGTCGACGCTAAAATAATCAGTGTTTCTTGGTTGGGGAAAAGGGCAAGGCGTGCAATAGTCCACTAGGGGTTTGGTTTTATGGTAGATTATAGTCTAGTAGTAGAGTATAGTATAGTAATAGCGCGAGGAAATTATATTAGTAAACCTTAACATAACACAACCATTTTAACAGTAATGGATTTGCCCCATTTGTCGTCATTTGAAATGGGGCTCATTTACACCCTGACATATGATATCTGCATCGATAATTTATTGTAATTCGTTCAACACTGAATTAGGCCTTATATGACCCTTATGCTCTGATAAATTGCACGCTCAAACAAAAGGCCAATTAAGACAATTAATAAGTGAGGTGACTGATGTAATTAATATCCCAGAATATTTATATATTACCCTCTTGGATGGATACAATATTCTAATTTCTGATGAAACTATCTTGAGTTAAACCTTAAAAGGGGGTCAATTTCGAAACTGGCAACCAGCGCATCCTCTTATTTATTCTGTTCCATCGTTGAAACCGGGCCGACCATCTGCCCTTTCTTTGTGTAAAAAAAGCGTGGATGTGAAACTTTTAGTAGACTGTATTTTAATATATTACCCTTTGGTATGCGTTAATACACATAAGTCTCATCAGTCCAAATATCTTTTAGAAATGGGGACAGGGCTATTTCAAATTTCAAAACTCAAACTAGACGATCTTTTCCCATGCCAATCGGACAACCGGCTCGACTCCATTGCCTGTCTTTGTGTAAAAAAAGTGGATTCCGTTAAGGACTAATAAATGTAGACTTTGTATTGTGTGAAGAAAAGACAATTTATCATCGATTGGTTTCACTGGGCTCTGGTCGTTTATCATCGCAATAAGTTTGTTGTCCAAATATCTTTAAAAGAAAATAGACAGCTATTCAAATTTTAAAGCTTCAAACTTAGCAGACGTTTTTCCAATAAAGCCAATGGAAAGATACATGAGCAACTTAACACTTTAAAAGAATGGTAAACTTACACAAAAAATGCTTTTCATGTGTAAGGATTTCACTCACTTTTCATGGTTTTCATTACCATTCTAAATTTTTTTCAAATCAAACAAAAAACAGCGAAACTTACTCAATCCAGGACAAAAAGTTCAATAGTAGGGACACCAATTAAAACGTGTGAATTACATATGTTAAGGTAGGTTTGCACCAATTGTTTCCAATCGTGCACTTATTAATGCAAGTATACACTACCTATTAGGCAAGAGGAAGAAGCCTTAAAATCGCATAAAAGGTACCAATATTGATGCAAACATGAACAACCTGCCTCATCAAAGACATAGTTGCAAGTACAAACTGCCAGATGGGGTTAGACGTGACACATTGATGAACACCACAAAACTCCACCTCAAATAGTACCACAGAATTTAATCTGTGATGGTCTGAACAAAAACCATAAACTGTGAGGTTCACAAAGCCTGTATTTTACACCATACTGTAACCTGGTGTAAGGAGTACAAAACCTGGACCTTTGAGCAATGGAAAACAGCAATATGGTCTGATGAGTCATCCACCCCCCTCTCCTACATCCAGAAGGTTTACGATTGGAGAAAGCTAAAGGAAGACATTTGACCACGATGAAGTCAAATGCTGTGCATACCCACCCCCCCAACCCCCATCACTATATCTAAATATTACTGAACCTTCATGGGAGGGCCTGGAGCACAGAATGCACAGATTTCTACCACCTTCATTCCTCCAAGAACTACTGGCTTTCCTTCTTGAAGAATGGTCGGATATCCCATTGCACACCGTTCAGGACTTGTATGACAGCAATACAAGGAAAGCAGTTCTTAAGGCCAGGTGTGGCCCTACTCCTTATTAGGTACTTGATATTGACATATTGTTAGATGTTTTTGTTGTTCTTGTACATTTATACAATACATTCCTTTGTTGCCTTAAACAAACACATCTTTTTTGACAAACCAACTAAATAAATAAAATAATAAATAAATATTCCCACTCAACAGCAGACAAAATAACCATAATAAATGGTTTTACGTGTTAGAGAAAAAGTGAAATAGGAAATACAGGATACAAATTTAGATCCATTCATTTAACTCTGCGGCAAATGTGCACATTACCAGTGGGGCAGTAACCTACAAGTTCCCCAAGGTAAATGTCGTAAACCTATTAGCTAATGTGGGTAGAAACATGGCACTGATAGAGTACACCCACACTGATACAGGTAATGCATACATTCACTGCCCATCTGGTAAATGTGCGCTTAAATTGCACTGAATATGTAACAATTTACCTAAGAGTTTTAAGATGTACACATTTACAAATAATGGTGTACATTTACAATTCTCCCATATGTACCCAGTAGTCTTCTGTTGACTGTGTGTCTCTGTCACACAACATTATGATCGTTATGCCCTCAGACTCTGAGCCAGTCTGTTAAGCTCCTGTGATAGAGCAGTGACTGTATCTAGAATCCTCTGCCTGTCCTTTTCTTCCAAACGGGCTCCACATCGCTGGGCAAACTTATCCGGGTGCCATAGCGCTTGCTGCCGCCGGAGCAGCTTCCGGAAGACTGGCACGTCCTTCCGGTCAACACCATGCAACATCACATCCACCATTTCCTGCACTGTACCCTGTGGAGCTGGCCAGGGGATGTCACTGTAACTCAGCTTTGTGCTTATCGCCGAAGAGCCACTATGGAAAGTATCTGCACATTTCTCATCATAACGGCGCTTCTTGCCCTGGCGAATCTCTTCCTCTTTCCGTGCGCCACGAGCCAAATACTCTGCATGTTCCTTCTGCAGCCGGTCATGCAGCTCCTTGCGGCTTTGCTCCTCCTGTTCTCTCTCTTGCTTACTCTTCTTGCGTTTCCAGCCAGAACAAGACGCTGCCAGTCTCTGCGCGGCAGCATGCTTTTTATCAAAATATTCTTTTCTAATACGCTCGGCCCAGTCGCCAAAGTCTTCGTCATCTTCATCGACAGGAAGGAAATCATCAGCTGTAAGACAAAGACAGCAATATAGCCAAGGGATTTGTTCAAAATAAAATACAGCATTAAAAGTTAGTGAGTTTTAACTTTACCATCATATTGTCCAAAGGTTTCAAAGAACTCATCCTCGCATTCCCCAAAGAGCTTCTCCTGCCACTCTTTCTCAGGGTCTGCCTTGGGTGGATTGCTCATGTTTGCTGCAGGCTTTAAAGAACATTGGGAAATGGCAGACAAATGTGAATCCAATGGTATTTCAGAGCAACTACTACTAACGATACTACTTTAAAATGTGTCTTGCTTATTTCTGTTCTTAATTATCTATAAACACATGGAATACTGTGAACCTCACTCGTCCATGGTATGAATATTTTCTCATTTTTTATATTACATTTCTCAAATTAATGCTTAATTGCTTTATTTGATTTGCAGTGATAAAACACTGAGGCAAAGCAATAAAAACACTGTGATGAAGAGCAATGATAACCACTGAGGCTGAATGTGACTTATGTTATGATTACAGCACAGAACATAAGTCACGTTCAGGTTATCAGATGAATGTATGGGCTACCTCTGTATCTCTCATCCACTGCAGCAGGTCCTGAGGTGTAATTCCAGCTTGGTTATGTGAATTCATGGCTTCTGGGCAGCTCTTTCTGAGAGGCACAACGAGGTCATCATATGCTGAAGAGTAGAAAAACACAGACGGTAAGATTAAGTCAGGTTGTGGTTATTCTAACAACAGCAACTCCAGTGTTTTCACCTCTTTTGCCATGTTTAAGAGCCCTGTTAGCTGCGATGTGTAATGGCGTATCCCCTTTTCGATCCTTTTGAACAACGTCAGCCCCGTGTTTCAGTAAAAGCCGGAGGACTGCGTCGTCGCCCAGAGAACAGGCCAGGTGAAGGGGGCTTCTTTGCTTTTTGCCTTGAGAGAAGTTGATATCAAGGTCTGAATGTTTACGCAAATACGACTTCAACTTCAATAAACTGCCCTCTTCCACGTACTTCCAAACTCGCTTCTGCTTACGAGACATCATAATGTCGACTGAGTACACCTAACTAACAAGCCTGTTTTCCAGTTGATATGGTAGTTAATATTAGCAATAACTGCTAAGAACGTAACCGTTTCCGGTCCTGTTCATATATACTTCCGAAAATAAAAGCTCAGAAACAAAGGTTCCGGAGAAGGCTCTTTTACTGTTTTGTCACTAGGTGTCAGTGTAATCGTGCTGAAGGTGAAGTTGTGTTGTTGCGTCTTGTTGAACTTCATTATGCGATACGTTTCAACGACGCACATCAGATAGACAGGAGGTCAAAATGTGTCTGGAAGAAATTACGTTCTGATAGGTAGCTTTTATTCGCTCCTTTTTTCTGCTGAAACTGTGACTGTCCTACTCTTCTTCCAATACAGAGTGAGCAGTTTGGCACTACAGTGGTGTTCTTCATACTTGAAACACTTACAGTGTCATCCTTTAAGTGGTCAATTACTCAGTATTCATAATGTCTTCCTCTTTTATGTGGATTTCTCTGCTGTGAAAGTCTTTTCAACATACCACCTGTCAGGAAGAGGCCATGTAAAGAGATTGTGTGTGTGTGTGTGTGTGTGTGTGTGTGTGTGTGTGTGTGTGTGTGTGTGTGTGTGTGTGTGTGTGTGTGTGTGTGTGTGTGTGTGCGCGCGTGCATGTTTGTGTGTGTGTGTGCGCGTGTTTGTGTGTGTCTGTGTCTCTGTGTCTCTGTGTGTGTGTGTGGCTAAACAAAGAGGCAGAATGGGAGAGTGAGAGATTTGTGGTATGGTGGTATTTGAAGTATGGTGTTTGTGCCACTAACAAAATTCACTAACATCTGCCAAGCCTTAAATTATCCAGTGCAGTCTAATCTGTTACAATTTGGACCTTCTAAATTTCATTTGTGATCTGCAGATAGATACTTTATTGATCCCCGGGCGGAAATTCTGCTTAGTTATTGATTGACTAAGTGAAGATCTACCACTGCAACCCTGGATCTTGTACTTGCTTGATTGCTTGCTTGCATGTCTGCTTGTTTGTGCAGCTCTCTCTACCTGTGATGCTTCAATAAGTGCAGCTGAGCCTCTGAACTGGCTCAGTCCTAGGGCTGATGACAGGGTGCCCATTTAGGCCTGTGATGAGCCTGAGGGAGGGAATGGTGTTCTGTTCAGAGTGCACAATGGAGAGGATAGAAGAAGGAATAAAGAGACACTTTGTGCCCTACGAAGAGGATGATCCGCTCTGAGGCTCAGTTCTGCATAACCGAAGATCCGGAGTCACCCAAAGCACGGCCACTTCCACTCCTTTTGCTGTCGGAAACGACGTGTCTCCACTAACGATACCCCTCTTGTGTGAATGTATGGAGTGAATTTTATGCCAAAACAATGCACACATATCTTTAGAGAGATACAAATGTGAATTAAGTTTTGTGCACAGCAAAACACAACCCACGCATAATTTTTCGAGTCACAAATGTGAAGAAATTTGTCGAAAGTTTGCACGCTTCATCGACACACAAGCCAAGTGATTTGTATTTTTGTGTGCCCACATCTTGAGATGCACTTTTGCATATTCAAGACTCACAAGACAGAATTTGTACTTTTGAGATGCGTGCAAATTTGAGTGCACAAAACCTGATTCATGTGTGTGGCTCCCAAAAATACATGTGCACAAAACTATTCACATTGGTGATTCTTTAAAAACACGTGTAAATTATTTTGGCATTGATTTTGCTGCATTTAAATGCCTTTGAAATGTCTGCCATTTCAAAAGAGAGAGACCTCTAATTTGCCACCTCAGGTGTTTGTGACTGCTAAATCGGAGGGGCTATAAGTTTTGAGCTTTATTCTCTTATTCATCATAATATCGTTCTTCTTTGTTGCACGCTCTCAGAAAGCATTTATTTTCACCTATATGGGAGGTGTTTTCTCACATCCCATTGCAGTTGAATGACTCAAACAAGCACCCTTGTCTCCCAAGAGCATGCATCTCCAAGCAGACCAAGCAGAACGATGCTTCTGAAAGGCAGGATATCCCCGGACAGGAACCCCTACCTAGCCCACCCGCCCCTTGCCTTTCCTGCCTGGCCTGCTGACTCTATCCTGTCCATGAGGTCCATCATCCTCCCGGGAGGGGGCGGGGGAGGAGCGTTGCAAGGCAGGCAGCAGGAAGCCAAGACATTCTCGGGGTCATCTTCGCATCCTACCACAGTATGGCCAGACCAGTATCAAGGTCTGGCATGCTGGCTGTGCTACCCTGTCCCCATTGTTAAGACAGAGGAGAAACGTGTGCACACTTCCTCAGTCTATTTTCTGCATGACCTGGTTTATTGGGTTCTGATTTATGACAGCTACACATGTGCTTCTGACATAGGCCTGGCCACAAGCCTGTTTTAAAACAAAGCAATGGCAAGTGCTATTTGTCACCCATTGATATTCCTATGAGGGAGTCAAGGTGGACTCCACACCTACAGAAACCCATCAATGCCTATTCAACTTTGCCTTTAATCCCTATTGATAGGCGTCATCTTGTGAAGAAACCCATCTAGCAAAGAATCAATCTAGCAAAGACAGTAACCTTTACCCTGTCCACGTTGTGCCACCTTTGTACAATATTTATGGGCAATCATCCCCAAAGCCAGAGAAGGTTTTGGCTTTGGTTTCAGTCTCTGTCCAGTCTAAACTGATTTCTTCTTTTCAGGTAAGTCTAAGTATAGATTTCATAGAAGGTGAAAAGTATGTATGTTATTTCTTATGCACTGCATTTTCTTCAAAAAAGTAATTTGTTAAAAAATATATTGGATATAGACGTTTTTGCAGTATGTTATTGTATCATGTGCTACCTTTTCTAGATGTTCTACTGTGGTGTCTACTAGGTTCTACTGACGATGAATGACTTTATTTCCATGGAGCTTTGAATTTTTCCCCAACATTGTTTTCAGACATCATTGCTGCTCGTCTTTCCCCAGATGGAGCTACTGTTGCCTTCTTGTAATAGAGTTGGTTGAACAAGAATACGTGAACGTGGAAATCATCGACAACAACTTGTGCATCTCTTGGGCAAAATAAACAACACAGAAAACAATGTTCATTTTACTATCTGACTGCAACATGTATCAAATGATGCCTGTCAGTGATCTGTCTGGATGCTTTGTTAAGGTCTTTGTCATTTGTTAGAGACGGAGAAGAAGACTGCCTCTACCCTGGGGATTCCCCTCGGCCAGGCTGCGTCTGAGTATAGACACACTTCACTTCCACACTATGTTATTAGAGAGGAATGAAAACATTTGCGTAATCATTTTTGAACATTCATCTACAGACAAACAACCAGCCCAGTGGATCAAAGGCGCTAAATCACATTTTCTTCCTGGCTTAGAGAAATAATTCTCCTTGGCACACGCAAGGTTCATACCATGAAATCCTTGTAACGTGATCACATTACCTTCATAAAACTTGAAAACCCATGAAAATAATCTATTCAGATTATCTTTCACAATGTTCTTTGACTTTGGTGCCGACAGGTGGAGGATAATGTGTCGCAGGAGTCACTTTATAGTATAAAATAAAACAAAGCCATAATAAAACATTTTGTTGTGCATACTTTAGAGTGGATCAGTTGTGCCATGCTGCTTGTCTCATTTACTGTTCACCCAGTTTTAAACAACTTGTTGGAAGACTATGATCATAAGTGGTCTATATTAAATCACCTACAGATACACAAACGTTCATGAAATCCCCTGTCCGATAAATAAACTGATATTACATTTTCAGACTAAATTTAGAAAGATTTTTTTAATATGTGTCTTGACACTGATAAGATTATGGAGCTAAGGCAGTGATGAAGGAGGAGGCAGCGTGAATGTGCCTGCAGCTGTTGGCTTTGAGTTTTAACGGTAAAATAATGATAAAAAAAAATCCATCACCTGTCTAGGATTAGAGACACCCGGGAGGTGTTCAGCTTTGTTGATTTTTTTTTTTTCAGGATACTGAAGTAATGAGACAAAATGGGCACATTTATTCCGAAAGCCGCACTCAGCATAGTGTCATTTTAATTGATTTAGACTAATTCTCCCTCACATGTGTTACTCCATGGTGCTAACAGGAACAAATACTCTACTCCCAAGGATTAGAAGCCCACTCCTTCTGTCCCCCTGCTGTTGCTGATTATGTCCTGTAAAAAGCTCATTACAGCCAAATGAGTTAATCGTTGGGTTGTACTTAAAGGTCAGCAACCTGCTCTACCAGTGGTGTTTGTTTGACAATACATACTGACTTAAACAACGCACCTTTAGAGATCACATAATAGATAGATCGAAACTAGATAAATACATGTAGAGGGCTGAAAGATCACAGACAAATTTGTCCTTTGGTTATTTCCATTTTGAAACTGTACTTACTGATCGTGAGTGTGAGGGAATTGTGAAAAGCGAAGAAACAAGGAGGAAAATAGAACTCCAACATGCATTTCCTGTAGACATGTGCTTTGATTTTGGCCCCATGAAACACAATGGGAGGGAGACTGCCTCCCCTCAGCAGTGTACTAACAGGAAGAAGCACATTCGCCGAATAGGAGAAAATACATTCCAACGCGATTTAACAAGCGATTGCACAATAACAGAGTGAGACCAGACAGAATGATTTTGGTTCAAAACACCTTTTTATTACAAATCAGAAACATGAGCTCAATAATGCGTATTTACAATGTTTACACATAGTTGTAGATAGTTGTCATTCTTAGACTCAATTAACAATCACATACAAACTCATTCCTTCACACACACACACACACACACACACACACACACCAGCAGACCGTCAAAGCAGTCACGTTTTAATTGGACCCTCCACCCGCCTGAAAACATTTGTCAGCTGCCATCTGTCCGTCTGTCTGGAGCACCCACCCCCTTCCACCGTGTCCCCGTCTCTCCTTACAACACTCTTATCAGACTCCCAACACTTCTCGCCGACTGGCACCCCATTCCTACTCCCACCCACCCAAACACACACTACATAACACTGTTGGCCAGGGGGGGGGGCAGATAATGCAGAGTTGGGGATCAAGCAGTCTATTGGATGCCACACCTCAAGTGCTTACAAATGATAACAAGAACAGCATGGGGCAAATGCATGAGTGATACATTTCACCATGATTATGACAGGGCTTGATGAGCATGTGGTCCATTTAACAAACACTCCACAAGTTTGGTTTATATTTTCCTGCAGCTTGGTCCTTAAGCAGTTCAGTTCAGCTCCAAACTTCCCGATCACTCAAAGTGACGTTGGAGTCTGGCTGTGGTTAGACCCAAACGCAAGACTGACACGGAGCTTATGCACCTTGTCCGCACAGTCCTAGGGAAGCAAAGGTGACACCCTGAAGACTGACCAAAGACAATGTGATCGTGCACTGCTGAAACCTTTTGATTTACCTGCATTGTTCAGGTGAAGACAAAACAGGGCCACTAAACACCTGTTCCCCAGCTGTCACACCTTGGTGGCCAGAGACTGGGCCTCTGTCTTCTGAGAGGACAGGGAGCTGGCGGGGCTGGCATGCAGGGACTTCTTCAGGTTGAGCAGGCACAGGCACTGGGATCGAAATCGCAGGTCAAAGAAGGCGTAAAGGAACGGGTTGAGGCAGCTGTTGACGTAGGCGAGGCAAGTGGCGTAGGGGTGAGCCAGCAGGAGGAAACGTAGGAAGGCGCAGGTGTTAGGAGCCAGGTTCAGGTACGAGAGGGCGTCGGCAGTCTTCAGCACGTGGAAAGGCACCCAACAGGCGGCAAACACCACCACCAGCGTGGTGATGATCTTCAGCAACCTCCGCTTGCGTTGATCCTCCTTGCGCAGGCTGTTGAAGTGGCGGGTGACCGTGCAGCCGATGAAGCCGTAGCACACCATCATGGCCAGGAAGGGCAGAAGAAAGCCCAGGGCCGAGGAGGAGATGCTGAGACCGGCGATCCACAGGGCCTCTTGCTCCTTGTCGGTCACCAGGCTGAAGTCCATGGCGCAGGACGTACGGTTGTTCATTTCGTCTTTGGTGGTGCGGAGGATGAGAGTCGGGGCGGCCAGTAGACCGGACAGCAGCCAAATAGTCGTCAGGGAGGTCCGCATGTGGCCACGGGTGCGGAGCTGATTGCTGGACAGAGAGTGGACGATCGCCAGGTAGCGGTCGAAGCTCATACAGGTGAGGCAGAAAACGCTGGCATACATGTTAAGCAGGACCACGTAGCTGCTGATCTTACAGAGGGCCACTCCAAAAGGCCAGTGGTAGCCCAGAGCGGTGTATACCGCCCACAGAGGCAGCGTGACCACGAACGTGAGGTCAGCCAGGGCCAGGTTGCCGATGTAGACGTCGGCAGCTCGCCGCTTGCCCTGGGCTCTCCACACGGTGAAGATGACCACCCCGTTTCCAGAGAGGCCGAGGATGAAAATAAGCATGTAGAGCACCGGGATGACGGAGTATGACGGCTCCCACTCGGAATAGTCACACATGGTGGAGTTTTCTGTCTCCTCGTAGTCGTAGTAGTCGTACTCGGTCGGCTGCTCCATCTCCAGCTCCGTCTCCATTCTTTCTTTTTTTCGATCCCCTGTGTCGTGCTTAAAAATCTCTCTCCGGTTTCTGTCACTGGAACTTGCAACCACGTCAAGAAGAAAAAGTTGGTCAAGATAGCTCCAAAGCAGTCAGATGCACTCTGAAGTCTGTTGCTACAAGTGGGAACTGCCTGCCCTTTATATGCCACTCAGCCCTGTGTACCCTCCCAGGACCCTCCCTCCCTCCCTCCTTCCCTCCCTCCCTCCTCCTCTCTGCTCATTCACCGCATGCACGCCCACCACTCTCTCCATTCATTGGATATGAGCTTGTGAAGAGAATTTGATACAGGCCTAGGTGATAAGATGAAATTAATTGAAATAGTTACTTATCGGGCTATAACAAGTATTGTTGCAAAAAAAATATTTGGAGCGGAATGAAACTAATTTTCCATAGTAAAAAAATCATTTAGGATTTTTTTTTTTTACTCCCTTGCCATTTGCCATTTGCAACAAATTATTGTTTCAAAGAATGAAACTTAATTAAACACATTTGGACATGAGTTAAGTCTGGGCATGTCGTGGGTTGTTTCATCAAGAAGATAATTATAATGTGAATTCAGAGTCGTTCTGGCACCGGAGCACTGTGCTGAAATGTGAATAGGCTTCACCCTTTCCATGTCAATGTCTGCTTTTTCATGGCTGAACATGTTCAAACTTGTATAGAACCACAAAATAAAGAAGTCTTTAGCTCTAATGAACTGCAGGGTAGATTATACTGTGCCTGCACCTTTAACAGAAAATGTAGAATGATACCAAACCTTGCAACACTATTGAAAAAATGTCCAGAGCAGTGAGATACTAAAGATACTAAGATGGAATTTGAATTGATTAGGTCAAATTTCAGTAAAGGTTATTTGAGAAAGATTGTATCTTACTCTGTAGTAATAACATGTTAAGAACATAATAACAATGTTGATATTAACAATCACCAACATCATAATAAACTTAAGTATTAGTGTATATTTAACTTTTCAAACTAGAGTGACAAAATGCTTAGTAAACAATTAAACTGTAAGAAATATAAGCCATTTTTTTTTAGATTAACAATGAAAATGCCAGACATTAAAGTAGGGCTGCTTAGGAATTAAACAAATACAACACTAAAATAAAAGGTCTGAGATGTAGCTATTGGCTCATCCTGAAAAGAAACCAGGTCTAAAACGAGAAGCTAAAACAAGGGAAAATGTCATGATGTTCGTTTCGATGTGTTACAACAGGGTCCGTAACTATCTCATATTCTTTAAAAGACAAGACCAACGTAATGTTTGCATTCAACTCATAAGCGTGTAAGACATCTCACCAGCCCACAGCCCCCCGTCCCCCTGTCTTCCCCTCACTATGTCTCTGTGTGTTATAGTGGCCCAGGTGGGAGAGCTCATTCTGCAGCCCGCTCTGTCTCTCAGCAGAGTGGCGGCCGTGGCGCCAGGGCACTGACCGCCTCAGACACAACTACGGTATCACTCAACAATCTTTTCCTCCACTGATCCCTTCCTCCACCCTTCCATCTCGATCCCTCTCCTTTGCAGGCGGGTTGGGGTTGGGGGGTGGGGGGGGGCCTACTCTCAGAGGCCTGTTTGTTTTTGTCATTTATTGTGATGCGAGCTTGTGGTATTTTGTTATCAAACTTATGGTGATTGTGTTTGTGTGTGTGTGTGTGTGTGTGTGTGTGTGTGTGTGTGCGTGTGTGTGTGTCCCAGCCCCCCCCGCCCCGCCACCCCCCCCCAAGATCCTTGTCCATCCGGCTCTCTTGCAGGACGTTTGACAGTACAGGAACAGAGCGGAGTGAAATGAATCAGAGCTTCCTATCCGTCTTCTAGAGGGACCATGGTTTGTTTTTAACGCCGTTGATTGACAAAACTGTGAATCTGCAGCTAAATAAAACATCAAGCCTCAGTGAACTGAATCCACCCACTCAAGTTTCCAACATCCCCACAATTATCCATTACAAAACAGATAGGGGGATTTTTTTTCCAAAGATGTCACTTCCTAGATAAGGACGGTGAATTGAAACCTGTCAAAAACTGATTGTTGTGAATCTGATTGCATTATCTTCGACCACACGAATACTGACAGTGGATAAAACTCACACAGTTCTTCTGTTTTATGCCTTTACTGACTGATGGACTCCACATGCCAACCTTTTCACTCAACATACCACCAACCCTGTTTTCCCCCCACTCACTTTGTGTTTTTCCTTTTAATTGCCCACCTGTGTTTTAAATCGATTGTTGTTATTGGTCCTGAGTGCTGTTTACCCTGCTCTCATCCTCTCCTGTGTGGCCTTGGGATGTAAACCACACACCATGACAACACCGAGATGTGTCTTGTGTTTTTCGCTCCAACCACACCAAGGCCTCTCACCCATCATCTATGGCCTTCGCTTGACTGTCATCCATCATCGATATAGCCCGAGGTATATCCAGGGGCTTTAGAAGGGAATGAGTCCAGGAACCACAACTATACTGAAAGACATAAACACACACACACACACACACACACACACACACACACACACACTCGACAGTGACAGACAGATTATCCTTATGTGTCTGTAGGGCAGCTGAAACCTCCTTTGATCCTTTATCGTGACCTCATGTGTTAGCCTGTTTATGAGCCTGTTTTTTGTAGAATCTGTAGTGCTAAATGAGGATGAGGTGTGTGTGCTTGTTGTATTGGTGTGTGTGTGTGTGTGCGTGTGTGTGTGTGTGTGAGAAAGGGGTGGCAGGGGGTGAAGGGTGGTCTGACAGTTGTTTGATCTGTGTGTTGAGCTGCCAGAGACCACATGCATTGGCCCCCTGTACTGTGACAGGTGATTCTTGCGAGGGCTTTTTTTTTTGCCGCTCTGAACACTGAACCCGAGTCAGTTATTATTAATATCACTCGTCTGATATCAACACTCGATAACAACTTGACAGCCCACATGAAAAAGAGAACCTCTGGCAAATATTGAGCCATCAGCACCAATATCACCAATTACAGCATCAGTCTGCTCTGCTGTTTTAATTACCCGGGTGGCATCAAAGCCAACACCTCCAGCACCGTTGGAAAGGCGTGAACATTTGGGCGTCGTTACTTTTCCCTCTCCTCCCACTCCTCCTTTCAGCAAAGACGAGCAGATGATTGACACCACCTTGTTAAGCACAAAGGCCTCCACATTTGGAGGTTTACACCTCTCAGGGGCCCAATGTTCCAGTCTAATAGACTAACATGGCCTCGGCTTGCACTTTACATGACAATATCGGTCTATCGGTAAGTGTGACTGACATGTGGCTGACATGTCTTAGGTCGGGTTGAGCTGTACTGACTGTGAGACTCACTGACTGTCTTGTCTGGCTGTTTGGGCAACCACTGACTTACTGAGAAACTAATGTGCTAGTTGTAGCTGGTGCAGGGGATCATGAATCAGAATCAGAAACAGAAACAGGTTTATTGCCAAATATGTTTTCACATACAAGGAATTTGTCTTGGTGTTTGGTGCATAACAATAAATAATAACAATTAACAATAAACAATAAACATAGTGAGAGAAGATTAAAAATGTGAACACGAACACGAACATGAATGTGAACACATACATTCTGAAAACCCAGTGTGCCACATATATTATTATGTGTCATATTATTTACCCTTTTCATCCTCTAAAATTATAGATCCACATATTTCCATTCTCCACTGACTCTTTCCTTCTGTAGGCTCATGACATGCAGTGCTGGGAGAGGGAGAGCATGAATATACAAGCCACTCACCCCAGTCAGGAAGTGCATCCATTGTACAACCCCATTTGCTGAGTGTGTATCTATGATAACAGTGCACCTTCTTTTCTTTTTTTTTTAAGATTCTTCTTTATTACACAATTCAAAGTGGAGACAGACAGGGTAGATTGAGAGAGAGAGAGAGAGAGAGAGAGAGAGAGAGAGAGAGAGAGAGAGGAGGGAGAGAGGAGGGAGACATGTGGCAAAGATCCAGAGCCGAATTTGAACCCAGGACATTGCGGTTACATAGCATACGCCATAGGCAACCGAGCCACCGGACACCCACAATGCACCTTCTTGACCCCATTCAGCACATCAACAGGGGGTCACAAGGTGTTTTCACGACCTTATGGCCCTCATGACCCCGCTGCAGTCCCTCAGACAACCAGGGCAGCAGCAGCTATCCTGGACCGGGTGCTAACCCATGACTGATGGGTGCATGGGTGTCCGGCTCCTGTTTGTGGGTCAGTCCCGGCAGGCCACTGTGTTGACATAAATCTTCCTTCTTTCACCCTGTTGTTGTCTTCTGAACCAGGGGCCGCTGGGTGGAAGTATTTATCAAATGTACCTATAAGTACAGGAGAGGGAAATCCCAAACAAAATATATTAATAGCTCAGAGCTGCACTCAGGGTCACCAGTGAAAATATAACCATGATGCAGGGGCGGGGCGCCTCCTTGTCTCTTACGCAGGACAGCAGAGAGTTGAACCCAGAAGGAACAAAGGGAGAGCTTCGGCTCGTGTTTACAGAAACAATGGACCGGCCGTTGCTGCTGCCCATCTGCGGTTTGTTTGCATTGACAAACAGTTGTACCAGTGATTCTGGTCAGTGGTAACTTCCTGTCAGACACAGGATAGGGTCCAGTAGGTTCCAGGAGGTGTGTGTGTGTGTGTGTGTGTGTGTGTGTGTGTGTGTGTGTGTGTGTGTGTGTTTGTTGGAGTTGGGGGGTGTATTCTATTGTGGGATATAAGGATTACATACACCAAGACAACATGCTTGACCAAAGCTTAGACATGACGAGAGACATTTTTGACAGATGTACTGTAACTAGCACCGCCCTGCTTTCTTTGCAAAGATGTCAAACTAGGATCGATGCTTGTGTCCTCTTCATCTCACGGCCTTAATGAGTCTGTTGAGTCTACTGAGTCTACTCCACTCTATTATTACAAAGCACTCTTTGTGCAATTTATTATAACTGACTGTGTAATCCCAGTTTTTTAGCCAAAGTGTTGCTGTCTAGTCTGTGTGATTTATTTTGCACAATCATGTCCTATTCATAATGCACCAGTCTTTCCAGTCTATGTCCATGCACCACAATTTCATGCAATTTCATCCAACTCAGTACAACTGATGGTTGGTACTCACCTAGAACTGCATGCTATACTCCATGAAAGCACATAGTGTATCTGTATATATGTAGTGTGATATGTATAATTCACTATCTTTCATATGTGCTGCGCTGTCTCCTTTGGGGGGCTGAAAAAGAGCATGAATGCTGAGCAGAGTCGTCCCCAGCATAGATAAAGGATGTAAGTGTGTTGATTCAAACCATTTGTGTACAGCGATAAGGCCTACAGCCTTGCCACCCTGCTGCTAAACAACAGAGAGCTGCAATAAAACCAGGACCGCCATTTTCCTCTTCCTGTGGGGAATGTCTAGCAGGCAAGAATCTTCCTCCTGCTGCCCTCCTCTTCTGGAGTTTGGTGTTGTTCACAGACATCATGTGAAATAGTGACAGGGCGGGGGAACGGGAGGATTTCTAAAAACTGCGTGGAATACTCGAAAACGTACGGTGGGATTTAGTAGCTTTTGTGGCTTTTATCCTTCACAAGTAACATGAACCATTTGCTAGATTTTTATGGCTGTCCAAACTTCACAGCATTTGTGAAACACAAGTCTTCAATTTAGTTCAAGGTCTAGAGACACACACACACACACACACACACACACACACACACACACACACACACACACACACACACACACACACACACACACACACACACACACACACACACACACACACACAGTAACATGTAACACCCATGACTGCACTGGTTGCAATACAATAAGCTATTGTAACCTCAAACCAAAGGTGTTGCCGCCCATATGGTTTTGTCGTTAGTCTCTATTATAACAGGCTGTGAGGTCACTTTCTGCTGTATGTATTAACACATTCATCCCTCACAGACTCTCCCTGTCTTTCTATCTCTCTATCGCTCTCACACACACACACACACACACCCCCCCAACACACACTTACACACACATGCACACGGAAACACTGTATTTGTAAAGTTAGTTCTTACATCTGCTTATATTATGCTTACTTGGGTGTCTGCAAGTTTAAGAAATTGAATAAGACTTTGAAGACCTTATCGATGCTCCCTGGAATTTAATTTAAGATGATTTTAAAAACCAAAATAAAGAACAAAAACAGACGTAGCTAATGGACGTTGTGAATATATAAATGGGCAGTAAAAGAAAAGGGACAACAGGAAATGAATGAATGAGGACATGAAGTCCAATTGTGCATAATGCATATTGTACTACTAACTCTGTTCTGTCTTCATCTGAAACCTGTCATTGCATGATGAACAAAATAGGATTTAATACATTTAGATAATGTATTTTAAGACTTCTTCAGACTTTTTCAGGACCTGCAGGCACCTTGCTTAGTGTCTTGACAGCACAATATTTGCTCTGCAACTCTTAACCCATTACAATTGCAGTGCTGATTTCCCAAAAACGTCTGACTCGCTTGCTATGTGGAGGACATGGTAGGAAACCTCCCTTTCTGTTCTCGCTGTCTGTCTATCTGTCTGACTCTCTGTTACTCTGTTATCACAGGCTGCTTGTGCTGCTTCTGCTCCCCCTCAATACCAGCACAAGTCTGGAGCAGCTTTATCAGGACTAGGGTAAAGAGCAGGGATATCTCTCTCACCCACACACACCCACACCCACACCACACACCCACACACACACACACACACACACACACACACACACACACATATACACACACACAGTTATGCCCCCCTACCCCCTACGTGTATCCTCTTTGAGCACCCAGTTTCCTTGCCGGGGACCGGGACGACTAGATGGACGGGAAGAGAGGAGACAGTGGGGATGTGACACAACAATGGCAGGAAGTGACTTCAGATCAATACAGATTAGTGCAAAACACACTAACAGATAAACACCTAGCTAACAAACTTCCCCACTGAACAGATCAACAAGAAACATACTCTCGTTGCCAGATAAATATTCCACCACCTCACGCAAAGCTCTAAAAAAAAATTGATGGAAGAAAAAACAAAATCTGGCAACTCACCCATTGACCTTCATTACGTGAGGAAATGCTTTGAGCGTCTAGTTTACAAGAAGATTCTTTTACATTAAACATTTAATTGCATATTAGGTAAATAGTCTATTTGACCACAACTTGACTTTTTCCAATAGTCTTCTCAATCAGTTAAACATAAAACCAAAATGTTTAAACCTAAAACAAACACAGCAGAAATAGATACAGATACAGAGATCTGCAGCTGTAATAATTTATCAATTTTTGGATGCATTTCTGTGCATTTCAGACGGTGGTATGCTGATGCTATTGCAACAACCCTAACCCCTGACTATCTAGAACAACATGCTGAACCCTGCCCGACTACTACTCCACTTTGCTGTGTTTTGTAACTGGTTGCAACAACTGCTGATTTATTTATGGTGACTAACTGTGCTGGAAAGGTGAGCCAGGGTATCTCCTGCTAGAACCAAACAGGTGTGCACAAATAATTTCCCATTGACAAACTATAATCAAGTGTCAAAGGCACTTTTGGAAATGAGACCATCGGGGCCGTAAGCCAAGCTACCGTTATCCTGAGGAGAACCATAAAAGGACGCATACACTTCCTGTCCACTGTCCACTGAAAGAGCTTCTGTCTGACCCCTGACACCTTCCACTCTGGAACAGCTTCCTGTCCCACACGTGCAGGTTGACTACTCGAAACTTTTCATCAAAGCCTTCTCCCTCAAACATGGGAAAGTCCCAAATGTAAGTGCCCACTAGGTCTCAGTCCTCAATACACACACACACACACACACACACACACACACACACACACACACACACACACACACAGCCATATATCTAATGTAGGTGTTGAGTGAATATTATTTTGTGGAAACAGTAAGCATCATTTACAAAAAAGACAGACACAAGATGCAGACACACACCGATTTGTTTAGACAATAGATGAATCACATCCTTCATACACACAAATACAACATCCACAGATCCTAGGAGAAGGGTTACCGCCACGTGTTACCTGGTTGTGTTTTTTTTGTCGTGTGCCCTTGAACTCTCCCCATTCTTAAACCCCACTGGGCAGAGGGCACTAAAGGGGGTGGCGGGCAGGGGATAATGGTGGTAGACCCTCAGCCCCATGTTACCAAAAAGCTTTAGAGGAGCTTTACAGCTCATGAAGCCAGACTATAATCTTCCAGACACTTCACACATATGGCCCCATGAGATCATCCAGTACCCTATATGCCCCCCACCCCGCCCCACCCAAAAAAAAGTTGCTACAGTGCATAAACATGTAGCAAAAAAAAGACATCAATTAACAATTTTATTCCCTTAAGAAACCCTACATGCTCAATACAGCCTGTGTGTTGATCTGGTTGGGGTTCAGGGCTAGTGTGTGTGTGTGTGTGTGTGTGTGTGTGTGTGTGTGTGTGTGTGTGTGTGTGTTTGTATGCTGTAGATGTGGTTGGTTATGGGGGCATGTCTGGGTCATCTCTACTCCTCCTGTCCAGATTAGCTGTAAAGCCAGTCTCCCCTTACACCCTCTCCAGTCCAGGCCCTGGTCTAATTAATGCCAGTGAGCGAGACAGGGGGGGGGACAGACAGACAGGCTGACATTGTTTACTGGTAGCAGAAGAAGGCACAAAAATGAGACAAAAGTACAAACAGTCCAAATGACAGGCATCCTCAGACAAAAGTACAGACAACCCTACATTGAAATAGAAAGCTATTATGGTGGCATTGAGGGAGACTCAGGAATGTGACATGTGGACACTGAATCAGGCAGACAGCATCTATCATCTAATCTGATTTCCCTTCACCATCTTCTGGCTCTTGTGGAGGACTGGATCATTTTCCTCTGGGTGTAATAAATTTAAATCCTCTCCTTCATCTTCACCGCTGAGCTTATCCCCAAGGGCCCTAAAATGTCTCTCCTTACAAAGCATAGGAAGTATGGAGACAGCATGAAATTAGAAAAAGGCATATCTCAGTTTTCTCTCAGTGCAACTTTCAAAACACAACAGCACGACTACCGCTAGATAAAATTCAATTGACAATAGACTTGTCTAAGGGACGTACAGTTCTGGCCCCGATTATTGGCACCCTTGCTTTTTATGCTGATAATGTACAATATAGTCTGGAATAATTGGAAATTGAATACAAGGAATACAAACAAATTGAAAAGTGGCTATGACCATGATTATTGCACCCTGCTGCAGAGGCTAATAAGCTTCCTGCGCCTTTCTGCTGACAGTTTCTCCCACTCTTCAATTGCAACCTGCTCCAGGTCTTCAATGATTCCTTTGACCAATTGTACATTTCAGGTCTCGCCATTGGTTGTCAATGGGATTGAGATCAGGACTCATCACTGGCCACTCCAGAACAGTCCAACGTTTCTCTTGAACCATTCCTGGGTGCTTTTGAATGTGTTTTGGGTCATTGTCCTGCTGGAGGACTCATGACCTTCGACTGACACCCAGTGTTCTGACACTGGGCAGCACATTTCACTCCAAAATGCCTTGGTAATCTTCTGGTTTCATGATGCCCTTAATATGTTCAAGACATCCAGTACCCACGGCAGCAAAGCAGCCCCACAGCATTATGTTTGACTGTAGGTAGGGTGCTATTTTCATTAAAAGCTTAAAAACAAGCCCTGATCAAAGCTCTAATTTGGTTTCATCGGTCCACAGAACATCCTGGAAGGATTTAGGTTTGTCCAGTTGGATCATGGCAGATCAATCAAGCTTTCTTGTGGTTTTCTTTCAGCAGTGGGTTCTTCTCTGTGTTCTCTCCAGGTCTGTTTTGTTTGTGCTGTTGTAAATCAAAAGATGCATGTGTGTTTCAATTTCACATTATTTCAGAGGATATTATCTGCATAAAATGCAAGGGTACCAAATCAGAACTGTATATTGTACAGAAGTCAACTGAATGGAGTATTTTACTGGTTGGATGAATCAGAATGTAGAGGAGGGCATACTCGGCTGTCATGTTCTTGGACTGTAGCCTATCCTTCTCAAAGAAGAAAGCCTGTATAGATGCAGAAGACTCCTATATCCATTCAGAGACTAAAGGGAAATGGTAGGAGGGTGTTGTGGGAATTTGCCTTATTTGAGATGCAAATTCCTCACAGAGCTGAAAGACCCGGGGAAACAGGTGTCCAAGGAAGTGTGCTACTGTGTGGGTGTGAGGGAGGCTGTGGGGGTAATGTGGTGTTGAATGATAACACTGCGTGTATTGAATTCCACTTATTTAGTCCTGTGCGACATTGCTTCTCTCTAATCATTGTCTTGTTTCATTTGTTCAATTCAAAATTTAAGATAAAAACCAGGAAATTATGTTATGAATGTGAAATGGGGAAAGAGGACAAATTTCAAATATTTCCAAGAGTATCAAATTTTATTAATTTAAATGTAATTTGGTGCAAAAATGGCTTGTAAATACAAGAAGATGCTTTAAAAAAAAAGAAGAAGAAATTAGCAAACAGAAGTGAGAAAATACACTATATACCAATGAACATAGCATGATAAGTTAACATATTTCACTAGTCCCAGGCTCTTTAAGGATAGATTCCTCAGTGAGTAGCAGTGAGGAGTATCTCACCATATTGGTGTATGTAATGTTGAAGTATGGATGGTAAAACACAATCAAAATCACCCACTAAAAACCTTTTCAGATGGCAACCAACATCGGTTGTACTTCTATAATTGTATCGTCATCTATTTGCCCTTCTGGACTACTAATCCATTAAAACACAATCAAGAGGTACAGCACTTCTGACAGGAATGAAGTTGTCCAGTCCAGGGACAAAGCTCAATGGCACCATCTACATGATAGCATGGAAAGCTACTAGTATCAGCTGCAGCATATTGGTTTGTGTAGGTTACGTGTGCATTGTGTACATGCTAACAGTTAGAACAACTCAATGGAAATAAAATGGCAATAAAATTACACTGCCGTCATACTAACAATTGTGAGAAGCCATGCCGATGTCACACATGTAACAATTCACATTTAGCAGTTCACTTGCACTTCAGAGGTCAGATATGGCAGTTTACATTATGTACACGTAGCCAATATCTTCTAGAAGAAAAGAAAAAAAGAGAAATTGTATTTAATTCAAATGTAAAAGCTTCATTGTTCCTTCTTAAGAACCTTTAAAGGGCTTGGCAAGTAAACAGTACTTCCTAAAAATAAACCTGCAGGATAGTTTTTCCTCCAGTGTGTAAAAATCAATACATGACAAACATTTCCTTACAATAAACAATTTAACAGGAAATATGCTGATGTTTGGCTACACATATGATTGGTGATAAAAACAATATAATGGACTGGAACAGCTTAATGTCGATTGCAAGTCAATCCAGTTAGAGTTTAACATTTACAAGTTACATAACAATTTCTTCACTTACCCTCATCTCAGATATAAAACTAGTACTTCTACATATAGTCATGATCAAAGGCTTGTGAGCCCCTTGAGTTTAAGTATATTTTGTTGCACAACAAAATTATTTTAAAGTATATTTATTTAGCATTTTTTCTACTCTGTTGTAGAAAGAAGACAATTCTAAAAAAGTAATGTGAAGGTATGAATTTCAAATACCAGAGACACCTAGTGCGTAGTATATACATCCTCATCTCATTTTGGGCTAAATTGTGTCACAGGAAAATGTGTTCAATATTTTGTTTTATATGTGACTCATTTAGTTTGTAATTATGGGTTTTGAACAATATTTTCCATTAAAAATAATCATTAAACATCCTATTTCAAACTTTCTGCCAGCAGTGCCGAGTCCAGCTTCTGAGGTTTCAGAGAAAAAATCATAATTAGTACTCTCCCAATACTGTAAAACTATATAGGCTGAATTTTCTCCTATTCAATTTTCTTCCATAGTAAAATTTGATTATTTTTTTTAAACTTGAGGGGTCAAGGGACCCACAAATGTTTGAGATGGATTATGTACATATAGTTCTGTATTAGTGTTCCTTAAATTAGCATTCTCCCATATTTCATTCACAACATAAATATGCATCATATACTCTCCCAGACTGAAAACAGGATCAAATATGACAAAATAGTTGAAGGAACTGCTTGGATAATATACATCTTAAAAACATGCATTCAAAATCTTTGGCTTAGTGACACAATGTTCCCTGCACACTTCTTCCTTCATTTGAGAGTCAAACAGCTAAAATCCATTATCGCTCTCACAAGATTGCCATTGGTCATGGCGGAGACCTAATCTCAGGACGCCCTCAAGTGTTCAACAACAGCAAACAAAAAGTCACGGACACTAAACAGACACATCGGGAAACTGTGTATGTTCAACTTAGTGTGAATGATTTGGTCTAGCAAAAGCAGGTTAAATATGAATCTCTGCACTGGCAATGTAGTGACTAACGTAGACCAAGAGGAAGACTATCAAAGGCAAAGTGCTGAAAAGCTACATTCTCCATCCTCCCAAATGCTAAAACCTCATATACATGTGCAAAACAACAGTCTACATGGTCCCCGCCCCTAACACAAACCTGTCTCATGCAGTGGCTGCTATGTGGAGCACTGGGTGTTAGAGAGTTTGCCATAACATTGAGAATTTAATGATTGTCACCATGGTGATAAAAAGTTGGGATGGAATGATTTACGTGTAAACAAGGAATCAATAAAGAACGATCAGTCTTCTCTGCCTCAACCCTGCTACAGGTAGGTGTCGTGCTCGGCACTGCTCAGACTCTCATTGGACCCTTGTACGGTCATGTTTTTGAAGGGAGGTGAAAGGTCACTGGGAGCAGGGTAAGGACCGGCTGTCTCCTGTGGTGGTGGTATTGTTTTCTTCTCATCCTCTTTGGTCTTTTTCCTTTCTTCTCCTCCCTCCCCATCACTCTTGGATGCCAGAGGAGATTCCACTACGATGGTGGGCTTCTGTCTGAGGTCCTGGCGGCTGGGCGGCTCGGCAGTCATGATGGCCTTGGCGCCGTGCATCCTGGGAGGAGACTTACAGTGTAGATCGCCGCGAGACTCCTTCCAGCGCCGCAGTTGAGCGAGGTGCTCCCTCTCAATGTCTCTCTCAGACACTGGTAACTCAATAATCTGAAACACACAGAGAGAGAAAGTGTGTACAAAGCTGTAGTCTGCAGACACTGTGAAGTAATGCCTGGATTGACCACTGCTTTTCAGGTTTTTCAATGGAGATTGTCTATTAATTTAGGGTAGAAATATGTTTTTGTTTGTCACCAGATGGCGATGTTACCATGAGAGTAAACAATTTAGCTCTGTGTACGAGAAGCTAAACAATTATCACATTTTTCATAGTTCACTGTGTGTGGTTAACAAACACACACATACACACAACCTTGACAACAACACTATCCTGTAGATTTGCACATCTGTTGAATCTGTGATTCAATGAGCATAACCTTACCTCCCGCACCAGGAAGCCTTCCTGCATGTAGCGTGGCTCTATAGCCCGGAGCAGCTCCATTGTCTCGTATAGGCCTTGGCAGGTCTTCAGTTTCTCCTGAGAGCCCAGCATGCATTTCAGGAGAACCAGGCCCACACGGAAGATGATCTTCACTCCTGAGAACAGCATCACATCAGATGAATACAGATAATAACTTCTGAAGAGCCAAGGTTGTTTGAATGTACAATTAATATGATGAACATGACTTATCATTTTGTGTTGTGTGTTGCTCGGCTGGACTGTTGACCGACCTTGCCGACCTCCTTCATCTGTTCTTTGAAGACCAGAGGTCTTACATGCTAGTGTAGCCTTCAGAGCAGGGCTGCTACATAGAGCAACCCCAGATTTGACTCACTCTGTGTGACCAATATTGTATCTATGGCAATCAGAATAAACTACTGATTGTTATCTGTTTTCCTTTTGTTTAAAAGCTAAATGACCAATAGTCAGTTAAATGTGCAATTGTCTATTTTCTGATTCAATTGCATTGCATTGCTCACTTCTCACTTCATTCTCAACATTCCTGGTTTCACTTAATTCATCAGTTTCAGTTTCAGGCTAGGGAGTGGTTGCTTTGTGTGCACTCAAATTCGACTGGGGCATTCCTCTGCAAAGGAGCCTGAATAAAGTGGTAAACACTCCAGTTATATACTGTAAGAATAACTGTCTGGATGACTTGCTAGGGTGGAGTAACCACGTTTGAGGTTTGTTCTTCATTCACCATATAAAAACATGTCAGTAGATACATTCGCTCTTGTAAAATCTCACCCTCACAAAGGAACATGTCCCAGACACGCAAAACCGAAGCCCATGGCAGAGTCCTCGAGAAGGCACACATGAACCACTCAGTCATGTACAGGATGGGCTCCAGCTTGTGCTTCTTCAGGTGGCGGTGGGCCACAGGAGACACCCGCCGCAACAGAGCGTACAGGATCTCCCCATCCAGCTGGATCGCCTCCTACGGGGACGACAGGGAACAGCAGTCAGCAGAGAGGGAGGGAGAAGGAGGAACAGGGAGAGAGAATACAATCCTTTCTCTTTGTTAATCTGATTGTCTGATTATCTAGTTCTTATTGTCTGGTACTCATGTTATTAAACCGTTAACGTATCAGGGTCAAGCTAGAGATACACTAGCCTGAGAGGTCCAATACCAGCCCATTATACCAGTTAATCAGCTGAGAGATTGTTATCTCCAAACTAAATGCCAATAGATTCGGTTTCTTCTTTTTTTTTTTTTTTTTTAGTTCTATTGGGATGCCAAGTCAGCATCAAAGACCGAAGTTTACTTTCCTTCCCAGTGGAAGTGGCAGTATAATCTCTGGAAACTATAGGTGAGGTGAAAGTACAAAGAGCTTGTCTTCTAAAACCCAGTGTGTTTGGAAATTGCTACAATGCATTGAGAACAAGTGCATAATTATTGAATTCTCTGATTCACCAAATAAAATGATCAGAAGTTTAAGTAAGTTTATGTAAGAAGTTTATGTAACTTTTGGGTGTAGTTTTCCTTAAATACAACAGATTTGCTTTTACCAATATTTCACTTACCAGACAATTATTATCATGCTGAACACTGTAAATACGTAATCTTATTTTTAGAGTTAGCTAAACATTGACATTCTCAAGCTCTTCCTCTGATGTTTGAACCCGCTTTCTACTCTCTCGGCCAAGAAAACAAGTTTTCTACTAAATAAAAGTGTGTTTTCTGTCAGTAGCCTTACCAGTCCTGCACTGTAGTATCCAGGAAGGTACTTCTCACAAATTTGGACAAGACCCCAGAATGCATCCTACGAAAAAGAAAACAAATATGGCTTTGGTATTAAAAGTCAAAGTGAAATATGCTGCATGCTGCATGGATAACCAATACTCTATGAATGAACGTATGGTGCATGTTTTGTTAGTGTGTGTTTGTGTGCATGCAGGGGTGATGAAATCATAAGTATTAAGTTAAAGGAGGAACATGTCCCAGACATGCAAAAAGGAGTCCAAGTTGGTGGGGTGGTAAGTCACTGGGATTTGGTGTGTTTGTCTGGTAGCCTGGACAGAAAATATGAAGGCAACTGGTATAGGAATTTGTTCACCCCTAGTGAATGTGTGTACGTGTGTGTGTGTGTGTGTTCACCTCTGCTGGCATATGCATCAGGAGTACAGCAGCAATGGGAGCCTGAGCCTGACAATAGCCCTCTTCTGGGCGATGCAGAGTATAGGCCTTCAGCACACGGAACAAGTCTTTCTGCCTACACACACACACACAGGTAAAACACGTACCTGTTTCAGTCACAATAACACACAGATGGGCGTCATCACAGGCTTTCAGAAGACTTACCCATGACCTCCTCTCGCCACAAACATTTCATGGAAGGGGAACTGTCGATGCAGGTCCCTCTCGATTACATCCAACCATTTGGGATCTCCCGGCTGGCTGTCCAGCTCCTGAAACACACAGTCACCCATATACTTAGAGGAAGTGGTGAACGCATCGGGACAGCAGAGACATATTACTTGTTATTGTTGTAAACCCATGACACTGTGTGATTAAAAGATGTATGTACGGTTAAAGTACAAAGTTCTTGCTTGTCAGTTATTGATGATGGGTATTTTGCCAGGGATCCCAAACCTCTTGATGTTATGACCTGTCCACACCACCTACCTACTTTAGGACTATTGATACTCTGCCAACCCAATAATGCAGCTTCTTCAGCCTAAATGCATCTCCCTACTTTAGTTTACTACCTATTGTATTCATGTAGCTAATACCTACTGACCATATATATAGTGAACACCTTCTTCTTTGCAACCTCGTTTTGTGTTCTACAAATAAAGTTTATTATTATTATATGCCATTTTGTGTCCACATTAAGCCAAATACCTTACAGTACCATGAGTCAGTTTTTGCATATATTTTCTCAGGCATGAAAAAGACAAATTTTGCATGACCCTTAGGGACCCTAAATGTATGACTGACCTGGAACTTGCCCTGGTTTTGCTCCCTTTTCACTTTGCCCCCAGAGAGGTAGAGCCAGGCCCGGCCTCGCAAGGAGGGAGGGATCCCCTTCTGACAGCGCAGTTTCACCTGTAGTTCAACATACTCACTGTTACTCATAAGCATGCAGCAAGCAAGAGAGAGGAAGAGATTGGGAGAAGGGAAAGTGGGATGGAAACAGTACAGAAGAGAACTTGAAGACATATCTCGGCATTTTGAATATTAGTTAGATGAATTTTTTTTTTAGTCCTTCAATTTCTTAATAATATGTCAGTATTTGTTAACATCTGTCATTGAAACCAAGGGGCACAGCTAGCTGCAAGCCATGATCTCATTTACAGTTCCTGATCAAACACACCTTCTTGTGTTTTTTGGCCATCCACTTGTCCCAGCTGTTGAAGCATTTCTAGCCATTTTGCCTCCCGCTGCCTCAGCACTTCGATGGGGATGTCTTCAGCACTGTGGAGATAGAGAGACGGATAGTGTAGCTAATAAAAATGTATAAGTTAGTTGGCAGGTCTAGCCCTCAAGTGGAAAAGACAACGAGGCAGGCAGGGGCCAAGCAAGACTGCTACTGTAGGTTTTCTTATCAAGAAATACAGTAGCTAACATGGTGAGAATCTCAAGATTCATCAATCAAAGAAGCCAACATTATTATTTCAATTTTTTCATAATTTCATACAAATGTATAGTTATTACATTCTATCTATTTCTAAAATAACCAGGTCCTGCTATGGGTTGTGCACACAGACGAAATACCATAAAATGGATTTGAGCAGACTGTCAGATTACATGTATCCCTCACACAGATAGATCTCAGGAATAGAGATGACAAAGATGACAAAACAAAGTAATGTGAAGCACCACAGACAGTACGCCAAAAATAGCACAACAAAGAGAGCAACCTGACTGGAGCACAACACTAAGGTGTGGCATGCACACTTTTCATCACTTCCTGGTATTCATTATGGGGGAGTCCTGTCATGGGAGAGGGCGGGACAGTGGTTGATCTCTTCCTTCTCGGCACAGGAAACCTACCCTCAGACAAAACAGTGGAACACTTGCCATCGTCAGTGAAGTACACGGAAAACAGGAAGCTGCGAGAGAACTTTCCCCTAGTTCTGTCCTTTACAATCTCCTACACATGATAATCACCGATATCTCATTACAGTCCTACACAATGAAGTAAAAAAAAACTAGAGCAGGCAGTTAGGTGTCCTGTGGGTTTGACACGCAGATACTATGCTGTTCTTGTTTTTCGACAGCTAAAGGGATAAGACCTGCAGCCAAATATAGGCCTGGTCTCCCTGGCAGAAGTAAATAAATTACACAGCTGGTGAATTGGCACATTTGGATTCATAAAAACATAAAACTCTTGTCTCAAGCAAATCACACCCATTGAAGAACATACACTTATCAAATAAGTAGACTGTGCATTTAGACATGCTTTTACATACAAGTGTGTGGCTGATAAGAACGAACAGACACAATAAAACCTGCAAGACTTGACTGAAATCATTAGCCAAGAGGCCAAAAGTGGGGCAGTCTGCTGCCTGTCTTCAAAATAGCACTCAATTTATTTCTGCTGTAGCAGATGACTGGCCCAAGGTGCTGCTCAATTCAAACATAACATATGGGCACAATCAGTGTAAAAGAGAATGACGCCTACGGCAATTAGCCAGTAGCCACCATTTATAGCTTGCAATGATTTATTCTTTGATTTAGATTTTCTTGTCTGCATACCTTCTGATATTGTGGCAGACTGGGCTATCTGCTACAGAGAAACTGTGGGAAAGAACTACATCCCCCAGTAGTCATTACTAATCAGCCAGGCAGGAGTTGATTGACACACCTAGAAGAATAAGGGTGCACTCCACAGTCCCCGGGGTGGGACCGTCCAGGGAGCAGACGGGGAGGCTGCTGAAGGTTCCCCTGAGAGATTTGATTTATGGAAATAAGTTCAAGTTGTAATGTGAGTTAACAAATAAAGTTGAGTGTTTTGTTTGAATCATGCCTATAGCGTGATCTGTGCCAGGAAACTGCCCTCAAGGTAGGGTTTGTGACACCTGACTTTTACCCCGAGGTGCCGCAATATATACAACATTCATTCAAGTTACAGGACCATCCGCTGGCTGTTGGTTACCTACATCGCAGGTCAGCATCATGATCTGTCCACCGGCGGGATGAGGGACATTGCACCCCTGTGGTCGAGGCGAAACAGCTTGGCTCTACATGTTTCTAATGGCTAGACTAATTAGACGGTGGTTTCTTGTTAATATGGCGAGGCGGTGCAATCCTGTCAAGGGCGACTTTATCAATAATGGGCTTGTGTGAGCGAGAAAGGCGCTGTTTATTTTTATATTTTTTTTTAGCTGGCTTGTGTATGTGACAAATACACTTTTTGAACTTGGCTTCAATTTATAAGTGAATAATATGTGATGACAATACACTCAGTTCATAAAATCGCCCATTAGGAAAGTTGTCTCATGAAACTCGACTTACGCTTCTCCGGTATATTGCTGGGCACCCCCTATGAATCCATACTTGTCCGTTTGTGTCTCTCCGGGGATGCCAGAGCCGTTCACTTCTGAGTCGGATCCATAAGAGTTGCCGTCTGTGTCACCCGTCAGATTATCTGTGGTGCCTCGCAAACTTCTGCTGGACTCTGCTGAATGGAGTCCATTGCCCTGTTCGAGTCTTGCCATTTAACTAACATTGACCTTAACCCGCTCGCAGTTACTTTACTGGACGTACTCTCACAGCGAGTCTTGCAAACTTCCTGAACATGTTTAAAATCTCCATGAAGATGTCCAAGACGCCCGCCGGTTAGCAATGGTTGGCTAACGTTAATTGTTTAGGTGCTGCCAGCTATGCTAACAGTTACCTAACGTTACAGCTGCTAGCGAGGATTGTTTCCTAGCTGCTAGCTGGCTAGTGCTAAGAGGCTCGTTAAGTAGTTTGTCTCATTTCAAATTTCTTCGCTGTCATCACATAATGTTAACCTCACACAAAATGATTTTCACTAGCTAGTTCGTTGAACTGACCAAGAACGCAAACCAGCTCGTTGAATAAACTGTAAATTAGTAACAGTAGCGGCGGGCTAAACAGCCAGGCTAACATGCTAGCATCACACAGTTGTCAGCTGACATACACCTTTTTGCTAGAATCATTGCTGTCAGCAAGTATGCAGCTAGTTAGCTAGTAGCTACAAGGAAAGCAAAAACAGATTAGTAAACATCCATGGCACCATTTTAACTCTCTACTACCATCTACTGGTATAAACCACCCTCTCAATATGACCCTCCAGCTGAAATCATTTCGAAAAATGATAGCCTCCTCCTCTCTGATGATGAAAATATTATTGGTTGTCATGACATCGTAACTTACCGTGACACAAGATTTTCACTAGCTAGTTAGTTGAACTGATAGTCATGCATAACCATAAGGCAATGGCTGTTTTGACGCAATATAGTCCACACATGTAGCCTAATAGCCTCTAACCTCAATTACTCAAGACAAGGCTGTAAACCTGTGATATGTATGCTTTTATTTTTGCATCAGCAGTGTCAGCAGTGTAGAAGCTCAATCAAAACACGTGACATACAAAATATTAGTTTCTGCATTATTAAAACACTGACAAATGAATTTAGTATAAATACTAGATTCTTTATTTAAATATTGTACATCTTTTAAAACATATTTACAGAAATTAGACCTGCATTGTTACACTGTAGACACAGATGTATCTTTCATACACACAAACATAGCTTGCTGGAAAGAGAACAATCATACCTTGTACTGACTGCAGAAGCACCTTTGAAAAAACTGCTTTATGAAGGGCAGGAGAGAAAGATAGGGGCAGATTTCATTGACATTAAACACTGAGCAATATGACGAGACAAGCTTGCAATGCCAGGAAAGGCCTCTTGATTACAGGTCTAGCTATTTGTTAAGGCTGAAACTGTTCTCACCTTCATACATTTACAACGTAAGTCTAGTTCAAATTAAAGTTTTGTAAATTAAGTATAGGGTAGTTTATTAGATAGGAATTTAAGGGTGAGGCAAGTTGTAAGTGATGCCAACTTAGTATGTACTGTATACATGCCATTGGTGCAAATAGCTATGATGGAAATCATGCACACAAAAAAAAGAACAGACAGTAGGACAGACAATGTACATACAACTGTCTCAGTTATGAGTACAAGGAATAAATCCCAGTCAAATCTGAATTATTTCATATTCAAACTCCCACTTTTGTGTTCGCTGCACTGCTTCTCTACCCCACAGAGGAATTATTTCACTAATGCAAGATGGATGCAGGGCGGGGGATTTACAAAATGGCAATCATTGTATGACTATTGATCTTGATGTATTAACATGACTTTTGGATGAAGTGACACAGTGACAATATTGGTCTCCACCAACACAATGCTATTTGTACAGTAGGGCTTAGAGAGCAGTGCCCTTATCACATATTTATATGGCTTTCCTTCTTTGGTTTTATAAACCTGTTTTGGAGTTTCTTACAGATAACCAGCCACATAACTGAAACCAACAAACAAATTTCCCAATGATTGTATATATGAGCACAAGGAATTAATAGTATTGCCGTATGTTGTTCTTGCTAACAAAGCATAATGATTTACGCAAAGAAAGTGTGTCTTTGGTGCACCGTTAAACTGTAAAGATTGTAAAGATTGTATTATTGATATTGGGACAGACTACCAAGACCAGAACAGTATTATCAATGTCTTTGATGAATGTAAATTCATGAAATCCAGCGCACACATTTAAATACACTCAATACAATCATGCTGACCATGTTCATATAAATCATGTCAAGTCATATACAGACATCTGAATTACAAAAGAGAAGCAGCAAACAAAGGGAAAGGGAAATAAAAGAACAAACAAAAAAAAACAACACATTTCACACTCGTTGCACATCTGATTCTTGTTAAGATAGCGGAATCTTTTTGTCATCCAACACGCTGAACTGTAAATGTCAGAAGACATTTCAAACTCTTACTCTTAAAACTAAATAACAGTTAAAAAAATAAATCTTTTTTCTTTAAATTCATGCCTGACCTATCATTGCAGTTGTAAGCATTCCCAGATGCTAGCTTTAGCTTTGTGAGTTAACAAATAAACATTGAATACCACACACATTCAAATAACAGCTTACATTCACTCACGCGCACGCGCACACACGCACGCGCACACACACACGCAAACATTTTAAAACACCTGCAGGACCTTCTGTGCACAATCCTACATACTACTGCTGTAGCCATCAATCTCAGATATCTTGTTCATTTCAGCAAACGGAAGTTTGGGATTGATAAAGCTTACTTCAAGATTTGATCCTATACAGGAAAATATATTTATGGATGCATGTGTACATCTTGCACAATAGTGATGCAATAACTCTTTGCTTTAACAACCAAAGCAAAGACAAAGGCCAGTACATACCCCTAAAACACAAAAAATATTTACAACTCATGAGGATATGTGCACCGACAGATCCCTCAGCCAGGTGACAAACCACATTAACCCTTCGCTAGTAGACTATATCCAATATTAAGTTCTCTCTTTACAATGAGAGATTTATTTGAGCTTAGCTGGTAAATACTCATTAGCTCTTCCATCATGCACCTTCCCAGACCAACACACGGAAACCAACACCTTACTTTTCATCCCAACCATCCTCAGTCCATCTAAACCCCTCCACCTCTAATCAACCACACACATTTACAACATGGAACAGATAGTTTAACAACTTTAACAACAATAACATTGACAGTCAGGTTAATTAGGCAACACTATCACTACGCTCTACAGAATCCAAAACCATGGCTTACTCCTCTCACAGTATCACCCTTTATACATGAGGGCTACAGAATGTCAAAGCCCCCCTGCCTTCTCCTGGTCAGTGAAAGCAAACTGTCCTACCCTCAGGACTGTCCCTTAGTCACATTCCCTAGAAGTGTTGACACCATGCAACGAGACATGGGAGACCGAAAGTCATCCCCTGACCCGCTCTACTCAGTTCCTCCTGCATCATGATCAACATGAAAATGTCCTAGCTGCCTGCTTCCCCTCAACCGTTCAAGCACCAAAACAAAATGGAGGAAGAAAACTATGAACATGGGTGGGCTTCAGTCCCACAACGAGGAGTGTGTGTTGTGTTGGTGGACCTCCCCTGTCAGCCCACAGGAAGCAGTGCATTTGGGAGGGCTGCAGGTGGAAGACTCAGGCAGAAGGGGAGGAAGGATCAGCCCAGAGAAGCGCACACACACACAAACACACACACATTTAGTCTGTATATTCAGCCACAATGGACAGCAGCACCGTGATATCATCTGGTTTCCCTCCTGGAGACAAAAAAGACAAAAGAGTATGAGGAACATTGCCAATCCTAATCACCAATTCATGTTCAACAGGCCTGGAATTTCATTAGTCGCTTAGATATGTGTAAATGTGGACAATTACCATTTCTGTTTAATCGGCAGGGGTAATTAACTCTGTTAAATTAGTTTGTATTGCGCTTGAAAAGTATAAGTCATATCAGCTTACTTGTACGCTAACAAAGTAAACCTGTAAATGTAGTGAGGAGGGCAGTGCTAAGTCACGGTTTGCAATGGCATGAACAAAATAATGTGAGGTTGCTAAAAGACTTACTTGCCTAAATACTACAATTTTAGACAGGGTATGCAGATATTAAAATGTTATGCTCATCATTGGTTGCAATGTCGCTTTTGGCCAGCAGATGTCACGGTTTGTCACAACGATTTTTTAGGACTTTCCTGTCATGGTGGGGTGCTCTTTTGTCATGGCAGCTTTCCATGTGTCGTTTCAAATCACATCAAAAACAGAATATTTACCTCTTACATTCAGGCCATTGTCACAGGCAAACTGTGCAAAAGGGGACATGTAGTTCGGGTCATAGGCTAGGTCATGAGCTTGCTTTGCAATGCTCTGTGCAGTCTGCAAGATGCTGTCATAGTTGGTGGCCTGAAATGAGCAATAAGAAAAAGCATTACAACATGAAAAGGTTACTGCATGTACGTCAAATGTATAGCCAGATAGGTGTGGATGCATGAATGGGTGGACATCTCAATGTGACACCTTGAGTTTTTTGAGCTCCTGCAGTATCATATAGTCTGGCATGTTGTCAAAGAGGCCGTCGGTTGCAGTCAGGATTATGTCACCCAGCTGGACGTCAAAGGAGGAGCTGTCAGCTGCTTCAGGACTAGACAAGACAGAGGGGCATGGCAAGGTTAGTCACGAGTGAAACAAGAGCATGCAGAATGAGAGCTGCTACCAACACAGTTCCAACATAGGTCAAAGGTCAAATCTTGCCAAGTCGTGAAGGTGGCGTGGCCATTTAATCGCACAGCTGAATGTCAAGCAGCTTGCACTGTCTTTCTCTCCAATGTGTCAAGTTAATTTCCTGGGAGCCTTAGTTTCTACTTGTGTTTCCTCTTAAAAAAAAAATGTTGTACACATAAAACCTATTGGCAAACCACAAGCCACAAGAAAAGTTCACTTGCGACAGAAACGCTGTTCTAAAAGTTGCAACCAGTGGAAAAACAGAACAAGACGTCTTCAGTGTGACAGCTCCAAGGATTAGATTAGCAGCAGCATACAGTTTATCCCTTCTTTAACAGTCTGCTATTGGAGGAATAAACTATTAACTGCCCAACTGGGCTACTTGGCAAACCTGTATGCATGCTGTTAGCTTGTGTGTGCCTGTTATGTATTGTGCTTGAAATTTCTATGAGATGTTTTGTTTTGAGAGACAGCTTGAATGATAGGTACCTTTATGACAAGGACATACACAAAAGGGCAGAGGCAAAAAAAACAGGAAAACACTCATCGCCAGGTCATACATTCTCTAAACATCTTGCATATACAAAACTTCTGTATTTGTTGTGTGTGTTGTGAACCGGTTACTTTGCAAAGGCTTGTAGTGTTGTTAGCAATTTAGCCCTACCGGCCTATAAAACCTTGCACATGTTTAAATCCAGATACACAAGGAGACAAACATGAGGCGGAGAAAGAAAAAAAGATGGAAAACAAGCACTGTGGGGCTGAGAATGACGGGTCCACCCTGTTTGTCCCCATGGCTTTTGTGTGTGTGGCCCCACACACTGTTGTTGGCATAATAGCTGAAGTGAGGGACTGCTGTCACATGGCCAGTTCAGTACTACTAAACTGCCAGCACCCAAGAGATCACGTGCATTGCAGATCAAGTTGTAAAAGACTGCATGGGCTGTTTGGAGCGACATAAATGAGGCCACAGGGTCACGTGACATTGCTCTAGAGCTAATAATGGTGCACATAAAACACCATTTGATAGATTTGATTTTAAATGCATCAACAACTTCATCTGAAAACCCATACAAACAATTTTGGGACATCACGTGTGAATTTCCCAAACTCCGCTCCCAGTCTTGGCATCTACATGTGCTGTCGCTAGTATTTGTATTAGGTTGTTGTTGAACTGTGTGTATCTGAACACATGTGATAGTAGATTTTATAGCCCAGCTGATGGCCTGTGAATTACTGCTCCTGCGCTTTTTCAGTAAATGTGCATTGGATGATTCCCATTTCAAAACGCTACAATTCAAATTGCTTATGGAAGCATTTTGCTAGCTAACAGAAGATTCAATTTAAGTTCCCTGGTTTACCAACATAATGTTTGCAACGTTATGTATGTTAGCAGTAAAGTTAGTCCTTAAGCTGAGGTAGTAATCTATTATTGGTCTTCATTTTTATATTTTCATTTGCCAAGAGGCTCACAGCTTGCAATGTTGTAACTAGCACTAAGCTAGTTTTCACTTGATCAGGTTTATTTTCTCAGGTTTGTAGTCTGTGGTATTAAATTAATATGCGAGAGCACTTACCTGTCGCTGAGCACCACCCCTTCGGCACCCGGGGGAGCAATGGACAGCTGGAAGGGGGTGTTGAAATAGTGCTGTTGCTCATCTGAGCGATGTACCACCTCTCCTCCCCGTACCACCAGGAAGCCTGAGTCACCGAGGTTACACGTATGCAGCTGGTGACTCCGCCGATCCAGAACCACAATACAGGCCGTACTACTCCCTAAAAGACAGAGGAGTGCAAGGAAAGACACTTTCAATACTTGAAAATGTGTGCCACGGGAGGCAACAGTAAGCAGATGGGTGGGTGAAATTGAGCAGAGTAGTCTGGCACCAAAACAATAGGGCCATGTCCTTTCCTTGTCCCAAATCCCCAATGGCTGCAGCTCTAGCAGACAACAGTCCAAGTAACCTTGACGAGGGAAGTCACAAGTCACACACAAGTCACAGCTTCCCAAAATAAAAGTAGGCTGTTTGACAAACATTGACAAGGGGGGTGGCATTTAATGTCAGCACTGGCTGTAGTCCAGAGATACTGAGTCTCAGTAGAAATGTGACCGGTCACATGTTTGCCATGTCCAAGTTTTTTAAAAATCTCCTTGAACCCTGTAGCAGTGTCAGCGAGTCTCGACCCCCTCGTGGTGGTAGGACAGAATACAATCAGATCAAGTTAAGCTTAGGTCAAGTTAGGCAATTTTAATGCAGAGTCTAAACACAGTGGTTGGTTATCCTACAGTGTGAAGACTCTGGCCTTTTGGTCTGACAAGATTTTTTCCAACGTGTTTAGCCAGGCCCAGTCTGGCTGGGCTTGACTCACCAAGACTGAAATCTGAGAGTGGCCATGGCAACAGCCAATGGGAGAATAGCTCAAGGGGGAAGAACAAGAGAATGAACAGAGTACCGGAATAGAAGTCACTTTTAACAACAAAAACTCCCACTCATGTAGAGTTTTTAAAATCAGTAACATTCCCAACTCCACTTTTGATAAGTTTCTATACAATTTTATTTGGAGGAACAAATCTCATAAATGGCAACTTGCCTGGATCAATCCACAAGTATAAAATTACAGTGCAATTAATTAGGTGAAAGGAGTCTCATACAAAATTCTTCATTAAAAAGTTTATCATTGTAATAATGAATTAAAAATAAATAATTAATTACCCTTGTAATAATCTCACTCCAAAATACATGTGTAATGTAGCTTCTCTACCATGAAGGAAGAAACAATAAAAAAACGTTTGTTTTTGTGCTGGTTTCTCCTCCTTCATCCGCCGTTTTGCAAATTGCCATGATGATACAATGTAGAGACATGAGATTTGGCAGACTGATAGCATTGATGTGCAAATGCTTCCCAAGAAATGTGACTCCAAATCAGCCAGATGGTGGTGCTATAATTAAACATCCAAATTTGAGAAGCCATAACTCATACCCCCTCAATCCAATTTGAATGAAACTATGTATCGATCCTTGCTCTACAAATTCCTCAGGGACCGCCCAAGTCCGCCTGGATACATTTTTTGCTAATTTGTATTTTTTGAAAAACATCACGCTGGATTTCATGCAACCCAGTCACAGTGAATTCGCGAAATTAGATAAGTTTTGCTTCAAAAACTGACTTGGGCTTGAACCCCGTCATCGCCACTTGTGGCTATATTTTGTAACTGTATTTGCAGTGAAATGTTCCGGTCGAATGGGAAAACTTTATTGACAGAATCATGTAGTGTGTGACTCCTTGTCTTCATGGGTGAGACACCCCAGCTTTGCCCTGTTGCATAGTGTGAACAGCTTCCCGGCGGGACGTCAAGCAGACCAGTCATTTAGCCTGAACTAACCTTGTCAAGATTTAAAATTTTTAGTTAGTTAATTGCCGCATGGGTATTACATAATTCGATACGATGTAGGGCCTCATTAAGACATATAAACGCTTTGAGAGGAGCAGAAAAGATGGACTTTGGCATGAGTTAATGGTAATAATAATATAATAATTGTATTGTATGGGTCACTGCTGACAGTATGACTCATCCTGCAGCTATTTTATTACTGAGCACATGTGTGAGAGGCTGCATGACTCACGCCAGTGACTTTGTGCACACGGTTGTGTACGGTGTGTGTATGTGTGTGTGTGTGTGTGTGCATACACTCACCTAGCAGGGGAACTTTGTTCTGTAGGAGCTCATAGTAGCCGGAGGTAAGGATACCCACTGGGTTACTGGGCGTGAAGCGGCCTTCCTTCACAAGCCGCTCACATGTCCGCATCAGGGTGGCAGAGAACTGAGATGGGTCAACACCATAGTCACGCCAACCACCCACGCCATCCGCAACACCTGATGGACAAATTGAAAATATAAATTTGAATTAGGTATGTCGAACCCCCCCCCCGAACCAAGCTCACCCTTTTCTTACTGGGTGGCAAGTATTGTTATTGTTAGTAGGATCACACATAGGTATTCTGATGTTATTGGCAGATATTTGCCTCCCTCAGATATATTGGTAATGACAGGTGTCTGTCCGTCAGTCTGTCCATTTTTAGCCACTTTTTCAGGTCAGGGTTGCCATGGCAACAGGGCAAGCAGGACAGCTGGGAGATGCAGTCCAATCTTCTCTTTCTGTCACTCTACAGGACCCAGGTAAATAAAGTGAAAGTAAACCCAAATAAAGTGAAAGGGCCACAGGTGCACACTGGGGATCTCCACAAACTTCCACTCTGGAGGACGTCACAGAAAATAAAGTACCTCCCCCACGCTTGTCCACAGTTCACTAAGCAGTAGACAGGACAATCATGGCGTCTGGGGTCCCCTACAAACTCTCCCCCCACTGCTGGAAGCGGTATTCTAAGAAAAGCCATATAACGAGCACAGACGGTGCTAAAATGACAGCTTTAACAAGCGATAACCCTTGTGTCAAAACAAGTGTCCTGCATTCAGCTACCGTATCCCCCTAGTCCAGTTTTAAAGAGTCCAGTACTAATCAGGGACAAAGACATCACTACCATCTCTGCTTGCCAAGTGTAACACGTGAACCACAGAGGGCAATCTTTACAGTTGGTTGCTCGTCTTATAGCGTTACCCCCCCAAACGTGAACCATTGTATATTGAGTCTAACTGAATAATATACAACATGGAGATGCCGATCGTAGTTTGTCAAGCATTTTGCTCTGTTTACCCTCCCGTCGGCTTGGTGAGTTATGGACAAAGCATTTACGCTCGGCTAGGTTGCTAACGTCGTTAGCAATATGGCTGCCTCCATGCTCAACCATTCTGACCTTTATAAGACATTGTACGGTTTAGTCTCAAAGGCATTTTTACATGGAAATGTTCAGCAATAGCCAGTTTAAATAAAGCATATTCGGATCGCCTACTTCCGCCTGTTTACTAGCTTGCATTGCCGCTCATCTTCAGTTGGATCCCTTCTAGGTGAAAGGTCATTTGCTGTTTTGCCTTTTACCCTCTTGGAAATGATCCATACTCAACGCTTCCACATAAATTATATAATGACAACCACATTGTGCATGTTGATACTTTGTAAGCATTCCTTGGTTTTATGTTAAGTAAACGCCGCCATTGTGTAAAAGGGTTTTTAAGTAAGTGATCCATCTGAAGGGGGTGGGGGCTGTTGTGTTTTCATCCGAGGGGTCGGCACACGTGCAAGCTAGCTCACTGAAGGTCATCCAACCACTGAGTACACGATCAGCGACGGTGCGAGGATAAGCAGATCAATAACAATCTCAAACCTGGAGACAACTTACCCAAAACATCGGCGGTCCTGTTTCGTGCAATAAAACAAGCATCATCCCCGTAGCACATCCCTTTCTTCAAGATCCCCTTACGAAAGTCTTTCCCAAAGCCATAACTGGCTGTGACCAGACTATAGTCCCGACCGTCGGTTTGAGAGAGTCCGCCCAGGACTGCCCTCGCTACCAGTCTGCCATAAGAGAGTACGGATAACATACCCCAACAACGAGCGCCCGTCTTTTGAGCCCAAACCCCTAACTGTCCGCCCCGGCGCCTCTTACTTCTTCAGACAAGCTATGATGTCTTATCCGTCCATTCGACCTGACTAGCCCACTTCCGGAAACTACCAGGGTTGCCCAACGATTGCTCTAAACCGATAGAAGCGTCTGCGTCCGAGTACTTCGCTTCTGTTTATGGTTTAGTACATTTCACGAACACAGTTCCTCCGGTGGGCACTTTCCTTCCCGACATGTTTCCACTCTACCGCACAGAGCAGCAACTTCATACGGGTCTTGACGGTTTACCATCTTGACGTCACAGCTAACTGCGCACGCAAGGCTTGCGGTGTGCGCTTATTTGCAGTTACAGAGCGTACCGGTTGCTCGTCGGGCCGTCGTTGTTTGGATTCATGCTGCAGGGTTCTAATTAAATTATCTGATGATAGGATATTTAACCACTTAATAAGTGCCCTGGGACACCAGTTTCTTTATTCAACTTCATCACGTTTTGTAGAGTGTTTGTATAGTGACATTTGTTTGGTCTCAAAATGACTACTAGGGTCCAATGTAGTCCGAGAGACTACAAACTCATACTGGTTAGTGTGAGTTTGTAGTCCCTCGGAAAAATAACATCTAAACGTCCATGTCCAATAATTTCTGACTGAATTTTTCCAGAGCTCCGGCGTATATATGATGTTTAGTTTGTTATGGTTCCGTGAAAGGGCTGGCTTTGCAGCTCTGGTGTAGTGTACAGAGGTAAACAAGTATAGCGAGTAGCTCAGGAGGTTAGGAGAGGTGAAAAGAAACACAATCTAAAATGGATAACAGATTTTTTGGTGTTGCTGTATTGAACAATAAAAAACAATATGGTCTTGTACAACTCTAAATCATTTTGATATCATTTTGCAACCGAGTGTCCTTTTGGAGTCTCCAAAATCTGTCTGGAAATCTGCCTGACAGTCTTAGAAAATCACAGTGCAAATGTTCATTTCTGGTGTAATATTACACACTTTCAACCAGGACTAGATTAGACCTATGGCTAGAGATCCATTGAATGTCTGGGTTCATACATAACAACCACAGGGAGATATTTACACCAAAATACGGTTGTTTTCTTTAGGTGAGGATAAGTCTTCAATTTCTGCTGTGTTTGAGCTTCTGTTACTCTGCTTCAGTAATACTTATGTAATACCCAATTTTACCCATTTTACTTCTTAAGTGGTTGATGAAAGGGAAAAAAACATCAGTTAATGCTTTGTTTTTCTGAAAATATAATTGATTTTATTTATATTGTTGGCTGTTGGCCTTGAACGACCACCGAAAGTCACAGTTTTCACAGTCACAGTCACACCATTGTATCTACTGGGTACAAAAACGAGCACACCCCATCCTGATGAAACCACCCAAAGACGGGGCCTACAATATAACGGACCTGCGCGGATGAAAACGATATATAACGATATATCAAAGATCAAAATAAAACGGACAAATCGTCAAATAACGGTAAGAAAAATATAAAATATGAAGTCTTTATGTAAGTCTTAGCTACTGGTATCCCTAATGAGAAAAATAGAGGACGGGATACATCAGAACGAGTAAGATACTGGTGACAACATGATGTGATTATATAGTTCACTGGGCAGTATTAGAAATAAAGAGGCTGCAATGGATGCTGCCCATTGTGTTCAAAATAATGTAAATCTGTCCTCAGGAATGCGCAATTAATTTGCTCTGAGGAATTACTGAATAATCCGAGAATAAAAGAAACAACGTTTAGCAGGAATGTCTTTGAAACCTCTTTAGGTTTTTATTTTTAAGGATTAAATTGTATTTGGTCTATGGCCTACAGAATAATGTAAATCTATCTTTATTAACCGAGTGTCACCCATGCATTATTGGAAAAAAAAACCAAAACGTTCGTGCATTAGGCTATTATATATGTCGAGTATATATGTCGAGAGTAAAATATGGACAGGCACTGTTTGTTTGCATTAGGCCTAAGTTATCTTTCATCATCATGATCTGTTTTATTTTGAAACGCTTTCCTCTTTAGGGCCATGATGGGTAGGTTGTATGAGGTGGCGCTTGTGTCTCTTCTGATTACAACTCTCCTGTACACTGACTCAACATGGGCTAAAAAAAGTAGCAGCAGTAGTGGCAAGAAATCCTCATCTTCCAACAACAGGGGCTCGCCCTCAACCTCATCTCAGAAACCATCAAAAACATCAAACACTCAGTCAGGAAACTACCCTAGACAGCCACAGAGTCCCAATAGAAACCCCAATCCATATCCTGCTGGTGGAAGTTATCCTTATCCAGGGAGAGGCAACACCAATCCAGGAGGATATCCCAACCAGAAACCTGCAGGTGGGAATCCAGCCGCCGGTGGGTATCCAGCCGCCGGTGGGTATCCAGCCGCCGGTGGGAATCCAGCCGCCGGTGGGTATCCAGCCGCCGGTGGCTATCCAGCTGCTGGTGGATATCCTAACCAATACCCAGGCAGAGCCAACCCTGGAGGCTATCCCAACCAGAACCCTGCAGGTGGGTATCCAGCCGCCGGTGGGTATCCAGCCGCCGGTGGGTATCCTAACCAATATCCAGGCAGAGCCAACCCTGGAGGCTATCCCAACCAGAACCCTGCAGGTGGGTATCCAGCCGCCGGTGGGTATCCAGCCGCCGGTGGGTATCCAGCTGGAGGTTACCCAGCAGCAGGAGGCTATCCTAACCAAAGCCCAGGTAGGGGAGGCTTCAGTCCAGGAGGATTCGGTCACCAGTACCCAGCAGCAGGTGGTTACCCAGTCAGAGGGGGAAATGTTGGACAGGCTGGGGGTCTGCCTGGTGCTTATCCAGGTGGAGGGATGGGAGGTTACCCTAACTGGAACCCAAATAATAAGATCCTCAGTCCTCGCTATGGCGGAGGAGGCTATGGACATGGTGGTTATGGGATGGGAGGGTCTCCATTCTCGCGTTCTGTTAACAGTATGGGACACCACCCCTCTGTCAAGTCTCAAGGTTTTGCAAAAAAAGCCATTATGGCAGCAGGTGTTGGGGCTGTGGCAGGTATGGCCATAGGCTATGGACTAGGGCGCTTCCCTCGACCACATTTCAACTTCCGCAACCCTGAAGAAGAGCATTACTACAACAACTACATGTATCGTCGTTATGGTTCTCAATCCACAGACGAAAACGACTTTGGCCGCGATTACACCTATAAACCACCACCACGTGCGCAGTCTTATGATAGCTTCATGGATAACTGCGTCAATAAGACGGGCCTAAAAGATCAGGGCAGCAGCTCACAAGTGACACTGACTCCAGCTCTTAATGGTCAGAGCGGTGGCAATCAGGAGGATGATGACACCGTTAGCATTGAGGAGATTGGCTACCCAGCCTTAATAGAGCAAGTGAAGTCCCGTCGCTGTGTCGAGCTCTACATGAACTACTCTGAGCGTTTCCTGCAGAAACAGACAGCTGAGCAGCACTCCCCACCTAACCGCAGCAACCCTCTGAGCTACGGGCTGATGCAGCTTTTCACCTCCCTTCTCATGCTCCTGAGCAGCGTGCTTCTGCTGCAGTGAGAGAGCAAACGTGTAACTTTAACAATGTCCCAGACAGTTTGGCATATTGGTGTTATCTATCTACATACAACAAACCATATTCTTGTAAATTATTTGGGCGACACTTGGGCGAGAAAACAAGCAAACAACAGGGAAAGAAACGTCCATGCATATATAGGGTTGGAAGTCATTTTTAAGACACAACTTTACTGTTGACTCAAATTATATACTAAAAGTCACACACACATATTCTTTATTCATTTTGCTCTACTTTTATTTTGCACCTCTTGCACCTTTTAATATGTATAACTGCACACGATCGAGCTCTGAATGCATAAAAAAGATCCATGGTAGTACATGGTGTTTCAACTTTTCGTCAATATATTTTAAAATGTGTGTTTGCGTAAAATAATATATCGTGAAACTGTACAGAATCTTAACTGTTTTTAATGTGATAAAATGTTATTATTACATTTTTTTTTTTACACTACACTACAATACCCTTACTGAAAGGCAAATTTTACCTACAAACATGCTCCTGTACAAACTGCTTTGTACAATCAAATAACAAACTATGAAAAAAGAATTACAGTGGGTGCAACAGACGGTATTCGGTGTTTATTGAGTATTGGATCACAATACTAGGTCAGGCTAGTGCTGACTATCTGGTGGGACTGTGAATTGCAGCCCCATTTCATTACATTTCTGGATCTCTAGCCTCCCCTAGTGGTCCTAGTGTCCTAGTATTTGGACAACTAAAATGTTTTTAGCTTTGTTTCATACTACTGATTTGAACGCGGAAAAAGAATGTTTTAATGTTTAAATGAGATGCCAAAAGTATTTGGACAGAATATGGTCACAATCAGCAAAGTCAGTGTGTTGTCAAACGTTTTTGGTGTGAAATAACGTCTGGATGACCACACCCTTATTTTCAGCTTCTCTATAAAGCCTTTTGCATTTCAGTGTATCTTTCCTGCAGCTGAGATTTAAGAGAGTTGGGATGTACCATTGTAGCAGTTTCTTCTACTACTATGTCTATGGTAAAATACACACAGAGGAATTCTCAGCGATACAAGAGATTCAAAACGGCTGGAGGAGAACCTGAAATATGATATCAAGTCTGGTAATGTTTATAGATAGCAGATAATCATTGCATTTCAATGATTTTTGATTACATCATAAAAATGACTAAATATAGGAAGATGAAGTCAAAACAAAAAGTATGTTACTGTCCAAATACTTATTGTACTCATCCTATTGTGTATCTGGATCTGATCATATGCAGCCATTGGTGCAGCAGTGATTCTTTACTTTGTAAATATATTCCAGTGATTGAATTGTCCTTAATCTGTTGACCCAATTTAAACTTTCTTTTTTTATTCTTTTTATCTCTTTATCTCTTTCTATTCTCCACCATCCAGTAGAGCTGGGTATTAGACCTTTATTAGTTTCACAGCCATATGTGGTTCTCCATACTGATGAAGCTCAATAACAATTATCTTTTATTATATTTTCAAATATGTTTGCTCTTGTAATGATGTGTAATCTTTGTTTGTTTTAGCTCTTTCATTGTGTCTTTACTGAACCTCTGTATTCGTCACCACATAAACTGATGGAATCCACTATTGATTTCTGTCCATAAACATACAAAAGCTGTACAACGACAGAAACAAATCTGCTTGTTCACCTTTATTGATTCTGGCAAACTGGATGCTCAACCCTACTATCTAGGCTGTAGAATATCTGTAAAGTGCACTTATTTCTCTATAAGATTGGATATTCTGTGACTCTCTTGCATCTATATTAGGCATGTAGACAGCTTTGTAGGTCTGTTAGTTTTGACATGTAACTGTAAACATTTTGGGTTATTCATGTATCAAATAATAAAAGCATGTAATTTGTGATAAGCTGCAACCTATTTGGCTTTATGAAACCAACTAAACCTCCCCTGCATTGCTGTTTCGGTGTGCTTTTACCCTTTTGTTTCTGTTTCTTGGCAATTGCCTTGGGGTGCACTAGGTGGCACACACAAGACCTGATGTTACATGTGTATATTCAGATTGGGTTTGAGATGGAGATTAAAATGATGATAATACATACATAAATAAATGCATTTTAATGTTTCCTGGTTTAGCTGTAGGAACTTTAAACCTTTGGCCTGAAAACAATAGGAGTTACTCAGAGAACGTGATTAGTGGGCTCCACATAGTTAAAGGAATATAATGTTGTATCAGTGAAGTTGAAACAAGAACCCATCTTATAACAACACTTTAGTTCCTCTATCCTTGCAAGACAGTAAATGTTTAGAAAACATTCAGTGTAAAGCCCATATAAATTATTATAGTGTATTATCAGTAACAACTGTTCTTACAATAACATTTTAAAGCAAATGATGTGTTTAGGCAAGCATGCAGTCAATGATGAATGAGATAATAAGCAGCAGACTTTATCATCATCATCATCATCATCCTAGACCAAATAATAAAGGCCTACAAGACAAACTTGTTTAAAATAGCTTTTATTTGAAAATTAATCCATTTATTGGCCTCTTCATGAACAGCAATATCTATAATTGATTTGAGGCCAATTGAATAACTGGTTTTCCAAGTGGTAAAGGGTTCAACTAAATGCCCCTCATCCCGACTCCAATGAGGAAAGCCACCACAGATCCAACGGTGAGGAAGATATTACTCGTGGGTGCAGGGGCAGCTGCAGATTTGGAGTATGTCTTAGAACCATGCCCATAATTCAGCTTTGGCCTAGCAAGTGACCCCAGCCCAAACCCAACGGCAGCGCCTCCCAGTGCACCAGCTGCTGCTGCTCCTGCCAACTTCGGCCCCTGCTTGGAGGAGCCACGGCTCTGGGAGGTGGGCCCTTTGTTACTAAGCCCGCCACTCTTTCCTCGCCACAGGAAGCCACCTCCACGCTTGCACTGTGCTCCTGGGCACAGTGCCGCCATAAGCAGCATCCATGCACACAGGATGAAAAGCTTCTGCTGGCTAATCATAATTGGAGTTGTGTGTTCTGCAAAAACAAATGTACACACATTACTAAAAGCATTAAAGGATCAAGGAAGAACAGTACCTCAGCATCAGAAATGACGCGTGCAGTCACTTGTCTGTCATTCAAACTGGTATTAAACCTATTGAAATTGCCCAATGCACATCAAAGCACAGAGTCACATGCTTACCAGTGCCAACAAAACAAACATCTAGAACTATCCGCATGCTCTGTTGACACGAGGATTAGTCAGGCATTATGTGAGCAATGCATACATCACTCTTTCATAATGCGTTTGTTCAACTTCTTGGCTCTATGATAATCTATCCTAATCCATTTTACTAGTCATTACAAAGCATGTGAATGCAATAACATCAAAATGTGTGGACATGCATTTAGAAAGAGATCATTTATAATGCTTAAGTCATCATGGTAAATGTCATGGCCATGGTCAATGATACAATCCATCCACACCAATATCATATAATCTCAATTTTCTTGTTAAATTAATGACATAAAAATATAATAGATAGATAACAATGATAATAATAATAATCAATAGATACATGTAAGATAAATGTTTTTTTCTTTGTTACCTTTCCTAATAGTCCCACTGAGAGGAGCCTGGTGTGGCAATACTGGAGTAGCAGTCTTTTCTCAAACCATACCACTTACAGTACAGTAGCACATGTTGCTTTTCAGTATTATTTCCTTACTAACATCCAGTTAACAGAGCCAGCATAGCTCCTCCCCAAACAAACCACCCTTTGCTATTGGTTCATGATCAGTAATACAGTAGAAGTTGAATGATTTTTGCTGATGGTGTATTTCACATACAGACGGGTGACCTCTTTCTTCTCCCATTGTTTAGAAAATCCAACGTGTAATGCAGGCAACAAATCTATTATTGTCACAAAGTGCTTTCTGCATTGGCTTGTTACTTTCTATTACCAGTCTCTGCTAACTCCATATAGGTTACTACTTCCTACAGGTAATCATAAGCCACTTCACTTAGGGTTTTTTCTTCTTTTGTTTGTGCCTGTATTTTATGTGTTTTTTCAAACATGATCTAGATCTGTGGTTCTCAAAGTGTGGGGCGCGAGATAAACTGAAGGAAAAAAACAGAGCACACACACACACACACACACACACACACACACACACACACACACACACACACACACACACACACACACACTCTTTATACACAGGGGGGAAGGGAGGCTGCAGCTGTGTTCTGAACTACAATACCCATAATTCCAGTCGAACGTTTACAGCAACAGCTAGGATGTTGTGATATTGCTGGCAGCCCAAGATTGCTGTGGTTGCAGAGATTAGGTTGGGTAGCAATCCAAATACGTAGCAGGGAACTTTCCACACTAAGCTAACATTTTGACTTGGTGTAGAAGTGATGGCAGTCTGGAACTGTTGGATATTAAACATTTCTAACCACATCCTCTGAACCTTTGAATGTAGCATTCTAGCATTCTATTCATATTTTGATGTTGCTGTGCAGATTATGGAAAGTCTGCCATCGCAGGACGCTGTGGTGAGCAGACTCAGAAAGGTACAGGGATTCTCAGAAATGCGGGGCTAACACCTCCACCTGCATGATTGTTCCATATCCTGTTCTGAAGAATCAGCTATGGAAGTTGTGTAGCTATGGAACTTTCAACAAAGCCAGAGCGGAACCTCAAGAGTTTTCAACAGGAACAAAACAAGACATCACATCACTTGCAAGCAAACCTACATGAAAACCTAGCAATAGTTATAGTCTTTGGCTAGTTGGGATTGAAATCCAGACAGACAAAAGTGACAAAACAGAGTGAACAGGCTCTTACAAAGGGTGATGAGCAAGTAAAGCACATTGAACTTGGTCGATATTTTCTTGTTCACATCATCAAGCTCCAAAGATATACATACATATATATATATACAGTGTCTATTTAATTTCTTGGGATAGCTTAGTTCTACGGCATTACTGAGGCCCATCATATTCAAACTTAATGTAAGTTTCACTCTATTTTCATTCATTCTGGAGTGTCTTAACGCCCCAGAGACATCTTTCATTGGAGGGCATTTGAGAAACACTTCCTCACATCCCAACCTCGTGTGTCGTCTCCATGAAAACTGCATGAATACAAGATGAATAGCACAAAGACATGTCGATACGTGATAAATAAAAAAACCCACACATTTGGAAAGAATGTATCAAATCTACACCATCTTTGGGCACACAAAATAACATGCATTTATTACTGAATAAAATAACCTTCATGCACCTTACTGTAATGTCAAGGAGTTGTAAACAAGCATTACTAGGTGTAGGTAGGGATTTATTTCAGTAGGTCACTATCAAATAAGTCATTTACATCAAGACAGAAGTTCAACATCAATAAAAGTGACTTTGCATCACAAAATCTGGAGTACCTAGAAACATACTTGTTTTCTTTACAGTATAATACAGTAAGAAATGATCATCCCACCAAAACACCAGTACTTTTCTCAGGTGATCAACAATTAAAAGCCTAATTGGTATTTTATGTGGTTTGCAGTACATGCTTATAAGTGTCAGGTGAACATACAAGCTTATCTGGCAATGACAAATAAACCCTCAGTTTGTTCATGTTCCCTTGATGTGTGGAAAACAAACCTGTCATGCAAAGAAACATTTCCTATGAGATTTGGTGAGTTCTGCATATTTCTCTGCATAAAACGGCTTTCATGGAAAATAATAGTGTTGCCAATAAAACCTTTTGATCCTTGTGTTACATGTCCTTGTTTAGTCTTTCATTTTCAGGATAAATGGGTAAATTACACCAGGTCGAGAAGCTTGTAACCGGAAGCACTGTTCCCCATCCCTGTTTGGCCCTAGATGACGTTCTCAAAAAGCTGCATAGAGGCCATAATGTTTTCATCCTGTTGAGAAGAAAGAGAAAATAAAAATCACTTTAGACAGGTCATCCCTGACCTTGGACAACCTCAGCACACGACAGAGATTTTCTTACTGTATGTGCAAGGGTATTCAAGTGCATGGTTCTTCACAGTCACTCCAGGGATGATGTGCACAAAGCCTCCTGGAGTAGGTGCACTGATTCAGAATTACTGATCGGGTCACAAACTGGTCTGAGAATAGCATTCCTATATTTCATGCTTTTTTTTCATGCTATTTCATGAGTTGAAAGATAACTTTGACCAAAAATGAACTGATAATGTGTTTACCTTCTGACAGGTTTCTATGAATTCATCAATAGTCACCACTCCATCTCTGTTCCGATCCATCTTCTGAAAAAGGTTGTCAGACATTTGTTGTGCTACCGTATATATAAAACAGTGGAAAAATATTCAAGGCATAACATTGGGGTTTTGGATTTGTGTTAAGGGAGAAAAAAATATATAATATAATGTTTTGATCTCATTCATACATACTGATTTTTATTGATTTTTTTCATCAATGATGTTTGACCCAGAATGACCCAGAATCATAACTGCCAGACCGTCCAACCGTCAGTTGGACGGTTCAACAGGATATGAGACATGACAATGTGATAAGGTAGATATCTTATTGCACCTTTACTTTAGCACTGGTTCTGCTCTTAGATGCTTGCTTGGGAAGGAGATGCACTTACGATTTCTGGTGACTAGTAGTTTGCTTGTACGTTGAATGCACTTATTGTAAGTCGCTTTGGATAAAAGCGTCTGCTAAATGACTGTAATGTAATGTAATGTAATAAAGAGTGTGGAATGCATGTGCTGCAAGAACCGTTGTGGCCTTTGTAGTGGAAATTTACATTTATGTTTATTATCTCATATACTGCTTATGTTTATTATCTCATATACTGCTATATCATGTAACCGCATAACCTATGCTGCTATATTATATAACCTTGTATGCTTTGTAGTCACCTGTGTGTGGAGAAGATGCTGTTGCTGTGCAGATTTCCTGTGTGTGCTTAACCTTATCTTTAACCTGACACCTGTACCAAAGCGAGACAGCCCGGGCTCCCAGGATGAGAGGGGAGCGAGACTCACTCAGGGTCTTCTAAGGAAACAGGAAGATCTAAGCATGCAATCACGTCATTGCTGAGTACAGAGGTACTAAGCACGGTCGGAGGAGGCCTGAAGTAACCTAGCCCCCCTTACCTAGATACACCCTTACCTAGATAAGGTATAAAAGCTTTATGTTGAGGGTAGGCTTCATCTGCACTTTGGTGAAGCCCACTGACTGTGTAGATCATTTTGTTGAAGCTTCAATAAAATACCACAAAGACAGCCTTGGCCTGGTCTCTCCTTGATTCTTCCACGACAATTTTGGCACCCCAGATGGGACGTCGCGAGTGATTCCTCTCTGTCTCTGCATCCTCGGGAAAACTGCGCGCAGTCGCGACTCAGTGAACCTGTCATCGCTACCTCCACCCAAAAACGTTTTGGAGACGAGCGACCACTGGGCCGGGGCAGACGGGCTCTCGCCGACGTCCCGACAGACAAAGAATCCAGCTCGTGGAAACTTGGTGAGACCAAACTCTGTCTTATTTTACAAAAATAAAAAATTATATATGAGGTAAAGATTGTTCTGTGGAAAGGCAGTTATCCTTGGGTACATGTTCTACAATTGAGAGGATTGTATGACTGACGAGTCACTAGGGCAGCGTACGCCAGTAATCACTAAAAAGCTCTGAAGAGGGCAGGGAAAATATTGTAATATCTGAATCAAACTGATTTAGAGTATAACAATAAGGGAAGTGATATAAACTGAGGCTAGTACCGCTAGGAACAATGGGTAATGTCAAGTCCAAGACATCTAAACCTCCAAAGGTACAATTTGATCCAAACAGCCCAAATGTAAAATACATGGTTGATAGATATGGTAAGGACAGTATACAACAGTTAGGGGAATGGATAAACCATCATGGTTTTCCAGAAAAGGGAAGTTTCAGTGTTAGACAATTGACACAATTGAGAGACTCCCTTGAGAAAAAAGAAAAAGAGAAAAAAGGTAAACAAAGAAAGCGTGAAGTCTTCCAGGCTGACTGGAAGGCTTATTTTCTGTGGTGGGATGAGTCCAAACGCAGGGAAAGACAACAACAGGCAGGGACAGGGGAAAATAAAGCAATGTCCCAGTGTGTCAAAAACAGGACTCCGGACCCGGACCTGGACCTGCCCCCACCACGAGGACATCGTGCCCGACATCTGGACGAATCTGGCCCATATGCCCATGCCCAGCAGGCTCTGGCAGCAACAGCATCCACCCCACCGCCACCGTACAGGAGCGAGCAGCCCCCCACCCCAAAAACCCCAAAAAGCATGACCCTGGCACCGGCCTTCACCAACCCACTGCGGAGCCCTGAAGAGCCAGCGACATCTCCATACAGCCTGATGACATTCACACAAAACATAGTGGGCTGGATAGACCTACTGCTGGGTGGCAAGATGAGGCCGGGGTGAAGCCCTGGGAGGTTCACCTGAGAGATAGATTCCTACAGGGACTGAGACCTGACGTGCAACATCATGTGAAGACCCACTGTGTCGATTGTGACAGGACGCCTGAAAGAAGTCGAAAGACACGTCATTCATGGGGAAAAGATTCTCAAAGAAAAAAGAAAGAGAAGCTGAAACCAGGCTGCAAATGGCTCAGCTCACAGTGTGGGAGACGCAAGCCGGGATAGCAGGAGATCACGGTCATGGTTGGGGCAGAGGCAGAGGGGGAGGAAGAGGACGCCGAGGCCGGGGGAGAGGCAGAGGGGGCGGGCAGAGATGATGGCTGTTTTCTCTGCGGAGCCAAGGACCACTGGGCCCAAGAATGCCCAGAGAAGGCAAAACTTCAAAACAAATGTGGGGCGGATTGACTCGAGGAGGGGGCAGGGAAGGGGAAGGGAACCGACTCGCCTCCACAACATGAATGTAAGAGCACCTACACTCACACACACATATGCAATGAAGAGCAGCTTACACCGCACACATGCATATGCAAGGAAGAACAGCTTACACAATGCCTTGATGTTAAATTGCAGAAAATACATGACGCAATAAGAAAAATTGAGAAGTGTTTAAATCAAGACGAGCAAACACAAAGTCAAAGGGTTTTTCAAATGGTAAAATCCGGCGCACACACGCGCTCCAGGTCGCAGGTCAGCAAATACAGTTCCTGGTGGACTCAGGGGCAACAGAATCTGTAATAATGGAAAAGGATGCACATGGACAAGATGTCCACAGGGCTATTCAGAGAGTCCGACGGTTTTCAATGCAGCATTAAAAGAAAATCTTGAAGGTTTGCAATTACCATGTGGTTCAGCGATGTTGCAGTATGTTGATGATTTAATGATCTGTTCTCCAACCAAGCAGGCCTGCAAAGCAGATACCAGAGCTCTTCTAAAATTCCTGGCGGAGAATGGCCACAGGGCCAGCCTCTCCAAATTGCAGTGGGTATGTCAAAAGGTAACGTACCTGGGGCACGTGATCACTCCAGAGGGCAAATCCCTCTCCCCCAAAAGAGTAAAAGCAATTCAGACAATCCCTAAACCACGTACAAAGAAACAAATGATGAGTTTTCTAGGAATGACGTCATATTGCAGACAGTGGATTCCTAATTACTCGGAAACTGAGGCTCCACTCTCTGCAATGATCCATGGGAAGGGACTGACTGCACACAATACTGTGACTTGGACTGACGAAGCAGAAGCTGCCTTTTCGCAACTGAAAACAGCACTGCAACAGACACCCACACTGGGTTTACCAGATCCCGACCAACCGTTCACACAGACAGTGGACGAAAAACAGGGATATATGACTTCTGTGTTGTTACAAAAGCACGGTGGGCGTAACAGACCGGTCGCCTACTTCTCTTCTAGACTAGACACAGTCGCAGCTGGCCTTCCAAAATGCCTGCGAGCAGTAGCTGCAGCAGAGAGAGCAGTGTTGGCCTCCAGAGACTTAGTAGGTTATTCCGATCTCACCCTACTAGTGCCACACTCAGTGTCAGTGATATTGCTAGAACAGAAAACCACACACTTGTCTGCAGCCAGGTGGCTGCGATATCAGACCATGCTGCTAGAAATGCCTAATATCACTGTGAAACGATGCACTGTGCTTAATCCTGCTACCCTTCTTCCCACATCAGATGATGGAGAGCCGCATGATTGCGTAGCAGCAATAACACAAGTTTGCACCCCCAGACCAGATCTCCAGGATCAGCCACTCCAGAACCCTGAGTTGCAGCTGTATGTAGATGGATCAGCATCACGCAACCCAGACACAGGCAAAAATCAAGTAGGCTATGCTGTGGTAAATGAACAGGAAACTGTAAGCTCTGGCCCTTTGCCATCACACCTTTCTGCTCAGGCTACAGAATTGTTTGCTCTGACGGAGGCATGTAAGTTAGCTACAGATAAAACTGTTACAATTTACACAGATTCCAGATATGCTTACGGTGTAGTCCATGATTTTGGCACATTGTGGAAAAACAGGGACTTTTTGACAGCCTCTGGCAAGCCAATTGCCCATTACAAATTAGTGTCTGATTTGCTGGATGCTATTCTATACCCAAAGCTGTGGCTGTATGCAAATGTGATGCTCACACTAAAGGAAAAGATTCTGTTTCTGTAGGTAATGACCGAGCCGATGCAGCTGCGAAAGCCGCAGCCAAACAGGAAGTTGAACACGAACCACAGCACAGACAGCTGCTGAACGAGACCGCGGACACTCTCACTCTTGCCTCTGATCTGCAAGCACTGCAAAGCAGAGCAACGGCAGAGGAGAGGCAACAGTGGAGAGCGGTGGGTGGCCACATAACCGATGGTGTTTGGTATGGCCCAAGTGACAAACCATGTCTCCCCAAATACTTGTTTCCACATTATGCGAAATTGACACATGGAAAGGACCATGTGTCAAAAGGGGGAATGATAGCACAGATAACAGAACATTGGTTCACAAAGGGTTTTCAAAATTACTCCCAAAAATTTTGTAATACATGCGTCATTTGTGCTACCAACAATGTTGGAAGGGGTCAGCAGGTCCCACAGGCAGCCCACCCACCTCCAGATAAACCATTTGATCATTTGCAGATGGACTTTATCGAACTAACACTATGTGAAGGAAAGAAATACTGTCTTGTGATTGTTGACATGTTCTCCAAATGGGTTGAAGTTTTTCCCACAACCAAACAGGATGCAGGGGCAGTAGCGAAGGCCCTTGTCCAGCACATCATTCCAAGATGGGGAATTCCAGGTAAAATCGGTAGTGACAATGGACCAGCCTTTGTCAGTACAGCTCTCAAAGAGGTAAGCGCATACATGGGAATTGATCTAAAACATCACTGTGCTTATCACCCTGCCAGTGCAGGAGCGGTAGAAAGAGAAAATGGCACAATAAAAAACAAGCTAATGAAGTGTTGCGCTGAAACAGGATTAAACTGGGTAAAAGCACTCCCCATAGTACTGATGTACATGAGAACCAGAACACGACCAAAATATGGGCTAAACCCATTTGAAATTCTATTTGGCAGACCGCCAAACACAGGGATAGGGCCCCCAAGTCGACCACTCCCTTCCACAGAACACTGTGAAGATGAAATGTTGCGTTACTGTGCGAACCTTGTCTCTGTGCTTTCTGGTATTCACAAGCAGGTTAAAGCAGCCCTACCAAAGCCAGCTGAAGGACAGCAACATTCCCTCGAGCCAGGAGAGTGGGTCGTGATAAAGGATTTCAGGAGAAAACACTGGAAACAACAGAGGTGGAACGGACCGTTCCAGATCCTACTGACGACAGAGACTGCAGTGAAAGTAACCGGCAGAAGCACGTGGGTCCACGCCAGCCACTGTAAAAAGGTGCCTGAGCCCGCAGACGGCCCAAGACAAGCTGCACGCCAAGACAACCAATAGCCAAGTGCATCCAGATCTCCAGGTAGGTCATTTCAGCCCCTGCCCTCAGGAGTGTAGTAAAGGGGGGACGGGAAACTCCTAGAGTCCGCTTGTCCTCTTGCTCCAGCCAGCACACTGAGGAGTTAGAGGGGGTTGTGCGACCGCCCGGGGTGACAGGATTATTCCGCCTACCAACGCACGTGCGACCGCCCAGGGGTGACAGGATGACTCCGCCTACCGACACACAAACTGTTTATAAACCTGACTAACTCTTCTACCAGCTCCACACAGCGTTCCCACATCCTCCGAGACATCGTCCGCTGGGACTGGGTGTCAGAGGCCACCCGCCATGTCCCTGATGTCTTCTGGATCTGCGGAGATGGGCGTCTCAGAGGCTCGCTGGAGAAGAACTGGACTGGTTTGTGTGCACATGTTATGATTGCCCAGGAGACACAGATTCTTCAGCAATATGGTCCTACACCATCCCGAATTAAGAGGTCAGCAGGCAGTGACCCATTCGGTAAAGATCCCCAAATCTATGTAGATGCTATAGGTGTTCCACGTGGTGTCCCTGCCGAATTCAAGGCCCGTAACCAGATAGCCTCAGGATTTGAGTCTGTATTCTGTTGGTGGTGCACAATAAATAAAAATGTTGATTGGATTGTTGCCTACAACAAAATGGTAATGTTTGATGTTTGTGTCAACTATGTAAATTTCTTTATTATCAAATATGATAAAAAGGGGGAAATGTAGTGGAAATTTACATTTATGGTTGTTATCTCATATGCTGCTATATCATGTAACCTTGTTATCTCATATGCTGCTATATTATGTAACCTCTTAACCTATGCTGTTGTAGTATGCTGTTGTAGTCACCCGTTAAAAGATGCAAAGATGTTGTGCTGTGCAGGTTTGCTGTGCTTGCAGCAGATGCTGCTTTGTGCAAGTTTCCTGTGGTTGTTAGACCTTCTCCTCTGTGGTTGTTTAACCTTCTCTTACCCTAACCGAAGCCTAACCGAAGCGAGACAGCCTTGGCCCCCCTTTGAGGGGGGTGCGAGACTCGCTTAGGGTCTTCTAAAAAAGCAGGAAGATCTATCCATTCCATCACGTCATTGCTGAGTACAGAGAAACTGAACACAGAGGAGGCCTGAAATAACATAGCCCCCCTTTCCTTGTTACTCCCTCACCTAGATAAGGTATAAAAGCTTCATGTTAAGAGTGGGCTTCATCTGCACTTTGGTGAAACCCACTGACTGTGTAGATCATTTTGTTGAAGCTTCAATAAAATACCACAAAGACAGCCTTGGTCTGGTCTCTCCTTGATTCTTCCACGACAGTGCGCAGACTCAGAAAGGTACAGGGATTCTCAGAAATGCGGGGCTAACACCTCCACCTGCATGATTGTTCCATATCCTGTTCTGAAGAATCAGCTATGGAAGTTGTGTAGCTATGGAACTTTCAACAAAGCCAGAGCGGAACCTCAAGAGTTTTCAACAGGAACAAAACAAGACATCACATCACTTGCAAGCAAACCTACATGAAAACCTAGCAATAGTTATAGTCTTTGGCTAGTTGGGATTGAAATCCAGACAGACAAAAGTGACAAAACAGGGTGAACAGGCTCTTACAAAGGGTGATGAGCAAGTAAAGCACATTGAACTTGGTCGATATTTTCTTGTTCACATCATCAAGCTCCAAAGATATACATACATATATATATATACAGTGTCTATTTAATTTCTTGGGATAGCTTAGTTCTACGGCATTACTGAGGCCCATCATATTCAAACTTAATGTAAGTTTCACTCTATTTTCATTCATTCTGGAGTGTCTTAACGCCCCAGAGACATCTTTCATTGGAGGGCATTTGAGAAACACTTCCTCACATCCCAACCTCGTGTGTCGTCTCCATGAAAACTGCATGAATACAAGATGAATAGCACAAAGACATGTCGATACGTGATAAATAAAACCCCCCACACATTTGGAAAGAATGTATCAAATCTACACCATCTTTGGGCACACAAAATAACATGCATTTATTACTGAATAAAATAACCTTCATGCACCTTACTGTAATGTCAAGGAGTTGTAAACAAGCATTACTAGGTGTAGGTAGGGATTTATTTCAGTAGGTCACTATCAAATAAGTCATTTACATCAAGACAGAAGTTCAACATCAATAAAAGTGACTTTGCATCACAAAATCTGGAGTACCTAGAAACATACTTGTTTTCTTTACAGTATAATACAGTAAGAAATGATCATCCCACCAAAACACCAGTACTTTTCTCAGGTGATCAACAATTAAAAGCCTAATTGGTATTTTATGTGGTTTGCAGTACATGCTTATAAGTGTCAGGTGAACATACAAGCTTATCTGGCAATGACAAATAAACCCTCAGTTTGTTCATGTTCCCTTGATGTGTGGAAAACAAACCTGTCATGCAAAGAAACATTTCCTATGAGATTTGGTGAGTTCTGCATATTTCTCTGCATAAAACGGCTTTCATGGAAAATAATAGTGTTGCCAATAAAACCTTTTGATCCTTGTGTTACATGTCCTTGTTTAGTCTTTCATTTTCAGGATAAATGGGTAAATTACACCAGGTCGAGAAGCTTGTAACCGGAAGCACTGTTCCCCATCCCTGTTTGGCCCTAGATGACGTTCTCAAAAAGCTGCATAGAGGCCATAATGTTTTCATCCTGTTGAGAAGAAAGAGAAAATAAAAATCACTTTAGACAGGTCATCCCTGACCTTGGACAACCTCAGCACACGACAGAGATTTTCTTACTGTATGTGCAAGGGTATTCAAGTGCATGGTTCTTCACAGTCACTCCAGGGATGATGTGCACAAAGCCTCCTGGAGCAGGTGCACTGATTCAGAATTACTGATCGGGTCACAAACTGGTCTGAGAATAGCATTCCTATATTTCATGCTTTTTTTTCATGCTATTTCATGAGTTGAAGGATAACTTTGACCAAAAATGAACTGATAATGTGTTTACCTTCTGACAGGTTTCTATGAATTCATCAATAGTCACCACTCCATCTCTGTTCCGATCCATCTTCTGAAAAAGGTTGTCAGACATTTGTTGTGCTACCGTATATATAAAACAGTGGAAAAATATTCAAGGCATAACATTGGGGTTTTGGATTTGTGTTAAGGGAGAAAAAAATATAGAATATAATGTTTTGATCTCATTCATACATACTGATTTTTATTGATTTTTTTCATCGATGTTTGACCCAGAATGACCCAGAATCATAACTGCCAGACCGTCCAACCGTCAGTTGGACGGTTCAACAGGATATGAGACATGACAATGTGATAAGGTAGATATCTTATTGCACCTTTACTTTAGCACTGGTTCTGCTCTTAGATGCTTGCTTGGGAAGGAGATGCACTTACGATTTCTGGTGACTAGTAGTTTGCTTGTACGTTGAATGCACTTATTGTAAGTCGCTTTGGATAAAAGCGTCTGCTAAATGACTGTAATGTAATGTAATGTAATAAGGAGTGTGGAATGCATGTGCTGCAAGAACCGTTGTGGCCTTAACATCCTGAATGACTGGATGAAATGTTTTGCGAGTCTCCAGACTAAAGCAGCAATTATGGTCAGCCTTGCTGCCAAAAGCTTTGGTACGGTGAAGCAAGTGATTGAATCATCCTATATATGTTCATGAACTGTAAGGAAGCCCAGATTAGCTAGTTAAGGCAAGAACTGAAGTCCTTGAGGCAGCAATCCAACCTGGTGACAGAGGAGGAAAGGGACACACCGGCATAGCTTTGTGGCATCAGGAGGAAGCTCATCACCCTTTGTAAGGCAGAACGGACCAGGTAGCAGGAGAATGAGGGGACCAGGAAGTGAGCTGCCTTCATTGCATATCCTTCTGGGTTCGCCAAACAGCTGATACAGCAAGGGAGCAGGGCAAGCAAGCCCCTACACCCATTGCTAGCAATGCAGGCTATTATTATGTCTGCTCGCCACGGATGTAGCGGTGTCGGCTCTGCTTCTTGTAAAAGGGCAAGATTGGCACTTGATGGTAGACCTGGGGAGGTAGCTGAAATTCCCAGAAATCATTAAACTGACCATGTCAAATATTGTGCTGCTGTCTGACATCAAGACAGGTGGTCATGCTAGATTTGACTGGATGGAGGAGGCCAATGAGAGGAGGAGGGCCTGTGGAAGAAAACTTGAATACACTGTATAGCATGGAGTAGCAGTAGATGCAGTACATGCTGTATCTGGTCCATACAAAGTTCATGTAGAGGCCTCAGTGAATGAATGCTTGTCTCAAGGATATTGATGGTTCATGTTAACTAAAGGATGACCTAAAACCTTGCACTGTCTCCAAGTTATCTGTATGACCTAGGGCCTAACACTGAGTGTCTCCAAGTAATTTGTCTTCCAACACTGTTTTGTCTCTTCTAGCAACCTTGTTATCATGACCTTGTGTAACTTGAAGGTATAAAGAACCTGCTCTCTCTTAGAGGGACAGAGAAATGCTTGAATGCTGTTTGAGCTGCTGATTTCTCTCCATGCTGCATGAACAAATGATCACTCTGCTTTAGCAACTTTCAGTGGCAATTGACTTAATTGGCAAATTTCCACAACAGGCCGAGTATGAAAACTTAGTAGATGAGTCCCACAGGCAGGGGGGGGTGTGTGGTGTGTGCTCATCAAGGTGGGCTGCAGAGCGTTTGCAAGCTGGTCTGTTGGCTGGGCTGGAGTGTCTGATGTTGAAAGAAGATGGATTCATGGATGTTACTCAAAACACATTTTTCTTATAATACTACCCTGCTCCTATTATGCCTGAGTGACTCCTAAGCAGTCACTCTCCTGAATCTGAGACATAGCACAGGATCATCAAGTAAATGTGTCATCTGAAATGCCATATTCCTAATATTTCTAATAACTACACCTGGATGTAATGAAATATATGAGGGGATCAGGGGATGGGCTGTGCGGTTTTGTGGGTGCAGAGAAAACATACCTGGAAGAATTTCTCCACGTGCTCAAAGGCGGCATCTTCTCGTACACTGGGTGAGGTATACCTGCCCATCATGTCATAAATGGATGTCATTATAGCCAACATTTCCTGTAAGATACATCCATAAAAACAATATGACATTGCAACAAATTACATAATTGTCTCACATGTAGATTCTCAAAAATGAGAATTGCTGTCTGACTGTACCTCTTTAGTAATGTAGCCGTCCTTGTTGATATCATACAGGTTGAAGGCCCATCGAAGTTTCTCTGTGACAGAGCCTCTGAGCAACACAGATAGTCCTATCACAAAGTCCTGCAGAAGCATTTATAAATAAAGGCCATGTTCCTTGAAAACAAAACAATCCCTTACAGCCCTGGTAAATGACTGCAGGAGATGAGAGAACCATCGCTCTGCAGAACATTGTCATCATTGCATTGTACACTGCATTTACTGTACTGTACATCTGTACCTTGGTTGACTCACCTCAAACCGGATAGAGCCATTTCTGTCCATGTCAAATGCGTTGAACAAGAAATGTGCATAAGTGGTCGCATCTGAGAACAAATAACGGTTGTACAAGGTTGGAATTTGCTTTGGTTAATTGCAATACACAGTAAAACTGAATTATTTAATTTCTGCTGATGTTATTGACTTTTCTTGTCTTCCAAACTTCAATTTTCTCTTGCGTTTTTTAAATTAACTTAGGCTGGGGACACACTAGAGGATTATTGGGCCGATCGACACCGTACTTAGACATCCTGACAACCCCGATACGAGGCTTGGTCAGGACCGAAGGTCTGAACAGATTAACTGGTAGTGTGACGAGTTTACAGATATAATCTTAATTGATTGACTGGCAGACTGATCTGAAACGCCCCGATCATATCAAACATGTTTGATATTTACAATCCGACAAGTTTACAGTGAGGTGACGTGGAAGATTTATACTAAAAAGTTATATTAATGATAATAATGCAGGAATAATTACTCACCTCCAGCTTTACTGTAAGGTGTACAGCCCACACTGACTGGCTCTCCCATTCTATTTTTGTGTATTTTTTCTTTATTCTTCTTAGTTTTTTTTCATTCTATTTTTAAAATCAGTCAAAAGTCTTCTAGTGTGCCCCCAGGTTTACTGCCAAATGCTGGCAGATCTAAAAGGAAGTAGTTGGCAGGTCTGAATGGGATTAAACTCAAACTCTTACATAATAAGACTTTGTGCTGTCAATAACAAACCTCCTTGAGGGAAGAACTGCGAGTAAATGGTCTTGAAAGTCTCTTCATCCACCAGCCCACTGGGACATTCCTGTTGAAAGGGAAATTGAAACAATATACAAAAACATTTTCCTTTCTTACACCAGCTGTAAAACATCTGTGATGAGGAGATGAAAGAATAAATGATAGCTCATTGCCAGTTTTCAGCCTGAGGTTTAACCCAGTAATACCCTCAAGCATAAAATCTGAGGGCTTTCACCGGTTAACAAAGATCATTGTTAACATTGAAACATGTTGCTGCATCTGCTCCTTCTCATCCTACCCAGAGTGCTCTATGCTGTGAGAGGATGCGGTGCTGAATAAATGGGTGCGGATGGGATTTTTGTCTCGTGTGTGCAGTCTAATTTCAATGCTGTAATATTGTTCTTGTACATGTAATGATGGAGGACTTTCATTCTTTCCAGTCAAAGCCACCGAAGAGGCTAATTAGAGGAGAAACACTCCCTGACTACGCTCTCAATTGTAGTCATACATTTTTGAAGCCTCTGTAAAGTGACTGGAGCTCCTTCCTGGTGAACTCAGTTTGGGCTTGGAGCTGATCCAGGCCCTCAGGTTGGTGGCGTACCATGGAGAGCTCCAATTCATTGTCACTACAGTCTGTTAGGGAGAAACAGAGAGAGGGGAGAGGTGGGAAGAGACGGGGGACAAAAAGAGGGGGTGGGGGGAGGAAAGGGCCATAAGACAACAGAGGGAAAAGAAAGAAAGAAAGAACAAAAAATAAATAAATAAAATATACTGAGGGTTGTAACTGAAAAAGGCTTACCATCTTTACAAGACAGTTTGTAAAAGACAAGTGAGATATTCAAGAAGGGTATTAGTGAGAGGGGGAGTGAGAGGGGAAAGGGGGTGAGAATGAAATAGATGGTAAAGGATAACAACGGGAAATGAGAGGAAGATGGAGGGGTATCATTTGTTGGAGGAGTGGGACAAATTATGGAAAGTGTTGGACAGAAATGAGGGCGGTTGGGGGGAAACAGACAGATACAGGATAGTAATGCATGGGTAACAACAAGTGGAAAAAGGGGAGTGGGTAAAGGATGCAATATAGCAACTAGGAGGACAATAAAGACAAAAGTTCGATACAAAACAAGGGGGACCAGATATACAGACATGGCTTAAACTAAAGGAAAGTAAATGTAATGCACAGAGTACTCACCGTCTTTACAAGAACACAACACAAACAGATGGTTTGAAAAAGACAAGGGAGAGATTCAGGAAGGGTGTTGAAGAAATGAGAGAGGGGGAAGGGGGGCGGGGGGGGGACAAAGTCACAGACAGTTAAAATATTTGTATCATACTATACAATCTCAGAGTTTCACCTCGCTATTACATTCAACAAACTCCAATGATAACAGACTATAGGCGTAACAACAGCAGTAGAACATAAAGGGCATTGGGGTTCACCTTCTGCAAACAAACCTATGTACTTTCTCAAGCTTACCTTCCAAGGACAGGGGCTCCCAAATGCCAAACTGTTTGAGCACAACCGCAAACAGACTAATAACAACAGCGATGGCGATCACTTCCATGCCATCCAGACCCATGATCGTCTGGCATTCGATATTGGCTCTGACAGAGGCCCTTTTTCTACTTCAGTTTAATAATGAGTTTCTGATATGTTCCCTAAACGGACTAAATCTGATACGGCAGCCTGTACACACCAACATCAGCCGCAGCCAATCTCACATTACACCCTCTGCCCCGCTCCTTTTTGATACGAGCATCGGCAGCTATATCCATGCTTGGCTTAACTTAGACCCCTGTCTTAAACTTGACTGACCCATTAGAGAAGGCTAACAGATTTGCTGTGGAACTTCCTCCTTTAGTAAGTAGGTCCAAAGTCCACCATGTGCTCTTGTAAAGAAATGCCAAATTCATAAAGGTAGAGTCTTAATCCCCCAAAATGATCCAAAGATTTCCCCTGACGCAAACATCCCATCTCTGTTAGTGGCTGCGTCCCCTGCATTTCACCTCCCGGGCAGTTTTAGGATCTCTATCACAACTCCATCAACTCCAGGGCTCCACCCCGCTCTCTAATTCTCTGTCTCTCGCTCTCTCTCTCTACCGTGTGTGTGTGTGTGTGTGTGTGTGTGTGTGTGTGTGTCTAGGTGGAGGGGGTGGGGGTGACGTGAAGGAATGTTTCACTAATAGTCTGATTGACAATCTAAGCAGACCTTATTTGCTCCGTCATTTCAAGGATGTAAAGCTGCAAACCAAGCATTGATCCACATCCGCTGATGTCTGGAATATGAACAGCACTTAGCGTGAAGGAGCCTGCCCTGCCCTGTGTGGCGCTGCCTGTGTCTGCCGGGGTCTCAGCGGGTCATTCAGAAGAAACACAGTCAGTAGCTCAGATGGACTCGCCCACAGCAGAAAACAGTGTCACCATTGGCTACAAAAACACTGTTTAAATTGTCACATTGTACTTACTAATAGGTGAATTTTGACTGAATAAGATGTGTGCTGTGAAGGTGCTACACTCACTGCAGACGTACATTTGTAAATGATCTTTGTAACATAGATACAATGTTCTGGCAACACTGGCGGTCTGAAGTACTTATAATCTTCAGCGGTCTTGTTGTCCAGGCATCGAGGGAAAGATGAAGAGGACTACAGTTCACAACTGATGACTCTGCACAACATAATGGACTGAGTTTAAGTATGAAAGGGGGGGTGGGGGGGGGGGGGGGGTAAATCAATTGTTGAGAGGTAAAATATTGGTCTTAGAACAGGGAGGGATAGTGGGCCAGGAATGCATTTCAGTGGGCAGGAGGGTGTATATATGTATATATAGGATATATATGTTAAACAACTACATACTGGAGGGTAACTTTGCATTATATGAGCCAGCAAAGAGTAAACTGATGAGATTGGAGAGGAGCGATGGAATAATCACAAAAGCTTCCTGACCATCTATGTAGAAAGCAAGTACAGTTTCATCTTATATATATAAATGTTCATTTGTAATATTTGTGATGCGAGGGTGAATTATACTGCCTACATAAGAATCTCATACTCAGCAATTACATGAAGCTATAAGAGATGTGAGCTCATGCAGCAACTCCTCTGCCAAAAGAAATAATGTAATATTATGTTGTTTAATGCACCCTAAGTGCTGATCTGTCCTCGTTCTTCTATTAAATACAAACAAGACTGAGGTGGTCAAACTTTAATGACCTGATCTGGGCAGCATTAAAGCTTAGAGTCCATACCTATCAATCAAAACATAAAGTTCTCGTAACACAGTTAGACACCCTCAACTTTCACCTTACCCCTGTCATTTTGTTTTTTGCAAAATTACCTGTGTCTGTAGGGGCCACATACATAAACTTGGCAATGTGAGAAAAAAAAACATCCTGAAAATGTTAATATTACTTCACAGATCCAACATCATGACTGGTTAACATGGTTTTACCTGCACAGCCTCTTAATTTTCTTCACAACCCGGAAAATGATATTTGTGCTGACTTGTTACCTGCTGTCCAAATAGTTAAGATGAAAAGCTATTTCTCATCTGTTTTCTCAGATGTGGTGGATTTCACCTTAAGGAGTAGAACAATTCATTTTGCAATCACAAAACCTGGTACACATTTACCCTAAGGACCCTCAAAATCTGCCATATTGGATTTTTTGAAAAACAAAGCTAAGCCAAGCACAAAATTGTTCATAACTCATCAAGCAATATCAATTCACTGCCTCATTTAGTGATTCACAATATAGATGCTTTTGCTGTTCAAAATTGGTTTGTTTGTTTCTTATTGCAACACTCCATATTTATAATAGAATAGAAGTACTTATAGATCATAGACTATATAGATTATCTTGGATCTACTGTAAATCTAGAAGATATGAAAGTCTCTTGGCTTGATGTCGGTGCAACGTGGCAAAGATCCTTTTTAGTTAAAAAAATTGTTTAAGTTTAGTTTTCTAAAAAGGACATTTCTTTATAATATATAATTCTTTGAAATGTATAACCATGCTTTCTTTCTTGTTTTATTTGAAAAACAGTTCATATACTTTGTTCCAGTGAAGACTGTGAATGCTTAAACAATGTCTTCAATAAAGACGTGAAAATGTACAATTGTTTGTGTTATTAGTTCATTCAGATTGTGTTTTTCTATTGTTATGAATTAGATGACATTTAGATTATCAGACATTTTGGCCATTAGTGCAGGAATCCAGATAATTCACAAGGTATAACTATGTAGAGACAGATAAATAGATTGACAGATAGATAGAGGTAATAAAGAGTGTTTAAAAGCAGTTAAAAATATCTGTTTCTGCGGTAGGATGCCTTTGATAAACACAAGCAGTTTTCACCCCATGAGACTAGATCACAATCTGCTGTATCAAAACAGTACTGCAGTACCTGGTACCATGATGTCTATGGGCCAGTAGATGGCGATCTCTACAAGTCAATAATGATCAGGGCCCTCGAATTTGCTGTATGGAAGTGAAAATATTCCCCCATCTTACTAAGCAACTTAATACTTCTCATGGAAAAAATTCTAATCATGACATATAAAGATGTGTTAGAGTTCATATGAAAACAGTCAAGTCAAGTTAAAGTCAAGATTTTAGACTTTTTTAAGATATTAAATTCTTTATATCCCCTGGTACCTCACTGCAGATATAGTTAAAAGCCTCATAAATGAAAGATAAGGACCATCTCCCTTGATGATGTCATGCAATGATTGTCTTTAAGATGAATTTAGGCGTGGGATAGATGGTATTTATATTAATTCTATCACAGTGGCCACAATGTCCCACCTGAGGGTGGCTGACCATCTGTCTCTTGGCAGAAAGAGATGTTGAGGTCAGCAGTGAACTCAATCAGGTTGTGGATGAATCTGAGTCCATTTAAAGGGGAATTCTGGTATTTCTAAACCTGGGCTCTATTTGTACATATTAGTCATTTAAACCCCAAAATAGGTACAAAAAGTTTTGGAATTGCTCTGGTAGATCGCTTCAGTCGGCAGTCGCCAAACGGGCCGCAGGGGCAAGTGCGCCAATCAAAGTACATCTACTAAAAGTGCTTGTTTTTGCTGACAGGCAGGCAGACAGGCAGATTTCTGACAGGCTCAGATTGTTATTGGAAGTGTCTGACATTACGGAAAGGATCGCTACAGAGCTAGACCTTAGTTTAACCAGAAACAGAAGTCTGGCTCAAGGAGAAGTCTCGCTCTGATATCTGAAAGATGAGGTGAGTTGTTGCAGGAAGAGGTTAAACAAAGGTTTCTGGTTAAACAAAGGTCTATCGCTGTAGCGATCCTTTCCGTAATGTTGTCAGACACTTCCAATAACAATCTGAGCCTGTCAGTGGCAAAAACAAACACTTTTAGTGGACGTACTTTGATCGGGTGCACTTGCCCCTGTGGATTACGTTGCAGCCATTACATCCCGTTTCGTGACTGCCAACTGAGACGATCTACTGGAGCAATTCCAAAACCTTTTGTACAAATTTTGGGGTATAAATGACTAATGAGTACAACTAGAGCCCAGGTTTAAAAATACCAGAATTCCCCTTTAAGTGTACAACTGCAGGCTATTCCCATGGAGGAGAGACCCAATCTCCTGTCTTCACTGTGTTTGTCACCAAGGTAGATCCAAATATGAGCAGGGAAAATAATAAAACATTTCAATGGCACATTAGTTTGACTAAGGGTTTAGCACATGGCACGATGTTGCTAGGATAGTTTGAGGAATGAGGGTCCGTGGAGTCTGTCGAGCGTATGCACACAGTAGACTCTGTCTGCACGCACAGAAGGCAATGTCAATTATTTAGATAAACCATGAAAACTGGGGCAGTTGCAGACACTGTGCTCTGTTCGCCTCCATCTCATGGATGGGTCACCTGGGCCAACATTTGGTTTTCCTTTCACCATGTTATGTATCACAGAAGCACAGTGCACAGGAAACCAAATGTTTATAGTTTTCATTAAGTTCCCACACATCCAAAATTAGAAGATCGATATTAGGTGTGATGATACCATTGGGACCATAGTCAAGGGGCAGGGGAAAAGCAAGAGCAAGAAAGAGCATTTGTGTGTGTGTGTGTGTGTGTGTGTGTGTGTGTGTGTGTGTGTGTGTGTGTGTGTGTGTGTGTGAGAGAGAGAGAGAGAAGAGAGAGAGAGAGAGAAGAGAGAGAGAGAGAGAAATAGAGAGAGAGAGAGAGAAAGAGAGAGAGAGAGAGAAATAGAGAGAGAGAGAGAGAAGAGAGAGAGAGAGAGAAATAGAGAGAGAGAGAGAGAAGAGAGAGAGAGAGAGATGCTGAGTGGATCAAACTGAACTGTGGAACCAGTTCAATAAAGCAGAATCACAAGTGAGAGTGACAGAGGCAGTGGGTCCATGGATAGATTGATTAGCTGCTAAAATGAACTGGCGTTAAAGTGAAGAGAGAGGCGTGTACTATAAACGGTCAGTAGGGAGAAAGAGCGAGAAGATAGACTTTTAAATATAGCTCTATAGAGGGAAGAGATGCATTAGGATTCATGTATTCTGTAGTACAGCAGATTGAAAGCCTGCCTCCCCACTCTACCTCCCTTCCCCTTTGCCCTGCTTCCAGTCCCACTTGCCCCTTGCTGCCACACACAAAGACAAAGAAGAAAGAAGAACAAACCAGTACATTCAGTACTGTAAGGTTACTGAAAGTGATTAGTGTACTAGACTGCCGGTCTGTTTCTCTATGTCCACGGTACCTGGCCCCTGTGGAGTGGTGCTGGCGATAATCCACTTGACGAGACAACACTTCATCAGTGATTTACGCGAGATCCGCGGCTTCTGCCACTTTTCGCCCTCTGTCTGCCCCCCTGGGCTTGGCTCTTTCCCATTGGCATCAGGCAGCAGGCCACCATCCACCCCCTTCTCACCAGCCTGGAGAAGGAAGAAATGAGTTCACAGTATGAGAGAGAGAAGGGAAGCTTATCACTGAAAGAGGATAGTTCCTATGGAGGTTCTCTACTTGGGACTGTTTTATAGTGGGGAGGTACCAGGGAAGCAGGCTTGTCATAGAAAAGTCACTGGTTTGAATCCCAAACTGGGAAAATCTGGGTGGACAACATTAACTGCCAAGGTGCCCTTGAGCAAGGCACCTACAGCCAGTTGCTCTAGGGAGCTGCGCAGCGGCCAACACTAGCAGGCTGTTGCTGTACTGGGCAGCTCCCAGGTGTATGTAACTGTATGGATGAGAAGCTGTGTGTGTGTGTGTGTGTGTGTGTGTGTGTGTGTGTGTGTGTGTGTGTGTGTGTGTGTGTGTGTCTGTCTGTCACACACTGTATAGTGTTTGTAGACAGAATGGAGGGAAGTATCTGGGGAGCCCCCCCTCCTTCGCCTCTATTTGAATATGAAAGGACGCCAACGCATACAGAGCATTGAGAAATGTACTCAATAATTCACACTCCTTAAAACTGCATCAATAAAAGATCAAAGCTGGCTTACCATTAGGAAGATGAATTGCGGCCATGAGCAAAACACCAAGACTGATACATGACAGACCATGTGAAAGTCACACAAACACCCATGGAGGGACCA